>CM053566.1:7003021-7458278 GCA_028646485.1 Cryptoprocta ferox | reverse complement strand
CCCCCCCCCCCCCCCCCCCCCCCCCGCTCCATCCCAATTGCCGCCTGGACAAGCGGCAGTGGTCCGAGTTCTGGTGAAGTTCCCTTCCAGTTCTCTAAGCCAATGAATTCCCTTCCCCTACCTAACAGGCCATCCTGGGAGGAACCATCAAACTTCTGCGTGACTACAAAGTGAAAACTAATGTGGAGAACAGACAAGTATATTTTAGCTATTAGTAAGGATTATAATAAAACTGACTAAAACTGGCATAGGTGGTCCTAAGGAGCCAAGTTTCCAGTTACGGGAGGCAGAAGAGGATGCTTAGTTGGTACACGCCTCTGAAGCAGCCCGTCACTAAGCTCATAGGACACAGCATCTGGCACACCCGCTGACTTTTGTCATTATTACAGAAGTAAAGCCTGCTTTTAAAAGGTGAAATCCCATTCCTCACTCTTCTCATCCATATAGACACCAGCTGTTAAATGTCTTTATCTGCTAGGTATTTCTCTATGGATAACACTAAAACTTTATTAAAATAGAAATCATAAACCTCTTCCATTTATATACACTTATCTGTCTTATGCTTTTTTAATGGCTGCACAGTAATACACACACCAAAATCTGGAGAATTCTTGGTTATTCTACACTAAGCACTGCCATTAAGGGCTTTATGGTTAAGAACCCAGAAAGGTGAGATTCTCTTCATTCTGTTTACAGATGAAGAAAAAAGGCACAGAAAGCTAAGGTCACACTGCTTATATCCACACCACACACTACATCAGTCACTATTTTCACAGCCATCTAGGCATTTATAATTTTTCCCATTACAATGTTCTATGCTGAACATCTTTGTGCACTGAGATTACTTCCGGAGGATAGATTCACAGAAGCAGAATTTTCCCACAAACATATACTCCCACCAAATTTACTTCCTACCACTTCCTAATACTCTCAATCTCATTATTTTTCTAAGCACTGATAAAAACAGCACCTTATTTTCCAAAATTCTTTTATCTTCAAGATCAAAGTTGTTGTTAAAAAAAAAAACCAACATTGTTCTACATTTTTACATAGTTAAATCTGGTGATCTTGACAGTTCTTTATCACACTTAGAAAACATATTCCCTATACAATGTGGTTTCTTCTAAGTTTTCCAAAATCTTAATCACAGTGACATGGATGGAGCTGGCACTTACCAGTACTATGACTATCACTGAGTCATGGGGAATGGAGAGGAGGTAATTACAGGAAATCAGGAAATGACAGCCCCCGGAGATTCAGGTGAAGCTTCAAGATCAACTAGTCCATTGTGATCTGATGGTCAGAGAGACCGGAGTTCCTTATTTCTCATGGTTCCTAGTCTTAGCTACGCTGACTAATGAATGAAGGGCCATAGGTCTCAAAACTCTGTTTCTAATATATCTGGACTGATTTCTGTTAAACTATTTGCTCTTCTGGCTATGTACAGTTTCTTAGGATTAAGAACTTAACATTTCTGATTGTAAAACAGAACTATGACTTACAGGAACAACTAAGATCATGATTTCTACATTATTTGGATGCAGAGGCTCAGACCAATACCTCTAGCTAGCCCCGTTCTCCTACCCTCACCGCAAACAATTCCATATGCGGGAAAAGGCAAGACAGCAAACCTGCTCACCACCTTATTTGGTCATACATTTTTGCTTCTATTTCTCTGATCCATGTTTATCATTTTAGAGCATTTCGTTTTTTGGTTTTTTTTTTTTTTTGGTAAGTAATCTCTCCTCCCAACATGGACTTACACTCATGACCTCAAGATCAAGAGTCACATGCTCTATCAACTGAGCCAGGCAGGCACTCCACATTTCTCATTTTAGAGACAAGTGAAAACTATTTAACAATGTCCCAGCAATACTATGTAAACTGCTTAACGGGACAATATTTTACTCAATTATACCACTTAACTGTACTTCATTGCCCACCCCACCCCCATTTTTACTGAGATCAACATAGCACACTATTGAAGCCTAAGGTGTACAATATAATGATCTGATACATGTATAAATTCCCAAACGATCACTACAATTAGTTAACATCCATCAGCTCACATAGTTATCATTTTTTCCCTTGTGGTAAGAGCTACTTTTAGCAGCTTTCAAATTTACAATATAGTAGTGTTAACTATAGTCATCAGGCTGGATATTACATCCTCTCAACACTTGTCTTATAACTGGAGTTTTGTATCTTTCTGCCACCTTCACCCAATTCCCTCACCCCTGTCCCTGGCAAACACCAATCTGATCTGCTTCTAGGAATTTTAGGTTATTATTATTTTTTTAATTCTACATATAAGTGAGATCACACAGTATGTGTCTTTCTCTGACTTATTTCACTTAGCCTAACACCTCAAGTCCATACATGTTGCAAATGGCAGGATTTCCTTCTTTTTTTTATGACAGAGGAATACTCCACTGCACATATAACACATTTTACCCATTCATCCATCAACAAACATTTAGGCTGTTTCCATATCTTGCCTACTGTAAATAGTGCTGCAAGTAACATGGGGGTACAGATATTTCCTTGGGATAGTGATTCCCTTTCCTTCAGATATATACCCAGAAATGGAATTGCAGGATCATATGGAGTACGTACTTTTAAAAACCACATAGCTAGATCCCGAGGTGGATTTCTGCGGAGAAGGGCAAATGAACCCCCCTGAAACCGCATGCAAGATTTTGAATGGGTCTTTGGGGAGATTTTATCAATTCTCAAAGGGACTGTGATCCAGAAACAATTAGGAACTACTGGGCTAGAGCTCTGCTTCTCAAAATGTGGTCCACCTAAGAACTTGGTAGAAATGCTGAATAACCAGGCCCCATTCCAGACCTACAGAACCAAAATCTGTACTTTTAACAAAATCCCCATACACATGAAGCTAGAGAAACATTGCTCTAAGCAGCCGGCCAAATCTGAAGGCCTGTTTTTGTTTGTTTTCAAAAAAGCCCTCAAGATAAGAATGGTTTTTACATTTTTAAAGCCTTAATTGAAGAAAAAAAAAGATTTTTGTACGAACTGTTTGGGGCTCACAGAGTCTCAAATATTCACTAAAAGGCTGTAGAGGTGCCTGGTGTGGGGGGGCTCACTTGGTTAAGGATCCGACTTAGGCTCAGGTCATGATCTCATGGTTTGTGGGTTCAGGCCCTGTGTGAGGCTCTGTGCTGACAGCTCAGAGCCTGGAGCCTGCTTTGGATTCTGCGTCTACCTCTCTCTCTGTTCTTCCCCTGCTCGCGTGCTGTCTCTGTCTCTCAAAAATGAATAAATGTTAATAAATACATGAAATGAAAATAAGAGGCTCTGTGTACGTACGTACATACATACGTACACACACGCACACACACCTCTGCCAACCCCTCTGTTCTATAGCACAGAATTGGTCACTTGGGTATTTGTGTTAGGGAGCTTGGCAGTTATGGATTAAGTGTTTGCTGACTGTTCAGACAGACTAACCCAATCCTTTTTTTTTTCCCCCCTAAAAGCAAAAATACACCTGGACTCATGGTCCAGGTTAACAAATGATTAGGCCACGTTATCAGAATCAGACATCTTTTACAGCCAGAAACCTCCTTTAAAATGTCTACTCCAATTACCCAATTCTGTAGAGGTTAATCTGTCAGGTGTCACGCAGAATTAGAATAATAATCTGTGTTCTTCCGTGAATCAGTCATCTTTGTATTTTACGACTTTGTCTTTTCTTTCCCTCAACTGCTTAGAAACGACACTACTTCACAGGTGTTACTAATTTCATGACTGCACTACCACTATCAAAAGTGAAACTTTTCTTCCTATAAACATTTAGTTACCAAGTTTAAGAATTAGTTTTTTTATTGACTAAATCCCGAAATTGCTGGCACTACTGAACGCTGACTCATCATTTTAAGAAATATAAAATCTCATCAGAAGCTAAAACAAATGTAATTTCATGTTAAGAATGTGTCATTTCTATCATTTACATAATCTTAAAATAGGATTTGCTCCAGAGTATACTACAGGACAGAAATCATCTAAGGGTATTTACTTATGTCTTTGTACTATTTGCAAATTCAGGTTACCAAGATACATTGTTTATTTTTAAATAATCCCGAAAATAATGGCCTGGAGAGTCAATAAATAACCAACTCCCCAGGCATACACTGGGACCCCCAAAATTCTAGAGCTAAACATTTTATGACTAGCATATATTGAATCATTTTGATAAGATTAGCAGATAATACAGAAAGTTTAAAACAACTGTAGCTTCAGAAGATGAAAATGTGGGTAACTATGTCCTAATTTTTTTTGGCCAAAGCAATTTTATCTGGCTCCTGTATTCTAGACGCCTCTAAGGTTTACATAGCATTTTCTACACATGCTTACGCAACATCTCCTTGGGAAGGTTATCAGCTGGTATAGCAACATCTGAAATTTAATTTCCTCAGTTCCTGCATCTCCCCCTCAAAATACCTCTAGGTCCAGCCTAGCCTTCACAAAGTTCAGCAAAACCACTCTATAGTCTCCCCAAAACTAGCAGAAAGAACTTTATCACCTGAATTTAGGAGATGATCCTTACATCCGAAAAATGACCACAAAAAGGTCTCTTTCTTCAAGTATTCAAAAAGTAACTCCACATGTGCTGTCATCTTCAAGATATTTCACAGTATTCTCCAGTTCTTTCAATTCAAAGAACTCCTCAAACTTAATTTCATAATTTAAAGTATAAAAGCTACCAAGTATAGAAGCATAACTCATGCCATTTATCCCTTGAGGCTATGTAGATAGTAAGACCACCTGCCAAGAGATAATTTACATGTACACGTTGAATTCATTTCTATAGTTTCACAGAACCAAATTATTGGGCTAAATGACAAATGACAGAGTCAATTAGATTACTAACCTAATAAAGTAGAAGTTAAAAAGCCTCAACATGTGTATTTTAAAGTTTTAATAAATAAACACATTTATCTGGCTCAGGTTAAGCTGTCACAGTTTTTCCCAAATGTTCCACATGATTCATTGTAAATGTCTTGAGGATTACAGCCCACCTGATTCAATGACCCAATGCTTCTAGTAATGCAGCAAAACTACCATTTCTAATTTGAATATAAATATACAACCACCATGAAAAGTCACCAAACAGGCCAAACAAAAATATACTGACAACCTAAAAATTGTGATCAGGTTTCAACATAAGATAGTCTACAAAAGCGACAGGTACCACCAGACTTTGTGATAGAAGATGGTTTTCCCTCTTTGATCAGGAACAAGACACAGATGTCAGCTCTTGCCACTTCTATTCGATATTCTGCTGGAAATTCTAGCTGGGGCAATTACACAAGAAAAAGAAGTAAAAAGCACCCATATTGGAAAGATGCAAAAAAAAATGTTTGCAAATGACATGATCTTTTATATACAGAAAATCTTTTTTTTTAAGTTTTTTTTACATGTTTATTTTTGAAGGGAGGGGCAGAGAGAGAGGAGACATAGTATCTGAAGCAGACTCCAGGCTCTGAGCTGTCAGCAGAGTCTGACATGGGGCTTGAACCCAGGAACGGTGAGATCATGACCTGAGCTGGTCACCTGAGCCGAAGTCACTTGACCAACTGAGGTACCCAGGTGCCCCCTATATATAGAAAATCTTAGGGAGCTCCTGAAAAACTACTAGGATTCCAGTAACATTGCAAAGTATTAGAGCAATACACAAAAATCAATTATACATCAGCAAAGAAAAATCTGAAAATGAAATTGAGATAATTCCAATTATACATACCTTCCAAACACAAAAAGCATAAAATACTTAGAAACAAGCAAAGAGTAAGAACTGTACACAGTAAACAACAGAATGCTAAATTAAAAGAATTAAATAAATGGAAAGACACCCTATGATCACCAAGTAGCACTTTCCTGCACTGTAAGATTTAATGCTGTTGATGGCTATTATTTCCCAAACCAATCTATACAATCAGCATAGTTTGTATCAAAATCCCAAGTTTTTGTTTTGTTTTGAAGCTAATCTTAAAATTTATATGGATATGCAAGAGACCCAGTGTAGCCCAACCATCGAGAAAAATGACAAAGCTAGAGGACTCAAACTCAATGATGCCAAAACTTACGACAGAGCTACAGTAACAAACAGTGTGGTACTGGCATAAGGACAGACATGTAATAGATCAATGGAATGACAGTCAATTTGTCATAGAAAATGTGGTCCACTGACTTTTTTGGATAGCTTTTTTTTTTTTTAAATGTTTATTTTTGAGAGGAGTGTGCGAGCAGGGGAGGGGCAGAGAGAGAGGGAGACAGAATTCTAAGTAGGCTCCGTGCTCTCAGTGCAGAGCCCAGTGCGGGGTTCAAACTCACAAACCGTCAGATCATGACCTGAGCCGAAGTCACATGCTTAACCGACTGAGCCACCCAAGCACCCCAGTGGTCCACTCATTTTTGACAAGGGTGCCAGGAGAATTCAGTGACTAAGTCTTTTCCACAAATGGTGTGGACACAACTGGATATCCACACGCACAAGAATAGAGCCGGATGCCTATACTTTACACCATACACAAAACCTCTGTGACCTTAGGCAACAGTACATTATACAGGACACCAAAAGCACAAGCAACAAAAGAAAAAAATTGACAGGACTTCATCAAAATTAAAAATGTTTATTCTACAAAGGACACCAAGAAAGTAAAAAGAAAATCTACAGCATGGAAAAAATTCTTGCAAACTGTATCTGGTAAGATAGGATGTGTAAAAAACTTACAGATCATTAAAAAGACAACTCAGTTAAAATGGACAAGGATTTGAAAAGACATTTCTCCAAAGACAACATACTAATAGAAAATAAGCACAGGACAAGGATAAGATGTTCAACATCATTTGAAAATTAGGGAAGAAGCCACTTCATGACTAAAATTACAAAAAAGAAAAAAAAAGACCACAAGTGTTGGTGAGAATGTGCAGAGATTGAACTTACAGATGTTGCTAAGAGGGAATGGAAAATGATGCAACCACTTGGGATTAACAGTTTGGAAGTTGCTCAAAATGTTAAACACAGAGTAAGTGTCTGCCCCAGCAATTCCATGGCTAGCTGTATACCTAAGAGAATGAAAGCGTATGTTTACACATAAACTTACACACGAATATTGATAGTAGCATTATTCATCAGCCAAAAGAGGGAAACAACCCAGATGTCTGTGAACTGATGAATAAAATGTGGTACACCCAAACAATGGAATATTCAGCCATAAAAAGCAATTAAATACATTATACACATGAATGAAATATGTAATACATGCTACAACATGTATGAATTCTTTTTTCTTCCTTTGAAAGAGAGAGAGAAGGGGGGAGAGGGAGAGAGAGAAAGACAATGAATCTAAAGCAGGCTCCACGCCAGCGAGGAGCCCAACATGGGGCTCAATTCCCACGATCCTGGGATCATGACCTGAGCCAAAACCAAGAGCTGGACACTCAACTGTCTGAGCTACTCAGGTGCCCCTGGATGAATTCTGAAAAACAATACACTAAGTGAAGAAGGCAATTTCAAAAGACCATATACTGTATGATCTCATTTGTATGCAATATCCAGAATAGAACTGTGGTTGCCAGGGCCTGGGGGCAAGGGCCAGGTGAAGTGACTGCTAATGGGTATGAAGTTTCTTTTTAGGGGATGAAAATGTTCTGAAATTAGGTAGTGATGATGACTGCACAACTCTGAATATACTAAAAACCACTTAACCGTACACTTCAAAAGAGTGAATGTTACTGCATATGAATTATATCTTAATAAAGCTGTTTAAAAAATACTGTGGGGCACCTGGGTGACTCAGTCAATTGAGCAACTGACTCTTGATTTTGGCTCAGGTAATGATCCCTGGTTATGGGATCAGGCCCCATGTTGGGCTCCATGCTGAGCGTGGAGCCTGCTTAAGATTCTCTCCTATTCCTCTCCTTAAGGGAAAAAAAAAAAAAAAGAAAAGAAAAAGAAAAAAAAATGGTGACCTGGACTTTCAACCAATCAAAATAGGACTGATATACCTTGTGTGCGTACACTAAACACATTGTATATTCTCCAACAAATGAACTACGGTAGAAGACAGAGCAATAAACCACAAAGATTCCGTTTCCTCAATTGTAAAGTGCGAATCACAGTACACATCTACCGAGTGGCTGAACCAAACACTTGGAACCATTCAAAGTACAGTATCGGCACACACGCTACATTTAGCTATTACTGAACTTGTGCATATAAACTTCCAATTATCTGTTCTGTATAGAAGTTGCACAATAACCATGTTTACATTAGGTGAACCTATCACATGCTTCTGATTTCAAGTTTCATTTATTTTTCACATGTTCAGCAAGAAGAGTACAACGTGTGACAGTTCTGCCCTTAAGATGCTCACTGCCTAGTGAGATGACAACAGTATTTAATAAAATGTTTGCATCTATCTAAACTAGCAATCACCTCTGTTCTGCATCCCCCAGAATGGTCAAAATTCAACACGACTGGTATACAAGAGGCCAGTGTCCAAGCACGCACAAGCTTTTTTTTTTTTTTTTTTTTTTTAAACAATTCGTGTATAGTGGGGGAAAAGCTGGAAGGAAAAAGTGTTGTTAAACTATTAGAACTGTTAGCACTCCCCACTAAGGATTCAGAAATAGGTGAAGGCAGAACAGGTTTAAGGGTGTGTATATTCACCTAAGATGAGGGAATCAAATTCATCTTTTAATATTAAACCAATTGTTTTCTGAAGAGTGAAAGAAAGGGAGTCATTGCCAGAAGCTGGAAAAAGGGGGTAAAGGGCAGTAATTGTTCAATGGGAACAAAGTCTCAGTTTGGGAAGATGAAAAGAGATCTGGAGAAGGATGGTGGTGATGGGTGCACAACAATGTGAATGTGCTTAAATGCCACTGAACTGTACACTTAAGAACAGTTAAAATGGTAAACCATATATTATGTATTACAGTATTACAATTATTAGCAAATAAAGGATACTCCAGTAGACTGGAGATCTTAGGTCACACACACTGAATCAATCATATTTGTCTTTCCTAAACCATCAAACACAACATTCAAAACACTACCTAACAGAAAATGAAACTTCACATTGGGCAAGAAGAGTCAGGCAGATCAGGGCTATAACCAAAACTTTGCAGTGGTGATGCACACTGGACAAATTAATAAATTACATAAAATCTGCTTAACTTTCTAAAAAAGGCCAGGAAGGGGCACCTGGGTGGCTCAGTCGGTTAAGCAGCTGACTTCAGCTCAGGTCATGATCTCACAGCTTGTGGGTTCGAGCCCCATGTCAGGCTCTGTGCTGACAGCTCAGAGCCTGGAGCCTGCTTCTGATTCTGTGTTTCCCCTCTCTCTCTGACCCTCCCCAGCTCATGCTCTGTGTCTGTCTCTCTCAAAAAAAAAAATAAATAAATAAAAATAAAAATAAAAAAATAAAAAAAAATAAAATAAAATGCTTTAAAAAAGGCCAGGAAAGATTGGTGGCACTGAAAACTGAGGCCTGTATGGCTAGAGCACAGAGTGGCATAAGATGAAATCACAGAGGCAAGCAGAAGCCATACATATGATGCCACATCTCTCAGGTGAAACAGCACTTCATATTTCAGGTGTAATCAGGAAGTCACAGAAGAATTTTAGCAGATGAGTAAACAGCAGGCCCTTCAGGAAACTGCTTTGGCTGCTATGTGCAGAAAGGACCAGAAGAAGGTGAGTGAAAAAGGAAGCCAGAGCCCAGTTAGGACACAAAGACAGTCCCAGGGAGAGCTGGTGAATGAAGAAACAGAAATTCCTAAATCTGGGTGTTTTGGAGACAGAATCAACTGGTCTTTGGGAATAACAGGGAAGGACCAAGATGACTCCCAAGCTTCTCTCAGCTAATTAGATGGTTAGAGTGACATATGGATTGAGAGGAAAAGACAAATCAAAAGAGAAGTTGGCTTTTACTTCTTCAAAGGGGAAGACGCCTTGAGGGTCAAGGTTACAGCTTCCTCTGACGCTGTTTACCAGTGCCATCTACTGATGCAAACTCAGGATAAACGCTTTGCTTGTAATTTCTCACTTTTCATATAGATTCAATATACTAAAATAACCTAACAAGCACAAAATTTCTTAAAGTATTTTTAGTTTGAGGGGCTGAACAGTGTATTACCAGATTAAACTGGAGAAATGGAAGACACACAAAGTCAAATGGAATGTCATACACAAATTTAGGCGATGTTATCTGCAACTGCACACACCACATTCGTATTTCTGGGAAGACAAACTATCTTCCTCTGATGTTTCCTTCCCCAGTTACTAGCACCATCACCATCCAGTCACCTAGGCTAGAAATCCGGCCAGTGGCTCCGATTCCGTATGCTAAGCCCAGTCAATGCCATACACCCATATGGTTATTAAAATCTGTCACTTTGACTCATTTGTCAAACTACAATGACCATAATTCCATGCTCAAGGGAGATTCAGTTATTTTGGGTTGGGATCTAGTAAAAACTTTCAAGAGTGTCCCCAGGCGATTCTGATGCACATCTCTGCTTAAGAACAACTATTCATAAATTCAAAATCTTTCCCTCATTATTCGTAATGCTACAGCTCTCGTTATCTCTTGGTCTCATTACCTCTTGGCCTACACTATCAAAATAGCCTATCTCCAGCCTTCCCCATTCTGACCTATTTTCTGTATCACAGCCAGAATTCCCTAATTCATATTTCTGCCCTAAACTCCACTGTGACAAATGGTAAAATGTGAATGAAGTTTGTCAATTAGACAAAAGTTTTGTATCAATTTCCTGACCATTGTACTGGACCTATACTAAGAAAATGCCGCTGATTTTATATACACTCAAGTATTGAGGATTAAAGAGGCATCATGCCTATGACGTACTCTCAAATAACTCAGACAAAAATGCGTGAATGTACAAACTCAAAGAGGATAATGCACATGTGATAAAACATTAACATGTGGAACATCTGGGTAGAGGCTATGTGGGAACTTTGTTACTATTTTTGCAATATTCTTATGTCAAAATAAGTTTAAAAAATTCAGTGGGGCAGCGCCTGGCTGGTTCAGTCAGTGAGGCATGGAACTCTTGAGTTTGAGCCCCACGTTGGGCGTAGAGATTACTCAATCAATAAAAAAAATCCAGGGGCACCTGGGTGGCTCAGTCAGTTAAGTGTCCAACTCTTGGTTTTGGCTCAGGTCATGATCTCATGTTCGTGAGTTCCAACCTGACATTGAGCTCTGCGCTGATAGCGCAGATCCTGCATTGGTATTTTCTCTCTGCCCTTCCGCTGCTCATGCTTGCTCGCTCGCTCGCATGCGCACGCGTGCTCTCTCTCTCTTAAAAACAAAAAAACAAACAAACAAAAAAAACGAACAAAAAAAATCCAATGGCCCACTTCATTCTGAGCTGTACTTTTGTTAACACTATTAAATCAACGTGTTGGCATATAGGCAACACTGCTCTTTCCCCCTGGAAGAAAGAAACATTATAGATGAGACAGTATCTATGACAAGGCAATTTCCTTTCAGAGGCTAAAACTACGGAACACAGGCAAAGAGATGTAGCACGTTGATTCCTCTCCATTAAAAGGAAAAAGACAATGACGACAAAGAACAACTTCACCACAAGCCAGTGTAAAGCGTTACTGAGACAATTCATAAAAAGAAACCGAGTACCGCTGACCCTTGAACATCATGGGTTTGAACCGCACAGTTCCATCTACATGTGTGGATTTTGTTTACAGCACAGTCCTATTAATGTACTTTCTCCTTCTTATGATTTTAACATTTTTTCTCTAGCTTGCTTTAAGAATATACAGTATATAAAACATGTACAAAATACGTGCTATGTTCTGCATAAGGCCAACAGCAGGCTACTAGTAGTTAAGTTTTGGGGAAGTCAAAAATTACACGTGGATTCTTGACTGCCCCAACTCCTGCGCTGTTCAAGGGCCAACTGGTAAAAAGTATTCTGAGCTAAGAAAGGTGTGAAAAACCAGGACACTGTGAATAATCCAATATAGTAGCTCCAGGAAAAAGCCTAGACTGGACTATTCTTACTGGTTCTAGGCATCCTGGGCTGCCTAAAAACATGGCACCAATTTATTTTTATTTTATTTTTATTTTTATTTATAGTTTATTGTCAAGTTGGTTTCCATGTAACGCCCAGTGCTCTACCCCACAAGTGCCCTCCTCCATGACCATCACTCCCCTTTCCCTTTCCCCCTCCCTCTTCAGCCCTCAGTTTTCAGTATTCAAGAGTCTCTCATGATTTTGCCTCCCCCCTCCCAACTCTTTTCCCCCTTCCCCTTCCCATGGTGCCCTGTTAGGTTTCTCCTGTTAGACCTATGAGTGAAAACATATGGTATCTGTCCTTCTCTGCCTGACTTATTTTGCTTAGCATGACACCCTTGAGGTCCATCCACTTTGCTACAAATGGCCAGATTTCATTCTTTCTCATGGCCATGTAGTATTCCATTGTATAGATAAACCACATCTTTTTGATCCATTCATCAGTTGATGGACATTTAGGCTCTTTTCATGATTTGGCTATTGTTGAAAGTGCTGCTATGAACATTGGGGTACATGTGCCCCTATGCATCAGCACTTCTGTATCCCCTGGGTAAATCCCCAGCAGTGCTATTGCTGGGTCATAGGGGAGGTCTACTGATAGTGTGAAGGCTCCTCAAAAAACTGTTTTCCAGAGCAGCTGTACCAGTTTACATTCCCACCAACATCACATGGCACCAATCTTGAGCAATGAGGATACGAATCCCTTTAAGATCTGTGGAGAGCTCTGGCCTTGCATTGGATTCACAAACTCTTTGAAGCCCACCCACAGAACCCAGGCCGAGACCCCTGGCTGTGTGTTTTGTAAAAGTATTCTAAAGCACAATTTTTTAGAGCCATGAAATTACTCTTAACCATCTACTTAGTTTGATAGTTACAAGTATGACTAAACATTGTGTCAAGAATCAAAATAGGAAAAACTATGTAGCCCTTAACTAGTATTCTAAATTGCTCCCTACAACTAAGTGTCAAATTGAGATTAAGTTCACTATTTCGCTAGTGCTAGTGTTCTAACATGGACCAAAAGTAGTAAGTACAATAGTTCAAAACACTGCTTACAACAAACCCTACCAATACAACACGAGGGAGGTGCCAAACACCTTGAAATAAGTATACAGAACACCTGATTTGTCTGGAAAGCACCAAAACCTGTTAATATAATCAATACATACGCACATAATTTTTAAAACATAATTATGAGCTTTGAGAAATGGACTGCATTCAGATATACAATCTAGGATAAGACAACAATGACAAACTCAACTCACCAGCAATTTCTACAATATCACCAGGAACTATGTCTTTAGCTTTAATCCGCTGTACACTCTTTCTGTCCTGTCGATATACTTTGCCCATTTCAGGCTCATATTCCTTAAGGGCTTCGATAGCATTCTCAGCATTTCTTTCCTATAAAAAAGATAAAAGCAGTAAACATATACCCACCATCCCACCATCGCAAATTACTACTTTAGCCCAAGAAATCAAATTTCAGACTTCTCAACTTAAAAAAAAAGACACCAGAGACGCACATTCATGAAATTTGTCAGCAATACACATAAGATGATAAATACTAGACTCTTAGAATTCTGTGCTAGAAAGCGAAGAAGCCAAGCACCTTAAGAAGGATAAGGGAATAAAACAAAAGGGAAAGCAGTCACAGAACCTGTCATCCCCAAACCCACTATGTAACATGGCCCTCACCTCCAGCCACAGCCACACCACTGAAACTGACCCCGTCACACGTGAAAAGTGCTGGTCTAGGGCTGGACCACTTAGGGTCACTGCAGGCTTTTCGCTTAATAGCTATATGACTGTATGAGTTACACAATACACAGGTTTGGTGCCTACAAAGCTTGGACACCAACGCTACTACCTCAAGCGTTGTGAGGATTAACAAACTATTTAGACTGTGTTTTGGCACACAGTACATGCTACAGGTGATGAATTTAAAAAATCAAATTACATCCCACAAATTCTAGATCTTTCTATAGTAGTGAAGACCAACAAATGGCTGGAGTCTCATCAGAGAACTGCCAGTCCCATACCATATTTACTGTAATACTGCATATGAACATATCAAAACTTAGTCACACAATTTTTCTTTCCAAATTTCAAGATGAAAGCTACAGAAATCAAAATGAGTAACGTTAAAAATAAAAGCTACAGGAAAGTTCCTTTAAGGAAAAAAAAAAAAGAAGAAAGAAGAAAGTAAAGCCATGTGTCAAATTTGTCTTCTCTCATTTTGGAGACTAAGTAATCAGAAGTGAAGGAGAGAATCTACACAGTGCAGGCCCAGGGGGGCTACTCAATGCACAAAGGACAAGATTCATTTCTCCCTTTTTGCCTTCTGATATAAAGCTCAATTTAACCTTTACTTGGACAGAATTTATGCACAATACCATGTGATCTCATTTTTTACCTTACTGTAAGAATTATGGTCTGTTGTGGAAAAATCCTGAAACCTGCTTAAAGTGAATTGAGGACTCAAAACTGAAAGCTAATAGCTTAGATCTCACTTTTATAATTCACTTGTCACCTTAAGAAGCCTTCTTCGATGACACTGGCCAGCAGTATGTGCCCCCCCTCCCCTCCCAATACTACCTTGCACTGGATTTCTACTTTCCCTTACTTCGAGAAGGCAGCACCCTTCACTATTGCTCATCCCATTCTGTATACTATGTAAATGAGATTAAGACCTAAAAATGTTATTTTTAAAACTGAGATAAATATAAAAGTTCTGTGAAAACTGGTGTAAAACTTTACTTTGGAATTCGGATCAGACTGAGCCTGGATTCAAATCCCAGATACTCTATGTATGGCCTTTAAGAAATCACTTTAAGAAATTTAAGAAAGACCTGTATGGCCTTTAAGAAATCACTTGATCACTGTGAACCTTAACATCACATCTGTCAAATGGGAATATCATTTGCCTTATGAGATCACTGTAACAATGACAAGGGAATGTATATAAAGTATCTACCTCATAACTGGCAGTAATTATTTAATAGGAAAATATATATTATTAGCTTGAGAAGAACAATTTAATGCCATGTATTGTTTCTCTCACCTACCTTATTCACAAGGGGATCATTTCTACTTAAATATAAACAATTTTAGACAAAACTAAAATAAGAGGAATATAGCAGCATTAAAATTTTCTTCCAAATAGGCCATCCTTTCTATATGACCCCACTACACAAAGACCTTCATTAATAAGATCAGAAGTTTAAATTCTAACAGGACTAAGCCTGTTTATAAAATGTTTCCACTTTAATTAAGAATGTGGATCCGTTCTATTTTAGTCCTCAAAGGGGTGATTATATCCATACTTAAATATCAATACTTAAAATAAATTTGAAGTATTAGTCTCAGAGTCTGTTAAAATATATCCAAACAACAAAAATCAAACACATCAACAGTCCTAGGAAGGTGGAAGTCCTCAAAGTAGGTATCTACAGAACAGTAATTACAAAAAGTGGGGTGTTAGGAAACCCATTATGTTATGATTCTATAAACTGGCTTCCATTCTGTGAATCAGAAAGGCCTGGGCAACTGAAGGAAAACAGCCAGGAGCATGCTCTGAAGGGAAAAGCTAAATACACACACACACACACACACACACACACACACACACACACCACCACCACCACCACCAACAACAACAACATTAACAACAACAAAAATCCAAGGAGATAAGAATGACATTGAGTTTATGAAATTTTTCACAGGAAGTAGCTAGGAAATATAAAGACAGATACTGGATCTCATATTTCCTGCTTTTTCTTAAGTAGCTTCTCTCATCCATTATTTTTAACTCCATGCTACCATGAAGGATGAGAAATTTTAATAGCACATTATATACATGCAGGAGAGGTCTAAAACATTGCCATTAAATAAACAGACAAGAGAAAAACTACTGTAGACTCTCCAGAGAGATTCTTTTTAGTTAACACATAAGGAAAAAGACCAGATTAACACAGTTTAACTCACTTACATAAACTGCTAAAATCTAGCACTGCTTAATTTTGCTTACCTGCCATACACCCACAATTGCATTGGCTACTAATATAAGTAAAATTACAAAAGGTTCTACAAAGGCTGTAATTGTTTCTTCACCTTCTTCGAACCAAGCCAAAACCTAGGAGAGAAATGGCACGGGTTAGAACTGTATTGTGTTTTTAGGCTTAGTGCCACTTTACACCAGAAGGGGTGAGCACTGAAGGAACTGCAATATACCAAGTCCCTTTTCTTACCGTCTCTAGAAACAAACGGTGGCAAAATGTAAGGACATAAACAACTGGCTTATATGTCTCTTGTTCACAGTAATTCTTGAGAATCGAAACTATACAACTTCTTAATACCCTCCAAAAGCTACTTTTTCACACAATAATTGTTTTAAAATCCACATACTTTCTGGGAATTAAATCCCAGTCATTTTACATGTATATATTCAGAAGTAAAATTAAGATCTTGATTTTGTTACAATAAAAGGCAATCATCCACAACTTTGTTGATTTGCTTAATGCTGATATCAAATATACCCATAGACATAAATTCATAGTAAAAATATCATGAGGGGCGCCTGGGTGGCTCAGTCAGTTAAGCATCTGACTCTTGATTTCAGCTCAGGCCATGATCTTACGGTTGAGAGATTGGGCCCCACACTGGGCTCTGTGTTTAGTGTGGAGCCTAGTTAAGATTCTCTCTCTGCCTCTCTGTCCCTCCCTGCATCTTTACAAAAACAAAAACCTTGATCATGGACTCAAAATTTTACAGTGCAAAAACTGATAACGTCCCAGTTATTTTCAGTGGTTCTATTATAGGCCGCCTCATAATACTCAAGGTTGTTCTCATCAGGAATTTATTTTGAAGGTTATCTTCCATATGACATTTAGTATAGCAACAGCACTTCAGAGATGACAGAAGTCCAAAAATGTTATTTATAACTGGACACAGAACACTGTCCCAAGAAAAACGAACAGAAAATTAATTTCTAGCTCATACAACCATAACCTTGTCAGGACATAAAAGTTACAAGAGAGGCACAATAAACTTCATAACTGAGCAAACTTAAGGTGGTAGGAGAACCCAACACAACAAACCTTTAATCATCAAGAATACAGTAAGAGAGCCATCTAAATGGTTAAAAACCAATTTTTGTAAAAAACTGCCAATCCAGACAGGATGGCAAACATATCTAATATCCAATCTGGGAGACAAAATTTGCCTTTAACAGTGCTTAACATGTTTGCATATTTCACAATAAAACCTTTTCTTTAAAAGATTTAGTAAACATTGAAGGCACTGGTTTTGATACTTTTTAATACTGTCAGATAGGATTCACGGCAAGAATGAAACCATCTATCTTTATACTTAGTGGAATACTATAATGTGAGTTTTTACACAAATAGAAAACATAGGCAACAACCAGAGAGATAAATAAGGCAAGGCCCAACATGAATTTTGCAAGACAGGGGAATGACGAACAAGAATTATCAACCTGAGCAGGGAAAAAACCAGGAGACACCAGGACCAGGTTCTGACAGGTACCAGTGATCACTGACGGCTAGTGAGAGAACCAGGGCAGGCAGAAAACCAGAATGAAAGAATGAATATAAATGTTACCACAAGCTTTCAACAGGGCATTCCTGGTGTTAAGGTCAGGCCTAGTGCCAAAATGAAAACTTCTCTAGGAAGTTATAAATTTTGATAGATGCAAGATCACAACTGCTTTGATACTAGCCTTTCAAACATTCGCCAAGGAGAGCATATCGGAAATAAGAAACTTAATTAGCTCTTGTGGGAGAAAAATCGCTCAACTTGAAGAGTAAACTAGGACCTTTCCAAAGGTCAGTGAGGCATTAGCAACTGTAAGATAAGCTTCACACCTTGTTAAAAAGGGTATGAACTTCCCTCTTGGCAGCTAGTCCTGAGGAGCAAACTGAAAGCAATAACCCCTAACAGCTGGAGCAAAGGAAAGACAGGACTATCAGACCAAATCTCTACTTTGCAAGAAATATTGTGGTTCCTCTGGACAAGTAGTATTTATCAATTACGTAACAATCCTAATCTATACAATGCAGTAATCTTTTCTTCTATAGGACTTTAAATGTTTATGTGTAAGATACCCAGGCATAATTACTTGAAGGTTCTACAAGTACACTAATTACTGTTTGATGAGAAACTAGAGGAATTCTCAGGGTAGAAGGCTGGTGCTGAACCTACTTAAAATAGACAACCGTCAATTTCCTGAATACTTTTTAAAATGTCTGTTTTGAAACCACAAATAACCCAAATAATTAAATGCTACAGCCCAAAGTGAAGATCAACGCATATTTCATTAACTGGTAGGACATTACGCGGTCCTTCATGGTTTGTGCTATCGTAAAGAAAACTTCCAGTGTATGTGGGATGATGCTGCTGACAAATGAAAGATCCCATGAGATGTGGAAGGAGTGAAAAGAAGTGTGCGGCACAGGCATCTTTCATTTGGGTGAAAAATACCTTATTAACGTTATAGCATAGTTAGTTTATAATTACAGTTTATCCCAAGTTATACAAATGTTTATATGGGGGAGAATGTTCCTAAAAATCTTTACTGAGAATAGGGGATCATAAACAATTATCTATTCATATTGCCTTGTGTTCACTACTGTATCCCCAGGGGCCTAGAAGAGTCTCTGGTACACAGATGATGCTATTTACTGTACAGAGACATGAATGAATGAAACAAAATCTCACAGAACCTCTGCGGTACAAGACCCTAAAGGCAGTATATGAACTTAAACCCTGAGAGTAAGAAGTAACCAACTTAATCAACACTATCCTACTGCAGTTAATGTTAGGCCATGTTTCTTCTTTCCTTTGCTTTGCATTATTAATACAGTACCAATACCAGTCTTTCTGGGTATTATATAATCCAGCAAGCTCAAAGTTTCAAACTTGCCAATCCTATTCAAGGTAACCAGTTACTAATGAATGTTCAACTACAGTTTAAACTGCTTCACTATGGTAGGACAGGCTATCTTCTAGTTATCTGTTAAGACTGATTTCTGCACATTACAGTAATTTCTGACATGACAACCACAAGATGCTGGAGAGCAGAATTTAATGGATGAAAGCAAATTTTAATCCAAGGTAAAAAGGTATATTCCAGTGGGAGACAGTCATGGTTCTGTGACTCCATTATCTTAGCTACATGTTAGGATGATGTACTGAGCTCTTAATGAGGTCCAAAAAAAAAAAAGAAAATGAGAGAGCATAAGCACATTTTTAAAACTGAGGGCACCGGGCTGCATTCCTCCTTGTATCCTTAAGAAACTTGCAATGCCACTGGATACTCAAACACTTATCCAATGAATGAAGAAATTCACATAAAAAAAAAAAAAGGTTTTAAAGAGGAAATGGAAGCTCAACACTACACAAGAATGAAAAAAATATCACCAATAAATGTTATGAAAATTTTCTGGGGGCGGAAAACAAAAATTCTTTCAGCCATTTAAAAAAAAAAAAGTATGAATTAGACCACATTCTCTTCTGATCTACACACAAAATTTATCCCAGGGTCTCGGGACTGAGTCCCATGTCAGGCTCTGTGCTGAGCATGGAGTCTGCTTGAGATTCTCCCCCAACCACCCCGCCCCGTGTCCCTTATGCTGCTCATATTTTCTCTCTCAAAATAAACGTTTAAAAAAATAAAAATACTGTTTTTAGATCTGAGAATATAACATTCTTTAAAAAGAAAAACACACAGGCACCTGGGCGGTTCAGTCAGTTAGGTGTCTGACTTTGGCTCAGGTCCTGATCTCAGGGTTTGTGGGCTCGAGCCTTGAATCGGGTTCTGTGCTGACAGCTCAGAGCCTGGAGCCTGCTTGGGATTCTGTGTCTCCCTCTCTCTGCCCCTCCCCTGCTCGTGCTTGGTTTTAGTCTTGGTGTGTGTGTGTGTGTGTGTGTGCGTGTGTCTCTTTCTCTCTCTCTCTCAGAAACAAATTATTTAAAAAAACGAAGAAGAAAAACACACATTCACCTTTCAAAACATTTTAAAGAAAGGCTCTAAATAAATTAAACCCATCATTAAACTACCCATTTTATCTTTTTTTTTAAAATAAGAAATTAAAATACAGGGAAAAAAATAAAATCACTACATAATACAATATAAAATACTTCTTGACTATATTGTTCTAAGAAAATAAATCTATATTTTTCTGTTTTGAAGATGCTACCAACACAAACTTATTCAAATCTGTTATATCAAAAGCACTAACCTACCCTCTAAAAAATATTAAGAATCCCTTTTAAAGGGTCCAGGAGGAAGGAAAGACAAACTATTCAAATACAAGTGAGAAGGTTGAGAAGTGCCTTTCTCTAAGAAAGTTTTAGCATTTCAGAATCAGTCGAAGTAGCTGTTATCACAGAGGACTTCATGGACACAGAGGAGGCAAATATGGCCCTCCTGCTCATCTCCTTCAGGTCTCTTCTCTAATGTCACCTTCTAACAAATACTTTCCTGACCACCCTACTTGAAAACTGAACTCCCCCCTCATATTCTTATCCCTCTGCTTTATTTCTCGATCACTGTCCAACAGACTACACGTTTTTACTTGTTTATAATCTGCCTCCATTAGAAGGTCAGCTCCAGGTAAAAGACTTTGCCTATTTTGTTCAATGCTGTATCCCCAGCGTCTGTGCTGAGTCCCAGGTGTTCAATAAATACCTAATGAAGCAGTGAAACAGAGAAAAGAATGGGTATTCCAGTGAGCAACCATATGATGTGTTAAATGAAGGGCAAAGTTGTGACCAAGAAGGATGTAAAGACAAATTGAAAGGACAGCAGGTCCTAAATGTCAAATTAAGGAATTTCTAATGTTACGTTATATGCAACAGGACAGATATAGCTCACTTCTTCCAATCCAAGTGAACTTAAAAAAAAAAAGAAAACAAATATTACTTATATTTGGTGAATATTACAAGTATATTAAACTTTATCCCTAGGCACTTGGGTGGCGCAGTAAGCATCTCACTTCAGCTCAGGTCATGATCTCGCGGTTCATGAGTTCAAGCCCCATGTCGGTTCTGTGCTGACAGCTCAGAGCCTCAAGCCTACTTCAGATTCTGTCTCCCTCTCTCTCTGCCTCTCTCCCACTCGTGCTCTCTCTCAAAAAGTAAACAAATTAAAAAATAAAACAAAAAAACCTTTATCCCTATAGGTCACGAGTATAAAATATTAATGTAGCTTCCTACAGTTGACAGTTTACTTAATCTGACATCTAAAATAAATCACTAAAGCCTAGTATTTCTTTTTAACTTGAGCATAACCTGATATATCATGTACATGTTGCAGAACTGCCTATTCACTCTTCCAAAAGAACATGAATATTCTACCATGATTTTCCTGTTAAATAGGAACAGGTTACCACAAAAAAGACTCAGTGATCCTTTGAAAGATAAAGAAATGAAGAATGAAAAGGTCAAGAACAATGTAGTAATAGTGCCAATTCCACATGAAGAAAATCAACGAAACAAGTTTTAAATCCAAAATGTCCTGATTAAACAAGTCAAAGCAAACTAAGTAACAGTATTTCCTATAATTATTTTTCTCTTTAGCAACCCATAGAATAAAAACGTCACCCAGTTAATTTCCTGAGCATTAACTCTAAGTAGTTACCAAAAAGGTAATTCAAATTTCAATTCCAAAATATAACTCTATAAAGCTATAAAAATCCAACATCCTGCTCTATGATAAAATTAAAGCAAATATTTTAAAACCCATTTGAAAATGCTTAAAAACTATAAACTCCTTTCTTCAAAGTAAAAGTCACAAACATTACTAAATCAAAATGTTTAATATAAAGTCATTCAAATTGGCAACTCGAGAGATCCTATACAACCTAAATATTCAAAAGCTTGTTTATTGGAAATAATGCCAGTGATGTTACAACACTGCCTTAAGTTGCATGCATGGAATAACTCAAAAAGATTTATCTCTGCCTTGTATATACCAGCTGATTTGTTCTAAGAGGTCCCTGATAACCTTATTGAACCCCAGTATTTTAATTACCAAAGCTGAGGCTACTTCAGAATTAAGCAGCTGGCTTAAACATAAACATTACACTACCCCAAATGTATTTTTTGTTTTGTGCCATGACAAATTACTGAAACTGGTTAATCAAACAGCTCTACCCCTTAATCAGTAAAGCAGCAGCCATTTAGAAAGGGTGGGGGAGGGTGGAAGGGTGGGTGGTGTTGAATTAATCAAGAACAGACAGACATGTAAGAGGTATGGAGTAATTCAGGATGCTCAATGATTTGCTACGACACTCAATGAAGACCATAGGAAACATTCATGAGGACTGAATTATTATTAATAGCTACGTATCACCTTAGCCAAATGGCATGATAGATACATTAAAGTCTCATGTCAGAAATTTGTATACAGTATTACTCCAAAAAAGCTCACCTCTTACCAAATTTCCCCTCTCACCTAAAGAAGTGCCCACCGCTTCCTTTTTATTTAGTTCTCAAAATAGCCTTCTATGACATGGCTGTCTTGCACATGTACAAACAAAAATGAAACCTTGAAGCGGTGTCAATTTTGTGAAGCTTGAAAAAATGTATTACACTGGGTGAATTTCACTTCCCATCATGGTTTTTATAAGAATAAAATACTGTAATTTAAGAACAAACGTGTAATGATAGAAAACAAACTATGGTTGATGGAGGAAGATGGGTGGGTGAAGGATGGGCTAAATGGGTGATGGGTATTAAGGAGGGCACTTGTTTTGATGAGCACTGGGTGTTATATGTAAGTGATGAATAACTAAATTCTCCTGAAACCAATTATTACACTATGTGTTAACTAACTAGAATTTAAATAAAAATTTGGAAGCAAAAAAAAAAAAAGAAGAAAAGTCATCCCTTGCTGTTAGGATTAGGAACTTCTATATCCTACTCATGACCATTTTTAGGAAAACTACCAAGAAGTCCACTGCCCAAAGAAAAAATGCAAAAACAAAAAAAATTAATTTTGAACCAAAAAAAAATGTAAATATAACCTAGAAATATCCTCACCAACCCATCAACCTGTTTCTGCTGTAGTCCTTTGCATTTCACCAGTTTCTTAGCAACCATACAGGGCACATACAGAACAAGAAAAAACACTGTTTTTTTTTTTTTTTATTTTTAAGATCTAGAACCAATTGTACTGAACCTTGTTCTCTCTACCTAGGAGTCACTCAAGACAGGGGTCCAATTTAGATAAATAACCACCCTAAAGGTCAGTGACCAAATTTGGTCAACAGTAGTGCCATCACTGCCGTCATCATTCTTGTCACTGTCAGAAACAACTGTCACCTTGCCATTACCAGGAAGGGAGAGCAACTGGAATATTCCTTTTGTAAGTTCTATTTACAGACTACAAAGGGCCCAACATCATCTTAGTATGATCTTACACAGTGAAAGAACCCAAAACAGAAAAGACCTCTTGATAAAGAACTTTTGGATATTAAAATTTGATAAACCACAACAATTTATAAGACCCTATCCCATTTGGGAACAATTTCTAATTGCACTGTAAATGTCAGGCATTCATTAATTTTCTAAAACACAAATGGCTTCGAGTGTTTTGTTTATAGTTTTAAAATACTTAAGTTGAAAAAAATGGGAGACACAGCTTAAATCTCTAAATACAACAGTCTCACCCAATACGTTTTTTCATCTATGAAACAGACTCCACTTTTTGAGAGAAAATAAGTTCCTTTATACTTACAAAAGATATACAAGCTGCCAGCAATAAAATTCTAACTAATAAGTCTTCAAACTGCTCAATCACAAGTTCCAACAAGGTTTTTCCTGCGAGAAACGAACATTTATTGTAAATGTCATCTTAACATCAGAACACAAAGGTGGGGGGTGAAGAACATGTTACATTACTCACCTTCTTCAGCCGGTAACTCTGTATAATGCAGAAATTCGCCAGGCAACGTGTCAAGAAGGAGAAAAAAAAATTAGCATGGTCTTTCAAAAGAGAATTCCTAAAATTACCACTGTCTTTGAAAGACGTACCTAGGTACATGAACATTCAACCATTTTTAATGGAAACCATACTAAAATGGTACCCCAAGAAAACATGCAGTATTGGCCGTAACCAATAGCTTACGTCTACCCAGAAGCGTGAAATCTCATCGCTACCTAAACAGGGCTCCCGAAACAAGGAGTCATTTCAGCTATGTCACGACTTCTGCCAGATGTGTAACTCTGGGTTAGTACAAGAACGGTTAGAGGCATTCTCAACTGCAACGACGCCTCATAAACTGGCTGGGGACGAGAAAATGTCTCGCAGGGAACAACCCAGCTGCAGGAGACTCGTCCTTCCCTCCAGCGGGGCCCGCTGCTGCGTGCGGGGAAGGTCAAGGGCTCGAGGTGCGAGGTCGAGGAGGCGCAGACCAGACCCCGGCGCCCCCGCCTGCAGCCCCTCTCCCCCGGGGCCGGCGCGCGGGCTCGACCCGCCGCCTGCAGCCCTTGGCGGGCGCGGAGCCCAGACCCACGAGGTGGAGCCCGGTCAGCCATCTTCCCTGGCTCTCGGGCCCGCGCCGGGCCGCGCGGGGCCCCTGCAGCTCCGGCGCCGGGCACCTACCGTTGGAGCCCCATCTCTCCTTGAGCTTCTTGACCTGCTCCAGGCTCAGCCCCGTGCTCTCGTTGACGCCGAAGTAGCCCAGCACCTCCTCCACCGTCTTTGTGTGCGCGTTCTCCATGGCTGCGGGGGCCCGGCCGGCCTCGCCTCTAGTCCCCGCGGCCTCCTCGCCTCCGCCTCGCACTCGGGCCGCGGGCTCGTGCCACCCTGGGCGCCCAGGCGCGGACTCGCCTGTCCCCCTCCTCCTCTTCCAGCGGCCGCTTCCGCCTCGCCGGGCGCTGAATCACCCCGCGCCCCCTCCCCCAGACAACCGCCCCTCTCGCAGCCCGGCCCTCGCCGGCGCACGCCCCGGGCTCAGCTGGGCGGTGGGGGGCTCCTGACCCTCCCTCCCCTCGTCAGAAGGGAGGGCCTCCTTCGCCCTCAACCGCCCACCGGGAGGGCAGGCCGCGGCCCCAGAGCCCCCTCCCCGCTCTCCCGAGGTGATTCACGGCCCCACCCGGGCCGGAGGAGGGGGCGCCCAGCCGACCCCTGAGGGCGGAACGGAGCGAGGGCACCGAGCCGGCAGGGTGGTGCGCGGCGCGCTCGCCCAGTTCCCTCAGCTCCGCACCCCCGACAGCGGCGGAGGAAACTGCGGCGGAGGAGAAGAAGGTGGCGTCGGGGACGGCTCCGCGGCGGCTGCTCTAATAGCATTTATCCGCCGCTGCCTCCCCTCTCGCCGCCGCCGCAGCATGTGGACGCCGCTCATTGGCCGAGAGGGCCCAGCGCGGCGCGGGCGGCACGGCCCCGCCCCCTCCCCTGGGCTCCCTCCCTCCGGCGCGACTCGCGCCCACGCCGCCGCGCTGGCCCCGCCCCTCCTGCGCACCGCCCCCAGGAACCCGGATAGAGGCCGGCGCACGCCGTGCCGCGCCCGCGCAGTAAGCGCCTGGCCAGCGGGCTGGCGGAGGGCGAATCTTCGGCGGTATTGGGTTCCGTTGGTCTTCAACCCCGCTCACCCACGGACAGACCTCCTCAGGAGGTCGAGGGCTCAAGGTGGGCCTCTGCGTTAGCTGCCCCGAGGACAACTGCCTGCCCTTTGGAGTCAGCCTGAACCTTTGGCTGGGGTGGGTGGCGGGGAAGGCGAGGCCGAGGAACCTGGGAACTCGCTCCGCACCGGGCTTCCCGAAGCGTGCTCGGGTTGGTGTCCTTGGTTCGCCCCCTCGCCCTCCGCCTCCCGGGCCGCCCTCTGCATCCGAATCTGTCTCCTTCAGAGCCCCCTTCAGGAATCAAGGGGAGGAATTCCGCAGTTCATTTCCCACACGGCCCGGATCTGTCGCTTCAGGAACACCGCATCCCACACCCCCAGCCGAGCGCGCCACCGCACACAAATGTCAGCCCTTCCCCATCGGGGTCTGTGTGCTCTGACCGAAGAAATCCCACTCGGGGGAGGAGGTTTTAATTTTTATAGCTCACACAACCTTTGGTACATGCCACAGGCTGTATGCCACCGTAACTGCTAAATAACGAGAATTGTGCTAGAAGGTGCTTCGCTTGGACTTTAAGATCAAGGCTATTTTCTAGATTTCCACTTTCCCCAAAAGGAGAAAGAAGACTTTAATCCAAAACCTATTCTTAAACCATAGATGATGACTCGCTGCAGAGGTCTGTACAAAACCTAGGTGACAGCAAAATAAAGGGCATTTTGCTTATGTAAAGGTAGATTACTAAGCAGGGGAAGGGACCTTTGCGTTAATTCTTGAAGGGAAGGTGAACATATTTGCATCACAAAGAGCAGCTTTCTTAAGGGAGTATGTCACAGAATGAAGCATTTAGTCTACTTTTGTGTTTGGCAATAGTGTACCGTCTGCAAGAGCCAAAGTAGAGAAAAAACACCCTAGTTGTCCCCGATGGCTCAGCCTCAGGATTTAAGATGAATTCCTTCAGCAGATGCAAATCACAGTGCATTACCCAGCTGAAAAAATCAGGCACGTCATTTCATTTAATTATTTCCAAGGAGTGGAGGCTGGCATGCAGTTTTCATTGATACTTGGAAAAGGACCAACAAAACCCTACACGAAACAAACAAACACACAATTCTAGTGTATGGCAATGCGCTGAGAGAAGCAAGGTGGAAACTGGTTAGGTCACAGGATTGGAGCCTCCTCCGGAAGGAACACGTGATTGCATGGTGGGGGTGTAGTAATGGAGGGCTGGTGGTTCTTTTCCCTCTGAGACTGGGTCTGCACCATTTCTTCAGCCTCACCTCATCTCTTTCAGCAACGGTAGAAGCACTACAGGCAGGAGGATTGCTACCTTTCTTAGCCTGGAAATTATCTTGGACATTTGACTTTGGCTGTCTGTTCCATGGCTCCGCGGGTACTTGGAATTGTGAGCACCTGTGATGTGATTATGAGCTTCTTGAGGGGTTCCTGACCATGGCTTTTGTACTCAGTGGTCCTCTCGAGATTATCAGGTGCCTAGTTCCACCTATCATTCAGATCTCAGCCTATATGCCATCTCCTTGTAGATGTCTTAGTGGGCTACTTAAAGTGGCTACCTTCCCCAGTCACCCTTGCTATCCCATTGTTTTATTTTCTTCACAGTATTTTTCTGTGATACTATGTCTTTGTTTAGCTGTTTACTATCTGTCTCCCCTTACTAGGAAACAAGCTCCATGAGTATATGGGTTTGTCTCTCTTGTCCATCCTCAGGATGTGGAAAGGCCCCTGGTATACACTCATCATTTATTGAACACCCACTGTTGGAATGAATGGGTCCCACTATCCCTGATCTATCAGTGACTTGCAAAGGGCCTCACCATGGGAGGAACCTCAACAAATTTTTGCCGAACTCGGGTTCATTGATTTCCAATTTGTGAAATAAACAGGAGGGCCTCTGAACTACTTGCCTCATGGGAATGGCTGCGAAGATTAGTCAGGTTTAATGAATACAAAACTAGGCAGCATTAAAGGTTTCTTGGAGAGGAGCGATGTGTAAGTTGCTATTGGTGCTGTTACCACATTGTCATCACCTCTGAGACTGTTCTTTGCAAGTCTGCTATCTGCGGGAGGTTGGAATACTCCTTTAAACTGAAACTGATTTTTAGCCCAGAATTGGCCCCTTCTATGTCACATACCATTTATGCTCTTGGTTCCTCAACCTATGGGTGCCTCTGAAATTTGTTTGTTTATAGGTTGCCAAAATTTAGCATAAAGCCAGCCTCTCAAGGGCAGAAAGATCAAGGTTCTCTTATGTAAAAATAAATTTATATTCAATTTATTTTGTGCATTGACCTAAACGTGCTTATTAACAAGGTTTAAAAAAAATAAGAAGAATGGGTTTTGGAAATACTCTATTGTCTTCCAAGGATTGCAGCTATTTTCAATCAATTGAGGACAGGGAGCCGAAAAAGAAGAGAAACCATAATTCAGAAAGATGGATGATTTGATCAAAGAACCTCAAAGGAATTAATAAAGGAGGACATTAGCTGGTAATAGGCAGGATAGTGAAAAAAGCTAGGCAGACAGAAAAGGCCCAGTAAAAACAATGACCTGGAAAGCAGGCCCCGGCCAACTTTCCGACCCTCTACAGCCCTCCTGTAAAGCGATGGTTATTGCAAAAGGCAGCCTGTTCCATATTTGGACAGCTCTCATCATTAAAGCCATCTCATTCTGGGCTGAATCCTCCTCCCCTAACTAACTTCTCCTTTATATTGGTTCTTCTTTAGCTTTCTGGAACAACTCTGAATACATTTAATCCCTCCTCTGTGTGAGATTCCTTTGAGTATTTCAAGATGTCTATTGTGCTTTCTAATGTCTCCTTTCTCAGCTAAAAAGAACAGCTCAGTCCCTCAGCTGTTCCTCGTATAGCAGGAGTCTGCCAAACCCTCAGCATCCTCACTGTCCAGTCCTAGAGATGCCCAACACTGAACACGAAAGTCTGGGCATAGTCTTGGAGCAAGGCCCTGGTGGAGTTACCACTGTCTTCCTTTCGTTCTGATGCTTTTTCCCCTGCATGTTGTTGATTTGTCTTAATAATCAACTGAGAACTGAGTCCTGTATACATAAACTGTAGTTGTGTTAAATCTTCCCATGGGGTACTTGCACTGTTGATTCTTTTTAACCCAGGCGCTGAACTCTGACTATGATGGGATGTTCCAATGTTCATTTTGCTTGTTGCAGTCTGTTGTGGGGTTTTTGGAGTCTTCATCTTCAAGTCATGTTTTATCTCTGTGTCCCAGCTTGGGTTACGCATAAATTTGGTAAGCATGACTTATGACTTCTATGTCTTCATCCAGTAGAATGTCTAGACCTTCATTCCAGATTAGAAAATAACTAATAAGCTGTATTTAGTTATTCAACTGCTATAAAGTCAACTTGGCTACATGTTCCAAAGTCAGGAAAGTGAAAATCTTAAAATGCACTCTCCTGCCTCTTTGTCTTCCATAATACTTTGTTATACAGCATTAGAATATTTGGTTATACATTCTTTTGGTTGAGCACCTGATATAGTCAGCTTGATTTAAGGATCATGTTATATGAAAAGTACATATTTACATGCTAGGCTCAGAACAGTAGGTGTTCACACTGAGAGGCAGATGGGAACTAAGGCCACCCAACTCAGTCACATCTGGCATTTCTGACTGACTCTGGAAGCATGCCTGGTGAATGGAATAGTGAGCAGAATTGTTACACTATTAAAATGCTTTGTTATGTAAATTAAAGTCTCTTCAGGTAACTATGGGATGTTAATTCACTGCCTTATTATCTAACCCACATTTCTTGACTTGCCCATAAGAACTTAATGAGAGAACTAGTCGAATGTGTTGCTAAGTTCTACATGCCTTGTCTACTACAGACTCAAAGTCCACGTTCCAGTGAACAGTCTCCAAGTCACATTGTAGTGAATTTTCACATTTCTGTGAAATGCGTTCTGTTTGCATTGTGTTTTTGAACACATGCCAGTGCCTAGTGACTACCATGTTTTCTACGTGTTCACAAACTATAACTTTAACATCTGAGAATTTGCCAAACCTAACAGAATGCCTTTTCCAGAATTTGCCTCCCCACCTCCATTGATAAGTATTCTTCTTTTTTTAAGTTTGTTTATTTTGAGAGAGAGAATGCGTGCACAGGGTATAAGTGCAGGGATGGGTGGGGGAGGGTGTGGGGGTGGGGAGGGCCAGAGAAAGAGGGAGAGAGAGAGAGAATCTCAAGCAGGTTCCACACTGTCAGCGCAGAGCCAACATGGGGCTCAATCTCACAAACCCTGAGATCATGACGGAGCCAAAATCAAGAGTCAGGTGCTTAACTGACTGAGCCAACCAGGCGCCCCAATAAGTCTTCTTTTGATGACTCAGTGTCCAAAAGCCACTGACTAGCTTATGCTTAAAGGGACTTATTGGGAGTAGAGACCAAATTCAGAACAGCTTGATCCAGGTGCTCTAATAAAATCACTGAGAATCTCTTTCTATCCCTTGCCTTTGCTGCTTCCCTTTGCTTTTGGCTTTGACATAGGCTCTCTCCAGGTGACAGCAGACATGGCCCCCAGCATCTCCAGTTTCTAGTCCCCCACGTTTAGCAATTTCATGGAGGGAAAGGTCTAATATCTTCTGAGAGTCCTGTGCTCCACCTGAAACAGGAGGGACTGTGGTCAGCCCCACCTGAATTACATGGACAGAGAGTAGGGAAGAAGCATTTCCCAGAAGCAATGGTCTTCAAACTTTGGCATGCAGCAACACATCACATGGAGGGCCTTCTGGGCCCTACCTCCAAAATTCCCACTCAGTAGGTCTGGGATGGAGTCCAAGAATGTGCATCTCTAACAAGTTCCCAGGTGGTGTTGACGCTGCTGGTTTAGGACCCACACCTTGGAAAGCAATGCCCCTAAGGAAAATCAAATCAAGGAAGGGAATGAATGTTGGGTTGACAAAGCAAAAGATGTCCACCTCACTGAAGAAAGTCAAAGAGCTTACCTCCTCTTGGAGGAAGTAACTAGCATGGAACACTGGGAAGCCTGGCTGGGAATGGCCCTAGATTCTCCCATTGCAGTTTTCAGTTTTATCTGCCATATGTCCACCACAGCCTCTCCCCTAGTTCTAGGCTCCTGCCACAGTGGATTATTTATCTGTTCCTCTGCACTTTTGCTCAGGCTGTGCCAGCTGCTCGGATCCTTGCAAACCCCTAGTCATCCTCCCAAGATGAAGGCTAAATCCGATCCCATCTTGGAGGCCTTCTCTGACAATGGCCATCACTTCCCCATCTCTTCCAATCTCACCACCCCAGAAATGGGTGGCGCCTTGTCCTGTGTCCCACCCAGCACTCTGTATCTCACTCAACTATAGTACAGTAACTCAGGTTCGCCTCCTACTTCTCTGGCTTCTCCTTCTCAGACTTCTTTTCATGCGCTTCCCAAATCTTCTACTCAACTTGAAATGCAGAGTGTTCCAGGACTGAGGACATGGGACATTCTTTCTTATCCACAATCTTTACTTAGGCCCACTGCTTTATTTATTTATTTATTTATTTACTTATTTATTTTTCTGTTGAGCATCTGACTCTTTTTTTTTTAATGTTTATTTATTTTTGAGAGACAGAGAGAGAGTGAGTGCAGGGGAAAGGCAGACAGAATGTCAAGCAGGCTCCGCACTGTCAGCACAGAGCCCCGCATGAGGCTTGATCTCACGAACCATGAGATCATAACCTGAGCCGAAATCGAGAGTCAGACACTTAACTGACTTAACCATTGCTTTAAATTCCACCTAAATATTGATGACATACACATTTATATATCCAGACTCCCGTACCCACCTGTCTACCTGATCTTGCCACTTGACTGGGACATGGACTCACATGTGAGAGTGACAGTTGGGGGATGGGTGGTGGGATGGATGGTCACCTCCCTCTGATAAGTGAGCACATGAATAATATATATCCATTTGCATAATCAGAGCTGAGAAGAACAGCATTTGGAACAGAAGGAACAGCAAACTGGCAAATGTACATATGAATGGTACTCTTTCATTCCACTTATCAACCAAGTCACTTGTTTACTGTCTGTGTTCTTCTGCCAAATTATACAGTCCAGGAGAGGGGTGCCTGGGTGGCTCAGTCGGTTAAGCATCTGACTCTTGATTTCGGCTCAAGTCACACGAACTCATGATTTGTGAGTTCAAGCCCCCATCGGGCTCCACCCTGCTAGTCCAAAGCCTGCCTTGGATTCGCTATCTGCCACTCCCCGCTCTGCACTCTCTCTCTCACAATAAATAAACAAACAAACAAACAAACAAAAAGTCCAGGAGAACAGGGATCATATGTACTTAAAAGGTGCACAATAATGAATGCATGATAATTATTTGTTTTGAGGACCTGGAGGGCTCCCTCATTTACTTTGTCCCCCCAGTACCTAGTGTGGTGTGGGGCCTGTAGCAGATGCCTGGTACATATCTACCAAACTAATTCATGAAGCCCTTCACTTCCTTTGCAATTACTGCTCTGGGGGAAAAAATGTTGCCATTTAAAAAAAAATTAAAGACAAGAAACCCATGCATCAGTGCCAAACAAAGTACTGCGGAATGGTTTTCAAAACCATAGCTCCCTGATGGGATAATGTAGTTTAAATATAGCAGCTATTTTTCCCTCCAGTCGGTTTGTTCTTTGATTTTTGTGGAAAGATTTCAAAAGTTCTCTTCCACTGCCCTCCTATCTCACCCCCTAAGGTGCTCAGATCTTGAACAGTGAAATGTTTAAAATGAAGAGATGACAGGGCCTCCCGAGCCTGGTAGAAAAATGAACTGTGATTAAATGCAATTTTAATTTTAAATGATGAGCCACTCAGAGTCTCCCTTCCCTGCCAGGTGCCAGGGTGTTGCTCTGACAGTGGTGGGGGCACAGTGAGCAGGTAGAGTTTCCGTCGGGCAGAAATCCAAGGCTTGTGAATGTGCCGGGTAGGGTTGCAGTGGACAAATTCCTAGAATAGGATCTCTGTTCCCAAGCTCATGAGCTTGCTCCCTTGATGTCCCACAATAGAAAAAGAAAAGGGGGGGGGGTGATGGTGGTGGAGGCATGTTTAGGTCTCCTATTGTGATGCCGCTGTCCGTTACCTGATAGTTCACACGATTCTGGGAGGCTGGCTGCCCTCCCAAGTCACCTTGTGATTCTCTCCTGATTTCAGAGGGGGGGAGAGGGGGGACACTGTGTATCCTGAGGGAAGCATGTCTGACAAGGCTGATCCGTTCCATCTGGGAGGATGCATCATGAGCCCCATCTGGCTCCAGCAGTCTGTCGAGGCTGAGGCGCTGGTCCTCTCCCGCACACCCCCGCCTGCTCTGGTCTCTCTCCAGCCCGCTCAGCCTTCATCCTCCCCTGAAAGCAGCAGCTTCTGGCTTCTCCACTTGCAAGGCTTCCCTTCTTCCTAGCCCTTGCCTTCTTTTCTGCAATCCCCTTTGCTCCTTTCTCCCACCAGAGGCTTCTCTCAGTCTCCCAGCCCTCTTGCAGGCTTGGGGTTGACTGGAAGTGCACTCACGCACGCCTCTTGGGACAGCCTTGTTCATTCACTCAGTCCTCCTGCACCACCCAGATCATGTCCTGATTTGAAGACAGATACACCCAATGTAAGGTCTTGTCCAATGTCTCACATGCTGGAGTCTAGATACAAGAGTACTGCCTCCCCTTCCCTTCGCGGCTTTCCATCTCAAATGGTGGTAGAACCCACAGCCTCTACTTTAGCCTTCAAGCTTCACATTTGAATCTTCTCAGGTGGGTCCAATCTGCACAGATGGGGGATGGGTGGAGTCCAAGAAAGCAAAGGCTTGGCTGGAGATGTTTGCAAACATTAGACGTTTCTCTTCCATGACTCATCGGAGGAGAGCAGAGTCCTCCCTCTTCCTGGAATGCAGCAAACCCATGGCCAACTCCTACCCCCACCCTACCCCCAAAATAAAATAACCCACCCATAGAGCCTTGTCCTTAAAAAATCAGATTTCCCTCAAAGATCTGACATGGCAACTGGGGAGGGGAACATTTTAAGGCCTCGGAAGAACAAACTCTAAGAGGATTCTCAGATGTAGGGACAGAGGAGGCTGCAGACACAGCCTGTCATTTGCGAGCAAAGAAAGTGCAAGTGTTGTTAGGTGGGGTCCTTTGAAGAAAAGTGTCTTCACAGCCCCCTACCTCCTCCACTTCCCCCAACCTTTCTACTTAGTAGCTTCCTAATATATAACCTGGGATAGACAACCTTTGGATCATTCTAGAGAGTCTTGATTTCAGTGGTACATAAAAGGGCTCTAGAAGAAAATAGGCGGATGCAGATAAAAAGGAAGGAAAGGAGACAAAAAGGAAGACATCATTTATTAAACACATATCTGCCATGCATGCAACGTGCTAGGACCTTTTCACGTGCTGACTTACTCCATCCTTGGGATAAGCCTATCTGGTACGTGTTATTATCATTCCTATCTCCCCAGATCCTGAAAGCTGATGCTCAGACAGGTTTAAGTCATTTGCGGAAGACACACAATTAGAAATTGCCATTGGGTAAACATTGGTAAGAATAGAAGATTATTTGTATGGGGGAAGAACTAGTTAGAACCGTTCCTCACACTCTGAAATGCAATACATTTCATAGGGGAAAGAGTTAAACACTGGAAAAAAAAATCTGAAAAAACAAAAGCAGCAACATAAGCATATATGGGTGGAAGGGAGATAAATTTCTAAGTACTTCGAATAAAGGAAACATTTTTAATTTGCATAACAAAATGTTACAAAACAAATGGAGGGAATATATGCATATCTTTTAAGGCCAGTAGTCTGATTCCATGGCTGCGTAAAGGCACTCAGAGAAAGACACATGTATTTATTTATTTATTTATTATGATTTTTTTTAATTTTATTTTTGAGAGACAGAGAGAGACAGCGTCAGCAGGGGAGGGTCAGAGAAAGAGGGAGATACAGAATCCAAAGCAGGCTCCAGGCTCTGAGCTAGCTCATCACAGAGCCCGACGCGGGGCTCGAACCCACGAAGCATGAGATCATGACCTGAGCTGAAGCCGGACGCTTAACCCACTAACCGACTGAGCCACCCAGGCGCCCCAAGACACATGCATTTAGATCCTGACTGTTGCAAATATCTCAGTGGCTGGTCCTTGGAGCAGGTTAATTTCCTGCCCGGGTAAGGGGCGGGAGTCATTTTGAGTTCTGCTGAACTGTACCCCACCCCCACACCCAGGTGGGGAAGGGACAGCTGTTTAATTCGCTGCACACGGAGCCCTGAGAAAGACGAAAAGAAGAAAGTGACATCCACTGAAAACCGCATGAGGCGGCTTCCGCCTGCAGAATGCAGTGACCTGAACTGGAATTCTGCCAGGAGAGTGGGATTAATTTCCCAAGCGCGCGCCAAAATGGGCCCCGGGATTTTTATTTTTATTCGTTTTCCATTACAAGTGCACGGCAACGCAAACAAGCCCCAAAACAATGAGAGCCACTAAGAGTCATTTTCCCTTGCGGGTGCGGGGCGCCATCTCAGGACCACGCGTCTTGCTGACCTTATCTTACTGAAGTTCACAGTTTGATTACTCACTTCCCCACCAACGGTAATGGGAGAATGGCATAATGATTCCCCAATTAAAGCAGTACGCACACACCAAAAAAAAGGGAAATAAAGCAAGAGTGGGCCTAAGGAAAGATAGGTCTAGCTGTCTCACTCCCCCAAGATCAGGAACCTGTAGGCAGTGGGATTGAAAGAGATCTTGACCACAGGCAACTAAATGTCAGTTAAAGAGACGGGACAGGAGGAAAGGGAAGGGCTTAGTGCCTTAGATCCAGACTTCAGGCTAATGATGCTCTCAGCGGGTACTTTCTGGCAGACGTTAGGTATGTTTTAACTTGTGATTTGCTCTGTTCTTCCAGCTTCATGATTCAGTGTTATCAAAGGTCTTTCAAAATATCATCTTTTGGAAATTGTAGGTAAACAAATTCAGGGAATCACAGCCACCTGGTAAGGAATGTATGCTCTTAGGCAAACCACTTAACCCATGTCCCTAGTTCCTCTTTGGTGAGATATGGAAAATAGAACCTACCTCAGGTAACTTTCATCAAGCGAAGTGTGTGGCACAGCACCTGGTGGAGATGACTCACCTTTATCTTAGGCTCATCTTAAGACCCAGCGTACTTAAATCATTGGGTTCAATTGTGTAACACTAAACACGTCCACTAACATTATTGAATATATAGAGGCTTCATGTGTTTCATATTTTCCTTTCTTTAGTAAGAAATATGCCAGACATAGAAACAAGTACAATAATTATGTAATAAGCACTCATATATCCACCATCCATTTGAAGAAATATAACATGTTTGGCACGAGAGAAGTCCTGGTGAGCTCTGAATTCCTCCTCCTTTCTTTCTCAGTGGTGACTTCTATCCTGAACTTGGAGTTTGTCTTCCTCATGCACAGCTTTATACTGTTACTATATATATGTATCCATAAGCAATTTTGCAAACTGTACTGTTTTCCATTTTCTAATCATCTAATCTAATCATTCCATTTCTAGTCCTCACCAATTCTGTTTTTCCTGCATATTGCTTTTTTTTTTTTTTACTCACAATTATGTTGGTTTAAGAAAAAAATTTTTTTAGGTTTAGCTATATCATTATCTACATCTACAGTTACTTCATTTTTCTTGCTCTCTAATTATATATATTTTTTAATTTTTTAAAATGTTTTATTTATTTTTGAGAGTAAGAGAAACAGAGCACGAGCAGGGGAGGGGCAGAGAGAGAGGGGGCAACATAGAATCTGAAGCAGGCTCCAAGCTCTGAGCTGTCAACACAGCCTGATGCGGGGCTCGAATTCACAGACTGCGAGATCATGACCTGAGCTGAAGTCAGATGCTTAACCGACTGAGCCACCCAGGTGCCCCTATATATTTTTAAATAAATAAGTAAAACAACACAGGAAAAGCTGAAATCCTCATTGTTCCCCTTCCTCTGTGATCCATATTATTAGTTTACAATGTTGGGTTTCCCAGATCAAATCAAAGATGAAGATTTCACTTTCTCTCTCTTCCCTAAAACACTTAGCTCTGTTTTTTCCACACTGCTCCCAAAATTGATGTGACTTCATTTAGGGCTGCCAAATTTTGCACTGCTGGTGCCTGTAAATAGACTGGTGTGTACTGTAGAGAACTCATCTCTGTGTGAGAGGTTCCATCTTCTCTTTCAGACTGTGAAGTTTGCTCCTACCTTGAGGAAAGCATTGCCATGGGGTCTGGCACTGTGGGGATATCGGCTCATGACAATTTCTCAATTGTCAGGTTTTTGATAGAGCCTTAATATTAAAGGAGAAATGAGGGGCGCCTGGGTGGCTCAGTCGATTAAGCATCCAACTCTTGATTTCAGCTCAGGTCATGATCAGGGTCATGATCAGGGTTTGTGAGTTCAAGACCCAAATCGGGCTTTGCGCTGACAGCGTGAAGCCTGCTTGGGATTTGTTCTCCTCCTCTCTCTGCTCCTTCCCTGCTTGTGCTTTCTCTCAAAATAAGTAAATAAACTTTTAAAAAAAAGAGAGAATTGAGTAAAACCTGCAGGTCAGCATAAACTTTTTACTCACCAGCACCCCCCCCAATCGTTATGAAATGATGTGACTACCCAGACATTTGCATATAAACTTTCCTTTTGGTTTAGTTTAGTTTGTATAAGAACTACTGTATAAGAGGGCTGTTTACACTAAACCATATATATATTGTATTTTGTTGGCAATTTAAGGGGCTTTTGGGGATTGGCTTGACTACAGTTAATTTCCATCTTACCATATATAATGTAATTTTTTTGTTGCACGTTTTCAGCAAATGCTGGTTATTACCATTATTATTAGAGAGGAGAAGTACTTAACTGATTTGTAAAACTACTAGAAGAACAAAATCAGCTTGGGGTATCATGGGGAATGGCCAATGTGTATGAAGATGATGCTTTTGTTCTTCCAGATAATGTGTTCTGGGTGGACCAGGTGGCTTGGTGAGGTGGGCAGGGGGCCTGCCATGCCATTTATGGGGTACCCCACACAGCAGACAGGTTTCCACCTCAAGACTCATTACTGAACTAACCTTAGCACATGCATCATTGGATTTTATAGTGTTCCACCTCCTTTTTTTTATTGCAAACACATCACATAAAATTTACCATCTAAACTATTTAAAAAATTTTTTTTACATTTATTTTTGAGAGACAGAGAAAGAGCGCGAACAGGGGAGGGACAGAGAGAGAGAAACACACACAGACTCTGAAGCAGGCTCCAGGCTCTGAACTAGCTGTCAGCACAGAGCCCGACGCGGGGCTCGAACCCACAAATCATGAGATCATGACCTGAGCCGAAGTCGGGCTGTCAACCGACTGAGCCACCCAGGCGCCCCCATCTTAACTATTTTTAAGGGTATGGTACAGGAATAGTAACTACATACACATTATTGTGCAACTTTTTCATCTTGCAAAACTGAAACTCTATGCCAGTTTAACAGCAACTCCCCTTTTCTCCCCAGCCTCCCAGACACCGGCAACTACATTCTACTCTCTAAGAGTTTGACTGTTTTAGTACCTCATATAAGTGGAATCCTGCAGTATTTGCCTTTTTATTATTGGCTTGTCTCACTTAGCATAATGTCCTCAAAGTTATTCCACATTGTAGCATATGACAAGATTTCCTTTTTTTAAAAAATTTATTTTTGAGAGAGAGAGAGAGAGAGAGAGTAAGAGAGAGCATGTGTGCATGAGCAAGAGAGGGGTAGAGGAAGAGAGAGAGAATCCCAAGCAAGCTCCATGCTGAGAGTGCAACGTGGGACTCGAACTCACGAACTGTGAGATCATGACCTGAGCTGAAACCAAGAGCTGGACGCTCAACTGACAGAGCCACTCAGGCACCCCGCCTTTTTTTTTTTTTTTTTTTTTTTAAGGCTGAATGAAATTCCGTTGCATGTATACACCACATCTCTTTTTCTCCATGCATCTGTTGGTGAACATTTAGGTTGCTTCCATCTCTTGGCCATTATGAATATGTTGCAAGGAACATGGTGTGCAAATATCTCTCCAAGATCTGTTTTCAATTCTTTTGGATATATACCCAAAGTGGAATTGCTGGATCATATGGTAGTTCTATTTTTAATTTTTTTTTTGAGGAATCTCCATATTGTTTTTCATAGTGGCTGTTCCATTTCATTTTGATCCTGGCTGTATTGTTCTGCTTTGCCCCACCAGTTTGGTGAGCCCACCTTTCACCTATGCTCTCTATGCTGCTAACTCTGTAGCTACACTAGGTGTTCTGGGCTCTGGCAGCTTCACCCCATACTATCCCCCAGGTTAGGCCTCTGAGAGTGATTCCAGATGGAGCAGGGCTCAGGCGCAGGACCCAAGATCCCAATAACCAAACCATCTCAGATTCCATATTGGCTATTTTTTTACTTTCTAAATCTGGGAGGCATTGCCACTTGTTTCTTATTCTCCCCCTCTTTCTTCCAGGGAGGCAGATATAACTGTCAGAAGGAGTTTGTTGGCCTCATTCTGTCATTTTTCTGCTCTTGAGGCGATCGACGTGGCTGGAACCAGCTCTCAGAAGCCCAGGTGCACAAATCTAAACTTTCAGAAGCTTCCTCCTAGCTGCTCCCTAGGGTCACCTGTAGCTCTAAGGGGTTGATAGCACAGGACTCTTAAAGGGCAAGGCCCAGAGTCCTGCATGATTCAATTCCCAAGTCACAGAAGGGACGGAGTCCTCCTTCAGATCTCCCACATAAGCTCCATATCAGACCAGAGGCTTATAGTCTATTTCTTTTTCTGTATGACCACCCCACGAATGGGCAAACTGGCTCGTTACTAGTCCTGAGCTGGTGAATCCTGAATCATCTACCAGGGTCAGTGCAGCACCAGCAGTTTCCCACCTGTGCCTATCTCATTGTAGATTTGACCTGATGGGTGTTCAGAGGTCCATCTTAGACTTTTGGGGAAGGGTGGCAGGTCTGGAAGGAGACACGAATACCTTCAAACATTATTCTTGCCCTCTGGAACCTTGGTTTCAGTGATGGACAGAGTGGAAGAGAGAGGAGAGAGAAAACTTCGAAACAGTCTTCCTCCTTAACCCACGAATTCTCAGGCCTAGTGCTTATTGGTGCTATGTGTGCCAGAAACATGGGCAGGCTGGAACCTGTACATATTAACTGACCTATCTGGTTTAGCCTTGGAAAAATGATGTTTTAGCTCTAAAAAGGGATCGCGATGAACCCAATTTCCCTCTCTAGATCCTAAGGTTCCACTGAAGAGATATCCAGTTGGAGAATTTGGGAATAGGGAAAGATAATGGAAATCTAACTCCATTGGGAGGAAATTAAAAGGTTACTTATGTATGTGAGCCTCAGGCTTTGAAAAACCATATTGACCTCATTCTCTCTTTCCAGTTCCCTTTCTGATTGCTACCTGTGATCATTAGTTTTATGTGTTAGCTTGGCTAGACTACAGTTCCCAGTTATTCAGTCAAACACTAATCTAGTTGTTGCTGTGAAGGTATTTTGTAGATGTGATTGACATTCAGGATCAGTTGACTTTATGTAGGCATCATACTTCCTGACTTCACAATGCTAAACTAATCAACACAGTATTGTATTGGCATAAAAACAGACACATAGATCAATGGAATACAAAAGAGAGCCCAGAAATAAATCTATGCATATTTGGTCAATTAATTTACAACAAAGGGGCTAAGAATATACAGCAGGGAAAGGATAGTATTTTCAATAAATGATGTTGGGAAAACTGGACATTCACATGCAAAGGAATGAAACTGGGACCCCTATGTCATACCGTACACAAAAATCAACTCAGAATGGATTAGAGACTTAAATTTAAGACCTGAGACCATAAAACTCCTAGAAGGAAACATAAGGGGTAAGCTCCTTAACATCAGTCTTGACAAAGGCAACAAAAGCAAAAATAAACAAGTGAACTACAGCAAACTAAAAAGCTTCTGCACAGCAAAGGAAACCATCAACAAAATGAAAAGGCTACCGATGGAATGAGAGAAACTATTTTTAAACCATGTATCCGATGAAGGGTTAATATCCATATATATAAAGAACTCACACAACTCAGTAGCAAAAACCCAAACAATCCGATTAAAAAATGGGCAGAGGAACTGAGTAGACAGTTTTTCAAAGAAGATGTACAATGGCCAACAGGTACATGAAAGTATGCTAAAAATCACGAATTATCAGAGAAATGCAAATCAAAATCACGAATTATCAGAGAAATGCAAATCAAAACCGCAATGAAATATCAGCTCGTGTCTGTTAGAATAGCTGTCATAAAAAAAGTCAAGAGATAAGTGTTGGCGAGGATGTGGAGGAAAGGGAACCCTTGCGCACTGTTGGTGGGAGTGTAAATTGGTGCAGCCGCTGTGGAAAACAGTGTGGAGGTTTCTCAAAAAATTAAAAATAGAACTAACTACCATATGATCCAGCAATCCTGTTTTTGAGTACATACCCAAAGGAAATGGAAGCAAGATATTGAGATATCTGCACTCCCAAGTTCACTGCAATATTATTCATAATAGCCAAGATACGGAAACAACCTAAGTGTCCATCAACAGGTGAATATGAGACCATATAGATTTGAGATATATATATATCATTCCTATATACATCCAGCAGCTTCTGTTCCTGCCGGAGAGTTTCCTTCCAGTCTGTCCTTCCTGGTGGCCCTCCCTTGGGTTTCAGGTTTTGCTGACCAGCCCCCATGGTCACATAAGCCAATTCTTACTGTATATCTCCTACTGGTTCTGCTTCTCTGACTGAGCCCTGAATGATGCAGAACCCTCATGCATGTTCTGGAGCAGCTAGAATGGTCTCATAATTTCCAAAATTGCCAGTTGCATTTCCACCTCTAAGTCTTAGCTTGTTCCCTACAGCCCGCTGAGGTGTCCTCTTCCAGATGGCCACATGTCAAGTCTTGTATCTTGCCTTCAATGTCCAGCCTGAAGAGCTGCCTCTGTGAAGACTTCCTGGCTGCCTCGCATCTATCAGTTCTCCCTCCTGGGAGTTCGTACAGTGCTGTGGGTGACCACTCACTTGGCCTGCAGTCCAACTTTCTCTTGTTATGACCTGGTCAGGGTCAGAAGCATGACTTCTACATCTTCATTTCCCTATTCCTAATTGCTGCCCTACCCAAAGGATGTGCCCAGACATTTGTTGAGGACGCCGCTGAAGCATAGGCAGAATGCCACCTTTAGCTTTCTGATGCACTTCATAATTCCCATCGCTTCACAAGTGCCAACATTTTTGCAGTGTGCAGCACCCCTGCCCATATTCTGGGGCTTGGACAGGCTAGAGTGACAGAAGGGGGGGGCTTTTGGAACATGAATCAAAATAGGGAATAGAGCCAAAGACAAGATTTTGATGTAAAAACATACAGGAATCATGTATGTCAAGAGTCTGAGGCAGGGCACCTGGACGGTTCAGTTGGTTAAGTGTCCGACTCTGGATTTTGGCTCAGGTCATGATCTCACGGTTGTGGGATCAAGTCCTGCGTCAGACTCTGGGCTGGGCGTAGAACCTGCTTGCAACATCTCTCTCTCCCTCTCCACTCCTCCCCCATGCTCTCTCTTTATCATAAATACATAAGTAAATAAATAAATAAATGGGAGTCATTGACTTCTAGAGATGCACACTAAAATATTAAAAAAAAAAAAAAAGAGTCTGAGGAAGGTCTTACTGCCGATTCCCACTTTTCTTCACTTCCCCTGGTTGCAAGCATTCGAAATCTCTGGCTCCACGCAGGGGAAACCTGAAGGAACTGACTATCCCACAACCTGAGCCAGAGATCCTAAGGGGAGGTGAGGAGGAGAGAAATGGGAGCGGAACACTGGCATCTGGCAGAGGAAAGAGTCCCCGGAAGGGAAATTCCCCAGTTCTTCGATGACAGTGAGGACAGCCCAGTGTGAAGCCTGGAGGAAGCCTTGGGTGGTCCTGGAGCAGCAGGCGGGACAGGGCGCTGGCATCCGGGAGCCTCACCCAATGGGAACAGGCATTTCAGACTGGAGTCTGAGGTGAGGGAGTCAAGCAAATCCCTCTGGACTCCAAGCGTGCACGTGACTAACTTGCTGGCACCGGCCTCTCCCCTCAGGGTGCAGGGCTGCACCTTCTATCCTGCTGACCCTCCAGGGGGAGGAAGGGGATTACACGACCTGTCAACCTGTCACCTGTGGGAGGTGACGGTGCATTCCTGTCTGACTCAGAAAACCGCAGGCTCTTCAGAGACCCAGGAGCCCAGTTGGTTCCCGTCAGGAAGCTCAGGGAGGGGGCACCAGAGAAGGCTCCTTTTTTTTCCCTTTCTCGTCTTCCCAGAGAACAAAAAGAATTGAAACTTCTTGGGAAGAGAAGGCAGGGTGCATGGGCCCTCTGGCTTTAGCTCAGTTACTTCCTGAAAAATCCTATACTGTTTCTACAATGGTCTGAGCTTGCAGATTGAGTTTCAGTTAAGGGAAATCTTAACTCTGACCTTTCTTCTGAGGTGGGGCACCTCTGAGAGAGCTGACAGGGTGGCAGGGGCTGAGGTGATGGGTGGAACTGGGGACACGAGTCATCACTGAGGACAAAGTTCTGCTGGATGTGTTGAATAGGAAACAATTTTCCTCGCTAGTGCACCCCTAAGTTAGCTGGGTCTGGATTGAAAGGCAAAATCAAAAGCATGTGAGCAAGAACGAAGTATGGGCAGAAATGACCAGTTGCTCTGTGACGATTACTCACGAGTTTACAACTGACTAATGTGTGAAAGTCCAGCCTCACTAGTAGTCAAGGAAATGTAAATCCAATCAAAGCGGTACATTTTCCAGCGACCACACTGCACTGCTCTTAAAGAAGACTTTGTCTTAGACACTCTCAGACACGCTGGGAGTGCATAGTGGCTTTCTGGAAAGGCACTTGGTAATAAGTAACAAGACCTCAAAAAAGATGACTCAGTAATGTCACTTCTAGGAAATGATTCTCAAGAAATAACAAGAGATGTGAGCAAAGATGATTTTATGCAAAGATGATCATTATTGCTTCATTATAAGAGGGAAAAAAACCCCAACCCTTAAATGTCCAACAAAAGAGAATGGTTAATCACCATAAATGCGTACTGGAGATTATGTAGTTATTAATTTAAATAAGGGCATGGGTGTAGGCAGTTTGCTGAACCCGTATGTGTGAAATCCCTTTGCTGGCCAGGAGGAACTCCTTTACCTCTCTGGGAAAGGAGGGAGCCCTCACTACCCTCCCTGTAAAATGAGTTTATCAGCATCTATCAGGGAGAGTTGCTTGGAGGATGAACTGTGATAATGTGTGTAGTGATGAGCAGCATTCCCAGCCTCATAAGGCTCAAGCAGTATGAATGGTGATCATTTCAAACTGGACATGTATTCTTCTTTAATAAGGAAAAAAATCCTAATCATGCTGTTTTAAAGTTATATGTCAGAAGAATTTCTGAGGAAGGGGAACACAAAAAAACATTAAATATAAACGCTGAACACAAACAATGGGTGTGCATAAAGTCCCTCTTGGGCAAATGCACACGCATATGTACAGAGACATGGGTGCAATTCAGAAACACGTAAAGGGGCTACCTCAGGGTATGACCAGGAGTTAAGTTGTGGACTATGGGTGACTTTTGTTTCCCTCTTTATATGTTGATATATTCTCTTTTCTTTTCTTTTTTAAGTTTATTCATTTATTTTGAGAGCGAGCGAGCAAGCGAGCAGGGGAAGAGCAGAGAGAGAAGGAGAGAGAGACTCTCAAGCAGGCTCCAGGGCTGCTGGAGAGCACAGGGCTGGATGTGGGGCTTGAACTCACCAACCAGTGAGATCCTGACCTGAGCTGAAACCAAGAGTTGGACGCTTAATCAACTTGAGCCACCAGGTGCCTCTTCATTTTTTTCAAAAAAATTTTTTTAATGTTTATTTTTGAGAGAGAGAGAGAGAGAGAGAGAGAGAGTAAGTGAGCATGAGTAGGGGAGGGGAAGAGAGAGAGGGAGACACAGAATCTGAAGCAGGCTCCAGGCTCTGAGCTGTCAGCACAGAGCCTGACGCGGGGCTCGAACTCACAGACTGCGAGGTCACGTCCTGAGCTGAAGTCGAATGCTTGACCAACTGAGCCACCCAGTCGCCCCTTATATATTTTTTCATGTTTTGTTTAATTTTTGAGAGAGAGAGGGGGACAGAGGATCCGAAGTGAGCACCACACTTACAGTCTGACAGCAGAGAGCCTGATGAGGGGCCTGAACTCACAAACCACGAGATCAAGACCTAAGCCAAAGTTGGATGCTCAACGGGCTAAGCCACCCAGGCGCTCCTATGTTAGTATATTTTCAAAGGCTTCTACAATCAGCACTTGACAATTTTTAAAAAGTAAAAGTGTTCAGAAGATTCCAGATGGGGGGGGGGGACCCAAAAGGGAAAACCGTGACCTCCAGCTGTGAGCTGCCCCTTCGTTGGTGTCACCCTCCACAGAAAGCAGAATCACCCCTGTGGGACCAGGTGTCCTGTGAAATATATAGAGCAGGGTCAGGCCAGCTCGTGAGGCACGATGGCCTCGGCAGACCTTTCCGGGGAGTGGGCACTCTGCCACCAGGCCTGTATCATAATGAGATAATGTTTGTGAAAGCACTTGGCCAGAGAGAAAACTCTATCCAGATAGGTGATTCCAGGCTTATTCTAGAGAAAGGAGGCTCTCCGAGCACATTCCATTAAGGAATTTCACACTCTTGCCTCCACCCCCAAACTCTTCCTTTTTCTCCCTCCCCTGAACAGAAATATATTTAGTAACCCTATCTAAACGCTCTTCTTTCCCTTAATTTGATTAAGGGGCTGGGGGGACAAGGGATGAAGTGGAAGCTGAGGAGAGGGGGGAGATGGAGCTGTAGGGAGAGATTAGAGCAGATGAACGGCTATCTCGGGCCAGAGTGGTGCTTGAGTGTGGACAGGACGAGGGCCTCCAGGTACTTAGTACAGAAGTGCAGAGGACAGAGGGAGGGGACGCTTGATCACAGAGCACACTAGCACACCTCTCTGGGGGGATGAGAACCGAGGCAGGGAGGGTCGAGCCTTGAGGACCAAATGGGAGAATGGGGGGCATGTCCTAAGGGGGTGGCGCTGGCATCTTTTTCTGAGTGCCTTCTGGCTTCCGGAGCTTGAGGGTCTTCAGATCCTTAAGTTCCCCGAGGCTAACACATGGTGAGCCCCTGCTATGTAGTAGGTATTTTCACTTACCTCAGCCAATTGACTCAAATTAAGTAAATTATTATCACCCGTGAATATGATGCTCTGAAAGAAGTGGCATAGTTGCCTGCAAGCTGGGGATGAGACCCTGCCTGGCTTGCTTCCTCCACTCCCCCTGGCTCATGCTACCTTCTGGAGGAAAATAGCTAACAGTCAGTGTGTATTCGGTGCCTTACAAAGAAGTGGTTCTATTCAATCCTTACAACATCTCTATGAGATAGATGCCATCAATGACCCATCAATTGCTCTCTTAGGAGAGCAACCTAAGGCTCAGGGTAAGCAGTGAAGCTGGCATCACAGGGCTCGTAAATGGCAGACAGCGGGGCCCTCCCAAGCCTGGAAAGGTAAAGGAGTCTGAGGCGTTCCAGATGAGATGGGCCCATGGTGTGTGCTTCTTCTGATAGTCTGGTCGTTCTTCAAGGACAGGGACCTTACCTTGTTGATCCTGTATTCCCAGCCCTGAACACAATGCCGGGGACAAAGGGAACGTTTGCTGCAAGAACTAGAGATACTTGATAAGTTTGGCCAAAAGAGCCTCCACTGGGGGCCAGCTCGGTGAGGATTAAGGGAGACATATTTGCCTAGGGATTTCCAAGTCTAAAATGTCACAGTGCTGAGCTTCAGAAAAAGGCTCTGTTGGCAATGGTGATCCCTGCAGGAGGCTTTAAAGGTGACCAGGACCTTGACAATGGGCAGTCCCAGGGAGAGGGCTCCAGCTGCCCTCGTGGGTTGGATTCAGACCAGAGTGACAATAAGGGGGGGGTCTGGCACACACTCCCCACTAGTTCCTTCCACAGGGACATCTCAAGGACATCTGCAAACTCCGGGGGATAAAACATAGTATAGGAGATGGGGGGTGGTTGGTGGGGAGAATGCCATCTGGGCAGCTCAGAAAGACGAGAGAGGGAAGTGGACGACTAGTGCTTTAATTAACAGGGACCTAACACCCTTCTAGAAATAGGTTTGAAGGAGTAAAGGCTAGAAATTTATTCTCTTCTAGAGAGGACTAGTATCGTCCAGGAAAGGCCCTCAGGCGCCAGCAAAATTCTCTCACTGATTAATAAATACCTCATTGCCTCATGGTCCACTACAGCTTTAGATGAAGCATTTCGGGCTTCTCTTCCTTCTATAACCTGTGCGGAAGGCTACCGAAGGGCAGAGAACAGAAAGAGCCACCAAGTTCCTGGGCCAAGTCCAAGGCTTCCTGGCCTGCATTCAGAGAACCTCAGCTTTTCTCCCCCTCTCCCAGCAGTCCGTGGTGTCTGTATGTGAGCTGCTTATTAACCAGGGGATATCAGGACACTGGGAGGGGATTGCTCGCACTGGTTGCCAGTGAGGGTAATTCAGAAACGCAGAGCAGAGCAAAGCTGATGTGTGCAGCCTGTGTGACAGACGGAGCCTGCCAGGACGGAGCCAGAGTCTGGTCATCAAGCTGGTGCATCAGATTGGCGGGTTCTGTGACCTGCGGGTGGCCAAGAGAGCCAGGGGTTCACTACCAATATTGCCCATCCACAGAAGAGTTCCATCAGCCAGGACAAAGGACGGGGAATGGCTCTGGAGGCCAGAGCAGGAATCCCAGTTGTGGGGGGCGGGGCAGGGCACTGGACCATCGCTCCCCTCAGAGAAACAAATGGAGGGAGCTCTTTCAGTGCTGTAGGAACTCCTCTACCACCTTCCTTTTCCAAAGAGACTACTTTCTAAGAAGAGGCCCCAAATGCAACATGCAAATCCTAGGCATCCTCCCCGCTCTCTTCCGGTAAACTGCTGCTGACAGTCCCGGTCTACGGGATTACTACTGACAGGGCTTCACCAGCCAGCTAACACCCTGAGGTCAAACTGTGGAAGCAGAGCCCCCTGGGCCCAGAAACGGTTCTTGATACTTAGAGCATGGAATGGCTTCCTGCTGCGCCTAAAGACAAGCGGCTTAGCCAGGCTTCATTTGGGCCGCAGTGATATAGGTCTTAGGTTTCAAGTTGGGATCAGCTGCGCTGAGGGAAATGGTTGGGGAAACTCTCTCTTGGCTTCTTTCCTCATGGAGGACGGCTAAAGGAAGAGAAAGCTTAAGCTGCTGAGCTGGTGTTGGTGCCTTAAAAATAATGATATAAACATAGCCCAGAAGTTGGCCTGTGGAGTCCCTGATGGGGACCAGAGAAGAAACACTGTCCTGACTTACCCTTCAACCCACGCTCTGCCCTCATCTATCACCTCAGAAGTTAAACAACTTCCTCAGATGGCCCCGTGGAATATAAATCACGAGGGCCCTCGCTTCTAAGAAACCTGTCCACACAGCAGCCCTCAGAAATACTTGTCTATTGGGGCGCCTGGGTGGCTCAGTCGGTTAAGCATCTGACTTCTGCTCGGGTCATGATCTCACGCTCCGTGGGTTTAAGCCTCGTGTCAGGGTCTGTGCTGACAGCTCAGAGCTTGGAGCCTGCTTCAGATTCTGTGTCTCCCTCTCTCTGCCCCTCCCCACTAACCCCACTTGCTCTCTCTCTCTCTCAAAAATAAATAAACATTAAAAAAAATACTTGTCAATTTCTTGTTACTCTGGCTCAGAACAGGGAGCTAAGCAAGTCAGACTCGCAGATGAATACTGCAGGCCACCGCCAGTATGCTGCTCAATATCTCGGAGCCTTGGTCCTCATCCACAGGTTGGGAATCAGTCATGTCTACCTCACAGGTTCGAGGTAGAAAGTGAGATGGATAATTCAGGTAGGGTGCTTAGCACAGTAGTACCTTGATGCAGTCTATGTCATCATTCCATTGGCTGAAGAGGAGAACAAACACCACTTAAAAATTTTTTTTTAATGTTTATTTACTTTTGAGAGAGAGAGTGAGCAGGGGAGGGGCAGAGAGAACGGGAAACACAGAATCCGAGGCAGGCTCCAGACTCCTAGCTGTCACCACAGAGCCCACATGGGGCTCGGACCCACAAAACCTGAGTTCATGACCTGAGCCAAAGTTGGACGCTTAACCAACTGAGCCACCCAGGTGCCCCAAACAAACACCATTTCTAATTCTAATCCCAACCAAGAAGGGCTGTGGGCTGGAGCCTCAATGATTTCACAAAACACCAAGCTTCTTTCTCCTGCTCACTTTCACGCCAAATCTGTGCCAGACAGGTTTATGCCTGGCAACCTCAGTGGCCTCCAAGTTGTTTAAATTCTCACTGAGCAGCCCAACGGATACCTAGCTAGACCCACTGGAGCACAGACAAATTCAAATGCTCCGGGGGTAGCAGTGGAAGATGGTATAAGAAATCATCACAGAAAAAGTTTGTGTAAATTCTGAGTGTCTGAAGAGCTGCGGTTCACTCAGAGAGCCCCCTTTTCCAGACAGGCAGGAGAGCTAGCTTACAAATTCTTCCTTTCGTACATATTTCCATGATGGCATCATAACATGGAACATGTCTGGCTCCTAACCGAACAGGTAAAGACACAACAGCATTTCTGTTTGAAAGCTCTTGAGTTGCCAAAGCCTTTGTTTCTGCTCAGGTGTCCTAACCTCCCCTGCCTGGGAATCGGATCTGGGGTAATGGGTGACCCAGCAGGCTCAGAGATGACAGATTCCTGCATCGTGTAGCAACGCTGGGACAACCTGGGGCATCTGGCCTGGCAGGGAGGCAGGCAGGCTGGGAGAGGCAGCCGTAAGTACACCGACCTTTGTCCCTGTTTGCTCTTGGAGAGGACAGGCCCCCGCCAGTACTGGCCTCCTCTTCTCCGTGTGTGCCTGGGACTCCTGGCTCATCAAAATGTTCCCGGGAACCTGAGAAGGCCTGACTGACCCTGGTGGGTGGCAAGCAGAGACCTCTTCAGGCACTCGGAAACTTGCTCAAGACACGGCAGGTATCGGGCTCATAGGCGTGTGTGTGCTCCTGTTCCCAGGAGAAAGCTCTTCCCTCTTCTGGCTTTTTCCCAGCTAGCAGGCTTATAATTAATTAACCACCTGCCCCTCCAGAAAGCTCTGTCTACTCTGGGACACTGCTTTCTTCAGACCACGAAGAGCCCCAAGGGAGCATATTGGAGGGCAGGAGCCCCAAATCTGAGCTCAGCAGGGCTGCCTTCCTCTTTAAGGGCTTGTCCTCTGAGGCGGGGACACTCCTGTTTCTGCCCTGCTCACTGCAAGATAAGTGGTCCACCCGAGGAACCTGGATGTCCTTTCTTCAGCAAAGTTCTCCAGACCTCTGGCTCCCCAGGTTGGGCACAAGGAGGGTGACGCACACACGTCTGGTGGGCGAGGTGGGGGCACTCCCTGGCCCTTTTGTGGCAAATCTTTTTTCTTTTCTTTCTTTTTTTCTTTCTTTCTTTCTTTGTTAATTTCCCCCTGAAAGACGCTGCTGGGGCTTGAGGCAGGTTGAGCCAGAAAAGCAACTTCTCTTGAGAAAAGTCTGAGGGTTTTCTCTTTAAAGTAGGAAGTTCGGCGCAGGTCCCCTGTCCCCTTCACCTTACGGAGGGCACTGTGCCTGCTTTCCCTTCCAGCTGGCGGGGGGGAGCCTGCGGTCAGAGAGAAGCATCCTTCTCTTTCACAAATAAACAAATCCAATCCATGTGCTAGAGGACTTAGGGTATATTAATAGCCAGATATTTGTTTTCCTATTCTGGTGCTTATCCCCTTCCACTAGTAGGAAAGATAAGAGAACACAGAATGTTCTCCACCAGCCACCCTTTCCCCCTCCCCCAGGGAGAGGCAAGCCAGGGGGCGTGAATTCTTCTGTTTAAAGCCATTGCTGATGTACAAACTCTGAGAAAATAGACTTAAAAGTTTATATTCGGTCTCTCTTGGCTACTGTTGCTGCTCAGCACAGAAACTCTATATTGTTTAAACCCTCCAGGCGAATGGGTTGCAAGGCAACCTTCAAACAATAGAAAATACCCCAAACTGAAATTAAAGGCCTTAAGGGCTGGAAAAAGTGGTCGTGCTCAGGTGAAGGGATTCCAAAATCGGGGTGGGGAGGGGGAAGGAGGATGTTGTCGACCAGGGTGCCCTTAAGTGGCGTCAATTGCCTTGCCTGCTTTCAGACTTCTTCATCCAGTTTCTTATAATCAGACATATTGGGTCCCTCTTCTTTTTATTCCTAGACTCTTAGTTCTTTCCATGGTCATCAATGGAGACCATGGTGGGAGGGGGCTCAACAGGCTTGTAATATCCAGCTGCCTCCAGTGCTGAGGAAAGTTCCCGAGGCTCTAATCAATGTACTTCCCCACTGGCTCCCACCCAGCCCTGAGGTCCCAAGAAACCCAGGAAAGGAGAGGGTGGGGCCCAACCTAATCACAGGGTCCTGGCGCAAGCAGGCAGGAGGGTCAGCTAGAGAGAAGTGTGACAGAGGCTGGAAGGGCTTGCCTGGAAGACAGAGAAGGGGCCGCAAGCCAAGGAGTGTAGTGGCCTCAGAAGCCGGGCACCGAGTTGGATTCTCCCCCGGAGCCTCGAGAAGGAATACAGCCTTGCTGACACCTTGGTTTCTGACCTCCAGAAATATAAGAAAACACGTTTGTGTTGTTTTAGGTGTGTAGTAATTTGTTACAGCTACATTAGGAGGCTGACATGGCAACCGAGAAACCAGGGATCTTTCACCAGGACGAGAAGCTATGGTTGGTTCTTGGGCCCAGAGCTCTAGGGCTGCAGGCCGGTAACTGGAAAGCCACGGCGTCTTCCTCCAGACGTACTTTACCACGGGTGACCGGACCATCAGAGGGCACTGAAGCAGCTGGACTGATTGAACGAACAATCAAAAACACAAAATCACTAAAAACGCTGTTCCTTTCCCCGCCTCCCCCACAAGTATCGCCCCATAGAAAGCCCCGTGCAGCTGGGACGTTGTTTTCTACCACAACCTGTGGCCCCACCCCAACCAGTGTCATTCGAAGAGAGATCAGACCAGAAAGGGAAACTGGAAGAAAGAAAAATAAAGCATCTCTATCCCCTACTCCAGGTTGCTGGCTAGAAACTTACCAAAGAATCTCCTGGACTTCTGTCTGGAAGGAAACACTTAAGATATGTCAAGGCTCTCCTTCTCCTCCTCTTCCTCCTCCTTCCCCTCCTCCTCTCCCTCCCCACCTTCTTCTTCTTCTTTTAAGTTTATTTATTTCTTTTGAGAGAAAGGAAGAGAAAGAAAGAGAGAGAATCCCAATCAGGCTCTGTACCGTCAGCGTAGAGCCTAATGTGGGCCTTGAACCCATGAACTGTGAGATCATGACCTGAGCTGAAACCAAGAGCCAGAAGCTCAACTGACTGAGCCACCCAGGTGCCCAAGGCTCTTCTTTTGTGAGCAGGTTTGCTTTTTTTTTTTTTTTCCAGCCTTACTCTCTGATCAAATGTCTTCTGAGGGCTTGCATAAGAGAGCCCAGGAAACCGTCCCCCCCGCAACAACCAAAGAAGAGAAAAACACAGGGCTTCCCTGAGTCCTTGAGTACTTAGAAGCATAGGCTCTTGAAGACCACAGTTTACTCTGTCTCATGATATTTCTATGAGACAAGAACCATTAGTCCCGTTTTATAACCTCGGACCCAGAATTACAGAGAGGGCAAGCAACATGGACGCAGTCACACAGCAACTCAGAGCGATTCACTCAAACCAGAGCACAGCCCCCCGCCCTTCCCATCCCTCGATCCTCACTGCACTGCTCTCATATTCTGTGCGGAGTCTCAGGTCTTGCCTAACCAGGTCAGGAGGGTGCGGCCTCTGGGTAGGTGGTCCCTGTGGAATGCAGAGATACAGAGCCATTAAACCTGTCATCACTAGGGGACTAACTGACACCCCAGGGGCAAGATTTTCCAGACCAGAGCTTTGAATTACTCAATGTGTCTTCTGGTATGTGTGTGTGTGTGTGTGTGTGTGTGTTGGTGTGGGTGGGTATGGGTGTGGGTGTGTGTGATTTGGAGGGTAGTCAGGGGTACGGAACAAACTGTCAGGTCAAGGTATTTGCACTTTACTTTGCATCTTGCATAAGTAAACCCACAAAGAGCTTTCATTTTTTTCTAGGGTCAGAGCCAATCTTTCCTAGCTTGTCTCTTGACCATCCCTCCTCTTCTCTCTCCCTCTACCACTCTTCTGAGACATGGAGTCTAGCTTTAGACTAGACTAATTTAGGCAAAGCTAATTAGATTCCCCAGACTCAACTCAAGGGCACTGAGCTGGCTTACACCAAACAGCACGGAGGCTTTGCGGCCAGAAGCGTGGAAACCCAGAGCTCAGCGTGAAGGCTGAGGTATAAAGAGAAGGTATAAAGAAAAGAGACTGGAGTGATTTGGTTTAAGCATTTTATAAGTGTAATGGGGGCGCCTGGGTGGCTCAGTTGGTTGGGCGTCCGTCCTACTTTGGCTCAGGTCATGATCTCACGGTTCGTGAGTTCGAACCCCATATCAGGTTCACTGCTCTCAGCTGGGTCAGTGTGGAGCCGGTTCAGATCCTCTGTCCCTCTCTCTCTCGGCCCCTCCTCTGTTTGCGCACTCCCCAAAATAAATAAATTTTTTAAAAAGTGTAATGGACACTGAATGAGGTTGTCCTGTAAAAGTGGATGTAGAAATTAAGCTGATCTTTCTAGATGCCCTAAGGGCCCAGACTGGGCAGAGCCACCATGTGGGCCCCGTGTCATGTCAGGTAGGAGGCAGAAAATGGCAGTTGACAGAGACAAAGTCAAACGACCCTCAGGTCCGAATGGAGGGTGCTCGCTGCGGCAGCAGCAGTGCACAGACTAAACCTGGAACAATACAGAGAAGATTAGCGTGGTTCCTACAAGAACGACACGCACATTCGTGAAGCATCCCACATCTGAAAAAGAAAATCTGAATGGAGGCAGGCGATAAACCACACCGTGGGGGGGCCAACGATGTCAAGACAAGTGAAAGAAAGGACTGGTGGAACATGGCGCTTGGAGAGACTGGTTAGTGCTTCTTAAAATCTGAGACATTGGTGGGCTCAGGTTTGGGTTTGGTTGACTATGTCTCAACCTTAGACTAGTCCTAAACTAAAAATAACCAATACCCCTCAAGTCCCCTTCCCTTGTGCTAGAGATGTGCAGGCACGGCATGGCAGGATGGAGGAATGGGTTTTACTGGTGAAGGAGAAATGGGAAGGGAAGACGGAGGCCTGGGGAGAAGGATCAGGGAGGAGAGGCCCCCAGAAGCTCTTTATAAGGCTACCTTTTGAGAAGAAAACTACTGAGAATCTAAAAATACTAAGGTCTGCCACTTAAAGGCAGACACGTCATAGGAGGTATGTAGCTGGGGCAACCGTGAACTTCCAGCTGTGGGCTAGCCTCTACCCATCCTTGAGTCTCCCTGGACCTGGGGCCTCCCCACCAAGGACAACCCAAGGAAACTGCCCTTGCTCAGTTACCCTCTACTTAGACTCCATCCTGTGTAACAATAAACAGAGGGATGGCCCGCAGGGTATTGACCAAAGGAGACCCCCTCCACGACACAAATGTGATAGTATTTATACAGCATTATACAGGCAAGGAGAGGGACACAGTCTCCTGGTCGGTTTCCCAGCCACTGCAGAATTGTACTTACATACTTGGAAGTAAAAACACCGTAAGAGTCTGCAACTACTTTCCAGGCTTTGTGTAAGAGCTTCTGAGTACCAGCTGTCTCAGACCTTTTAGTAACAGGAAAAGAGGTATCTTAGGGACTAGACAGAAACATTTCAGGCCCTGGGATCCAGTTTCTAGATCTGCAAAACATTTTTTTAATAGTGGTAAAATATGCAGAACATAAAATTCACCATTTTAACCATTTTTAAGTGTAAGTGCAGTGGCATTAAGTACATTCGCAGTGTCGTGCACCCATCGCCACCCTCTGAGATCTGCAAAATGTTTAATCAGACTCTGTAAAGTGATGATCACAGCAAGGTATTGATTTCCTTGGGAAGGTCTTTCTGGCCTTCCTTTGTGACATCTTTCTCTCTTAAACTATATATATAGTGGCCCCCCAAAAGATACCAAAAATCCTTTTGAGCTGAGCTAGAAACGCCATGGTGCACAAGTAGTAGTAAACCCTCCTGTATGCTATAGTGACTCCCCACTCTACTCTCTTTTCAGGCTCCACCATCCCTACCACTTAGCAATGATTTCAGGGCCAATCCAAATCTGAACCAGCTTCATAAACGCCTGTTTCCAAAGATCCCCTCCCCTAAACCTACTCATCCCTTCCGGCTTCCCTGGATGACTGCATACTTAATTTCTAAACGAAAAGGAAGAATTGAAAGGTTGAGTGGTAAAGATTTTTCAGCCTTGGTGTAGTCAGTTCCATAATGGAGAGGCTTCCAGAGAATGACAGCATGGGACAATCTCTCTGTTCTGGAGCACCCAGGAAGCTGCGAAGAAGTAACTTTGAGAAAGACTGTTGCGGGGGAACCCAAGAGAGCACAGAGGGATGGGGCAACAGATGGGAAGGGTGATGGGACCTACGTGCTCTTGATTCTCACATCTTGATGATCTTTATCCCCAGCTCTGTTCTCTCCTTGGAACTCCAGACTCCTAACTGTACTTCACACTGGACAGTTCCCCTTGTGTGTCCAGTAAGCACCTCCAACTTCATACAGACAATGCAGAACTCTTCATTTGACCCACCTTACCTAAATCTCCTTCTCTCAACTCAGTACATGATAAAAACTGAAAATCATCTTTTGGTTATGGCTGAAACAATCTTGAAAAGGAAAAACAAAGTTAGAAGATAGATCAATGGAGGGGTGCCTGGGTGGCTCAGTCGGTTAAGTGTTGGACTTCGGCTCAGGTCATGATCTCGTGGTTCATGGATTCGAGCCTTGCATTGGGCTCTGTGCTGACAGCTCAGAGCCTGGAGCCTACTTTGGATTCTGTGTCTCCATCTTTCTCTGTCCTTCCCCTACTCACACTCTGTCTCTCTCCCTCTCAAAAAATGAATAAACATTAAAAAAAAAAAAGAAGATAGATCAATGGAATAGAATTGAAAATCCAGAAATAAACTGTCACAGTATGGTCAGTTGATTTTCAAGAAGGGTCCCTAGACAATTTAATGGGAAGGAGGGGGAATGAATAATCTTTCCACAAATGGTGCTGGGACCAAAGGATATACACACACAGAATACTGAAGTTGGATCTCTTCCTTACAGCATATACAAAACTTAACCAAAAATGAATCATAGACTTAAATAGAAGAGCAAAAACTACTAAAAATTCTTAGAAGAAAACAGGAGTAAATCTTTGTGCCTTTTTTAAAAAAGTTTGTTTTTTTAGTAATCTCTATACCCAATGTGGGGCTCAAACTTACAACCCTGAGATCAAGAGTCACATACTCTTCCAAGTGAGCCAGCCAGGAGCCCCAGTCTTTGTGGCTAGGAAGGCAAAATCTTCTTAGATACAACACCAAAAATACAAGTGTCAAAAGAAGAAATAGATAATTGGACTTCATTGAAATTAAAAACCTTCAGAGGATACCATCAAGAAAGTGAGAAAGGCAGCCCACAGAAGAGGAGAAAATATTTGTAAGTCATATGTCTGACAAGGGACTTGTAGTCAGAACAAATGAGTAACTCTTACAACTCAACAATAACAAGACAATTAAAAAATGGACAAAGGATCTGAAGAGATATTTATCCAAAGAAGATATGCAAATGGCCAATAAACACATGGAAAATTAGCCAACAGGCAAATGCAAACAATACCACAATGAGATACTACTTCACACTTATTAGGTTGGCTATGATGAAAAGGGTGGGCAATAACAACATTCTTTTCTCCAATACCCTTGGTAAGGATGTGGATACATTGGAGCCTCTCTATTTTGCTGGTGTAAAATGATGCAGTTAATTTGAAAAAGTTGCTCAGCTCCACAAAAAGTTAAACATAGGGTTTCCTTATGACTCAGCAATTCTACTCCAAGGTAGATGCCCCAGAGAGCTGAAAACATGTCTATACACAAACTTGTATATGCATGTTCACAGTGGCATTATTCATAATAACCAAAAAGTGGAAATAACCCAAATGCCCATCAACTAATGAATGGATAAACAACATGTATTAAGTATAGCCTTACAGTGGAATATTATTCAGTCATAAAAAGGAACGAAGCAGGAAGGAAATTCTGACACATGCTGCAACAAGTATATTGTGGTAAATGAAACAAACCAGGCACAAAAGGACAAATACTGTATAATCCCACTTATATAAGGTACCTAAATCAAATTCATAGAGACAAAGTTGAGTCATGCTTACCAGAGGCTGAGAAAAAGGGAGAACAGGAAACTGTTAATGGAAACAGAGTTTAGTTTTGCAAGATGAAGGTTCTGGAGATTGGTTGCACAACAATGTGAATGTACTTAAAATACTAAAATATACATTAAAAATGGTTAAGATGGTAAATTTTATTTTTCTACAATTAAAAAAAGGGATAAGTGATATATCCTATAACATGGATGACCTTGAAAACATTATGTTAAGAAGCCAGGCCACATATTGTATGGTTCCATTTATATGAAATTTCAGAATAGATAAATCTATAGAGTACAGATTAGTGATTGCCTAGGGCTGGAGGATCTGGGGGAAATGGGGAGTGACGGCTAATGGGCACAAGGTTTCCTAAGGGGGTGGTGAAATGTTCTCAAAGGGAACGTAGTGATGGTTGTGAACTCTGGGAATATATTAAAAACCATTGAATTTTTAAATGAGTGAAGCGTTTGGTATGTGAATCATAGCTCAACAAAACTGTTAAAATATTAAGGTATGGGGTCGCCTGGGTGTCTCAGTCAGTTAGGCATCCGACTCTTGATTTTGGCTCAGGTCATGATCTCACGGTTCATGAGTTCGAGCTCCAAGTCAGGCTCATGTGTTGACAGTGCAGAGCCTGCTTGGGAATTCTCTCTCTCTCCCTCTTTTTCTGTCCCTCCCCCACTTGCACCTGTTTCCCTCTCTCAGAGAGAGGGAGACACAGAAACTGAAGCAGGCTCCAGGCTCTGAGCTGTCAGCAAAAGCCAATGCAGGGCTCGAACTCACAAGCCGTGAGATCATGACCGGAGCCAAAGTCCGATGCTTAACCGACTGAGCCGCCCAGTTGCCCCTAAACAAACATTTTCTAAAAAAAAAAAAAAAAAAAGGTAGGAAGACTAAAAATGAATGAGCTCTGATTCTTTTTAAAATGTACTCCTGTTTGGTTCTGTGACCTAACAGTATCTCCAGTTGGTGATTGCATTCTCTTAACAAACTGTTGCAATGACAAAATAGCACAAACATGAACACAGCTAACTCAATCTGAAGAAGTTGGAAAGAATGTCTGCAGGCTTGAAGGAAAAAAAAAATAACAGCAGCAGAGATATATTAGCAGATACTTCAAAAAAAAAGTTGTACTAGGTCAAATGCATTTTTAGAACAACAAAACAAATACAAACCTTGCAAAAGATCTTCAGAGTCTTGATTGCTAATTTAGCATCAAATAGCTTTTCTCACACTGGGAAAGTCCTACAGTGTTTAATCACTTTCTAACGTCTTTTGATTTCTTGACAGGAGAATTTGGAAAGTCAAAGGTACATTTTGACTTGCTTCTCATCATTCTGAATTTGGTTATGCTCTGGAACATTAAAATAGACAATATCTGCAAAGATGTTTAAGGGTAGAATAGACTGTACCACAAAAATGATATTAAAAAGGACAGAGTTCAGTCTTTAAGGAAATCCTGTCACATGCTACAGTGTGGGTGAACCTTGAGGACTTCATGATCAGTGAAATAATCAGCCACAAGAAGATAAATACTGTAGAATTCCACTTATATGAGGTACTGGAGCAGTCAGACTCACAGACAGAAGGTGGAATGGCAGTTGCCAGGGGGAAGGGGAATGGAGAGTTGCTTAATGGGTATAGTTGTTAATGATGTTTTCAGTTTTGCGACATGAAAACATTCTGCAGGTCGACTGTACAGTATGAATATACCAATACTGTACCAATGGGAATATAGGTAACACTATCGAACACTCAAAGGTGGTTAATATGGTAAATTTTAGGGTATGTGTTTTTTTTTTACCACAATTAAAAAAAATTTTTTTAAAGACAGTGTTGAGTTTAAAAGCCTTAATAAAAATTTCATTTTTATTCTATTAAGGACTGACTGACAAGGAAAGAGTTTTCATATTTGTTAAAGGAACTTGCTGGCTATGTTTATCTTCACTTTTTACTCCTGCTGGAGTAATGAAAACAGATCACTTGCTTTAATTTTGTGATTATTTTTACTTCCTGGTTCCTGCCTGATTATGCAATGCTTTTGGTTACAAAAAGAAACAAATTTTATGTGCTAGTCTGTTATTTTTATGGCATTTCATTAACGTGGACTGGACTGAGAAATGTTTCTATTTATATCAAGTTTTTATAAAAACTTAATTCTAAAAAATCGGAATTTTAGGACCTGGGCCATTAGTTATCTTCCCTAAGGGCTATGAGCTGATGCTCTTTAATATTTCCAAGTTTATTCTTATTTTAACTGGTTTAATAACACACCAGCTTTCTCTTTCAACCAACTTAAAAGGTCATAGAATATATCTTGAGTAAATCACAAAATCTTTCATAGAGTTTTTTTTTATTTCTTTACACTACTCCAAAATGTAATCATTTCTTGGAACAGGTCTCTGACAATTTGATACAAGATAAACTAAAAAGGACAGGCATTCATTTATAATCATGTACAACAGGTCAACTCTGAGAATAGCTACTATTCTAAACATATAGCATGTGCCTTCCTGAGTTATCATCTCTGCTTTTAAACAATAATCAGTAGGTGCATTTCTAAGCATGTTAAAGGCACAGTAACATCCATGTTCTATAACTTTACCCTTAGCCTGATGGGACTTCTGGTATTAGATTTATATGATACCTCTAAATTTTTTTTTAATGTTTATTTATTTCTGAGACACAGAGCATGAGCAGGAGAAGGGCAGGGAGAGAGGGAGAGACAGAATCTGAAGCAGCCTCCAGGCTCTGAGCTGTCAACACAGAGCCTGATGTGGAGCTCAAAGCTACAAACTGTGGGATTGTGACCTGAGCTGAAGTCAGATGCTTAACCTACTGAGCCACCCAGGTGCCCCATAAGAAACCCTTGAATACTGAGAATGAGGCAGTGGTTAAGATTGCAAAGTCTCCAGGTCATACTGGCAATTACTTCTATTTAGAAAGTTGCATTGTATTTACTTTATTCTCTGGTTAATCAGGAAAATGGTATGCAGACAGTTGCTACAGTAGGGCCTCCTTGACTAGGGCCTGAATGGCAACTGGATCTAGCTCCGTAAAAATAATGAGGAGACACAGTCAGCTTGGAGCCTACTCTCAGTCTCACCCACCACCTTCATACATTACCTTATTTTATCCTTTCAGTAATTCTTTGAAGTCAGAGAAAGAAACTGAAGTCCAAAGCAATTAAGTGAATTATTCAAGGTCACATTCATTCACTTTTCATTCATTCATTCTTCACTGATCAAAGTTGCCTGCATGCCTAACTCGGCGTAGGAAATACAACTGTGAACAGAAACCAATCCTGCATTCCGTGCTCTTCCAGTCCAAAGGAAGAATCAGATAAGGCAACATATGATTACCATACAGGACTTGTCTTTGAATGGCTTACCCTGTAGTGTTAATCATTTTACTGTTCCCCAGGTGTCCAGCACTCTTTCTGCATGTTCCTATCCTGGCTCACTAATACCTTCTGTTTTGTATGTGTGAGTGAGAATTATGATTATATATATGGCACACACATAAACATATATTATGAAATGTGTGTTTGTCTTTTAGGGTACAGGATTCCTCTATCTTCCATGCCATTAAAGGATTATAGAGCTGTTTCCTTTACTAAGAGACCTGTTGGCTCCCAGGAAATCTCATCCAGTTTAAGCCCTGGTAGTGACAGTACAGTGTCAAGGAAAGAATGCTAATGATTTTTCCACTAGCTGATCCCAAAAGCTTGGCACAGGAGAGCTCAGTCCACTGAATATTTATATAGCACCTTGATTAAAAGAGCTTAAAGCAATATTCTGAGTAGCTGAATTATAACCTCATTTTGTAAACTGCATTTTTTTTTAAGTAGTAGTAATACAGGGCTTGATCTCACAACCCTGAGATCAAGACCTGAGCTGAGATCAAGGATCAGAAGCCTAACCAACTGAGCCACTCAGATGCCCCGTTAACTGCGTATTTTAAATATAAAAATAAGCTCCTTTATCAATGCTCATTACCTGCTAAAAATAATCAAAAGATAAATTTCATAGAAAGGGGGTCAGAAGTAAAATTGTAAATGGTGATAATCTCCAGGTCGTGGGATTATACGTGACTTTAATTATCTTCTGTATTTTTCAAAATTTCTACAATGTATATGGTAGATTTTTCAATTAGAAAAAATACCACATAATCAATTAAAAACAGGCCATGAAAACTCAACCTCACTCATAATTCTAAAAATACAAATTAATTCTTTTGACCTATCATACTGACAAAGATGTTATAAAGCTAGTATACGTAGTTTAGGCAACGGAATGGCAAACTGGGCTCTGTCATACACAACTGATGGGATTACAAATTATCACCAGCTGTTTTGGAGAGTAATCTGGCAATATCTATTGATCAAATTTTTAAATGCACATACCTCTGAATACAATAATGCTACTTCTTTTTTTTTTTCTGACAGATATAGTTGCATCAGAGTGCAAGACACATGTAGAGTTCAGTCAGGAGCGTGTTAATTAAATCGTGCTACCTGCATGTAGTGGAACACTGTTTTAAGAATTAGATACTTGCAACTGATGAGAATAACTCTATACAGACATATGATTATAACTTACTCTTTGGTGCAAAAAAGCAAGTTGCAGGGGTGCCTGGGTGGCTCAGTCGGTTGAGCGGCTGACTTCAGCTCAGGTCGTGATCTCATGGTTCGTGAGTTCGGGCCCCGCATCGGGCTCTGTGCTGACAGCTCAGAGCCTGGAGCCTGCTTATGATTCTGTGTTTTCCTCTCTCTCTCCTCGCTCTCTCAGTCATGCTGTTTCTCTATCTCTCTCTCTCAAAAATGAATAAACATTAAAAAATTAAAAAAAAGCAAGTTGCCGAACAGGGACTATAACCCCCTTCGTGCATAGTTTTAAAAGGCTGTAAATACATATATACACTTGTGTGTACAATGTAAATGTCAGCAAGAAATTCCAAAAGCTTTGGAAATACCTCAGAGAAGGGAAAAGTCTGAGGTAGGTGAGGGATTTTTGTTTTTTTAAACTAATATTGCTTGATATCATTTGACTTCTGTTACATTGAACTATATTTTCATTTTTAAGTTTTACTGGGGTATAATTCACATACCACACAAATTCACCAATTTAAAGTGGTTTTTAGTGTAGTCACGCAATGTTTCTTAATATATCCACAGAGCTGTACAATCATCTGTGTACATAGATGTACACATCCAAAACTCATGTAATGTTATATACCAAATTTACCTCAATAAAAAAAGTTTGTTGGGAAGATGCTCCAAAAGTGAACTGACTAGTGGAAAGAGAACGTGTGAGATACAGTCAGAGAAAGTTTCACATTTATTTATTTTGAGAGAGATAGAAACAGTACAAGTAGGGGAAGGGCAGAGAGAGAGAGAGAGAGAGAAAGAGAGGGGAAGACAGAATCCCAAGAAGGCTCCTTGCGGTCAGCCCCAAGCCCAACATGGGGCTCAAACTGAGAAAACCGTGAGATCATGACCTGAGCTGAAATCGAGTTGGATGCTTAAATGACTAACCACCAAGGAGCCCCACAATCTGAGAAAGATTAAATAGTAATGGAATGATATGCACAAACAAGGAGAAAAAAAATATGAGAACCAAAAAGTTAGAGAGGGTCAGGGACAGAAAAAAGTAAGAGGTTAAAATGAGTTTGAACCAGAAACATATTAGGACTGCCTTCATTAAATAAACACATCTGGATTTTGTAAGAAAAAGATTAAGGTAAGATATTTGGGCATGATAAGAAAAAGGAAATAAAGAAACTTAATTTGATGATACTGCAAATATTTGGGTAAATCAGATTCTATATAAATCTGCAGACAGCTGGATATAAATTCCATCTATGGAAGACACAGATAAAAAGCATTTAGAGAAATACATTCACTTTGTAGTTGCTAGAAATCTCTCCTGTCTTAGGAAGGCTGACAGCGAGATACTCTCAAGCAATGATACTTACTGAACATCAATAATGCTCTGATTTGGTTAAGAGCATCTGAGAATATAATGGGAGTTGGATAGAGAGAAAAGGGCTCCCGAGACACAGTGACAGACTTAATAAGCACAAACCATGCAGGAATATTCTTTTTGGCTCAAAGTTTTGTATGTTTTTAGATAAAAGATGAGAAAACATACATTTGAAAGATATTTTATGAACACATTCAGCAAAACTCACATTTAATCTCTATAATATTAAAAATAAAATTACCTTTTCTCTGAGACTTTTCCATCACTAAAATCTTCTTTGAGCACTACCGGTCTTGGGAATATTTTGTAGCTATCATCTTATTTTCCTTTGTCATATCTTTAAAAAGCACAGTTCAAAAGTTTTGTGCAGTTGGAGGAGTTTCTGGCAGCAGTAAGAGCAAACTTTATTGCTTATCCTATAAAATCTATTAGTTTGGGTACTATTAACTCTTATTAATTAGGGCAGTATAGTGACTGTAGCAATTATTTTAGTTCGACATCAATAAAATAATGGAAACGTACACAGGATAACCACACCCATGGAAAATCTGTTTTTATTAGGGAGTAAATGTCAGATTAAAGATAAAAGTCACCAGTTTTTGAATTAGGAAACTGCAAAGCAAGGCTGGGGCAATAATTTATAACAATTAAAAATTTGAGATCAGTCTGTAATCTGATGGATGGATCATCTTTAAGAGTATCTTAAGTAGTAAGTTTTAAAAATCTGTTGACTGTTCAAAATCACTCACCCTGTGGCTAACGGTTGACGTAACTGATTTCATACCAAATCAAGCAACAAGGAATCCTGGAGAACAAGTTACCCTTTGAAGTATTATAAAATGGTGTTTTTATGTCTACGTGTGTGTGTGTGTGTGTGTGTGCGCGCGCGTGCATGTTAGCACATTTTACTGGGCATTCATGTACTGCGTATGTTGGAGACTGTTGCTAACAACATGATCATCTCTATAAATGCTCTGATTGACTATAACATCTTAGGAAACCATATGAAAATAGAAAATGTTACTATCTCTGGTAATATGCCGTGTAGGACAATGATCAGACTATAATTGTTAGTTATTCATTTGCTTAAAAGTAAGATTGCTTTATCAAACAGGTTACCTAAGTCTTGTCCTGTGACTGTGACAACAAATTAAAAATGGAACTGCTTGAACCTCCAAAATATGCATAATGGTAACTGAAAGAATGTCGCTTTAATGACAGTTAAAACCATCCATCTCCGTGGGCTAAATGTAGATACAACTGGAAGCTAGCCTTGGCTTTTGGGCTTGAGGTTAGACTAGTAGGAATTGTATTGTCATCTGGACAGGTGGCAATAACCTTAGCCGGGGATGTCAGAGCCTCCCCAGTCTTCTTTTAGATCTTACATCAAGTTACAATGAACCCTGGCTTTGAAACAAATTTTGAATGCCAGAAAGCAAAGGTGAAGGGTTAACTGCTCGATATTTTTTATTTCTTAGATGCTAAAATATTTTAAAAATCAAGGACAGCTCAATTAAGATTACAAAAAGGCGCTCTGATGAAAAGCAAATGTGTTCTTAAATGTATTTTGAAATAGATGGTTAGAAAGCTAACATAGAGTTTGTGGTCTAAATATATCATTCTTTTAGAGGCAGAACATATTGCTGGGGGAAAAATCCTCTATCATAGGGCTTATGGCATATAGTAACTAAAATGTTTTTCCATCCTTTGAATTTTCAATGTTGGGAAATATTATTCAGTAGACCCAGAGAGAAGTCCTAAATTGGAAAAGCAGCTGCATTCAAGGTCATCTCTCTTGTTTCCAAATATATCTTGAAACAAATGCAAGAAGGGCACTTTGCTGAGTGTTATCTGGACATATATAGTTTCAATCAAATTCTTCAAGAAGTGTCAGAATAAAAGTTGAACATTTGTTTGACACTGCCAAGTCACTAGCAAGTGGGTCTCTTTGAGCATGGAGGCTCTTCTTGGTGACTTGGCAATTACTACAACAAAAAACGAGTTCTTTTTTCCTACTCTCAAGAAAAAGAAATCAAGCACAGTTAAACACCAGCTCTGAAATTTTTTCTCACATGTTTTAATATATAGAAAATCATATAAACTTATAAAAATGTCTCTCAACAAAAGTATAACTTTTAAATATACTGCTTCTAAGCTCAGTTCCCTGGAATTATCAAATCTGTTTCACACATCTGAAAATGTCACATGGAACAAAAAAGTGATGATAGAGATGACATAGAGTTGTAACCTGAATCAAAGAATAAAATGTTGAATCTTTGAGTTAGTATAAAAAATATCTCCCTAAATGCAAAGCAATAAATAACTGGCTTATTGCCTCTCCTTTGTCATAAAAAAAAAAAAAAGTTAGCCCATGAGAACAGTTTCCCATGGTAGTGACTGTTTGTCACTTTCTACAATGTGAGTCTCTCATTTCATCAAGTGTCCAAGGGAAGCAGGGACACTAACAACTCCTGATGATGGACAGGACTCACAATTGCACCAACTCAGAACCTTCAGCAATTTGGTTTCCAACTGCTTCTCCACCTCCAACTTGTTCCTGATTCCCTCCAGCCTTGTCTGGCTAGTACTTCAGGGCATTCCTTTCTCAGGGCTTCCTCTTCACTACAAGCTCTTACTTCCTCCCAGAGTTACATTCTGCCCTTGTGGTCAGAAGAGTTAACTTGTATCTGCATCTCCCTCTCCAGCCTGCCCAAATTGTTCCAGCCCCAAGTGTTTTTTCCTTTGAATGTCCTAGGTCTGTTAACTCTTGATCCCCTTCCAAAAAGCTGAATCAAAACTTGCAGAGACCCTAAACCCTGAGAAGAGTGTAAGGAAGTCTAATAGCTCTGATTTTTCTAATGAAAACTTCTTTGATCTCTGAAATATCAAACACTTTCAGAAAGTTCAGAGTGTATCAGTTTGCCCACTGGATAATCCAGTGCTGTAAACTACTTCAACTGTTGGTTACGTTTTTCATCTTGGTAACTAGACTTCAAGTTCCCTGGAAGGGAGAGGCCATGCCTTTTCCTGCTTGATATGCTTGATACAAAGCTGGATGCAGCAAAGGGCCAATGAGCACCCGCTGGTTTCACCCCTGCTGCCCTCTCATGCTCTTCCATTCACCTGTCCAAATCCTTATCTTTCCAGGCCCTGATCATTCCTCCCTCTTTGACCAGACCTCCTTGATTCCTCTTTGACTCCTCTAGCTCTTCATTTTGATTAAACTTTGATAGCACCACAGAATTCAGCACTTGGTTATTAGGTTTTGATATGTTTGCTGCTGTTTAATGTATTGTTAGCCATGTTAATGACAGGGCCATGTCTGACACATTTATTGTACCTTTTCATAGAGTTTAGCTCAGTGCCTAGCACATAAAATTACAGAGCACAAGGGCTTCACACATGATAGGAGCTCCTTCCTCTCCCTAGTGGGTCCCTTTCTGAGCCATACTAGACTTCTGGTCATTTCCTGAGCATGTCATATTCTTAAATGTCTTTACATCTTCCTCCTTTCCCATGGCTATCAAAATTTTAACTCCTCCTCACAAACCCAGCTCAAGTCTTACCTCAGTCCCCCATGTCAGAATTAATCACTTCTTCCTCTGAGCTCCTGTTCTTTTCTACATAAAAGAATTTTTTAATTTTTGCTACAAATATTAGAGTCTTTTAGACTGTGAGCTCTTTGAAAGCCAAAACCAGATCATGTTCACTTTATATTTTAGCACTTAGCACAACGTCAGGCACAAGGAAGACAATAAATATTCATATATAAATGAATGAATGAATTTATAATTTCATTCTCCAATTAAGCAAGTAATATCTTGCTAATTCCTTTGGTTTAGCCTTGGCATTTTCATAGAGGAAGGCAAGAAATGTCTATAAAACTATTCAATGGATTTTGGATTTGACCAAATTAAACAAATTTTGTGGTTTTGCTTAATATTGTATTGTATTTCAATTCTTAAGTTTCATTGCAGTGTTGTTCATAAAGAAACATAAAGAAACTGTTCATAAAGAAACATAGAGAAACTGGAGTCTATCTATATGTCCAGCAACAAGAGATATATATGATTTTAACACTTTTACAGAGAAAGATTTAAATTATAACCTACACAGCTTCCATTCATTCTGTATCTAAAACTATTACTCATTTCTTTTTGCATTTACTTGACATTCATTTTTAGCATAATTCCCACATCTGGTTGGTAGAGTTTATTTTTATACATTTACTAAAGTTTTTTTTTCCTTAAGCATATAGTAAGTGACCACATTTTAAAAATTATAATTTCACACCATATAGTTCATGACATGGACATCAACCTGTCTGCATGTATACAGCCAGTATACCCATGGGTCACACTGTGGCACCTACAGCATAATAGTGAAGAGCACAGGTTTTGGGTCCTGGCTCTGCCACAGTTATTAGTTGTGGAATACTGTGGAAACCTCTCTGTGCCTCAGTTTCCTCATCTATTAAATGGGGGTGATAGTACTTACCTTGTAGGGTTGCTGTGAGAGCTACATTCATTCATATGCATAAAGCATTTAGACAGTATCTGGTATATACTGAGTGCTCAATAATGTGTTAGCTGCTATCCGTCTTCTTCATCATCATCATCATCACGATTATGATTACAAAGCTTCAGGGAGTAAAATTTGTTCAATCTTGCTTTGCCTAACTGCTGTTTTTTAAAAAATTTCCTTCCCATATAAGTTTGCTTCATTTTTAGAACCAAGAAACTAAGCAGGCGGTGCTCTTTAACAATGAAACAGGCTCCCTCATGAGGAGTGAGCCGCATTGCGGTTACTCTACTGTGGCTAGAAAGTGGTCTCTGCTGCAAGCGTCACGGTACTGATTTCTGAGCTGCTGAGAGGGTGAAAGAGAGCTCTCAAAGGTCCCGTTTTAATAAATGATTGCACGAATCATTCTGAGGTTCTTTTCAAGCTCCAAGATTCTATGGCTGTGGACCAGGTCACCATGTGCAGTGCTAAGCGGCAGCCCTGCCAGGAACCTGCTGTTACACTCTGAACTGAGGTGGAAACTGATACTTTCACTGAAAAACAGAAATCTTTAATTTCCTCCTGAATTCTGAATAGTGAATTTCCATAGCAGTAAACCAGGTTTGGTGACTCAAGTCTCTCAGCAATTCTAGAGAGGAAATTGTGAAATTATCCGTGTTTGCCGAGAAAGTACTTTCAGTTTGCCAAAAGAGGGAGCTTGGGAGCAGAAAGCATGTTTGTCCGAGTCTTTTACAAAACACTTGTTTGGATTCTGTGTTTTAGGTTTTTATTTCTTTTGCAAGAATGGGATGGGACTAAACGGCTGTTACAGCCAACTTTCTCTTTTTAATATTGTCTCAAGACGGGATAGTCAAAGATTGAAAATACACAGATAATGCTGAAAGATCCCTCCCTATCCCTCCCAGACAAAATGCTCACCTCATGCCTGGCTGCCATATACCAAACAGCTCTAATTAAACTGTTCTCCTTAAAAGGAAAGGGAGGAGGAGCTAAGCCAGTGGCTCCTCCTGGCTAGAGAAACATTAACATATTAAATGAAAGTGCCTTTAAAAAAAAAAATCTCCTGGCTGCCACGGACTGTTTAAAAAAGAAGGGTTCGTTGTATACATAATCTAGACCTTACCTTCACTACAACAATGGATAAAGTTATTGATATAGCCAAGTTTAATGAAAGTTAATCATCAGGCTGCTTACTTACCCACTCCCTAGGGCTAAACACTCCTTCATGCCAAACAAGGGAAATGATGTAAGCGCCTAGAACCATTTGTAGAAACAAGTCTTAGATTCACGCTCATTAGTCACTAATGTAGGGAAAATGCCTGCATATGACACGGAGGTTTCTAGAAGACACACATCTCCTCCATACGAAGTCATTTCAACACACACTTGATTTTGCCTTTGTAAAGGCAGCTTTGGCAAGGTATCTATCCATTGCTGCGTATTTTCAAGAATTCAGCAAATTTATACATTTTTAGTTGGAGCAACACATTCAGGCTCTTATTTTACTCCAATTACCAGAAGCGCTCTGCACCATGTTAGCCTAAAACTTTAAAAAATAATCATACTTGGAAAATGCACAGAGCTTAACGTTTTCCAGAAAATTTATATATGTTATGTTAAAGTAATAAGGCAGAATAATACATTTGGATTTGATAGTTTAACAAAATGGCTTCTTTTATTATTGCTGCCCATGGAAATAAGGCAAAATGATAGAAAGTATTAATCTAAAGAGGAAAGTTACGTGTTTTGTAATTTCCTAAGATCTGGTTTGACTTCCACAAGCCTTTGAACAATGCTCTCGGACCATTCTGGTACACTCCCTGGACCCGAAAAAGACATGATCTTGTATTCAGTTGTTAATAGATATACAACAGAAAAGACGTTATCCTATTATAAGATTGTTCTTAAAGGACAACCTTTAAAGTTGGATTATTTCCTGAACTAATACAGAAAGCAAGATAAGCGGTGGCCTTTTGGAATTTACAGTTTATCCAGTCAGTTCCACGCAACAGCTGGCAGCACCGAGTCCTAGGAGGAGCAAATCCATGAACGCAAAAGCAGATTTCACAGGCTACATTTTTCTCCTTTATTTGGGCCATCATGTGGAAGACAGATTATTTTCCAAAACGATTAAGTACTCTCATCAATTAGCCAGCTAGACTATCAGTCCTGAAGGAAAAATGTTAATAAGCTCTTCTGTAAGTGCCGGCTGTCAAAAACTGTCAGTTAGTCAAACTTTTTAATGTTCCAATCAAATCACAAAATGAGTGGAAAATTCACTATATCAAACCCATTAAGATGCATTTCTAAATGTCCAATGTTACATAAAAACTATAAATAACTTTGTACTTTTAGGTTTTTTTTTCAATTTGCTTTTCTTGAAGTAATAATGATGTTCTGCTTCAGTTAATAAAGTAATTTTGGAGCTGCCTTAGTGTTTAATCCACATACTCTTTCTGTGTGGAATAAGACGGCAAGCAATAATCAAATCAGAGTTATAAGCATTCCTTGGAGTATCTGTCATTAACAATTAAAAAATTAAGGGAAGAGCACCAAGATAGCAAAGGCTAAAAAAATTAATCACCAAGCTTAATAATCTTACAAGCTGACTTTCCTTAGGGGAATAAAATGCTGTTTCTGTGAAGGGCATCTAGTCTTTGGCAAATATTTGCAAAGGAATTCATACTCTGGCTAAAGGAACATCCCTTGCTACGGGCTTAAAAATAACAAGCCAGTAGCCAATACTGAACAAATACATCTACCTCAACGTTCAGAAACTGACTTAATTGAATTAAGAAAGGTTTGTTTCCACACTGAAACATAGCCTTTCCTCTTGTAGTATCCGGTGGATCAAGTTGTTGATTTAAAGGCACAAATGGTAGCTGGTAGTCTGGTAGCTGATACTTGCCCAAATGAGAGGCTAAAGTAAGCTGAGGACCATATTCAAACCACATAAAACATTAAAATGCTTCTTCTTTTTTTTCTTGAAATTTGTTAAAAGAAGTTTGTCTCCACACTTTCTTGTAAGTTTTTCCTTGCTCTGAGGGATCCCATCTCTTCTTGCGATAGCTCCTAGAGTTACCAATAATCTCTGTGCTGGTACGTTTCTCTGATAACCAGGAGCTTTCAAACAAAAAGTAAGAGTAGGAACAAATTTGGAAACAAAGGGATCCAAAGCCATAATCAAGTCTGTATGTTTCTCACAGGGTAGAAACAACATTTAAAATTTTTTTTTAAAAAAATTACTTAATGTTGATTCATTTTTGTGAGGGAGAGAGCATGAGCATGCACAAGCATGGGAGGGGCAGAGAGAGGGGGACAGAGGATTCCAAGCAGGCTCTGCACTGACAGCACAGAGCCCGACGTGGGGCTTGAACTCATGAACCATGAGATCATGACCTGAGCCGAAATTAAGTTGGAAGCTTAACCAACTGAGCCACCCAGGCGCCCTGAAACAACTTTCTTCATTGAAATGTTCTTTGCCTCTCACCGCCACCCCCAGGATAGCTACAAAGAACTAACCCAAAATGGACAATATGAAATCTGAGTTTTCAAATCTAAAGGGAAGACATTTTAAAAGGTATAATGAAGCTGAAATGAGTTAAAGGCAATATATGAATTTAGTAATTAAGGAAAAATATCAAAGAAATCTTCAAGTACCCTGTCCAAATGAAGCAGAAATTAGAAGCACTTTAGACTCTTGAATTTCACTTGGAATCCTATGCTAACTTTTTAGCACATGATAATATCTATATTCCATGACTATTTTTTATACTATGCTCGATTTTGGGTGAAAATAACAATAAATCCTCAAATTTAATATAATACTCTAAAATGAGGAGTGCCTGGGTGTCTCTGTTGGTTAAGCATCGGACTCTTGATTTTGACTCAGGTCATGATCTCACAGTTTGTGAGTTAGAGCACTGTACTGGGGTCTGGGCTGACAGTGTGGAGCCTGCTTGGGATTCTCTCTCCCTCTCTCTCTCCCCCTCCCCTGCTCATGCTCTCTTTCTCTCTTAAAAATGGAAACAAACACACAAGCAATACTATAAAATGAATACTTAAAAAATAATTTTGATACAACCATATAATTCAAAAACAAACAGCCATGATAAGTGCACCAAGTTTTATTTGCTTTTAAATCATACAGACAGAACAAGTACATTATTCAAAATAGTAAATTTTCTTGAATTTTACAGAAGAAAGAGAAACTGAAGTGAAACTGTAGGAATTGCTGAACTTCAGATAAATGTTTCTTCAAAACAAGAGATATTAGTTCCTAAAAGTTTCCTCTAAAGTTAAAAAAAGATTAAGAAGAACTTTAAGCCATTGGGTTATTACATATTTAAAAAACTACATGCTTCTTAATGGACATATGTTTACATTTACAGAGAGTAAACTTAGTCTCCTGTCTCATAAAACTCAGACGACACCACTGATATCTAAACTAAGCAAGACAATAAAAGCTGTTTTTATTATTTATTATTAAAAACTTTAAAACCTAAATCTACCTTAATATTATCTTCCAAGAAAACTTAATAGGGAATGGCTAATCTGAAAGCAAAATGTTGTACCAATCACTTTCAAGAAGAGAAATACATTATGGGATTATGCTTACATCTAGTAGCACCACCTAAAACCCCAAACGATGGCACACGAATTCAGAGTATCAGCCGGTCCTCTCCTCCCTCCTGAATTACCTGACCAATGGAAGTTTGGCTTTGTTGTTTCAGAAAGCACTGTTTCTTACATTCCATCAATTGTTCAAAATCACGCCACATTTTTGCTTGTTTCATATTTGGACCATGACTTTCTCGTACAGCTTTTTGTTTTTCTCGGAGTTTCTATCATTAAAAAAAAAAAAATCAAGAATAATTAAATCTCAGTTACAGGGATTTACTTCCACTGCTATGGTCTGCTTTGAACATCTGATGAATAATAGTTAACTAAATCAGGTTCTCCTGAGATGAATGAAAACTAAGATGATAAAAGTTAATTAAATTTATGATAGACATAGGACAGCTTGAAGATAAAAAGAATAGAAAAATATAAAAGAAGGGGGGCACCTGACTGGTTCAGTTGGTTAAGCGAGATCAGGTCATGATCTCATGATTCGTGGGTTTGAGCCCCACATCGGGCTCTGCGCTGACAGCTTGGAGCCTGCTTCAGATTCTGTGTCTCCCTCTCTCTCTCTGCACTTCCCTGGCTTGTGCCCTCTCTTTTTAAATAAATAAACATTAAAAAATTCAAAATAGAAGAACCATATCATGCAACTATTCCCTTAAAAGAAAAAGAAAGAAAAGAAAAAGAAAAGGCAGTGGGGGAATAAAGAGAATCAGGAAAGTAGAAAGTGGAACAGTATCATGGTGTAAAAAAATAGTGTAGATTTTGAAAGTCAGAAGACTTTGGTATATAACTTGGCTTGGTAACTAGCCCTAAGTAAGGCAATTTCTCTGGACCTCAGTTTTCTCAATTGTCAATTAAGTCTAATAATAGGGGATAATTATAAAATTATCTGCCTTATAAGATTATCTTCTTGTAAGACACAATAGATCTGGAAATATTTGATAAACTATCATGTGTTATATGTTATTATTATTAAATATTATATTCTTTCCTGAATCTGTGTATGCTCTGTGTATACCCAAATAAATCAAATTGTATGCATATATTCCTCAGGGAGAAAGTTTCGTGATTTTTAAAAAAGTACACTATTAAATAGGCCCAAATCCAGATTTATTTTTGTTACTGATAGCCTATATGATTCCAACTGTCAAAACTGTTCTACTCACAGACTAACAATATAAACAAGAATAAGAAAAGCTTTCAATAAATTGTAAAAATATATTTTGGTTCTATATTATGGCAAATTCAGAAAGGGTGACTGAAAGGAGGCTTAGCAGAAGGTTAGAGACAATGAGAGGAAGGAAGGAAGAGGGGAAGGATGGAAGGCAGGTAAGCAGAGGAAAACAGAGAAGATGAGAGCGCACACATCAGGGAACAGGGTGTACACAGTGACACTGAGTGTGAGATATCACTAAGGACAGAAAAATAATCAATGACACAGAAATAGGTAACACAGAATGGTCCCCATTCTTTCCTCCCTTGATATATGGTTGATCTAATAGTTGATGTAAGGACACAAATGAGAAGGCTGGTCATTGGTACCTGCCGAAATAAGAGGCTAAACTAAGCTAGGACTAGATTCAAAACACTTTACTGCACACTGTCCTCCATAACTATTGCTAATGAAAGCAAAATTAACAGCAAATAGCAAATGGAAACAAAGCAGAATTAAGAAAATATAATTTACATACAACCAGCAAATTTTTGACACAATACCTGGCATGCAAATACATCTATTTAAGTCTATGTTACAAAAAAAGAGGCAAACCAAGAAACAGACTCTTAACTACAGAGAACAAACTGATGGTTTCCAGAAGGGAGGTCGGTGGGGGAGGATGGGTTAAACAGTTGATGAGATGGGGATTAAGGATGCACTTATTGTGATGAGCACTGGGTATAATTCGGAAGTGCTGAATCACTATACTGTACACCTGAAACTAATATTACACTGTATATTAATTAACTGGAATTTAACTAAAAACTTACAAAAAACAAAGTATCTTACAACAAATATTTTTATCCTTATGAACTAAAACAAAATAGTAAGTCAGATCTAGAATTTTAAGAGTTCTTAGAATGACTTTAAGATTAAGGTACTACTTAACTATAAATTTTCTTATATTATTGAAATAGTTTCCTTGTCAAAAATCCTAACAACCTATAAAAGTTATTTAAAGGATGTGGGCATTGTCTATGTCAGAAATATTAAATTTAATGTGCTTCATAACCATGTGTGTTTGAAACCTTTAAATTTATGAATACAACTGCCTTAGTGTATAATTTGTTTTTAATGTTACTGCCACTTAATACAGGTTTATTTTGTTGATAGTTGTAATGTACAAAGAATACTTGTCACAAATTCCATTGTTCTTTAAAGGGGAGGTGGTATAGTGGAGTGAGGGGAGTATAACTTTCAGTACAGTATTCCACAGTACTTGGTAAGGCAAATTCTAGTATATGATCATGTGAATTTTAGCACTATGATAGGTTGGTTTAATTCCAGAAACTCGGTTGGACTGAGGAGGTCTGTGGATGTACAGTCTATGCTGGTTGGGAAGGCTTAGGCTATCATCACGTTGAAAGGCTAGGTTTACTTAGTATTTGCCTTAAAATTTAGGTCTACTCTAGGAATGAGAGGATTGAGGAACTTTATTTCTTAAATGATACAGCCTGACAATTGGGAGATGAGCTAAACAATGGCTCTTTTTGCTGAAATATACTTGTCAGACTGCTACTATCACTTTTCGTAAAGATCCTGCAGTAAAACACTACACTGGAAGGGGAAAGAATAATCTTTATTCTGATTTAACAATTATATTTGGGTCTTTGAAAGGATTCAGGTTTGATAAAAATGTCTGTACACAAAGCATCCATCCACATACTTTTTAAAACAAAAGAGGAATGTTTTCATATGAAAAAATATATTACCTAACATATGAAATGTTTGAGTGAAAGCTAGTTATTGACAATCATACTAAATTCTAAAACCCCCAAATCTCTAGTGAATGTTTACAACTTGATTCAAATATATGCTTTCAAATATGAAATTATTTCTTTTTTCCTTTTTGAGTATGGCATGTCATCCCATAAAGGGAAGAAGATGCACAGAACTCAATTTCTCTAATGGAATGGAGGAATCTGCTTAAGGTTTCCTTTCTTTTTTTATTTACATTAATACGATGGGCATTTATTCACCAACCATACAGAAAGAACAGATGAACACTTTTTAGAGAAAGAGACAATTCCAGGTTTGGAATAGGAAAAGTACAGAATAAGCCTGGAACATTTTGTCATACCAGAAAATGCTATCAAAATCTAGCAGGATTGTTTCAAAAGAATTCAGGAGCTGACTTCAAGAGGTTTCTAATGGATTAACATGGGGCAGTTCGAGCACTGACAGGAATGATAATTATAACAGATAGAAATATCTCCAATAAGTTAAATCTAGGAGTCATAAAGGTACTTGTCAAGGATTATTAAAAAAAAACACCTCATCATTTTGAAAACCAGTAAATAAGCAAATCAAGCAGTTATTCTGCCTTTCTTATATGAGCTGTATCTTAGGGTAACTAAATAGTTGATAAGGAGTTGCTCTTACCAGAATTATTCCAGCCAATAAATGAAGGAACAACATAATTAGAATGCATTTTGCAACCTCTAATGAATTAATGGGTCCAGGAAGTGATTTCATTGGCTGCCTATATTACACAAACAGAGCCTCCTCAAAGAATACGTACTCCTACCTATGAAGTATACTTCCCAAGTATTGAATTCCTGTAGATCTAACTACCAACTCATTGGACATACTGGGGACAGAAGAACATGCTAGTTGACACCATAGGGATGTCATCAGCAAAGTTTAGGATGTTGGAAACCCATCAGGACAAATAACTAGGTTTTTTTTTCTTTTAATTTTCCAACAAATAAATTTTAAAGAAAGATGAAAGAGTAACCTAAGGGAAAAGACTTAAGAGCTATATCAACTAATAGCACTGTATGAACTCTTATTAGGATCCTGATTCAAACAAATAAACAGTAAGAAATGATGAGACAATTGGTGAAGCTTGAACATTGACTGAGTATTTGGTATTAGGCAATTATTGTTAAATTATTTTTGGCATGATAACGGTATTATGGTTTTTCAAAAAGGGCCTTTACAACACAAACAAATATGATAAAAAAATATAATAGTATCTCTGAGATTTGCCTAAAAGTGATCTGGGGTGGGAAATAGGCGGGACTATAGATAAAACAAGATGTGTCATGAGTCTAATTATGATGGTTTCACATGAATTCATTACATTATTTCCTCTACTTTTTATATAGGCTTGAAATTTTCCATAATCATTTTTTAAATTTTTTAGTTTTTAAAAAGTCTTTTAAAAAGACTTTAAAAAAGACTATTTAGGAATTATGCCATTGTTTCCATACCATTTTTCCCCTGAAATTTAGAATATTACTTATAGGTTTATGGGAACTAATTCAGCATTTATGTAAAAGCATAGATACAAGTATGTTTTTAATAATAATTCAAACCAGAATATGTACATAAGGATGAATAATTTTGTCATCACCAATATATTGAGTCAGACCAAAAGCTTAATTATACAATGCATTAAACCTGAAACAAAGCCATATTTTTCATTTGTACTTTCCAAATGGGCAAGCATGTATATGTAGATAGATAGATAGATAGATATAGATAGATAAATAGATGTAGTCATTTCTAGGTTGCCGACTCAAGAATATTTGAATAGTGAAATTAGACATCCACATATAGTCAGTATTTTAAAAGAAACTGCAGCAGAGTCCAACATGGGGCTCGAACCCACGAACCATGAGATCACGACCTGAGCCGAGACCAAGAGTCAGATGCTCAACTAATTGAGCCACCCTGGCATCCCAATCTACATTAGTTCAGTTTAAATATGAGGAAATGAACTCCAAAGTAGTTAAGGGGCTTTTCTAGAACCACAAACCTAGGACTGAAACCAGCCTACTTGATGACTGGTCCTGAGTTATTGATAAAATATAGATTTTTTTTAATGTTTATTTATTTGGAGAGACAGAGAGAGAGCATGAGTGGAGAGGGGCAGAGAAAGAGGGAGACACAGAATCCAAAGCAGGCTCCAGGCTCAGAGCTGTCAGCACAGAGCCTGACACGGGGCTCGAATCCACGGACTATAAGATCATGACCTGAGCCGAAGTCAGACGCTTAACTGACTGAGCCACCCAGGAGCCCTGATAAAATATAGATCTTAAAAAAAAAAAAAAAAAAAAGAACGACAGAGCTGGTGTCTTTAAAATGACTATCCAAATGTGTTGCATTATGAAGTCAATTGGAAAAATCAGTGAGTTAGTCATTTAAGTCCCGATGGTCAAGGTCTTCACTGGCTACCACCTTTTCTATTACGAGTGGCTCAGAGAACTGAGAAAACAAGACTCAATCACATATTTCTGTATTCATAAGACTGGCACGGAGGGAGCTGAATATGACGAGTAAGGGTTTTTGATTATTTATATTAAATGAATCAATATTTGCAAAGGACATAGACCAGTGCCTGGATCATCATAATGAGCTTTGTGCTTATTAAATAAAATAAATAAGTATATACTTATCTCATGAAAAGATACCTGAGAATTATCTGAACTTGTAGTTCATTACACATGGCACTTTTGTTTCTTAGAACCTTCCCATAAACTCTTTGTTATTTAAAACTAGATATAAAAATAAATAAATAAAACTAGATTTTTTTTCTCCAAAAATCCATGTACCTTCACTTTTGTATATACACACACATAAATTCCTAAGGAAGAATCTTCATCATTGTAAGAAATTAAGAAAGATCCAATTTCCCTTTGAAAACTGTACCATAACCTTTTAAAAAGAATGACAATGTCAAAACCACGTAGTGAAAGCCTGAATTAGACATACTTAAAAAAATAAATAATAAATTCTTACCTTTCCAAGGTTTTCCTGTTCGGCGATATTTTTTGTATACTGCTCCCTGAGGAATCAACATAATGACTTAGTTTCAATTTATTTCAGTTGATTTGATCATACAACTAAATTATAAATTAGCATATCTATCTAAATATACTAGACAGAGGAGTCAGAATGAAACCAAATACTCTCTTTCCCCATCTTTAGTCAGTTCTTCTAGTAAACAGTAATTTATGGGGAAAAAACCCATAAAACACCACATAAGAAATTAAGAGAATTAAAATACTGAGTACTATTTCTGTACTTAGGTACTATTTTACACTTAAAACAATGGTAACCCATTTGCCTAAATCATAATTTTTAAGAGTTTTTATTTATTTAAGTAATCTTTACACAAAACATGGGGCTCAAACTCACAACCCTGAAATCAAGAGTCACATGCTCTACTGACTGAGCCAGACAAGCGACCCAGTCACACTTCATTTTTGAAGAGGTTTGTAGAAAGGAGAAAGGATACACATTTTAAATAAACATTAACATCTAACCCTGCAATTCTACTTCTGGGAAGTCATCCTACAAAAAAATTCTCATAACTTAAGAAAGATAAATGTAAAGACTATTTATATCACCACTGCTTGTAACAGTAAAAATCTGCAAACAAACTAAATGTCAATAGATAGTGAAATTTTTAATAAATTATGGTACATCCATTCAAAGGAATAATACAAAGTTGGAAAAAGGAAGGGGTAGATCTATAAATACTGAAGTGGAAAGAACTCTAGATATAAAACTAAGAGAAAAACTATATCTTAAGTTAACCTTATTTTTGTTACACACACACATAAAATTTCCCCATACATTTGCTAACACACACACACACACACACACACACACATTAGCAAACGCATGGGGAAAGAATATGGAGTAATTACACACCAAAATATTAACAGTAGGTATTTCTGAGGTATGGCAATGTGGATAACTTTCAGTTTTTGTGTACCATACTTCATAATGCTTACTATTATTTTTATAAGCATTTCTTTTATAAGCTAAAAAAGCCTATAATTTTCTTTTCTTTTTTTTTTTTTTTACATTTATTTATTTTTGAGAGAGAGAGAGAGAGACAGAGCGTGAACAGGGGAGGGGCAGAGAGAGAAAGAGACACAGAATCTGAAGCAGGCTCCAGGCTCTGAGCTAGCGGTCAGCACAGAGCTGGACGCGGGGCTCGAACCCACCAACTGCGAGATCGTGACCTGAGCTGAAGTCGGACGCTCAACCGACTGAGCCACTCAGGAGCCCCAAGCCTATAATTTTCAAATAAAAATAAAAATAAAAATAAAAATAAAAATAAAAATAAAAATAACATTGTATTGTGTTTTTAAAAATATAAAAGTATAATTATATTTTTACACCCTGTAAGACAAAAAGTGATATTTAAAGTATTAAGGACAAAGATGGAAAGATGAGGACAAAGGAACCAATGATAAAAATAAAAAGAGACCTCAGACCTTAGATTTAGACAGAAAAAGACTATGTTTCTGTGTAAAGTTATGCTGTAGTAAGAAGTTAAACAACACAAAAACTGGGAATCCAAGAAATCATAAACCACAAAGAGAAACTCGAGCAGCTTAAGTGAAGGAAGATTTGCATTCATGCAACAAGGGAGGTGAACGTGACTAGAACGGAGAGGATGGCCTTCACAAGTACTCGAAGTCCTCAGGGCGCCTGGGTGGCTCAGTCGGTTAAGCCTCTGGCTCTTATATATTTTATTTGTATGTTCTATAATACCTATTACACAAAATATACTTTTATATATAAAATATATAAATAAAAATATATTTTAAAGATTTTATTTTTAGAGAGAGAGAGTATGAGTGCAGGAGAGGAGCAGAGGGAGAGAGAGAGAAAAAGAGAGAGAGAGACTGAGAGAGAGGGGGTGGGGAATCCCAAGCAGGCTCCATGCTCAGTGTAGAGCCTGATGCAGGGCTCTATCCCATGATGACCCTGGGACCATGACCTGAGCTGAAATCAACCACCAGACTACCCAGGTGCCCCACAGAATTCCATTTATATTTTATCAAGAAATCAAAGGCTCATGCTCTTTTACCATATAACACTAATATGTAATATTTTAATTTATTCAATGAATTTATTCAAGAAATTATTATGGAGCACCTGTTATGTACCAAGCATGCCCTGGGGTTTCAGGAAGAAAACAGAACAGAGTCCTTGTCCTCCAGTAACTCATGCTATATAATTTCCAAAACACTGCTGCATGCATTATATTTAACTTGATCTTCTGTGGTATAAATTGTTCTCCCTACTATATAGATGAGGAAATGATATGCCCAAGGTCACAAAACTTGGAACTAGAAAAATCAGGTTAGTAAGAAAATTTTATGAGTTCCTCTTTAGTACTTGAAATAAAACATGTTGCCTCTTTAAATAAAAATTTGCAGGCAATCTTTCAAAACCATGCTAATTTCTCCAGGTGCCTGGGTGGTTTTAGTTGGTTAAGCATCTGACTCTTGGTTTTGGCTCAGGTCATGATCTCATGGTTTCGTGGATTTAAGCCCCACGTTCAGCAAGCCCCACGTCCAGCAAGCCCCACGTCCAGCTCTGCATTGACAGTGAGGAGTCTGCTTGGGATTCTCTGTCTCCCTGTCTCTCTCCCCCTCCCCCACTCACACTGTCTCTCTCTCTCTCAGAATAAATACACTTAAAAACAAAAACAAAAAGAACCCCATACTAATTTCTTAGACCATTGGCCTTATTCAAAAATATCATAAAAGTAGAAAATGGGACAATAAAAATATTGTCAATAATAATAATAATAATAATTTAAACATATATCAATGAGTTTAGAGTATAATTAACACCATTTTATTTATAATATTCTAATATACTACTCTAGTCAGGGCAAAATATTTTTTCTATGGGAAAACTAATGGTAAAGGTTTATGATGATTTTGAAACTGATAAAAAAGAATATCTGGCCAGAAAACCAATAGTTTAGTGGCAATATTTACTATTTATATTGATAACTTTGGAAAAAATGGAACTTAATTTTTAAAACTCTTTTTTCAAGAATAAAAACTTCTCACATTTGTAAAATATTAACATTGACCATACAGATATATTTGCGCCAAGTTTACACTCCATGAAAGAATGTGAATAAGTACATTTAATATGTGTAATATGTCAGAGTATTAGAGAAAACATTGTTCTATTTATAGGGTATTCTCAGTCCGGCTTGCATTCCAGTGCATTATATATTTAAAAAATTAGATTCTGCAAGACATTCCATTTATTAGATTCCTTTTTGAAACATTAATGTATACACCACTAACAATCTCACCTGTGGTCTAGGATAAAGTGAATCCTACACTTAGAGTTCTGACTGGATGGTAAAAGGGAAACATGTGAACTGTGGTAGGGTCAAAGAGAGCTTAGCTTGTTCAATTACTGCATTTTATCACAGCTAGCAATTAAACCATAAGTGTATTTTTTAAGGCAGTATTTGATTTATTACAGAATGCTGCAAGCTTGGATTACCAAAAAAAATCACCATATAAGGACTAGTGATATTTACACACTCTTCCTCGTCCTGAGGCTGGCACACTGCAGACACACAGCTTCTAGCTGAAATGCACTCACACTGCACAGTGAGAGGCAGATGACTAGAGTCCAGGCCATGTGGGACTTTAAAAATAGACCAATCTGAGTGCTTATAAAAAAGAAACTATGAAATTCTATGTATTCCTGGGGATGGGGAATGGGAAATTATTGTTTAATGATTTCAAGAGTTTCTGTTTAGAGTGATGGCAAAGGTTTGGTATTATGTAGCAGTGATGGCTCACAATATTGTGAATGTGATCAATGCAACTGAATTATACACTTAAAAATAGTAAACATGGCAAATTTTATGTTTTTTTTTCTTTGCCATGATAAAAAAAGTAAGTAATCCAGAAAGTAAATTACAGGTATTCCTACTTAGTTAGTAGGGCTGGAGTATCAGGAAGATATTTAGCAAGATTTAATCCTAAATAGTATCTTAGTATCTGCTTATTTAAGTACCCCCAATTTAGTAATTCCATCTTATTTATAAAATTTCCATAAGTGACATAAAAAAGAATGAAACCTTGCCATATGCAACAACATGGATGGAGCTGGAGAGTACAATGCCAAGTGAACTAAGTCAGTCAGAGAAAGACGAACACCATATAATTTCACTCATATGCGGAATTTAAGAAACAAGACAAATGAACAAAGGAAAAAAGAGAGAGAGAGACAAACCAAGAAACAGACTCTTAACTCTAGAGAACAAATTGATGGTTCCCAGAGGCGAGGTCGGTGAGGGGGATGGGTGAAACAGGTGATGGGGACTAGGAGTACAATTGTCATGATGAGCACTGAGTCACGTATGGAACTGCTGAATCACTATACTGTACACCTGAAACTAATATACACTGTATGAGAACTATACTGGAATTTAAATACAAAATTTAGTAAAATTAAAAAGAAACTTCTATAGGTGAAAACATTAAGTAACTCAATACAGAAACAACAAAATTACTTGCCTAATTGCTTTTCTTTTTTCTTGTTGATCGGAAGAGACATATGCCTTCATCTCATCAGTAGCACGACGAAGTTGTACTTCTAGGTTCTAAGTGGAAAGACTAAGTTTTAAGTTAAGTCCTTGATACAGAAAAATCTCAGAAAAGTTCTTGATCCTCTTTCTTTGTTTTACCTTAATCATACAATTTGTGTAATGGTATTTGCTTTCTTCCTGAAGACATTCTTCACGGAGTCCTCTGACTTCCTACAATACATAATTTTAAATGGGCAACATTATTGAAAGAATAATCAAATACAGAGAGGATGACTTTAAATGTACAACAAAATACCATCAGAGTAATTTATTTTTTTGTGATTAAAATTTTGTTTATCATAATAGACTAGGTTGCAATCTTTTCTAGAGGTTCAGTTTTTAATTTATTAAGTACCTACCGTGTGCCCAACTCTGTGCTAGGTGCTGGGGACACAACAGTGAATAAGACTACAGGTCCTTGCTCTGATCAAGTAGAGGAAATAAGCATAAACAAGGAGGCAGGTAATGAAGGTGGTTTCAGATGGGGTAAGTACTATGAAGAAAAGTCAGTAGTAGTAGAATGTGATAGGGTGACCCAACGGGCAACATTAGATAGGGTGATCAGAGAAGACCTCTAGGAGGAGGTGACATTTAGCTGAGACCTGATGATGAACAGGAGAGATCAAGGTAAAGAATTGGAGGCAGAGTGTCCCAGAGAGAGAACAGCACAAGCAAAGGCCGTGAGGTGAAAAGAACCTTAGCCTGTTTGACGTGCAAGAAGAAGGCCAGTGTGGCTGTGGCCCTGTGGATGAAGAGAACAGCACATGGACATGAAGTTCATGAGGCAGGTAGGCCTTGCGGACCATAGCTTGGAAGTCAGATTTCAAGTACAGTAGGAAGCTAGTGGAGGGTGACCTAAGTTTTCCACAGGTTTCTTTGGCTTCTCTATAGAGAAAAAACCTTAGGAAGGCAAGGGTGGAAGTAAGAGAGCAGAGCTGGGTTACTGTGGGAGTTGAGGAGACACCTGCTCAGGGCCTGGACCCTGGTGGTTGTGGTACAGACGGAGAATTCAGTGTGTATGCATCAAGTCTGAAGAAATAAAGATCTCTGAGACAGGCTCAGAGGATGAGGGTAAAGATTTGGGAATCTTTTGATGTCAGTGTAGTGAAAACATGCATACACAAGCAGTTTCTGCTAACTTGTTAAAAAATAAAAATAATCTTCTTACCTGTTCTAATTTGGACCGATTGCTTTCGAGGCCTGCTGCACAGCTATCATACTGGGATTTCTTTTCATCACACTCCTGGGTTAGTTCCTAGTATGAAAAGATAAATGATTGAATAAGTGAAAAACAAAGGCCTAAAATGTGGCTCCGAAACAATGCATGCCCTTGTCAGTCTTGTAACTTAACTCTAAGCTTCTTGGCATACTTAAGAGTTATTTATACAACAATCAGACATTTGAGAATTATGACAGATGAAGGTGCTGATAAAAATAATAGCTACCATGTATTGAGCTGTGTGCCAGGCTCTTTATTAGGAGCTGGGATACAACAGTGAGCAAAACAGCCAAAATCCTTCCCCTAAAGTATGTTCAGACAAGTAAACAGCCTGTTGAGTGGTATGATGGGCAAATGCAAGTGTTATAGGAGAACGAGGGACTCTCACAGGACTTAACCCAGGCTTGGAGATGGGCAGGGATAGAGAAACTATCCAAGTTGAGGGATAAAGGATTAGTACAAGAGTTAGGGGGAAGGTGAACAAGGGAGGAGAATGTTCAGAAAAAAAGAACACTGTGTATAAAGGCTTGGAAGCCAGAGAGAAGAACAATAATTAGGATGAACAAGTAGTTTATTACACCGGAGTATGTCTGCAGCGTGCGAGAAGATGCCGAAGGCTTTGGCAGGGACTTGGTCAGAACTTTGGAAACCATGGTAGGGCCTTTGAACTTTACCCTCATCAATAACTCAATCTCACCACAACCCCTTGAGGCATAATATCCCCGTATCATGCCTGGAGAAAGTTCATGGCAGCCAAATACTTTGGCAAAGATTATACTGAAGAAAAGGGGTGTCAGAATTTGAATTCAGGCTGTTTGAGTACTTTTAAACTTTCTTCTAATGTAATATTGTGGATTAGATAACCTGAAAATCATCTATAAATACTGGAAATGCTAAATATATCTACAAATGCTTGATAAGGTGGAGCAAACATCTTTTCAAATCCAGAGCTAAAATGAACTTCTCAGGAAGGAAGAGGAATTACCAGGGCCAGAAACAAAGGATGACACACTGTGGCTGCCCTTGGGGAAGGAAGCTGGGAGCAGTCAATCTCAGTACTAGAGTGATCCTAACGTCCAGGCAGGGTAGAAGACAGAGTGGGAAGTTACATCTGAGAACCCCATAGAATCCTTGCTGTTTTTCAACCTGGAAGCCTGGGTGTAAAGGGTTAACACCCAGCCTGGACAACTAAAGCAAGCCAGCCTCAGAATGACCTTGGTTTCACGCAGCAGTTTCCTGGGGAACAGGAGAGTGAACACAAATGGGTAATGCTATGTGTGCTTCCTTTGTTGTGTGGGGCTGCGTCTGGTTTGGGGTGACTAGCACAGTATAAAAGCTGGTGGGGTGTTTGCTGTGGCAGCACATATACTAAAAATTGGAATAATACAGAGAAGATTAGCATGGCTCTTCTGTGCAAGGATGACCTGCAAATTTGTGAAGCATCCCATATTAAAAAAAAAAAAAACAAACAAACCTGGTAGGAGCTGTCTCTCGGCCCAGCCCTAGTTTGTGGTGACATGGCTAAATGCACCAAGAAGGTCAGAAGGTCAGAATCATATGTAAATATGGGACCCATTATGATGTCTCCTTCAGGAAAATGGTGAAGAAAATTGAAATAAGCCAGTATGCCAAGTACACTGGCTCCCTCTGTGGCAAAATCAAGATGAAAAGACAAGCTGTGGGGATCTGGCACTGTGGTTCCTGCATGGAATCCTCCCCCAGTAGCTGGTGGGGGCTGGACTTACAACACCACTTCTGCCGTCACAGTAACGTCCGAAGGAATTGAAAGACCAAAAGAAGCTCTACCATTTCAAACATTTCCAGCCTATAGTAAATGGGCTAACTTATGCATCAAAATCACTTTGGTTTGTTGTTAAATTTATTAATTAGATGTTCTGATTTTCATTGCATTAATTGCCCTTTCTCAAAAAACACTTGAAAATTAAAATCCTTTTAATTTTTATTGGAAAAAAGAAACTGGTTGTAAAAAGGAGCTGTGGCTTTTATGTATCAAAGAGGCCTACAGATATTTAAGACTCTCATGGGTGACAGTCATTCCAACCATAAATGGGAGGAGGGGCCACAGCAGCTGTAGTGACTGGGCCTCTCAGTGAGATGAAGATGCTATAGCAGATGGTAGCTTGTGTGTGTGCACCTGTGGCCTCTGAGTCTGGTGGCCTAACTGATCAGAAAATGCACCTGTGCTGCTGCAGGGACAGCTGGAGAGAAGGGCCCATCCTCGGGCAGATTCATTCACATTTACCCTTACCTACACGAACTCCCCAGCCAAGACATTAACTCAAAATTAGCTCTGAGCTTGTCATATTCCCAAAACACCCAGCAGGGCCAACAGCAAAGCAATTCTGGAGGGACACATGCTCCATCCTAGCTTCTGGGATTCAAAAGACAAAACCCTACTAAAGATACGCTCACAATCCAAAAGTATAAATACACAAGGAAACAATCAATCCTTATGTGTAAGGATCAGAAGATACAAAACACAGCAGGACTACACCTCCAGGAACTTTGGATACTAGAAACAAGCCTATTAAGTAAGTGTGCTTGAAACAAAGTGATAAAAGAGGAATTGAAAACAAAAGATTACGAAAAAAAGTACAGTGAGTAAAAATAGACAAAAATGAAAAAATAGTCATTGAAATTAAAAATTAAATGGTATAAATGTAAAATTAGACACAGCTCAGAAGATAAAAAGAATGAATTCGAAAACAGAGCTGAGGAAATTATTTAAAATTCATCACCGAGAGACAAAAAAGATAAAAATATGAAGACGAAGTCATGCAATAGGGGACAGACACCCCCTGTCATCCCCACAGGGACATAAGTAATGCCTAACATGCAAATAATAGCAGTTGCTGGAAAATGAACTAAAAAGAACGGGGCAGAGAATATTTGAAGATATCATGGAGAATTCTCCTAGAATTAATGGAAGACAACCCAAATTCCAGGAGAGCAAATAAAACTAAATCTGTATTTAGATCACGGTAGTGAAATTGGACAACACCAAAGACAAAGATAAAAATATTACAGCCGATTATAGGGAAGATATTACCTAAAAAGAAATGATAATTAAACTGATGGCAGACCTTTCAACACAAGAGAAACCAGAAAGCAATGAACGAGCTATTATTAAAGAAAAAAAAAGGTGGTTGACTTATAGTGATGATTCTTTACTGAGAGAACTACTAAAAGAAAAAACAAAGCAAGGAAATTTAATTTCAGGAAGAAAGAAACTGAATCTAAAAGGAAGAATTAAAATATAAGAAACAACGATGAGAAGTGCTAAATATGTGGGTAAATCTAAGCAGGAAATGACTGTATAAAATAATTAGTAATTATAAGTAACGACCACCCTGACAACTACTGTTAGAGGTGAAGAAACGGGAGTTTCTGGGTGGTTCAGTCGGTTAAGCATCCGACACTTGATCTTAGCTCAGGTCTTGATCTCGAGGTAGTAGGCTAGGTGTGGTGCCTACTAAAAAAAAAAAAAAAAAAAAAAGAGAGAGAGAGAGAGAGAGAGAGAGTGAGAGATGAAAAAATAAAATGGAAATAAACTACCAGAGGATAACAACACACATGTAAGGCAAAAGAGGGTGTTAAATTATTCTAAGGTCCCTGTATTGTACAGGAGATGCTGATTAGATTTAGAATTTGTTGTCATGAAAATGTATGTTAAAACTTTAAGAATAACAATATCAGAATAGAAGAAGATAGAAAAGTAAATAAAGGGAACAAAGAAGATAAAAGAACACAGAGTGATGCAATGGGGGGCAGGAAAGAAGCAGCAAAGAAAAAGCACAGTAAACAGGTACAAAATAGAAATAAATCCCAACGTATCAATACTAAAAGTAAATGTAAATAGGATTACATACACCAATAAAATGACAGATTCTCAAACTGAATAAAGAAACCACCCACATAAGATCTAGCTATATGCTATTTATGAGACATATGACAAAAGGCCATAGAAAGCTAAAAGAAAACAGAAGAAAAAAAAAAAGGTATACCAAGCAATCCAAATCATAAGAAAGAAAGCTAGCATACTTACATCAATAGCAGACAAAATAAAAATCTTGGACCAAAAGCATTAGCAGGAATAAAGATAATAAAAAATAACGATAAAATGAATAATTAACCAGGAAGGTTTTTTTTTTTTAAAACCAGGAATTCTGGCAAAATAACATAAAATTCACCATCTTAACCATTTTTAAGTATACAGTTAAGTACTGAGTACACTCGCTTTGTTGTACAATCTCTAGAACTATTTTCATCTTGTAAAACTGAAATTCTATACCCATTAAACAACTCCCCATTCACCAGGAAGCTTTAAATGATACATTTGAAAAGCGTGATCTGATAAGCACATAGAGAACTCAGTACTCAACAAATGGAAAATACACATTCTTTTTAACATTAAGTCACAAAAAAAAATTAGGTTGGCCTCTGATCTCTCCATGGCCACACTTAACCCTGGAAGACAGTAGAGCAGTATACCTTAAAAATTCTCAAGGAAAGAAAGCACAATGGAAAGATTTTATGCTGTCAAGCTAATTTTTTAAAAATGTTTATGTGTTTTTGAGAGAGAGAGTGTGAATGGGGGAGGGATAGAGAGAGAGAGACACACACAGAATGTGAAGCAGGCTCCAGGCTCTGAGCTATCAGTATAGAGCCTGACATGGGGCTCGAACCCACGAACCATGAGATCACGACCTGAGCTGAAGTTGGACACTCAACCAACTGAGCCACCCAGGCGCCCCCAAGCTAATTTTTAGATATTTAAGGCAAGAAACTCTAGAACATGCAAGAAGTCATTAGGGAATATTGTTCTTGTGAGGTTTTTCTAGGATTCTCCTAGAGGACAAATCAGACAATAAAAATTAGGAAAAGGGGTGGTGAAAGGATTGATAATGGGCACTGAATCTAATAATTACAGGTTTAACACTGAAAACAGAAGTGGGAACCAGGGTAATAGAAGAGAATGTAAATGTTGCATGCCCTGACATGTAGAAATGATACAACAAAATCTGCAGGGAAGGGAAAGGGAAAAGAAAGTGGAAGGTAGAATAAATAAGCTAGTTTCCTCAATTTTTAATTGCTGGGGATGAGTGGGAGAATATCAAAGGATATAATTTAAATCTAATGAATCAAGTTATAATATAACTATATTAAAAGTATAAAGGCAAACAGTAAAAGAGACAATATGATTGACTAAATTCAGGTACTAAAGGAGAGGGAAGGGAGGGAGAAGGAAGAGGAAAATATTAATTTCATCACTGCTCACAGTGGGGATTAATATACACTACCTACAGAAATGGATGATTAATGGTAGAGTTACAAATATAACCACAAGACCAAAACTGCAAGCAAGAAACACATATAGGGAGGGAGAGGTGGAGGGACAAGGAGAGAGAGAATGAGAGAGAAAATGAGAAAGCAAACAGGGTTTTTTATGGGCTTTAGAATCAAAAGCTATGGATGCCTGGGTGGCTCAGTTGGTTAAGAGTCTGACTTTGGCTCAGGTCATGATCTTGGGATTCTTGGGTTTGAGCCCCACTTTGGGTTCTCTGCTGTCAGCACAGAACCCACTTCAGACTCTCTGTCCCCCTCTCTTTCTGTACCTTCCCTGCTCACTCTCTCTCTCAAAAGAAATAAACTTAAAAAAAAAATCAAAAGCGACACATAAAGTGCACTAAGATCAAATATGTCTGCATATCAATAAATATAAATGGCCTAAACTTACTTATTAAAACAAACACTTGAGATTATATTGCATACCGAAATCCAATTCAAGACCTATTCAGAGACACCTACAACAAGATAGTTTTTATCTGTCTCCCACCACCAAAAATGCCTTTGTCTTTCTGGAGAGTAGAACAAACTTTATGCAGCCAATAAATAATTATTCACTCATCAATTCTCAGGAAATTTCTGGAAAACACATAGGACCTTTTTTACTTCTGGGGAGTATAGAGAGAGAGTTAATTTCTATTCTTTCCCTTAAATAATTCTTCACAGTGAATTCTTACCAAGAACATATTTTTACTTTTATAAGAAAAAATGATCAATAAGAAATATTTCAGTGAAATCACTAACTGTCAGATTTTATACTCTAAAATGAACATTTTAGCTTTTCCCATAATTAGCAATTTTATGTATTATGACATTTAATTACAAGTAATTTATAGAACTACTCCTAACAAAAGAAACATAACACTTTTCAAGATGCTATTATAATTCTAGGTGATTATAAAAGATTTAGATAAATGTAAGTTATACATCTGGAGTTGCAGTGCTCTAATTTTCAAACGGTTGTTATTATTCAAATTTACAACATACAAGTACAACAGAAAGGAAATGTCCTAACCATTCACTATAAAGTTTCCTAAATATTTCAGAGCTGTCCATTACAGCAAGAAGTATAAAGTATTTTCAAGTAGTCCTGCACTTTAACAATACATTTATGTAGTTTTGAGTGGTAAGTACCTGCAAGTTAAATATAAATAATATTCAGGGCACCTGGGTGGTCAGTTAGTTAAGCGTCCGACTTTGGCTCAGGTCATGATCTCACAGGTGGTGAGTTCAAGCCCCGTGTGGGGCTCTGTGCTGACAGCTGAGAGGCTGGAGCCTGCTTCGGATTCTGTGTCTCCCTCTCTCTCTACCCCTCTCCCTCTTGCACTGGCTGTCTCTCTCACTCTCTCTCAAAAAAAAAACATTTAAAAAATTAAAAGAAAAATGATTTCTTCTAAAAAAATAAATAATATTCAAAGTAGAGAATAATTAAGGATTTTAGTTAAGATTTGAAAAGAGTTTACAATCAATGACATGGCTAGCCTCTTTTTTTTTTTTAGTATACATTTTATCACAAAAGGTTTCTGGATAAAAGTAGAACTATACATGGATGCGGAAGATGGACATATGGAGATAAGCAAAATGAGCATCACTCACCAAATACACTGAACTCAACCACTGGAAAAAAAAAAACCAACAGCTAACACAAATATAGGTATGTCCCATCCATTTTAAAAGATTTTTTTAATGTTTTTGGAAATTAAAGAAAAATTTTAATGTTTAATTTTGAGAAAGTGAGAGAGAGAGAGAGAGAGGGAGAGAGAGAGACAGAGTGTGAGAGACAGTGCTGAGAGACAGGCTCAAAGCCTGACATGGGGCTTGAACTTACAAACCACGAGATCATGACCTGAACCAAAGTGGGACACTTAACCCACTGAGCCACCCAGGCTCCCCTAAAAGATTTTTTTTATTGTGGTAAAATATATATAAAATAAAAATTACCACTGAAACCATTTTTAAGTGTCCAGTTCAGTGGCATTAAGTACAGTCACATTGTCATGTAGCCGTCACCACCTTCCATCTCCAGATCTCTTTTCATCTTCCCATGCTGAAACTCTGTCCCCATTAACACTTAACTTCCCATTCATCCTGGCCCTCACAACCACCCTCCTACTCTGTGTCTGTGAATGTGACTACACTGGGTACGTCACATAAGTGGAATCACGCAATATTTGTCCTTAGCAGAGTGACTTTTCAACATGGCAGAAGACAGAGATGAAAATGTTGACATGGCTTGGGTACTCCTCTGACCTGATGATATGGAAAGAACCAAAGAGTTGTATTATTTGGGAATCATGGTGAGAGGGCTACATTTCTCTGTGACAGGAGAGGTAGGCAGTCCTTCACATACAGAGAAATTGAGTTAAATCACATGAAAGTGAGTTTCAGGTTTGGTTACATTATTATAATACATGACTTTATAGAACTTAAGATCTGGTATATAGTTTACTCAGAAAACAATTTGGTTGAAAAGCAATACTATCCCTTAAGTCTCTTTAATAATTATAATAATAAATACTTTAAAAATATCTATCTATCTATCTATCTATTTAGAGAAAGAGGGAATCCCAAGCAGGCTCCATGATGTCAGTGCAGAGCATGACGTGGGGCTTGATCTCACGAACCACCAGGTCATGACCTCAGCTGAAATCAAGAGTCAGACACTTAACCAACTGAACCACCCAGGCACGCCAGACAAATGCTTTTTAAAAAGTTCTTATGTATTAGTCATTGTTGCAAAGTGCCTTATATGTGTTATTTCATTTAGTCTTTACAACCACCCTATTAAGAAGAGACTAGTTTATAGATGAGGAAACTAAAGTTTATAGGGATCAAGTCGTTTACCCAAGGTTATCCAGGGTCTGCCTGATTCTGTAGTACATATTCTTAATCATTCTATCTACACTGTCTGAATAGAACCTTAAAGTAACTAAGTGCAGTATATACCAAAATTCCAGCCATGTAAAAAAGTATATATGAGAGGACAAGATTGAAATGCAAAGATGAACACTGTTCCATTGTCACTAACAGGGTAACAGGTGGTGTGTTAAAAGATGTCAGTTCAAACACCTGGTACATCTATAGCCTCCCCAGAGGAAAAATTCTCTAGGCAGCCACACCTGGTACCATATCACCCTCCTTTCTTCTCATCCAGCCCTTACAAGTATAGCTGGCTGGACTAAGAACGGACCCCTGACCTGACCTAAGGATAGCCAACAGTCCATGAGATAGTTGGGCATGAAAAAACTGACCCCACAATAGAAGAGTTGCACCAGGAATTTGAATTATAGAAAATGCAGAGAAAATAGCACAGTTAGTAGTGAAAACTTCAACACAAAATACGTAGAGGAAGGTCTTAGCATGTAAGATGAACAGTAAGGAGCCACACTGGTGGTTGTGAGGCCTAAATGAGTAACGTAATTGTACTTGGAACACACAAAGCACTTAATATGTGTTTTTAACTATCATTTCATCATCATTATCCACAAGCACCTGCTGTTAGTATTCCTGATACTTCCCTGACCCAAAATACTCTCTGGTTATGGTACCTGTACCTGTTCCAGACATTATGTTTCTGATCCTTCGAATTCCATGACAGAACATTTCCTTTACTATCGTTAATATCCTTTCAATAAAACTCACTTAATATAGGGGCGCCTGGGGGGCTCAGTCGGTTAAGCGTCCGACTTCAGCTCAGGTCATAATCTCACAGTTCATGAGTTCGAGCCCCGCATCGGGCTCTGTGCTGACAGCTCGGAGCCTGGAGCCTGCTTCAGATTCTGTGTCTCTCCCTCTCTCTCCGCCACTCCCCTGCTCATACTATGTCTCTCGCTGTCTCTCAGAAATAAATAAACATTAAAAAAAATAAAACAAACCTCACTTAATACATAAATGAAAAAAATAAGTGAATTTAATAAAAGAATTGTTTACAAACAGATTTATTAGCTTACTATTAGGGAGAAATTTTATCATCACTAGAAATACACATAACCAGTCCTTTTGTTTTCCAAGTTGCTTACCCAAGAAAAGCTTTAAGAAAATCAATGGATTAGAATGTAACCATGAAAACAATTCTTGATGTCCTTAATCTCTAAACTTTGCTCAAAAATCTCCTTTCTGAAACGTTTCCTTCCTAATATCACATCATTTGCTTCCTCTTATCAGTTATGATTCTGATTATTTTCTTTCTTTCTTTCTCTCTCTTTTTCTCTTTATTTAAAGTAAGCTCTATGCCCAATGTAGGGCTCGAACTCACAATGCTGAGATCAAAAGTCACATGCTCCACCAGCTGAGCCAGCCAGGCACCTCTTTTCTATAGTGTTCTTAAGTTGGCTTATCTTTTGTTTTTCTTGAATTTCTTCACATGTTTGTCTCATCTCACCTATGAGTATATGAACTCTAGAGAATAGGGACTTGTCTCTTTCATTTCTTTTGTGATGGCAGCGGTGTGTAATGGAATGAGCAGGAGATTTGAAATATGATAATACAGATGCTGGAGTCAAACCCCAACTCTCTCACTGCCTATTTGTCTATTTGGATAAGTCACTAAACCTGTCTCAGACCCCATGGCATTTTCTATAAAAAGGAAATGATGTCTCTCTGATTTCAAAGTCCATGTGATTTTTCACTGTGCTCTGATGGATGGCGTTCGTGAAGAATTTTATAGTTACATACTCAGGCACATGCAGTACAACCCACATTCAAACCTAAAATTACTACACAGAGAGTGATAAAATAACAACTGCTAATGTCAGATGGCGGAGGCCATCTGATCTGGATTTGCGGAGGGCATTTACCTTCTAACAGTTTAGCTTCAAAGCAGTGGTTAGAATTAGTTTGCAAGTAATGGTATTCCATCACTTATCACAAGCTATCGTAGTTTGCCCCTGGCCCTGCTCCCTAGCTAAGCAAGTCCATTAATCTAAAGTTAACTTGTCACCACTCGTTGGCAGACTCTGAGCTTTTACCTGGCCACAGAAGAATGTGACTTCGTATTTATAGCTCTGACACGCATCAGATTTAAAGCAAAAATCTAATCTAGCTGCACTTGTGATTTCAGCTTAAACTCCTTCTCTCTTCCCTCCTGATAATTTGACAAAATAAACAGCATAAATTAAATAGAAAACTTCAAAGGTCATGTTATTACTTTTTGTGGAATCATATCAATAATAATAATAATAATAATAATGATTTATTTTCAATAAATGACTCAAGTGAAATATTCAGGACTCTAACCAGAACATCTGAACAAGGCAGGAGGCTAAAGGTATCGCACAATCAGACGCACTTACTTGACATTTCTGACGCAACTGTCGTAGTTCTTTTATAACTGGGGCTAGAGCTGACTTCTTTTCAGATACCAGTGAATTCAGCTTTTTTACCTGTCATTTAAACAAAATACATGACATCTAAAACAAGAATTCAAAAGAACAAAAAAACTACATGCATAAATATATTTATTAAAGTGTTATGTAACAGTAAAAAAAACTAAATTACTTCAACATCAAACAATGGGGAGATGACTTAGTAAATGTTGATTTGGTAATATGGAATATAACTTTAAAAAAAAATTTTAAATGTTTTTTATTTTTGAGAGAGGGCGCGCACGCATGCAAGTGGGGAAGGGCAGAAAGAGAGGGGAACAGAGGATCTGAAGCAGGCTCTGTGCTGACAGTGAAGAGCCCAATGGGGTTCTCATGGACTGTGAGATCATGATCTGAGCTGAAGTCGGACGCTTAACCAACTGAGCCACCCAGGCGCCCAGCATTTAATTATTTAAAATGTTAATTACTGGGGCACGCTCAGTTAGTTGAGCGTCCGACTTCAGCTCAGGTCATGATCTCAGTTTATGAATTTGAGCCCCGTATAGGGCTTGCTGCTGTCAGGTCAGAGCCCACTTCAGATCCTCTGTCTCCTCTCTCTGCCCCTCCCCCATTTGCACTCACTCTCTCAAAAATAAACCTTTAAAAAAATAAATAAAATGTCAGTTATTGGGGCGCTTGGGTGGCTCAGTCAGTTAAAGCATCCGACTCTTGATTTCAGCTCAGGTCATGATCTCATGGTTCGTGAGATCAAGCCCCACATCAGACTCTGCGCTGGGCATGGATCTTGCTTGAGACTCTCTCTCTCCCTCTGCCCCTCCCCTGCTTGCACGCACATGTGCTCTCTCGCTCAAAAAAAAAAAAAAAAAAAAAAAGAAAATGTCAATTATTAAGGCTGCAAACCATATGGGAAAATACTTGTAATCTAACACTGAATAATGAAAACAAATTACAAAGTTGCCTAAATACAGCTATAATCATGTTGTATTACGTAAAAATGTAATTATGTAGGTTATAGAGTATATACATAATGTCATGAAGTGACATTCAAAATACTTAATAAACCAAATGATACGAGTAATGATCAATCAAAATGGACACCAGCCATATAACAGAGTATTGAAGGCCTCTGCTGTGTTAAATGTTAATCTTTTTAGGAGTTAGACTGTAGTGAGATCCAGAGGGTTCTGGGCAAGTGGCCAATGTGGAAAAGCCAAGTGGAAGTGGGTACTCTGAGAGTTTGAGGCAGCAGCTATTTACCAGTAAGGAAGGAAAGATTTCAATATTTTAATGCCTGCTGAAGCGGCATCAGTGCATTCAAGCTGAGTAGCACTCCAAATATGGACAGATACAAAGGACAAACACAAAAATGAAATTAGTTAGGGTGGTATGATTTGGGAAAACTTATTTTTTATCTTCAATACTTCTTTAATGTTACAGAACTTTACACACTTCAAAAACTGCAAGATAAGGCAGGCATTTCAATACCTAATTCTATAGGCTATTTATTTTTAATGTTTATTTATTTTTGAGAGAGACAGCGAGAGAGAGAGCAAGGGAAGGGCAGAGAGAGGGAGACACAGAATCTGAAGCAGGCTTCAGGCTCCAAGCTGTCAGCCTAGAGCCTGACGCGGGGCTTGAACTCACGAACCACGAGACCATGACCTGAGCCGAAGTTGGATGCTCAACCGACTGAGCCACCCAGGCGCCCCTATAGGGTATATAATAAACCTATCGTGTTTCCTTGGTGCAAAAACCCCTGCAAATTGCCTAAATTATTACAAGTTGAACAATTTCCTAAAATGGAAACATTCAAAAGAGACTGATAAAGACAGATGAAGGAATATAAAGTAAACAATGTGCCTTAATGAAAATTTCAGTGTTTCGCTGAAAACAAAACACAAAAACATCTGCCTCTAGCTATGCAATTAAAAAAAAAAACTATAAAAAAATGTAATCACCATTTCAGACATGTCATCTAGCGTTCGGCCTTTCATTTCATCGACTTCACTCTTCAGTGCAGATACCCTTTCTAGCTCTTCCTGGGTGTAACTATATCCAGATATGCCCTTTTTCTCTTCAATAGTTTGCTAAAAGTAAAGAATAAAAATAGTTGTCAAAAATGGGGTCCACAAAATGGGTGTCAAAACCTTGATGATTCCGTAAGAAGTGTACAGATTTAATACACAGCAATAAAGTTACAATAAAATAAATTACCTTAGAATACTAAAGAATAATTTTTATTGACTTCAACAATAATTACATACTTTTGTATGTTGTTATAAACTTAGGCTAAATTTTGCTTTGGTATCTTTAGGTGCATAGTATTTCTAATTTTAGCACGCAATAAATATTTGGTGACTGAATGAATTCTCAAGTGATCAATATACTTGCATTCATTCACCCATCCAATAGTTATTAAATACCTAAATGTGCTGAGCATAGTTCTAAGCACCAGATAAACAGATAAAATAAAATGTCAATTAAGACTGCAAACCATATGGGAAAATACTTGTAACAAAACAGGTAAAACAAAGAAAGAAAACAAAATAAAACAAAAAACCTCCCTCACAGAGCTTACTTCTAGTGAGAGTAAAAGCAATGTGTAGACAAGTAAAATACATATACTGTGAGGTGAGAGTGGGGTTGGAATCTTAAATAACAAGGTAGTTAGAGGTCTTCCTGAGAAGATGACATCTAAACAAAGCCCGAATGAAGGGAGGGAGCAAGTCATACAGATATCCAGGGGATTAGCAAGTGCAAAAGACATGAGGTAGGAGCAAACCTGTCCTTTCCAAGAAATAGCCAGGAGACTGGTGAGCTGAAAATGGAGTGAGTGTGAGGTGGGATAGGAGAGGGATCATGTAGGACTCAGATGGCATGCTGGAACAATTTCAGTTAATGTCTGTTGTCCTTTCCATTCTCAAAAGTTTCCTACTTTAGATGATAAATTATATGGTTACTTTATTTTTAGGCCAATGAAAGAGCTTGGGCTTATTTTAAATGAGATGGGAGGTTTGTTGGGTGGCTCAGAGTAAAGGAATTTTTAAAAGACCACTTTAACATCTGTGCTGAGATCAAACTATAGAGGGACAAAGGAAGCCAGTTAGAAGACTACTCCAGTAATTTAGGTTAGAGATAATGGCAGCATGAATCAGATGTGGTGGTAGAGGTAATGAGAAGTGATTCTGTATATATTTTAGAGACAAATCCAACAAAATACTATGACAGATTAGATGTGGGGTGTGAGGGAAAATGAGGGGTGAAGAATGACTAAGGTTTCTGGCCTGCAGAACTGAGAGGATGGAGCTGCCATTTATTGAAATGAGAAAGACTTGGTAAGACCAGGTTTGAGGGAATAATGAAGATCAGAAATTTAGTTTTGGATATGTTAAAAATTTGAAATATCTAGTAGATATCCAATAGAGACATCAAGATGTTATATGTACAAGACTGAAATTTGAGGGGAAATCTAGGTTGGAAATATAAATTTGTGAGTTATCTGCATAGAGAAGGTCTTTAAAGCCATAGACAGGGTAAGATTACCAAGGGAGTAAAAGTAGAGAAGAGATCCAAGGGCTAAGCCTGGGAACTTCAATATTTAGACCTTGGAGAAATTAGAAGAAATCATCCATGGAGCAGAAACAGGAGTGCTAGTAAAGGAGAAAAACCAGGAGAGTGTAGTGTATTAGAAGATAAGTAGAGGAAGAGGGAGTGATCAGCTATGTCAAAAACTGCTAATAGGCCAAGTAGGAAAATGACAAGAATTGTTCACTGGATGTAGCAATGTGAAGGTATTGGTGATCTTGACTAGAGAAATTTTGGTGAGATGGTTGATGTGAAGACCTGACCGGAGAGGGTTCAAAAGAAGATGGAGAACCAAAAGGAAAGAAAGACAAGGAGAGAGGGAATGGAAGAGTTGAAACTAGGGGCTGCCAATAAGACTGAGACCCCTAAGAAAGGAATAGTGGGAACTACAAAGTATTAGCCCAAGATTCAGTATGCAATTTCCTCTTTGGACATTACCAAATCCTAAGCTGTATGCAAGGAGGGTGAGACTCCCCAAAACCAAGTGAAAATCAGTAGATAGATGGCTAAAAAGCTAGGCAAAGTTTTCAGTATCTCATAGTGCTGGGCAGACAGAGGTAGGAATTCAGGACTTGTCAAAGTGTGTTGTTTCAGGCTGTCAGCTGAAACCCCAGAAGGGCTACTCCTTAGGAGTAAGGGTTATAACCTAGGACTAAGAGCTAGGCCCTAGAAGTAAGGACTACTTCCTGGGTGTAGAGTTTCTGCCACAGGTATAAGGGCTGAGTCTTAGGAAGAAGAGAAAACTGGAAAAATATCAGCACTAACAAAACTGGATCTAGATGATCTATGAGAAAAAAAAAAATCAAATGCTCTTTTAAGGAAGGAAATGTTCCAGAGGCTGATGTTCAATAAAAAAGTACCAGGTAAGCAAAGGGACAGGAACAAATGTCTGAAAATCAAGAGAAAAATACAGATAATAGAAACAGACACCCAGATGAATTTATGAGATAGGACATTTAAAATAGCTGTGATTGTTATATTCAAGACAATAAATGAAAAGTTGGAGAATGTTGCAAATAAGTGGAATCTATAAAATGGAATCAAATGGAAATTCTAGAACTGAGAAACATAACTGATATTCAGAATTCAATACATGGATTACATAGCAGATTAGACAAAGCAGAAAAAGATTAATGAATTAAAAGATAGCACAGCAGAAAAAAAATTGAGATTAAGTCACAAAGAGAAAAAAATAATGGAAAAAAAAAGCAAACCCTAAAACCCATAATAAACATGGTAAATAGTGAAAAAGCCTAATATACATGTAATTGTAAGTGTATCTCAAGGAAGGGAGAAGGGAATGAGACTATAATAGTTAAAGAAATACTCCTGGCTGAGGACTTTTCAAAAACTGACAAGACATTAAGGCCACACATTTAAGAAGCTTTATAGACCCCAAGCCAGATGAATAAAAAAAGGAAGCCTAGGAAAATCATAGTAAAACTGCTGAAAAACCAAAGACAGAAAAAAAAAATCTTAGCAACCAGAGAATAACACACTGCCCTAAAAAAACCACAAGAAATAATGGAAGCCAGAAGCCAATGGAATTAAATCTTTAAAGTACTGAAAGAAAGTAATTGCCACCCAAGAATTCTATATTTGATGAAAATGTGCTTCAAAATGAAGGTATTACAATAAAGATGTTTTAAGAAAAGCAAAAATTAAGTGGACTTATTACCAGCAGACCTATACTAAGCGAAATACTGAAAATGAGATTCCAATAGAATAATGATTGTGCTGGAAGGAAAAAGCCATGAAAAGAGTAAACAGGTAGATAAATCTAAAATAGTATTAAACATAATAATATCATGTGGGATTTACATTATATATAGAATTTAAAAATATATACCCACAATAACACAAAATATGAGGAAGAGATATACAGATAAAGTGTTGTAAATTTCTTGCATTGCCCCTGATATAGCAAAATAGGGAAGATTGTAATCATACAGAGGCACATGTTATAGTTTCTGGCTTATGCACTAAAAAATAACAGGGATAACAAAAAGAAGCTACAACCAGTAAGCTAAAAGAAGGGAAACATGGAAGTTAAAAATTCTTGAGTAATTCAAAAGAAGGGAAGAAAGCAGAAAAAGAATGAAGAACTGATGGAACAAATAGAAAATTTTATCAGTAATTACATTAAATGTAAAGAGATTAAATACCTCAAGTAAAAGACAAAGATGGCCACACTGTATAAAAATAAAAAGCTAACTATATATTTCTTATAAAATATATACAATAATTACAAAGATGAAGAAAGGTTGAAAGGATGCAAAAGATATATGTCTTTTAAACATTAACTAAATGAAAGTTTGTATGGCTGTATTAATAACAGATAAATAGATTTTAAGGCAAAGGATATTATGAGAGATTAAAAAAAAGGGATATTTCCTAATTATCACAGGACCAATTTAACAGGAAGATAATGATACTAGATTTGTATGGACTAATAACAGAATCTTAGGATATTTGCAATGGGTGTTCCGTCCTGATCTGCTTACCGGGTCAGTGTACCTGATCTCATAGCTGTGTGAGAATAGCTGTTGGCTATTTATGGCTTATAGCTATCCCTTCTTCAAAGTGCGCCATTAGCTGAACAGACACCGTATCATACCACCTCCTGGGTAGTAGTGAGGGTCCACAGCAAATGACTGACTGTGGAGTACAAAAGGGTAGTTTTCTTGCCTAAAAATGAGACCAACTTTGCGATGCAATTTGTGCTCCAGGGCTCCTCATGGGATCAGACTAAAATTGGACTCCAAATGAATCCACTTTGCCTCATTGGTTCATTCTGGTTCCTTCACTTCCTTTCTCCTAAGAGCACTCTCTGAATTAATCATGTGAAGAGGAATAAGACTTCTTGTTTCAGGTTCTGCTTCTAGAAAATCTGACCAAACTCTTAAGAATGGGCTTCTAGAATGGGATAACTCACTGGCTGAATGGAACTGAGGGCTCCATCACTGGTGACAGGGTGAATATTGTCAGTCCCATACATATTACAGCAGTGCAATTGCTAAGACTTGTGGTGAACTGAGGCAGAGTATATGTGGAAGGTGACAGTGGTGACCATCAGAATAGACTGCTCAGATCTCCTTCAGGAGAGCCTGCTAAGAAGAAAGATTTGACTGATAGGTATAACTGCTGCCCCTCTGGATCCACCATCATGTTCTTACCAAGTCCATGCTTCTCCCAGGCTGTTCCTAGCAATGACTGAGCATGGCAATGGTACTAGTGCTGGTCCAGTCCTGCCTGACAGGGGACTCCTCTCCCCTGTCCTAAACAAAAGTTTCCCAAAACTGTGCTGCAGTCTGAGGCTCTTCCTACACAATCCTCCTTCCTTCTATCTCCCTTCATGGATGTCACACTTGTATTAGGGCCTAATGATTTTCCCTGCCTCCTCTTGCTCCCTTCCCTTTATCTTTCATATGTGTCTCCTAACAAATCTCTTTATGTCAAATCCCATGTTAGTGTCTGCTTCTTGAATTGTCACAGGGACGCACTATACTAGCTGGTACAATGTTGCTGGTGTTTGAAAAGCAGGGAGAAATAATAACTACAAGGATTAAAGAATTGGGGTGGCCAAGCTCCAAGTATAGTTGAAGAGATAAAACGACAGGCTCAAATATATTAATCTGTAATTTAAAATAAAGTGATAAAGTAAAGTGATAAGGTTCCCTTCTTGGGAACTCTGAAGAAACCTTTACTTCCTATGGCTGAAGGGCAGAGGGAGCTGAAAACCAGGCACACAATTTAATTGTTAGCAGGGCAAAACTTCAGAGGAAGCTAAATATATTCTATGCTAAAGTCAGGGCTCTGAGAAAGTGTGCTGAGTCTGGAAGGGAATACCTGCCAAGACTCACTTAAGAACCTTGAACCCCTAAATTATGCTGTATCCTCTGGGCAAGTGGCAAGTGGCTTAGCTTATTGGTCAGGGGCCTGGAAGAAGCAAGGTACCAGGACTGGAAAATTGGGGACAAAGAGGTCTGGGGAAGGGGCATGCGGATAGACCTATGGGCACAATACACTAAGTATGAAGATCCTTTGATCACACGCTAATGGTGTGTGAATGTCCAAAGAGAAGTGGAGTAGAGAATGTCCACAGCAGAAGTGACACTAAACAACCAAGTGGAAAGGATGATTTGACCAATAGATGTCAGCCGGCCTCTGTTATTGGCCACCCAGTACTTGGACAATAGGCTCATGAACAGAATGGCTATGTTGACAGAGATGGAGGCTAAGCAAGGGCTGCTATCTATAGAAGCTGCTATATAATAAGGGCAGATAGGAATATGTTTGGCAGTCAAATGATCCATTAGGGCATATCTTGGTACTCCCATGCCTGGCTTTAACAGTAAATGAGTAAAGACAGCAACCACAGCCTGATAAGGCCATGATTACTAGAGTCTCACACCTCTTAAAGATGAAGGACTGGATCATTCCACCAAGTAAGTCATTTAGACCAATGGAGGTGCTAGCCAAACATGAGAGAAATTTAGAATGGATGGTAAAGGAAGGAGATGTTGACTATTACTATGTCCTTGGGACTAAATGTAGCAGTGGGAGTTTTCATTTGTCTGATTAACCCTCCTCCGACAAATTTTCCTAGAAATTGTGACCAATCAGAATCCTGTAGAAGCTATACCTAAATGGAGTGAGTTTAATATGAAAAAACAGGTAGATCCCAACACTGCAAGGGGTGGATTGTAATGGATGTTGTTGGTGCCTCACACAGACCTTGTCTGCAAGCTGCCGTGAAAGTTACTGCTAAAGGTTCACAGGTGCCCCTTCTCCAGAGAGTGCCGCCTCATTGGGCTAGGAGGTTACACCCTGCCACAGCCAACGACTGACTGATATGGGAGTATAAAAGGCAAGTCCCCTTGCCTCAAAATGGAATCAACTTCATGCTGCAATTTATGCTCCAAAGCTCCTCACAGAATCAAAATGAAGCTGTCGAGTCACGACTACATCCTTGTCTGGCTCTTTTCTGCTGCCCTATCTGCTTTCCTCACTCCCCTTCTTCTGAAGGCCCTCCCTCCCTCAATAAATCACTTGTACAGAGTATTCCCTTCTCAGGCTCTATTTCTAGGGAAAAAATATAAAGAAAAAAACTGATGGATTTAAAGGAAAGCAGACAAAGCAATAACCATAGAGATTTTAACACACCTCTCAATAACTAATGGGACAAGAAGACAAAAAATATCAGTAGGAATATGGAAGATTTGACTATCATGGTTAACACGCTTGACTGAATTGACACACAGAGAACACCATTCCCAACAAGCAGCAGAACACACATTCTCCTCAACTGCGCTGGCACAGTTACCAAATAGACCATTTGCTGGATCATAATGCAACACCCAACAAATCTCAAAGGACTCAAATCACAGAGAATGTTCTCTGGTCACAGCAGAAATAAGGTAGAAGTCAATAACAGACAGGTAACTAGAAAATGTTTAGTTTTAAGCAATAATCCATAGATTAAAGAAATCATAATGGAAATTTAAAAATATTTTGAAGTGAACAGAAACACAATTTACCACCTATCAATTTGGGAAGCAGAGTCATTAGAATCCATATCTGATGCACAGTAAATTTTCTATCTTAAGTAGCCTAGAAGCAAACAACATTTAACAGCATGAGACAGAAAATTCATATTGCCAGCTTAACCATGACTGGCTGAAGCTTCGTTTACCTCCACCAGATAATTGCTAGCTAGTAAACCCACAACACAATGAAATAATTTCTCCATGGCTGAAATGGAAAAAAAAAAACTCAAATCGAGAAAACTCTGAGGAACCAGCGTCCATAATGAGAACAGCTTTGCTGTTAGAGGGACTGCTCTGGGCTTAACTCTTTTCTGACACCTGAGGCACAAATACATAAGGAACAAGCCTGCAGGCGAACTTCCATATGGTACCTTCACTAGAAATTTCTTTCCAAAGCTCCATGCAAGTGGCTTCTTAGAAACTTTTGCCCAGCAGGCCATTATAAATAAATATTTTACAATCACTCTCTTGGTGTGGTAATTTTTCTCATATTAACTAGCTAACCAAAAGGAAAATGTATTTGGAATTCAGCATCTATTAATTACCCCAATGTCAGCACACATGAAAAAGTTAGTGTTTACTGTTACACTAAAAAAATGAATGAGCTTATATGACATCTCTGTAATTAATCAGAGAAAATTAATGATTTTACGATGTTTTCAATAAAACGATGACCTCAGTATACAGCTATAACCTATAAACCTCCTGGCATTTGTATTTCTAGCACCCCAAGATAATACTGTATTACCAGTTGATGTTGAATATTTTCATGACGTTGCTTAAGAAGTTCTTCTGTCCTCTGCAAGAGACCGAATTCAGCTTTAAATTCAGCTATTATTTGATGCTTCTTTTTGAAAACTGTACTCTTGCTTCGAAGTTTACTGACATATCTTTTGAACTATAAAAGAACATAATATGTAACATGAATAGAAAAGTAGTTGCTAAATACATTAATTTAAGTGTATTAGAAACATTTTATTTTCTACAGTCCAACATCTGTGTCACAAGTACACAACAACTTAGTTTCATTAGAAAACTTGGAAAGACTAACTGCTCAATTAAAATATTTTGTGTAGATTTTAATTTTTGGACCCATCTAAATGTTGTAAATCCTTATGTAAAAGCTGTTCATTTGAGGCTTTACAAATAAGGGTTTCAAAAACCAGAAACTCAACCCGATTAAAGTAAAAAGTTTAAAAAAGGAGGAGGAGGAGGAGGAGAAAAAGTAGGAAACCAATTCTGGCCATGATCTTACCATGGTATCTCTTGCATACTGTACTATTTTGGTTGTATTGCATCTACTGAGATTAATATGCCCAATCAGAATAGTCAAAACCTGTAGCTACTATTTATCATTTAAGAAATGTACTGTGACCATTACACTAAGAAGCATCTGAGACATTGGAATGAACCTCATCCCAAACCTTAAAAAGCTAAGAGCATTCCAGGTTAGTGGGAATTTACAGTTGCTTAATTCAGCTATTTACCTACCAATGATATAAAGTTATATCTACTCTAAAGGAAAGACCCCCATTATTAAGTAATACCAACTATAGTTTGGAAAAAGCAAATGAAAATGAATAGTAATTAAAGGGATTCATTTGATAAGCTCTATTTACTAACTATTATGTATTAGGCACTGTGCCAGATACTGAGAATACAACTCTGAGCAACATACTCAGAAGTCCTACCCTCGCCAAGCTTAAGGAAATAGTGGTGAAAACTAACATTGAACTGATATTTACAACCATGGTGAACATTATGAAGAAGTAAAGGTGTCTTGAGAATAAATAACAGGAGTTTAACCTATTGGGATGAAGGCAGGAAAGGTGGGCATTGGGATTTAGGGGGAGGTGGAGGTGGATGATGGCAAGCTTCCCAAAATAATTACATTTGAGTCAAGACTGAAGAAGTAAGAATGTGTTAGAGGAAGGAGGAAGAGGCACAGAAGAGCATTCCAGGTAGCGGAAACAGCAGGTGAAAAGATTCTGGCTCATTAAAAGTATTGCTTGATGTAAGAAGCAAATGCCAGAAGCAAATGTGAGAAATTTCTGGTATTTCTGAAATAGAACATAATACTTAAAAAAATTACTTCCTCTTATGTATCATTATACTAATAATTTTCAGATTCTCTTACTACATAAAATAATTTTTCGTCCTGCTTTAGCCTTTTATTAACTACATTTTTTGAAAAATTCCAACTAAGAATTTGGCCTGTTATATTTAAGCACATTACTTCAAAACAAAAGTAAGCTTCCATTTTACCTAATACAAGATAATTCTTTGAGAATCTTAGCTTTTTAAATACCCAGTCCTTCTAAAGGCTAACTTGAGAAGAGAGTGATAAATAATTTCATAAATAATAAAAGTCATGAATATATTACTGAAATTTTGGAAAAGCGAAAAAAGGAGAAATTCACTCAAAGCCATTATCCTACTCCACTATCATATTAACCTCTACTACCATGCTCGTATTTTTCCTTCTAATTTATAAGGCTAAACATGAGGGCAATAATTCTATTTTTTTATTTAATTTTTTAACGTTTATTTATTTTTGAGAGATAGAGGCTGAGCAGGGGAGGGGCAGAGAGAGAGAGACACACACACACAAAATCTGAGGCAGCTTCAGGCTCTGAGCTGTCAGCACAGAGCCTGAGGCAGGGCTCGAACCCATGAACTGTGGGATCATGACCTGAGCCGAAGTCGGCCGCTTAACTGACTGAGCCACCCAGGCGCCCTGAGGGCAGTAATTCTAAATTGTAAGGTATAAAAAAGGAAGCACAACACTTCTAAAATTTAGGTGGTCTTTTCTTTAAAGACTTGATTGATATTTCAATACACAAAGAAAGTCCTTAAAAACAGTAAGATTAAAAATTCTTCACAAAAACGTAACCTTCTAGGGGCACCTGGGTGACACAGTTGGTTACGCATCTTGACTCTTGATCTCGGCTCAGGTCATGATCTCACAGTTCGAGTTTGAGCCCTGCATTGGGCTGCACACTGTCAGTGCAGAGCCTGTTTGGGATTCTCTCTCTCCGTCCCTCCCCTGCTTGCGGCTCTTGCTCTCTCTCGCTCTCGCACTCTCTCTTTCTCTCTCTCTCTCTCTCCCTCTCTCTCTCTCTCTCACACACACACACACACTCTCTCTCTCTCTCTCTCTCTCAGAATAAATATACTTTAAAAAATAACCTTCTAATTCCTAGTTTAGACATCTTTTTAAACTTGACTTAAACTCTGAAAGAAATGAAGAACCCACTGTGTTTTAGAGGAAGGAAGTTCAAAATATTTTTCTATCCATGATTAAGTTAGTTTTAATGGTAAGGAATCCAGCCCACACACAGCAAATTATCAATGGCTGAATTACAGGAATGGTTTAAAAATTTAAGTCATACCAATGTATCTAGAGTCCAATAACTTGCAATTTTTCCTTTTAAAGACTAAATGTGTAAGCCTGCCATAACCACAGACTCAGAATCCCTAGAGTAACTATATATTCTATTAAGAGTGTCCTGGGCAAAGTGCCCAAAATGAAATCAACCCTATTCATCTGCTATCTTCTGCATTATCTAGGCCATTTTTTCCCTTCTTTATCTTGCTGTGCTCCAGAATTATTTTTTAAAAAGCTAAAAGCTACAAATATTTTTGGTGGAAGAACAAACCCACCAATTACTCAATGTGCTCTATGCTGATTGGTTATTATTTGACATTCACAGGACAAACTACCCTAAGGGAAAGGTAGTCAGGGCCAGATTCATGATGGTTATGTACAATTAAACAATAGGTGACCATCAAAGCATTCTAAGAGACCCAGTACCCAACAGACCCACTACCCTGGATGAATTAGAGGAAAGAGAATACATTATCCATGTTTTTCTTCCATTGGAAGTTTCTTCTCACTATCATTTGGATTTTAGATTATTTCTGAATTTTCAAATTATCTCAAAAAACCAGGATGAATATATTGAAGCTAAATCTTCAGACACAGTCTTAATAATTTCTATAGAACATATTTTTAGAAATGGTCAGAAGAAAATAGGGTTTTGATAGATTTTGCCAAACTGTTCTTCAAAGGCTATTTATAGCACTTTTAATAATTATCAATTTGATAATTAAAATGGTATTCTACTTTTTATCTGTATTTCTTTAGTAAGGAAATTCATTTTTTTGTCATGTTCATTATTCATCTGTGGGGATTAAAAAATGATTTGCCTGTCTTTGGCCCACTTTTTAATTGGAGCTTTTAACTTTTTCTTGTGGATCTGTAACAGTGATTCTCAAACTTTCTGGTCTCAGAAACTCTTTATATATTTTTTAAATTATTGAAGCTCTCAAAGGGATTTTGTTTATGTAGACTGCTGCTGTGAAAAATCTATGGGAAAAGAATGGATTTTCAATTAATGGACCCTTTACTTCATAACATATAAAAATCCATTCCAAATGGATTACAGACTTAAATGTGAAAGACAAAACTAAAATTCCTAGAATATAGGGAATATCACTATAATTTTGAGATAGGAAAGGATTTCTTTTTATATATATAGAGCGAGAGTATGCACGTGTACAAGTGTGTGGATGGAGGGGAGAGAGAGAGAGAGAGAGAGAGGAAGAGAGAATCTTAAGCAAGCTCCACACTCAGGGCAGATAGCACAGGTAGCGTGGAGCCTGACACAGGGCTCAATACCATGACCCTGGGATCACGACCTGAGCCAAAATCAAGAGTCAGACACTCAACCAACTGAGCCACCCAAGCACCACAGGAAAGGATTTCTTAAACAAGACACAAAATGCACAAACTGAAAACAGATGATCAATAAACTTAACTTGGCTAAAATCAAGAATTTTGTTTCATCAAAATGCATATTAAGAGATTAAGGATATAAATCACAAGTTGGGAGAGCATATTTGTAACACATTAAACCAATAAAGGATTTGTATCCAAAATATATAAATTAAACCTATAAATCAGAAAGTTAAAAATAAATAAATCCAGTAGAAAAATGGATAAAATACTTGAAGAGGCATTTAGCAGAAGAGAAAGGCAAGATGGCCAATAAACATAATAAAAGACACTCAATCTCATTAGTAATCAAATCAGTCATACAAATTAAAATCACATTAATATACTATTTTAACATCCACCCAATTATCAAAAATAAGGATTCAAAAAACCCTTCACTAAGGGTTGGTGAAGATGAGGAGGAAGTGGGACACCTGTACACCACTGGGAGTGGGGGATTTCTAATTTAGAACAACAGTTTGGAAAATATTTCATATCTTAAGTTGACATTGTGTTCACCCTATGCCCCACCAACTCCACTCCAATGAATGGCAGGGCTTTTAAATTTATCTATGGTGATGGAGCAGTTTTTAAAATTTCTAATCATTTGTGGAGTGGACATTTTTCTAAAATAATAAAAATATCACATTACTATAAAAGTTTCTAAGTGTTTCTGCTCAACTTACATGGCCATGGATTAGTAACTAACAGTTTGTGGACTAGAACTGGTCTTCAGACAACTCTGTGAACGGTACTGCTAGCTCCGGAGCAGGGCCTCATAAATGGGGCATGTTCTATGCTCCATTGCAGTCATGTGGCACAATTATTAAGTGTGTGCCAAGGCATTTATCCACAAAGATTTTGCAGCAGCTGGGAAGATATTATAAAAAAAAAAACAACTCCCAACCCAGTCACCCTCAGCTATAAGCAGCCTTGTGCTTTTACCTCAGAATGCTAAACAATGATCAACATTTTTTAAGTGTCATGTTGTGAAAAAAGATAAGAAACACTGTCCTGGAGAAACTCTGTTCACAGACAGCCATGGGAGACATACATAAGAATTTTGACAGAAACCCTGCAAAAGCAACAAATTGGAAAATAAGCCACAATGAATTGTTGTAGATTCAATTTTATATATCTCTATATATTTATATTTGTATAGTGGAAGTAAACAATTATAAGTTCAAGAAATTATGTAGAGCAAAACAAGCAAGTTACAGAATATACAAAGTAGGGCTTCTATTAATATTGCTTAGGAAAACTAAACAATATATTGTTTAGGGATACAAATATGTGGTCAAACAGTAAAGAAAAGTCAGAAAATAACAAATACCTAACTTGAGATGGTGGTTACCTCTGAGAGGGGTGGGAATTGAATGGGATAAAGGAGAGGCACACAGGAGCCACAAACACTCTTTTCTCTTTTTTTCTTTTTTTTAATGTTTTATTTATTTTTGAGAGAGAGAGAGAGAGAGAGAGAGAGAGAGAGAGAGACAGCATGAGCAGGGGAGCATCAGAGAGAGGGGGAGACACAGAATCCAAAGACAGGCTCCAGGCTCTGAGCTAGCTGTCAGCACAGAGCCTGACGCAGGGCTCGAACCCACGAACCATGAGATCATGACCTGAGTCAAAGTCAGACGCTTAACCGACTGAGCCACCCAGGCGCCCCACAAACATTCTTTTTTTAAAGCTGAGTGTTAAGTGTGTATATGTTCATGATCTCATTATTCTTTACTCTTCATATATAATACAACACACACATATTGTCACCTACTCTTAACATTTTTTTAAATTAAACCTTTTGAAAAGTTAACATTAAAGAATCAATATAGAAGACCCCAAATGTAACTAATGAGTTCTAGAATAGAACAGAATTTTTAAAAAATATTTTTTAATGTTATTTATTCTTGAGAGACAGAGCACAAGCAGAGTAGAGGCAGAGAGACAAGGAAACACAGAATCTGAAGCAGGCTCCAGGCTCTGAGCTGTCAGCACAGAGCCCAACATGGGGCCCAAACCCACAAACCGTGAGATCATAACCTGAGCTGAAATCAGACGCTTAACTGAGCCATCCAGACACCTTGAACAGAATTTTTTTTGAAGAGTAGAAATAATACAAGAAAATTCCCCAGAACTGAAGGATATAAAGTAAGATTCTAAATTAAAATGGCCAAGAGAATGCCCAGCTCAATGAAAGTAGAAAAGAGTTACATTTAAGTTCATAATCTTAAAAATTTAGACAATCAGAGGTAGAGAGAGAATCCCAAAAGTTTCAAGAAGAGGTAAAATAACAACAATCATAATAATAAAAGGTCACATCAAAGGGCTGGGAATCAAAACAGCCTCAGACAGCAACAATGAATACTAGAAGACAACAGAACAATGCCTTCCAAATTCTCAGGGAAAAAAATGTTCAACTGGAATTTATCATTCAGTCAAACTGTCAATCATGTATATAAAGATGGAATAAAGAGTTTCAAACAACCAAGATTCTCAAAAATGTACCTCCCAAGTACCCCCTTTTCAGGAACATTCTCTATTACAACAAGGAAATAAACCAAAAAAGAGAAGACTTGGGATGTGGGAAGTAAGGGATCCAAAACAAGAGAATTGTTAAATTTCTAGGATGATGACTACAAAGCCCCAGATTACAGTTTACATTGAATCTACAGTTTACAGCAAGCCTAGATATAAATCTTCCCACACTAGAACAGAACGAAAGGGACTCCAGAAAGAATAAACCTAAGGTTTACAAAATGTAATTAATAGATTACTGTGTATGAACATATGCCATATTAAGATAAATTGTATGGTTCTATGAGAAGGTTTGGAGCTGAGTTGGTGATAGGTACATTTAATAACTACCCAAACAAAAACAAAAAAAATGAGCTAAGTATTTTTTTAAAAAGTGTACAAGAAAGGATATGTAATTATAATATATACTACGTGGCCTAGCTGTAAACTATGGTTCTACAATCATCACAATGAATATACTAAATGATTTAACCAAAAATTATAATTACATTGGGAGGCTCTAACAAATGAAAGGATGGGTATGGGAGTAGTCAGGGAATGAAGTGTAGGCTGGCTAGATCCTTATTTCCTATGGTAGTATGTCAACAATTGAAAAAAGTTTTAAAATTTCAGCATAAACATGTTATTTAGAAATGTAGAAGTAAGCACTAGAAGAGACAACCAAAGGCATTAAGAGCGGTTACCTCACCAATGGAATGGGAAAAGATATTTGCAAATCACGTATGGGATAAAGGGCTAGTATCCAAAATCTATAAAGAACTCACCAAACTCTACATCCAAAAAACAAATAACCCAGTGAAGAAATGGGCAGGAGACATGAATAGATACTTCTCTAAAGAAGACATCCAGATGGCCAACAGACACATGAAACAATGCTCAACATCACTCATCATCAGGGAAATACAAATTAAAACCACACAGAGATACCACCTCACACTGGTCAGACTGGCTAAAATGAACAAATCAGGAGACTATAGATGCTAGTGAGGATGTGGAGAAATGGGAACCTTCTTGCACTGTTGGTGGGAATGCAAACTGGTGCAGCTGCTCTGGAAAACAGTGTGGAGGTTCCTCAAAAAATTAAAAATAGAACTACCCTATGAACCAGCAATAGCTCTGCTAGGAATTTACCCAAGGGATACAGGAGTACTGATGCATAGGGACACATGTACCCCAATGTTTAGAGCAGCACTTTCAACAATAGCCAAATTATGGGAAGAGCCTAAATGTCCATCAATGGATCAAGAAGATGTGGTTTATATATACAATGGAATACTACATGGCAATGAGAAAGAATGAAATCTGCCCATTTGCAGCAACATGGATGGAACTGGAGTGTATTAAGTGAAATAAGTCAGGCAGAGAAAGACAGATACCATATGTTTTCACTCATATGTGGATCTTAAGAAACTTAACAGAAGACCATGGGGACAGAAGACCATGGGGAAGGGGAAGGGGTAAAAAAAAAAAAAAAAAGAAAAAAGAAAAAGAAAAAAGTGACAGAGAGGGAGGCAAACCATAAGAGACTCTTGAATACTGAGAACAAGCTGAAGGTCGATGGGGGTTGGGGGAGAGGGGAGAATGGGTGATGGCATGGAGGAGGGCACTTGTTGGGATGAGCACTGGGTGTTGTATGGAAACCAATTGGACAATAAATTATATTAAAAAAAGTGGTTGCCTCATGGAAGGAGGACTTGGGAGTGTGAAAGAAGATCATTATTTTCATTGTGAGCTCTGCAGTACTGTTTTACTTTTTGAACTACATATTTGTATCGATCTAAAAACAGTGTAATTAAATTATAAGTACAACCCACTTCAAAAAATGCCCATCACCAAAAAAAAAAAAAACAAAAAAACACATAACTGTTGGTAGTTTTTATTTTGAATAGACTTTGAGGATTAAAATTTAAATTTACTCATAATTCTGTGTTGTAATAATTTATATGAGCAAAAAAGTCACAAATAATTTCATTTAGAACTTAATCATTAAAGGTCCCAGGAGCACTACAAGCAGTTCAGAGAGTTGTCAAGATCATGGGCTTTGGAGTCAGAGAAATGTAATTTCAAATCCTGGCTCCATCACTTAGTGACCTTGGGCAATTATATTTTTGTCTTTATATATCAATTAATTCCAGTGGGAGAAAAAAGAAGGTAACAATACTTAGAGGGATATGAAAATGTGCGTAAGGCAATTAGCGCAATGCCTAGTGTAGCATTCAGTAAGCAGGAGCTATCACTGTTATAATTAATTATGCCGTAACAGTTTAATAAGACAAATTATTGACCTAAATATCTGTAACTATTAATAAACCATAACGGCCACTATTTAGTAGCCAATTCTTGAAAATACTTTATTACTGTGTAAAGGGTTTTTATAACCTCTGAGGATCAAAACATACAGTATTTCCATTGTAAAATGAAAGATTATTTGTCTAAAATAAAACTAGGTAGTTTTTAAATAAGATCTAGAAAATACAACAAAATTCTATAAAAATTGAATAATGATTAATAATGTCTGTCATTCTGTTTGAATATAGTTAAGGAGTACCTAGAAAATAAGAGACGATTCCTGTTTGTTCTAAATAGTAAAGATATAAAGACATGTCAACTAATTAGAATAAGCAGAAAAGTAAAAATCTAAGTGTGGTAGATGTTCTTTAGAACTAAAACAGAATAATCACTACTGCAAGCAATTACAAATCTATATTCTGAGTATACACACACACACACACACACACACACACCAAGATTGGGAGAGAATTAAGAAATAAAAATAGCCATTGTAGGACGCCTGGGTGTCTCAGTTGGTTAAGTGTCCAACTTTGGCTCAGGTCATGATCTTGCAGTCCATGAGTTCAAGCCCTGCATCAGACTCTGTGCTGACAGCTCAAAGCCTGGAGCCTGTTTCAGATTCTACGTCTCCCTCTCTCTCTTTTCTCCCCCACCCTGCTCCTGCTCTGTCTCTCCCTCAAAAATAAATAAACCTTAAAAATTAAAAAAAAAAAAAAAGGAAAATAGCCATTGTATTGGACAAGTAGGGTTATGAGTGAATTCTTTGAGGTGTCTTTCTTAAAATACTTAATTTAAAAAACATTTTACTTTAAAAATATTTTTAAAAAAATTTTTAAAGGGACTCTGGCCTAGGAGATAAGCAACAAGTCCTTGGAACATTAAGGAAAAGCTCTCTATAGTGCACTATCGCAGGTCAAGCAAATTTCTCATTAAAGTGAACTACAAGGCTTTCCATTGTGCAGGAAGGCCCATTATAGCAGCTATTACTAATCATTTGGGCCAACACACATTTGTAACTTAACTTCGTCATTTATGAAAGAGTGGCCATCATTCTAAATGCTGAGATCAATAAGATTAATGCTTCATAGAGCTAGCTTCTAGCTTCAGGACTAATTTTACTCCTTTATGATCAAAATGGAATTTGCCAGATGTTCATTCTCTTTATATCCCCTTAATATGTTTTAGAACCTTTAATAGTAATGATCAAAATCTGGGCCAGCTTTAAATGGACAAAACAGCTTATTTCCTTAAGTATGTAACCATTTACAAATGCTTTTCAAGCTTATTTGGAACTCGAAAGCATTATTAGACTCTAGGCAGCATTCTGGATATTTATGCGGAAATGAGAATCTCTGCTCCTGCTGCAAATGCCCCACCTCAGTATCCGGCACGAAAACGATCTGCACAGTAATTAGCTGTGAGGATGTTACAAGACAGCCATGCCATAAATATATTGTCAAGAACCACAAAGATCTAGTTTTTTGAAAAAGCACTATTTCCCTTTTACAGAGAGAGAAACCTATGGAGAAATTCATACAACTCACCCAAGTTCAGCAAGTTAAAAAAAACTGGACTAGAATGAATACTTTCTTTCTCAAATCCTGTTAGTCCAATATGCGTGCTATTTTCCATTTCTTAATTAAATCACATCTTGTCAGTTATTTCATCAAATGATTTTTAAGCATGGAAAACTACAGAAATAGGCCCAAGAGAGGTGTCAGATGAGATAACACCAACTGTTCAAGAGTAGCGTGAATATGCCCCGTGGTCATGATTTTTTCACCCATTGGTCAGTGTCTTATGGGTGAATTCAGACTTGTAGAAAACCCAGAGGTCGTCTTTTTATGTTATGCTCCAATAAGTCATTTGGACTCCCTGAAGTCAGAGTTGCTACTTGTTTTAAGGCAAGAAAAAAAAAAATGTTTCAAAACCACCTTTGTTTTCTGTTAAAATGATAGTCTTTTCAAATCACTCATCATAACTAGTGCCAACACGGACACACATACAAATACCATTCTAACCTTTTCCAACCTATTAGTATTATGTTTTTAACTTTAAATTAGAAAATCTCACCAAGCCAACCGTAAGCAATGTAATCACCTGTGAATGGTGGTGAGTCTCTTGACAGAGTCTATAATACGCAATATGATACAGCCTGGGAGAAATCCGTCTTGAATGACACTTATGGCACAGGGACATCCATCTGTGAGACACAGTTAATCACACCATCCAAGGTCTCTGTGCTTCTATTATAAATCAAATCACCACCACACAGCTGTTATTATATTAGAGATAAAGGATTTTTCAACGGCTGTCCAAGCAGTTAACTCTCAAAAAATTTTTCTATGAAAAGTTTTCAAATTTTGAGTTGAAACTGTGGCATTACCTAGATTGCATGCATAAATACATTATTTCTATTATAGCAGAGTGAGCCAAATTTATTTGATTCTGTTTTGTTCCATCTCTTGGGAAATTTCTGGGGCCTCGGGTCCTGCTGTGAACTCTAAAGAGTGTGATGTGATTTGAAAGGTTCTAAAAATATCACAGGTTTGCCTGGGCTCACTTAGAAGGGTGGATGATTCAATTACAAGTGTCAAAATTTGATTCCTAATTTTTTGGGATCTGACAGCTGCAGCAAACTTTGCCAGGATTCCCTTATCTTCACTGTGCTTCTCTTTGAAGTATTTAAAGAAGATTTCATAATCTTTGCAATTTAGCTCTAGGATTTCTATCGGTAGCTGTAGAATGAATTGGTTGGATCTTTCTAAAGCTTCTCATAAACATTATTTGACCAAGCACATTTTTAAAGCAGTCATAACTACAAAACAGGTGAGCTTCTTGTAATGGTTAGGGAACAAAACACAATGGATTCTATACTCACACACCATTAACCAGGAGTGACCTTTCAATGCATGAAGTGTCGGTGGGACCTTAACCAGAGATTCAATTGCTGCTATAAAAAAGTTCAGACCCCAAAGGCAGGCATTCATTTGAATGACAGCTCTAGGAAGGGGACCAGCACTGCATCACTGGGGCTGATTTTTTGTTTGTTTTTTCAAATAATTAAAGCAGAGATTCAGAGATTTGAAGGTGCTAAGACAATAAAGATCAGTAGCTATGTGGGACTGTTACAAGACGCACAGGCTCTTTCTTTGCTTATCGGGGTCTCTCTCTTTATGGAAGAACAAAGAAAGAAGTAGCAAAACTCTACTGACCTAAGAATTAACGGAGGCTACCAGATTAAATGGCAAATTTAGCTTTGTGGTCAGGTATCCAAAAATAATGAATCTACACAATGAAGTATCTATACAATGAAATATGCAACTATGGTTAGGTTGAAGAGTTAAATAATTTTTTTTTTTATCAACTGAAGCCTACTAAAAAGGGCCAAGACATTTTTAATATTATCACTTTTCTGTTAAAAGACCTACACACATCTAGATTACAATCTGTACTTTCAGGTTTCCGCACATTTACCAAGTACCTGTTATGTGCCAGGTGTTGAGTACATGATGGTGAACAAGAGATATGCCCTCGCCACTGTGGAGCTCACTGCTTTCTCAGGGAAGCAGAAACTGAATAAGGGATCTTAAGTGTGTTGTATGTTAACAACACACAGAAACAGAGTGCTATGGGAGTACATTTCAGGGCCATGGGCTGTGAGCTGGAGAAACACTAACAGGTTATATATTCTGGAAGACATGCTACTTAGTTAAGTTCATTATGTTATCTTTAAAAAATCATATTGACCATAGCAATGTTAATTTACTGACAACTCAGAGTCAGATGTCTGACCACAGCTATTATACTATGTTTTTCTACTTCTTCTCACAGTGAATCCTGCAGAAGGTTAGATAATTCTGTGTAAACATTTTAAAAACACTACAAATTATGGAAAATTAAGGTTACTTAATATTAAAATCCTGTCCAAATATTTGAAGTTACCATAACTTGGAATAATAGCAATAAGTTGCACTTAGAAAATCCTAACAGAAACCACATGAGGATTCTAACCTCAGAGGGGAATTTTTGAGTCATATGGTAATTCTGTGTTTGACTTTTGAATTATTGCCATGCTGTTTTCTACAGCAGTTGCACCCACTTTATGGGCAAGGAAACTGAGGCCCAGAGGAGTCTGGTAACATGTTAAGGTTGAAGAGCTAATAGGTGGCAGAACAGCGATCTGCACACAGGTGTTCTGGCCCCAGAGCGGATTCCTCTAACTTCTATAAATTTCTCTTAACCTCCTCATTATGGACATGGAAAAATCTCCAAGACATTTTATTAAGAGCAAGTTGCACAATACACACAGTATAATACCATTTACATTTTTACAAATCCACAGAACAGTATGATCTACATCTATCTTTAGAGAAAGGACTGAAAGAAAGGGCACACGAACCTGAAAGCAGTGGTTTCTCTTTGGTAAAGGGACTAAGGGACTGGGATTGGGGGTGGGAGACAGTCAAGGAAGACTTTTACTTTATGTGTATTGTTTGATTTTCATACCACAAGAATGTATTCAGGTATTACTTGTATAGTCATATTTTTTAAGATTAAAAAACCCCCAAATATTGATCCAGTACAATCTTTTTTCTACTAACTGCACATATTACTTCTAAAATGTCTCTCATCCAGGTTCTATCAGAATATTTTAAATGCCAGAGCACTCTACTTCACCAAAGCAGCCTGCTTCACTACTGAAGAAAGCTTAAGTTGTAGAAAATTTTCCTTGTAGTCAATCAAATATTTCTTTCTAACTATTGGTGCTAATTCTGCCTTCTGTCAAACAAACAATATTAACGCATCTGTGTCAGGGGGGCCCCAAGACCATTCCCAGGTTCAGGGATTTGCTAGGAGGACTCACCTCAGCATACAGTCATATTCTTGGCTATACTTTATTATAATGAAAACATAAAAGCGAAACCAGCAAGAGGAAAAGGCACGTGAGGTGAAATCCAGAGGAAACCAGGGGCAAGCTTCGAAGAACCTTCTCCCTTAATTCCTTCAGCAATTAGTTGTAACAATGTGTGTGAAATGTTGCCAACCAGGTAAGTTCATTAGAGACTCAGTGCCAGGTATTTTACTTGGGGGATGGTCACAGAAGCATACTGTCTGCCCAGCCCTCACCTAAACCCCAGGCTCTGGGAAGGAAAGCAGGTGTTCAACATAAACCACCTTCTTTGTAACCACAGTTTAGGCACAGTGAGCAATTCTTATCGGAGAATGGTGGGAATCTTTCTAAAATCAAACTTCCTAGATGCCAGACAAGGGCCAACCTTGCAAACAAGATTTTCTAAGAATAGAGTTTCAGGCCTGCTATGTTAACTCTTTTTCTGCATGCCATCCTTTCCATAATCCTTTCAAAATTTAAATGCAATTCTATTATGTCTTTGGGTTGTTTTTGTTCTCAGTTAATACATAATCAATTCTTTCTATGAAAGTTTCCAGACTTTTCATCCATTTTGGTCACCTACCCCTGGACTCTGCCTTGCCTATGTCCTTCTTAACACACATGCCAAAACTGTGAAATAATATTCCAGGCATAATTTCACCATAAATGGGATATTACATTTTTATTAATGGAGTATAATAATTTGTTTTCTAATGCTGCATCACTCATGGGTGATATGTTGAGATGGCAGACAGAACTTGAGTTCCACAACATTGTGTTTATCTTCCTATTAATGGCATTTTGTTTGTTTCAGCACAATGCTCTCACCTCCCAAGATGACTCTGAATCCTACCTCTATCATCTGTCTCTTGCTGACTATTCCTTCTGGCTTCCCGTCATATGAAAATTATTAAGCGTTGTGGAGGCAGACCACCTCAGTTCAAATCACGGCACCACTACTTACTAGCCATGTGATCTTGGTAAGTTAGCATAAATCCTCCCTGTGCCTCAGTTCCTATCTGTAAAAACCTCCTAAATAATTATCTCAACTCTTAGAGTTGTTCAGTGAAATAAATGAGATAATGTATATAAGAAGCCTAATATGGTGACTGGTACATTGTAACTGCATAATAAGCATTAATTATTAATTAAATTATTGATAAGAATAATAAACAGGTCAGTATCAGGGATGAAGCTAAATGGCACTTTTTGGGTAACTTCTCTCAGAGATGATAGCATTCAAAATTCTTTGAGAACATCAGTTAAACCAGATTTATGCTTAATTATTACATACTTAAGTCCAATATAAAAAACTTCAAGATACAGTTCAAGATATGTTCAAGATACAACATATTCATTATCAATTTTCAGTTATGTTAAGAGACTATTGTCTCTACGTTTAACTTTCTTATCACCTGAAAAATACTGGTGTGAAGAAAAATAAATTAAGATAGACTAGACTGGCAAGAAAATCCCTATCACTGAGAAGATAATTTCAACAGTTTAAGAAATTCATACCCACATTAGAAGTCTGGCAGAATAAGAGATAAACACATTCCTGTGCTTACTGCCGTAATTAAGTAAGGCAATCCAGTGAAAATAAAACGTTAAAATGATAACCAAAGTACAATGAAAAAAAAGGAGCATTTTTTAGACACTTCATCTTTTATTAATAAGAAACATCCAGGGAATACTAATGAGAGTCTAGTGAAACACAAATGCCTGTAGCACCTGTCATCTGCAAACAGAGGAGCTAAAATTCTCAGACGAAATGTAACATCTGGAATATTAACTTTAATGGCAGTAGGAAGCATCGAAATGTGTACTTCAATACCGAACTTTACAAACTGCTAGCTGACCTCTAAAAAGAAAATGACAAAGGAATATAAATTACTATATGTATAGTATTTATCCTCATTAACAGTCACATTCCTAAATTTTCCAAGAAAAGATTACTCAAACAACCACATATGGATAATCAAGGAATGAAGGTTTATACACAAACAAATGGCTGCCATACAGTTTCTACCAAGCTAACGTTTCCAGTTTGTGACTGTCAGACCCGAGTTCAAATCCTTACTCTGCAACTCACTCACTGTGTGACTTTAGGCAAGTCACTTAAACTTATTCCCCCAATTACGAAATGCAGATAATGTTTACCTCACAGGTGTTTTGAGAGGATGAGTCAGAATATACTACATGTGTGTTTTACTGTGATTAAACATACACAGTATAACATTTATCATTTTAACCATATTTAAGGGTACAGTTCTGTGGCATTAAGTGTATTCACACTGTTGTGCAACCATCACCGATACGTTTTTAAAGACTGAGCACACAGTAACTGCTCAGTGAATAGCAGCTAAAATGACTCTCATTAGTGTTATCCCATCCTCAGTCTGTGCAAAACATTTATCCGTAAACAGAAACTCTTTCATATTTATTTCTACTGAATTGCACCCAGTTTGGGAAATACTAATTTCAAGTTTTAAGCTATAAATTGTATTCTTAGCTTTTAAACTCTTCATTCAAGTGACTGACAAAAATATAAAAATATCAGGTGCTAACACTTACTGAGTACTTAGCATGTGCTAGTGCTGTTTTAAGCACTTTTCAGGTATTAACTCATTTAATCTGCATAGTAATAATGTAATAATTCCAGGAGGTATATAGTGATAATAGCCACATTTTACAGCTGAGTACAAAGAGCTTAAGGAATCTGCCCAATGTTGTCCAGTTGGTAAGATGACAAAGCCAGGATCTGCACTCAAACAACCAAATCTAGAGCCCGTGCCCTTAACCGTTCCACTATACTGCCTCACACAAGCAGTGACATGAGGCCCACAGGAATGACTTCCAGATGTCAGATGTTATATGTTGACCGGGAAGCTCTGACATATATTATTTCGTGTGTTCTTCATCATGACAATGAAGAGCAATCATCCCCATTTTATAAATAGAAAAGTGATTTGCTCAAGGTCAATAGGAACAGGTGAGAGAGATCCAGACTCCAGCTTAGCCACTTATTACCTATAAGTGCATCTACAATCTCCCTGAGCTTCACTCAGCTGTAAAATGGAAACAGCAGGAATAAAAATACAAGAAGTAAAGGAGTGTAGTGTGTGTTTGCAAAGCATCCAGCCCAGAGCCTTGTATAAAAAGTGCTCAATAAATGTTAGCCTCCTCTTCCTCATTCTCTTGTGACTCCTGCTATAGTGATTCTTTACAAATACCAAGCTACTACTTCTTGATACCCTCTCACCAACTGTGCTAACAGATGGAGGGCAAAAAACATGGTTTTTTGGTGATTACCACGTGATACCAAATGAAACCTTAGTGAAGTCCAGCTATATTATATAATTTTAAGTATAACAAACTTCCTCCCTTTTGTCCATATGGTCTGCCACTTTATCAAAGTAGAAAATAAAACCAGTCTACCAAGATTTGTCCTTTACAAAATTATGCTTAATGTTCCCCAATACCTTCTGTTCTTTTAGGTAACTGCCAAATGATTTACTTGATTTGTTCTAGTGTCTAACCAGATATTGTTTAAAAATTAAGTTGACCTTATCTTTTCCAAAGTTACCTTTTTCCCTTTAAGAAAAGTATGCCTTTTGGGGCGCCTGGGTGGCTCAGTTGGTTAAGCGTCCAACTTCAGCTCAGGTCATGATCTCATGGTTCGTGGGTTCGAGCCCCATGTTGGGTTCTGTGCTGACAGCTCAGAGCCTGGAGCCTGTTTCAGATTCTGTGTCTCCCTCTCTCTCTGCCCCTCCCCCACTCATGCTCTGTCTCTCTCTGTCTCAAAAATAAACTATTAAAAATTTTTTAAAAAAGAAAAGTATGCCTTTTTCTGTCATCAGACACTTCTCCTATTCACCATAATTTATCAAAAATAAAACCTAATAGGTTGGCAGTATGTTCTATACCCTCACATATGCATAGAAAGAATGTCTAATACTGAATTTATAAGCACTATTCATGCCAACAGTGGCCATAGCAATTAGTATTTATTGTCAGTTGGGCAGCATTTTCTTAAGAAAAGACAAAAATGCTAGGAGGTAGCATGGTCTCTTATAAAACAAAATTGCTGCATAATTAACCCTCCTCCCCACCCCCACCCCCATAGCAAGGATGTCACAAAGCACACCCTGTTGGCTTCCAAGTAACATTTAAAATATTCCCATCTCTTAAAGCAATCTGGAAGTGGATGTTAAAAGCCAAAGGAATTTTCAGTCAAGTGCTGACTGTTGAAATCTACTACTTCCCAAAAAGCTAAAGGCATATCGGGAGGCTACAATCAGAAACACCACAGAGAAAAGTGGTACCATGGGAACAACTCACTTGTGTTTGGCATAGTGAAGGTTCACTGCCAATTTGTAACAGTATGAATTCTGTAACTATTCAAAGCCAAAAATGAAGTTTGGATGTGAGCAGCTTTTCAAAGCAGCTTTTGATGAGGTCTAGTAGCTAAGTAGCTAATATAAAATAAATAAGCTGTAAGAAGTGGTAAAGTACAGGCAATGTTTAGGAATTGGTATTTAGGATAGGTATATAACCTATTTGCTTAAAAAGAAAGAAAGCACTGTGCTTCAGACAAGATATTTTCCTTCCTTCCTTCATTCTTTCTTGAGCTAATTTTATGAAAATGAGATGGGGAATTATATTTTTGGTGCTGAAATTTAGCCATATATATAAATGACAATATTACTTGTCCTACTAATCTCATGAGTCTGACAGAAGGATAAATGAAAATAACAGCTCTTGAAACATTGTTAAAAAATTTAAGTGTATAGCAACATAAGATATAGTTGTATTTTTAAAATTTATAAGCATCTACAATGAGGTCATTTAAATGGCACCAGTCTCAGTGGCCAAATACACGTTACTGACAAAGTAACTGAGTGATGATATTTTCTCAGCCCTTTATGGAATTACATTTATCAAGGAATATGAATTGTTGTCTTACCTGTTAATTCCTACGCATTTCGTTTTACTTTTATAACTTAATACTTATAATAAATAAATCCAATATAAATTCACTTAATTAAAAAGGGAAAATTTGGAATATTATGTTATAAAATCACTAAGATCTATGTCATTATACATCAAGAATTTCTTAATACTATTGCAAAGACTTTTCAGTTTTAAATAACTAGGTTTTATAAAATAAGATGAACTTTCCATTATTGACATTCAAACAAAAAAGTAAGACATATGAATGGTTTCAAAGAAAAGCAACACTCATAACTGTGTCCCATTAGATACTTCAACTTACTTCATCTCCCTTCAAAACTTCGGTGCCATCAAATTCACGGGTCTGATTTGTCTTCACTGACACCTCTCTCTCTAGGCTGGCTAACTTCTCCTTTGTTTCCTGAAGTTCCTCAGCTTTGGCTTCTTTTTTACGAGAAATGATGGATGCCTAATTGAGTATTAAATATGAATGTGAAATTAGACATATAATCAACTTTCTATTATCTTCTGAAATTATCTAATTTTTAGATTTTCCCAAGCTAAACTTTCAATATCTGGTTGGCTTCTCCTAACCAATACCCTACTACCTGTCATTAGTTATACGTGTAATATGAGCATGTAATGTATATTAAATATCAACCCAAAGACATTTTGGAAGACAAAAGCCCTGAAAATACAGCTATACCAGCAGAGAAACAAAAATACAATACTATTAAAAATATTCAAATATATCAGGTAACACTCAAATGTTAATGAAGATACTTTCTAGATAAGTAAATAGAAGCTATCCCTAATTCTAGTGTTTTTCTGCATGGTAGCTCTCCTTATGCTAGAGGAAAACAAGAATGTTTTATTCTCAAAACTATGACACAGGTTATCTTATCTAAATTCAATAGCCATACTTTTAAAATAAAATGTTAAAACATCTATTATATTTGGGGCATTCTAATAAGTGAAGTACGGGTTTAAAACCAAACATATGACTCACTGGAACTATGCAAATGTTTACACAATCCAAATGGCTGCTCTCAGCCATGAACACAGCACTTTCTATTACTTAGCAACTCTTGGGGGATTTCCTCAAATGAACCACAGCTGTACTACTGTAAGAAAAACATTAGCCAAACTGTCTTCTTAAGTGAAATAGTATATTTTCCTCACATAAACTTGACAGGAGAAGGGAAATCTCTAATAGAAACCCTTTAAACCAGTATATTCTCTCTGTTTAAAAAATGAAAAGACAGATGACAAAGGAATGTTTCTCTCCATAGAATTATTCCAGCCAAAGAGAGAGAGAGAGAGAGAGAGAGAGAGAGAGAGAGAGAGAATGATAAGAGTACCAGAAGCATAAAGGAATTGATGGTATACTTCCTTAACACAATAAAATAAATAAATATAAACCTCAGTCCAAACCAGGATCTTATTTAATAAACATGAGAGTATTTCCCACTAAGTCTGGAACAAGGTAAAAATGCCCACTATCTCCACTATAATTTAATATTGTGTTGAAGGTATTTGCTCATATCATTAGACAAGAGAAAGCAATTAGAAGCATAAAAATTTTACAGGAAAAGTTGGAGTTTTCATAGTATATGATTATATCCCTAAAAAAAAAAAAAAAGAAAATCCATGGAGAAACCATAGTAAACAAATCCGTAGTATTCATAGACAAATCAGTCAGAAAACATAAAGGAAGAAAAGCCCTCAATTATAAAAGCAAAAAATAAAATATGCAAGCAAGAGAAGTCCCAAAACTTTGAGGAAAACAAACACTCCTGAAAGACAAAAAATATAAACTTGAACAAATGGAGAGACATAACATATTGTTAGATGGGAAGACTCAAATATCACAAAGATGTAAGTTCTGAGGTAACTGATAACTATAAAGCAAACCCAATAATTAAAAAACTATGTTTTTTTTCAAGAGCTAGGCAAGTCGATAATAAAGCTTATTGAAAGAACATACAAACAAGAATTGTAAGGAAAACCTGAAAAAGTAGAGCAATTGGAGGCGAAGGTGGCTACTTTTATCATTTATTTGAACCTGATTATAAAGCTTCTGTAAATAAGTTAATATGTATACCTGGACAGGCCAATGGAACAACAGAATATACAGAAATAAATCCAATAGCATTCTTAAATTTAAAATAAAAGAAAGGCAGAATCTCAAATCCATAGGGGAAAAATGGATTTTTTACTAACTGATATTAGGACAATTAGATAATTGGATAACCATATACAATAAATAGCATATAACCGGAAAAAAAATCTAAATAAATCAGAGATTTAAATACAAAAAATTAAATCATAGAAATCCAAAAGGAAAACCTGAGTAAATTTTGCTATAACTTATGAAAGGGAAAAATGTTCCTAAATATGCCTCAAAACCTGAAATAATAAGAGAAAGAACTATTAAATTTGATTTCATAAAAATGAAGAACTTTCCCATGGTGATATAACACCACCATAAGCAAAGTAAAACGGCAAACACCAAGCTGGAGGAAAATGTTACAATTATAAACCAGACAAAGAGTAAATATTTCTAATACATAAAGAAAGAAGGCCAACAACCCTATAGAGAAATGGGGATATGGACATGAAGGGACAATTCACAGAAAAGAATTAAAATGACTGTGACTCATGTGAGAAGATATTCAACCTCATTTATAACAAGATAAGTGAAAATTAAAACTATTACAGGATACCATCTCATACCTACAAGGAGGGCAAAACTCTAAAAGTTCAATCACACACTCTTTGGGAGGCAGTGAGGAGGCAGTGAGGAGGCAGGCAGGTGGGAACAAGAAATGTTGCAACTTCTATGGAAAGGGATTTGGCAATATCTAACAAACTTACATACACATTTGCCCTTTGATGGAACAGTCTCACCTCTGGGGCTATCTCCTAAAAATAACAGTGGCAAAAATGTGCAAAGACATAGGCAAAAATGTGTTCATGGAAGCATGATTTGCAATAGCAAAAGAACGGCAGCAACCCAAATGCCCGTCAACTAGTGATGGGCTGAGTGAAAGGCAGTATAACCACTCAACGGGGTACTACGTGCCGTGAACCAGAATAAGCGCACCAACTAAGACATCTGCGATAAAAAAAAAAAAAAGCAGATAATAACAAGTGTTGGCAAGAATGTGGAGAAATGAACACGTTCATACACTGTTCGTCGGATTGGTTTGGAAAGAGTCTGGCATTTCCTCAAAATGTTAAACACAGAATTATCAAACGAACCAGCAATTCCACTCCTCGGAATATACTCAAGAAAAGTGAAAACATATTTTCACACAAACACTTGTACAAGAATGTCCACTGCACTATTATTCACAATTACCAAAAAGTAGAAATAACCCAAATGTCCATCAACTGATATACAGATAAACAAAATATGATCTATCAATGGAAAGTTATTCAGTAACAAACGGAATGAAGTACTGACTCATGCTACAACATGGATGAACTTTAAATATTTTTTAATGTTTATTTATTTTCGAGAGAGAAAGAGAGACAGAGCATAAGCGCGATAGGGGCAGACAGAGAGGCAGACGGAATCTGAAGCAGGCTCCAGGCTCTGAGCTGTCAGCACAGATCCCAATGCAGGGCTCGAACCCACAGACTGTGAGATCGTGACGTGAGGAGAAGTTGAATGCTCAACCAACTGTGCCACCCAGGCACCCCAACATGGATGAACTTTAAAAACTATGCCAAGTAAAAGAAGCCATTCACAAAGGATCACATACCATTTGATTCAATTTATATGAAATGTCCATGACAGGCAAATCTATAAAGACAGTTTAGTATCTGGTAGTTGCCTATGGCTGAGGGTTGTGAAGGAAATGGGAAGTAACTGCTAATAGGTTTAGATGTTCTAAAATTGATTGTGGTGCGGCGTCTGGGTAGCTCAGTCAGTTAAGCGTCCAACTTCAGCTCAGGTCATGGTCTCGCTGTCCATGGGTTTGAGCCCTGCGTTGCACTCTGAGCTGACATCTCAGAGCCTGGAGCCTGCTTTGGATTCTGTGTGTGTCTCTCTCTCTGCCCCTCTCCTGTTTCCACTCTGTCTCTCTCTCAAAGATAAATAAACATTAAAAAATTAAAAAAAATAAAATTGATTATGGTGATGGTTGTACAACTCTGTGAATATACTAAAAACCATTGAATTGTGCACTTTACAGGTGAATTACATGGTATGTGAATTGTATCTCAATAAAGTTGTAAAAAAAGGAATAAAGATTATGGTACTATTTAGCAGCATATATTGTTAAGAGTTTTAAAAGAAAAGTGTGTATAACATGCTCTTTCTTCTCTCAGAAGGGAGATAAATGAATCTATGTATATATTATTATTTTGATTTTTAACTTTTACCTTGAGAGAGAGAGAGAGGGCATGTGTACATCTGTGAGCAGGGGAGAGGGGCAGAAGGAGAGGGGGAGGGGGAAAGAGAGAGAGAGATTGAGAGAGAGAGAGAGAGAGAGAGAGAGAGAGAGAGAGAGAATCTTAAGCAGGCTTCGCACCCAGCACAGAGCTCAATGCGGGGCTTGATCTCATGACAGTGAGATCATGACCTGAACTGAAATCGAGTTGGATACTTAACCAACTGAGCCATCCAGGTGTCCCATAAATAATTATGGGACATTATTTTTTAATGGAATAATTAACTTAAAAAATTTTTTTAAATTACTTATGACGGAAGAAAAGATTAGGATGGATAGCACAGGAGTAGATGCTAGAAATTTCTTTGAGTATTTTTTGTTTTTTAGAATTGACTTGGAATCATGTAAATATTTTAAATAATTATAAAACTAATCCCTAAAAATAAAAATAAACATATATATTTATCCAGTTTAATATGTGGCATACATATAGAAGATCTATTCTAAGTGACTTTAAAACAGTAATTTCTATATTCCTAGTGGCATATATCCTGAAGATAAAACAAAGTAAAAAACAGTTTTCAGCAGTAATCATATTTTTGGTGATAGTATTGTTACCTGTATTTTGAAACTGTTGTGTGTAAAGTGTGGATTAAAGCAAATAATTGATTAAATGATGTTGGTGTTACTGAGAGCCAGAATTTCCAGTGTGGGATAAGGAGAAAGATGTGAGATTGAGGAGATGAAGCAGAAGCCCAGTAGCCTTGAATTAAAGTGGAAGGTTAAGCATGAACTCAGGGTGACATTAGGAAGAGAGGAAGAAAAAAACGATTTCCTAGCTTTGTCCATGAAAAAGACTTAAAAATAAGGGCCACTCAAGGAGCAATGAGAAGTCCTAATACCTAAACTTCCTAATGAAACAAATCAGGCTCATAGAAGGAAGTCTAATTCCAAACCTAGAGAAAAAATATAAAAGATGAACATAGAAATGTTCTTACCATACCAGAAAGGACATTATTAAAGACGAATAGAATATTAAAAAGGAATCAGAAGTTAACTTGAAAAGCCTCCTAGTAGCCAAAAATGGGACAATTTGAGCATCATCAAGAAAATGTTTGAAACTTATCAAATATAATTACATCTATGATTCATAAGGACATTAAATATCTAGATGATATGTCCATTGCTGTAAGTGGAGTATTAAATCCCTGCAATTACTGTATTCTTACCAATAAGATTGCTTAAGTTTGTGATTGTTTTATATATTTGGGTGCTCCTGAATTTGATGTATAAACATTTATAATTGTTAGCTCTTTTTGATGGATAGACCCCATAAATATTAAATAAACAAGCAACCAAAAAATGAAAAACTAACCTTAATTGATCACTTCTGTTAGAGGATGAAAATGAGGTGGAGGAAACAAATTCTTTTTGAAAACTGGTAAAGAATCAAGCATGTACCCTGCCTTTCCTATGTGAACTATAGCTCAGTTTAACCAAATAATTGATGAGAGGTTTTTCTATAGAGGCAGTCCAGCTAATAAATGAAGAAGGAGTCACAGTATCAACATTTTTAAAAAACGTTTATTTTTGAGAGAGAGAGAGAGAGAGAGAGAGAGTGCACTAGCAGGGGAGGTGCAGAGAGAGGGACAGAGGATCTGAAGCGGGCTCTGTGCCGACAGCAGCGAGGAGGATGTGGGGCTCCAACTTACAAACCACGAGATCATGACCTGAGCCAAAGTCGGATGCTCAACCAACTGAGCCACCCAGGTGCCCCAAGTATCAACATTTTATAAACCCTAATGAAATTAATGGATGAGCAATGATAATCAATGGCTGTTAACATTCCCAAAAAAGAGACAATTAGACATCATCACCTCCAAATGGAAGTACATAATGCTACCTAGAAAGTATTCTTGACAAAAAAATATCAAACCAGAATTTTTCAAGCTTCTAGTTCTAACATACAGGAAATACAGGAAATAAAGGAACATGTTAAAAGAACACCAGAAGGTCTTGATCCATAAAATACAAACTACAGAAAACGTTATAGGATGAATAAAGAAGTTTCTTCAATAAATAAATTACAAGAAAATGATTAAATAGATAAGTAAGTGGGAAAGAGAACCCATAGATTAAAAGAGACTTAAACATATCAATCAAACGCAGTGTATGAATCCCATATGGATCCCAATTTAGATGAAGCAGAAAGAGAGAGAGCGAGAGAGCAAGGAAATGTAAACACTAACTAGATATTGACAATATTAAGGAATTATGACATTTTTCAGATGTGGTATGCTGTTAAGTTTTTTAAGCCTTTATTTTTTAGACATAAATTCTGAAGTATTATAAGTGATATGAAGTCTAGGATTTGCTTTAAAATAATTCAGTTGGGGGGCGCCTGGCTGGTTCAGTAGGTTAAGCATCCAATTTCAGCTCAGATCATGATCTCGCAGTTTGTGAATTCAAACCCCACAGCAGGCTCTGTGCTGACAGCTCAGCTCAGAGCCTGCTTTCGGATCCTGTGTCTCCCTTTCTCTCTGTGCCCCTCCCCTGCTCATGCTCTGTCTCTCAAAAATGAATAAAGGTTAAAAAAAAGTTTTTTTAATAATCAATTTGGGTCTGGGGGTATAGATGAATCAGGAATGGCCATGATTGTTATAGTTGAGGGACACATGAGAGTTTATTGAACTATTTTCTCTACCTTTGTATATGGTTGAAATTCTCCATTATAAAAAGGTTTTTAAAATTTTAGCATCCTTGAAAAATGCTCTGTTATGTAGCTCAATACTTTCTGAGGTTATAGAATACTCGTCCTACTAAACTCCTCCTGCCTGGGTTCTTTTCAGATAATCCATGGCTTTCATTTGAACCTTTTGTCTTGAAATACAAGACAAAATTTATACCCTCACAATCTAGTAGTTGTGGATAAAATAATAAGTATCTTAGCCCTAAAATTTAACTTATTCTATACACCAATAGTGAAGCAGCAGAAAGAGAAACCAGGGAATCAATCCCGTCTACAACTGCACCAAAAACCATAAGATGCCTAGAAATAAACCTAACCAAAGAGGTAAAAAATCAGTACTCTGAAAACTAGAAAACATTTATGGAAGAAATTTAAGAGGACACAAAGAAATGGAAAAACATTCCATACTCATGGATTAGAAGAACAAATATTGTTAAAATGTCTATACTACCCAAGGCAATCTACACTTCTAATGCAATCCCTACCAAAAATACTGCAAAATAGCAAAAATATAATCCTAAAATTTGTATGGAACCAGAAAAGACCCTGAATAGCCAAAGTAATGTTGAAAAAGAAAACCAAAGCTGGAGGCATCATAATTCCAGGCTTCAATGTGTATTATAAAGCTGTAATCATTAAGACAGTATAGCACTGGCACAAAAACAGACACCTATATCAATGGAACAGAATAGAAAACCCCAAAAATGACCCACAAATATATAGTTAACCAATCTTCAACAAAGCAGAAAAGAACATCTAAAGGCAAAAAGACAGTCTCTTCAACAAATGGTGTTGAGAAAACTGGACAACAGCATGAAGAAGAATGAAACTGGACCATTTTCTTACACCAAACATAAAAATAAATTGAAAATGGATGAAAGACCTAAATGTGAGACAGTCAACCACCAAAATCCTAGAGGAGTATACTTGCAAACTAACTTGAAACCTGAAAAAATATATTGCTTTTAATTTATTAAAGATTATAAATATTTTGATTTTATACCACTTAAGTTAAACTTTCATTTAAAAAATCAAATTCCGCACTTGCAGATATAAGCACAAATAGCTCTATCACCACAGTTGGCAGACGCTAAGGAAACTAAGCATTATCAGGTGTCCTGAATTTCAAACTCAAACATGTGTCTTCTGTGGTCTTTCCACAAATTCTTTGTTATAATCTGGAGATTAGCAATAACAGAAGAACATTTATTCTTTACTTCCTTCTCACTTTAAGACTATCCACAACACAGCCTAGGGTATTTACGAAGATGTTCACCAATAAGATTAAAGATCTAAATATGAAAGCCAAAAGAGTGGTCTTACCTGTTGCCTGTATAGTGAGAGTTTGCCTTCAATTGGTTCATTTCTCATCATTTTCTTTTCAATCAGCTGATTTATCTGTGTGTTTATTTCATTTATCTAAAACAGCATGAAAGTAAAAAAAGTTAAAACTCTCCCTATGATTACATAAACTAAGGGACATCTGGCCAAACCAAGCTTTGAATTTACAGTTGTGTGTGTGTACATGTATGTGTGTGTTTGTGTGTGTGTGAGAGAGAAAGAGAAAGAGAGAGAGAGAGAGAGAGCGAGCGAGCACAAATGGGGGAAAGGGGGACGGGGGAGAGAAAGAGAGAATCTTAAGCAGGCCTCACACTTAACACAGAGCCTGACATGGGGCTCGATCCCACAACCCTGGAATCATGCATGACCTCAGCCAAAATCAAGAGTTGGATGCTCAACTGACTGAGTCACCCAGGTGTCCCTGAATTCAGTTCTTATCATCAGTGATTTCATGGGAGGAACAGGTCCATTAATGTTCTAAGTAGGTTATTTTTAGAAACAATTTACATTTCATGGTTCATGATATATATTTACACACTTTGATTACTTATATGGATTTAATCATCCATGTTCAAATTATCCCAAAGTATTCTATGTGAAATTTTATACGTTATTATCAAAAAGACAATTTCTAAAAATCCAAAGTTACCCCTCACCTAGGTTGTGACTTTCAAGTCACTACAAGTGATAAAGAAAATCCAGACTAACATTCCTGAGGGATTTAGTGCAAGGAATTCATGAACACAACTGAGAGTTGTTGGGTTCATGGATGACATCTAATAACCCTTCTTGTTCTAATGATCTATGATTCTTTGATAGCTGCCATTTATCTTATTCATTAATCCTTTACCAAATGTAGTAAAATAAAAGTGAATAAGCCAGTAGAAGCATACAGTCCCTCAAGAAATTAAAAAAAAATTACATGGCTTTCAGTATATCTATCCTTTGAAAAGACTAGAGTACTCCTGTTAATTCTATGACACTAAATTTAAGCCAAATGTCACTTGGACATCTAATTTCTTTAAGTAAATTAAAAGAATAAAATGGCAAGAATTATGTATCTAATTAGAGTCACTATTAAGCACATATTATGCACATTAAAGGATTAGCAAGCCAAAATCTTTCAATAATTATCATACCATTTAATTGTTATTTTTTAAAAATATACATCTGATTGGTGCTTTATTTCTATAGAATAAAAATGTTATAAAACCAGGTTTCAATGAACATTATGAGAAAGTTTAGTAATTTCAAAGCAGGCATACATAAAAGGCAAATAAAAATATTAGCTTTAAATATAAAATTGCTATATTACTCTTGGAAATAAAAAACAATGAAATGCAGAATATTTAAAAATTTACCATCTAAATGATTATATTATGAATACATAAACCTATGAGTCAATCATACGCATTAATTTACATATTCAACCTACTTAGCTTCCTAATCAGTTGACTAAGTCTGTATAATATCATAGATTAAGTAACAGCATTACATGCTGTAATTTCTCACAAAGAACAATTCCTCATTGAAATTGTCAACTCATCACAGGTGAACTTAAGAGTCAAGAGCAGGACACCATAGAAAGCAGTTCACATAATTTTCACAGGACTGGGGATGAGATAAAAAGAAGTTATAAAAGAAGGGAGTTATAAAAAGAAGATGATTGTCACTTACTTTAGATTCAAGTTCAAGAAGATCAGAATGGCCCATGGCAGGCTCTGAAACCACTTTTTGTAAAAAATGCAATTCTTTTTTCTTGCTCTCTAATTCTTTAGGAAATTTTTCAGTTACCATGTAAGAATTAAATTTTATCTCTTCCTCTAGTCTCTTCATTAAACCTTTAAAAGTAAGATAATTATTCAGCCCAAGAGAATAGGTATAGTGATACTTTGTATACTTTAAAATATAAGATCTGAATAATAGGCTTATCTATTGAAAGCATTCTGTATAATAAAAAATTGACCATTGAAATATTTTTTTCAATTTTTAAAAAGTAATATACACCCAAGGTGGGGCTCAAACTCATGACCCCAAGATCAAGGGTCACATGCACTACCGACTGGGCCAGCCAGGTGCCCCAACCATTGAAATCTCTTGAATGACAACCCAAATGAAATCCCACCCATATTCTTTCTTCTATAAGTGGCCATTTATTCTTTTTCGTTTATAATACTTCTCTTTTTTCTACGTTTATTTATTTTGGGGAGAGATAAGAGACAGGGCATGAACAGGAGAGGGCAAGGGAGAGAGGGAGACACAGAATCCGAAGCAGGCTCCAGGCTCTGAGCTGTCAGCAGGGAGCCCGACGTGGGGCTCGAACTCACCAACTGTGAGATCATGACCTGAGCTGAAGTCGGAAGCTTAACTGACTGAGCCACCCACACGCCCCAAGTTTTACAATACTTCTGATGCAATTTATATTTCTATTCTAATGTTTCATAAGTGGTAATATATTATCATTTGTCAGCTTCAAGCCAATGAAAACATTACTAAAGGTACAAGTTAGAATAAAAAAAATAAGAAATTACCTACATTCAGAAACATTTTTGGCTTTCCATGTTGGTAATTTTGACAATGTAAAGTATTAGCTTATAGTAAGTGGCAACTCAAATTATATTTTAAAGGTTTAATAAGTTTTCTTATTTTGGCAGAGTATACAAATATACACACACAGAGATTTTCAGTGAATAATGGTTTTGTTATAAATTCCCAGCCTAGAGAGCTTTAAAAGGTTTATTTCAGATCTTTCCATGACACATTTACAAATTCTGGCTTGACTTTTTAAAACATTAGATTTCCGGTTTAAGTAATCTACGTAGGTAGATTGCTTAATAAATTTGGCCCCAAACCTTAAAAATTATTTTTAGTTCTGTTGTGCTAACCATAGATTAACATGTAAAAATTTATTAATGGCAAAATCACAAGTTTTCCATTCATCCCTACAATTTTCCCCCTTTTCAGGGACTGGGGAAGGGGAAGGAAGAGAGAGTATTTAATGAATCAGACTATAATTAGGCAGTCATTCCTATGTGGTTTCCGATTAAATCTACATCCTGGCTCCTTTGGCTATTAGGTGACTGGTTTTTCCATCTTCAAGTTCTTAAACATACTACACATAATCAGAGATGTAAAGTATCAAATACTAAAATGTTTTTAAAGGTTTAAAATTCTTAAATATTATTTTCCCTATTTAAAACAAAGATTCTAATTTTAGAAAATACAAACTCCTGTATAGTGACATAAAGTGGTTGCCTAGGGATGGGTAAAGGGGCACAAAGGGGCAAAAGTGAGATATTACAAAGGACACAAGAAAATGTTTGGGAGTGATGGATATATTTGTTATCTTGATTAAGGCTGATGGTTTCAACAGTGTGTGCTTTAGGTCAAAACATATCAAGTATATACTTCAAATATGTGCAGTTTATTAAACATCCATTTTACCTCAATAAAACTGTTAAGAAACATAAAAATAGAGTTTCCATCACATTTAAAATTCTTCTCTTAAAAATTTTAACTTAAGACCTTGAAGAGTAGTCATATGTTCTATGCAACTTTTAAAAAATTATCTTTCAAAATCCTGGTGAAATTAAATACACGGTCACTAAGATCTCAGCAACCTTTCTGATTAAATCCCCCTGAAAATATCTCTCTAATCCTACTATAGTGGAATGAGAAGCTTCTTTTATATAATAAATCTCACAAAAATATAGAGTCTAAAGATGAATTAACTTCCATGAGTGTTTTATAATATGGCTGTTACTCTGAAAAAATACAAAGCACATTCCTACACTAAAAATACTTTTCATGTTATTTAAGTAAATAGAAACTTTCTACAAGCTATTTTTCATTACTTAAAAAATTTAGATAGACCTTCTTAAAGGAAATACCTGGATCAATTAAACATGTTTCATCTACTCTTTTCCAAGACTGCTGAATACAACCCTTAAAACTACTTCCCAGAAAGATGTCAACAAAGCAAGAACTCCTTAATTTCCTGCTCCCTACCCCTGCCCCAAAGAACACATACTGCACACACAACACCTTATTTTTATGTTTTCAGCCCTGTTTTTCTTACTTGATTCCCCTCCTATCTGTGGAAAAGATCATTTTCTTCCTATCCAGAGTTTTGGTCTCTACTCCTACCTCCTAACTACTTAACAGACTATTTACTGAATGCCTGCTCTGTGTAATTTAGCATGCTAGGGCCTGGAAATAGAAAGACCAGTTATGACTTGGTGACTAGTCTGGAGTTTAGTTGAGTCAGAGTCAGATATGCCAACAATTAACATATTGTGGTAACTGCTGCAGAACATTCAATGCACTGCACACAGGAAAGGCTGTTATCAACTCTCACCTTTTCCTCCTGAATCTTCAATTTCTGTTTGTCTAACTGACTCTCTCCTCCAGCACACAATCACCCCTATTAACAATCCCCAGCACACAATCACCCCATCACAATCACCAGTACACACAATCAGTCTAGGCATGGTACTTATTCATTTGCACACTCCATTGCCGTTTCTTTTCTTTTTTTTTTTTCCTTCTTTCTTGCCCTCTTTTCAAAGACAAGCAGTCAGAAGAAGCCTACCCTTTTATCTCTGCTTCATCTACTACATTTATGTTCTTTCTGGTTAATGTGGCTTGGGATGGAATGTCTTCTACTCCTTACCTTTCTAACTTGAACTTAACTCAGGTGCCACCTCATCCAGGAAGCCATTTGACTCTGTGATAGGGTTTGGTGCTTTGTCTCTTTGTTCTCATAGAACCCTGCTGGGCTCCATCAGCAAATTCATGATGCTGCATTATAACTGTTCACTGCCTGTCATTCCTGTATTAGACTGTGAGATCCTAAATATCTTTGCTTTCTATTCCTAGCACTCAGCACAGTACCTGACATGTTGTAGATGTTCAACAAAAATGGAATTAATGCACTATAGTTTTGAGGCAATTATTTCTATTACTAGTTAACAATGCAATTGATTTTATTTAATAGCATCTATTATTACTTACATTAATATTTTACACCAACATCCCAAGAGATGCATAAAACATAATTTTATTTGTAAATTTTATTACTAAGTGAATAATTATGTATTTCCTGGCCCAAATAATTTCTCTTTAGGCTAGAAAGGCACAGCAAAATAAAGACTATCAATTCAAATAAAAAATATTACTAATGCTATAAGTATCTTTGGATATTCTGTTTAGTTGTCAGAATTAATACATAATAATAACATTTATCCTAATAAAATTGAGGATAACAGATATTGCAGAACATTTTAAACAGTATTAAACTTCACCGATCAATTGTTTTTCTGCATACCAAATCTTTCAATTCTCATCACATTACCTTCATTTCAAGAAATTCACTATTTGTTTTAAAATTTTTTAATGTTTATTTATTTGAGAGAGAGAGAGAGAGACAGAGAGACAGAGTGTGAGTGGAGGAGGGGCAGAGAGAGAGAGACACACACAGAATCTGAAGCAGGCTCCAGACTCTGAGATGTCAGCGTAGAGCCTGATGCAGGGCTTGAACTCACAGACCATGAGATCATGACCTGAGCTGAAGTTGGATGCTTAACCAACTGAGCCACCCAGGTGCCCCTCAAGAAATTCATTATTAATGAAAAGTTCTAATAATTTCTTAGTAAGAGTAGGCCTTTACAAATTACTTATTGATACTAATTTTTAAATGGCTATAACTTATGGATTTCTTTTGAAGATTTACCTTAATTTTTTACAGTAAGTTTTGAGGGAAACTATATCAAATCCAAAGAATATACACTACAAAGATATACATTACACTAAGGAGAAAAAAAATCATAAGAAATTTTTTCTTGGGGCACCTGGGTGGCTCAGTCAGTTAAGTGTCCAACTCTTGATTTTGGCTCAGGGCATGATCTCGTGATTTGTGAAATCCTAACGGTGCGCTAACAGTGCGGAGTCTGCTTGGGATTCTCTGTCTCTTTCTCTTTCTGCCCTTCCCTCCCTCTCTCTCAAAAAATAAATAAATGAACATTAAAAGAAAAACAAATTATTTTCTTTGTCCTGAAAATTAACATTCTCCTAGAAAGTGTAAACTTAGTAAATAAAGAATGAAATGACACCAACAACTAAATGCACAGCAACTTCCAGGTATTGCTTGAACCTGAATTTATAAGACTACAAGGAGTGAGAGAGTCTATAGAAAGCCACCAATAAACATGTATTAACCATATATTTTTAGAGGCAACACTATACTGGTTTTTAAAATATGAATTAAATATACTGTATTTCTTTGATTCTAAGATGCCATTGATTAGTAACAAACATCATGTTAAATGCACATATAAAATGTAGCATATACCCCAATGGCAAAAACAATTAAAATGGGAAAGAATATGTGTCGAGAATCAAGGAAATACTGTATTATCTCTTTTAACAGCTTTATTGAGATACAATGTAAATGCCATAAAATGCATCCATTTAAAGTATTCAATGGTTTTTAGTAAATTCACAGAATTATCCAACTAGCACCACAATCAATTTTAGAACATTTTTATCGGCTCCAAAGGAAGCCTCTATACCCATTAGGTAGCTTCCTCCCTCAACCACACACACACACACACAAACACATAGAGCTGTCCCCACCCTAAAACTCCGGAGCTGTAGGCAATCACTAGTTGGATTTTATCTCTCTGGATTTGCTTATTATGGACATTTCATACAAATGGAATCATATAATATGTGGTCTTTTGTGACTAGTTTTACTTAACATGTTTTTGGGATTCATACGTGTTGTAGCATGTATCAATACTTCATTCTTTTCCATTCCATTGCACAGATACACTACATTTTGTTTACTCACTCATCAGTATAGGGACATTTGGGTTGTTTCCACTTACGGGAACTTATTATTCATAATAATGAATAAGGCTGCTATGAACGTTTGTGTACAAGACTTTGTGTAGACATATGTTTTCAATTCTCTTCAATAGACCCCTAAGAATGAAACATGCTGGGTCATTTTGAGAAACTGCCAGATAGGTTTTTCAAAGCAGTCACATCATTTTATGTGTTCCCACCAGCAACAATTCCACATTGTCGCCAACACCTGTTATTGTTATTGCTTTTTATTCTATGAATTATAGCTTAGAGCATAATATTTCATAGAATACTACAGAAAGATGAATTAACCCTTGAACAGCTAGATATTTACATTGGAATATTTCTCCAGTACCAATGAGAGCTTTCCACTGCTCTTCCAGTTTACATGGTCTCCCTTCTGAGAGCAAAAATACTTTTGAAATGCCTAAGATGGGTTTGGTGGTGTAACCTTGGGTATTAGAACAATTCATCCTCTGTGTAAAGCTAATGTGCCAACAGAGCCAGGGATACCCATGTCATTAGCACAACCCAATACATGAAAAAACACCAAGCTTTAAGGGTCCAGCATTTTATTCCTTTTCTTTATGGCTCAGGCTCTAAAACAATTACTCATATTTTTCCCGTCCATCTTGTCCATAACATCCATCCTAAGTATATACTCACATATGAGAGAGTCTCCCTCCATGGTGGTTTTCACTACCTTCACATTCTGACCAAACACCGAATGGGAACTATAAAACCCCAGGTAAAACTTCAGGATGTCTTCAACAGGAGTCTCATTAATGAACTAGGAAATGGCACTCTAAAATGCTGAGCTATCACTCAATGATAATTAATTCCCATGAGTTGATTGCTTTAAAGAAAACTACTGATTTAAACTAATATTCTCTGATCATCTAAATCATATAATAGTTTCCACTTACTTTCAGGCTTTGCATCTGCTGCTGCGTGGCGCATACTTTTCAGCTGATTTTGTACTCTTTGCAGTCTCTGCACTGCATGAAATAGCTTTAAAATATAATTAGATCCATTATTTCCTTAGTCTATTGAGACCTACCACTCACATGGACAAGCAAAGAAAAATACAAGTTCCATGTAATTCTTGTGATGTAAAAAGAACAAGTAATAAGAACTAAGAAAATTACTGTGTTGAGCTCTAAGTGTAATTGGTTTTCTCAATACCTTTTCATGTAAAGCTTTTTAAAAAAGCTTTCAGATATTTTTTCTTTAGTTATTTGTTGGTAAAGAAATATATGCATCAGGCTTTTCTTGTTATAACAATGATTTTCTTTTATAATTTATTTCATTTTTAAGTAATTTCCACACCAAATGCTTGAATCCACAATCCCAAGATCAAGAGTCACATGCTCCACCAAGTGGGCCAGCCAGGTGCCCCTAACATGGTTTTCTTAATTCTAAGGCATATTAGCATTCTCACAAATGATGTCTTAGATCAAGAGTTGCATACTCTACCAAATGAGCCAGCCACAAATGATGTCTTAGAATCAGACACTGATGTGGGGCACGGGGGTGGCTCAGTCGGTTAAGCGTCCGACTCTTGATTTCAGCTCAGGTCATGATTTCATGGTTGTAAGACTGAGCCATGTATCACTCTGAGCACTCTCTCTAAAAAAAAAAAAAAAAAGGAGAATCAGACACTGATGCTAAGTAACCATTCAGGGACCAAGCAATGCAGCTTACTAATGCAGTGGAACTACCATGATGCCATATCAAGTTCCAAAAGAGCCAAACATCTCTGTTTCTGTTTCAAAACAGAACCGTTTTGAAGTATATTTTTAATGTATAAGTCTACTCAGTTTTAAGACAAATTTTTAATACAATAAAAGTAATCCTTTCTAGCCAAATTATTTTTTCTTTAAGGCAAAATAAAAAAAACGTGGAGTGTGGATGATTTTGTGCCTTTTCATGATTTGCTTATTCACCACTGGAATAAAGTGTAACGGATACTGTGATTGGTGGAATAAAATGGATGTTCTCATAGCCCCAGAATCTCAGGACACCCTTCAGAGATTCTGGAAGTTTTATCAGCAGTTAATCTTAATGCTTAACGTTATGATGAATGTTCTGTGATGTTGGGTCAACATGAGTTAAGCCCAGGCTAAAAGGTAGTATACAGATATATACTGGGTACTGAACCCAAGAAGTACCATTATTGCTGTTGGTGCCACAAAATCCTTTGAAGAGTATTCCATCATGTTAACAAAAGGAAACGTGAAGTTCCACAATCTGGAATTCTTTTTTCTCTACATTTGGATAACCAAAAGGAACCATTTCTTTCACCATAAGAATATAAACTTTTGTGAGGATACCTGATTCTTTTGTTCCTGTTTCTGTTGTGCAAGAAATTCTTCTCTCTCTTTTTCAACTCGAAGTTGCCTTGCTATTTTAAGCATTCGTTGATGATTCTGAACTGTCTCCACCTACAGTAAGGGAATAAGTAGTACATGTTACTGTCAAGTTTAAGAAAGAAATTAGCATGTCATGTGACTCAGACATCCACTTATCATTTCCTTTTGGCAAACAGTACTCCCTAGAGATGACAGTAAAGTTCCAGACTCCAGGTCTTCAAAGTTCTGGGCTACTGCCTGGGGAGATTCCCTTTCTGTCAATGTTATTTGACTCTATCCTCAGATGTACACCCATGCCTTGCTTAATCTTTATTTCCATTCCTAAATCTGTGCAAGTGCTTGGGACCTGGGGCCAAAGTCTTACAGTGCTAATTCTTGCCTTACCCTTTTCTTCAAACGTTCAACTCTCTTAATGAGCTGATCCTTTTCTTCCTCCATTGCACTGATATCCTAAAAAGTAGTCAAGGAGACATTATAAGGAGAAGTATTCTTTGTAGAATTCAAATAAAGTTTTCATATGATTGCGCATCGACCATTTTCACTACATATAACCAGAGCATTAAGGAACAAAGATCCTCTTTTGGATAAAGGGCAATTTTATTTCTCCCCAGGGTTCTTTATGCAGGGTAATTTATTTGTCAGCTTGGCGTTCATTTAGGAAAGCAACTAAAACAGGTTATAACGTAGCAAGGTAAAGCTGCCAACCAGCACATTTGTGCTCTGATTCCAAATATGGGCACATGATTTTTCAAAAGTCTTCTATAATGGAAAGTGTGCAGGTCTAAAAACATGAACAACAGCTGCTGACATCCCATCTGCTCTGTTAAATACCAAACTATATATTCTGCCAATTTTCCATAAAAATTATTTTTAAGGCTATGGTGTTTTCAAGACATAAATTTGCATCTGGTTTTGTCAATTAACCAATTCCCTTCCTAAAAATAAAGGCTTCAAAAATAAACCACCTTCCTGTTAATAAGTTCCATAACATTTTCAAGTGAAAACAAAAATTCCTTCCTAAACCTAAAAAACGAATATCCTATCACAGTAATACTAAACAGAAAAATAGGCACAATAGTCAGTATTGAAGGATCTGGGGAAACAGGCACTCTTACTACTGGTGACATTGTATTGAAGGACAGTATCAACAGTCTTAAATTAACATATATACAACCTGATAATTCCATGTCTGGGAATTTTCCCTAATAAAATATTCATGGAAGGCCAACGACTTCTCTATGAGGAGTTTTACAGTTGTTGATTATATCTAAAATTTGTAAATTACCCAACTGTCTGAAGCTTATTAAATAAACTATGGCACGATACAATAAAAGTCAGTAAAAATTATGCAGAAGAATGTTTAATGACAGAAAAAGTCATGATATGACATCACTTGAAAGAAGCAGATTACATTTATATATAGCAAAATAAGAAGAAAAAGATTTAAATATATTCACTAAAATGTCAATAGTAGTAATCTCTACAGTGTGGGATTATGAGTGAATTATTTTCTATTTCTTGCTTATCATATTTTCTACAAAGAATATGTTCAAAAACACCCTGGTAATAGTGAAATCAAAATGACAGACTCTTGGTTATTTTATTATTTCAGTTTACTCAGATGACGTAATGGAGGAAGAGTGGATGAAGGTCTATCACTCTTCTTTTATACTATAAGTATCCTACTTACAGATCTTTCTCTCCCATTAATATGAGTTCATCTTTCATTCCTAATATACGCAACAAACTCTCATTGAGAAACTACCATGTATGGAGCACTGTGATAGACACTGGGGATACATTGGTGAACAAGATATATAAACATGGTCCTTGCCCTCATAGGGCATAAAGATAGTTGGGAAGACAGACATTAACCATAAGTCTGGTAAGTGTTATAAAACAAAAAGAACTGGGGGAACGAATTCATCTAGGAAATCAGGGAAGGCCTCCCTGAGGAAGCAACTTCTATTGTTTCCATGCCTGGTGAGAATGTTAAATTTTTTTTGTAGAAGGTTAAGTAACATGTGTCAAAAGTCCTAAGGGGTGCCTGGGTGGCTCAGTCGGTTAAGCAGCTGACTTCAGCTTAGGTCATGATCTCACAGTTCATGGGTTTGAGCCTCACATCTGAGCTGTCAGCAGAGAGCCTGGAGCCTGCTTCAGATTGTGTCTCCCTCTCTCTCTGCCCCTTGCTTGCTTGCTCGTGAGCTCTTTCTATCAAAAAAATAAACACTGAAAAAAAATTTTTTAAGTCCTATAAATTTTCATAGGCTTTAATAAGCAATTCTATTTCTAGAAATTTATTCTAAGGAAACAATCACAAATACCCCCAAATAAATGTATGTATAAGATAATCATAGCATTGTCTATAATAGCAAAAGATAAAAAAACCAAAAATGTTAGCCTATCCATATTATAGAAAATTTAGTCATTAAAGATCACATTTAGATAGATAACAATGGGAATATATTCAGAATGCAATAATTAAAAAAAACATGATACAAATAACTGTGTATAAGCGTGATCCCAAATACCCACAAACACACACACAAAGCCTGGAAGTATCTACAACACAATATTAACAATTGGGTGGCTTTTCTTCTTTGTTCTTGTCTCTATTTTCTATAACATATATCATATATATGCATATATACACATATGTGTGTATATATGGTAAAGACCCAAAATGTAATCTTTTTTTTTTCATTTATTCTTGAGCAATAAAGAGAGTATGCCCATGCATGAGTGGGCGAGAGGGAGAGAGAGAATCCCAAGCAGACTCCGCACTGATGTGAAGCTCAAACTCATGAATCTGTGAGATTGTAGCCTGAGCTGAAACCAAGAAATCAGACGCTTAACTGACTGAGCCACTCAGGTGCCCCTTAGAATGTAATCTTTTTTAATCCATGGTAGTGTGGTAGTGGTTTATATAGTACAAAAGAACTCATTATGAGTTTATTCTGGCTTCATTAATCTCTTCAGTAAAGAGCTACCAAAGGTCCTACAAAAGAAAATCTGCCACTTGCTAGCACTAGTTACCATATAGTTTAAGACTCATACTGAATTACCTAAAAACCAAAATGGGAAATCCAATATTCAAATCTAAAAAAATATTACTATATTTTCTTTTCTTTACCCTTCTTATTTCTGCTGTAGAAAATCCAGATGTCTTGAGTTGCTCACATTCTTTATGCAAAGTTTTAAAGGCTTCCATCAGCTCTTCATACTGAAATATAAGTTAAAAAATTATAAATTAATGACTAGACCCAGTAGGCTTTTCTTATCAATTAACTTATAGTGATTACTTAAACCATTATAAAACGGCATTAAACATACATTTATATAAGATACGAAAAAAGTATGTGTATAAGATCTGGTCATTAAGTACTTCTCCAGCTTCTTCTCTGGTTACTCTCCTAACTCACATCCTCTACTCCAACTATGGTGATCTTTCAATCTTTGGAATATTCTTAGCTCTCATCTCCAGTCTGCACACCCTACTCCCTCTGAGAACACTCTAGTACTTCCTCAACTGGATAATTTCGTCTTTCAGGTCTCAGCATAGATACCACCATCCTCAGAGAAGACTTCTCTAGCCCTATACCTATCTAGATCAGAGTGTCATGATACCAGAGTAAATATCATGTAAAATCATAATTGTCTTGTTACTTATATCTCTCCTACCATTAGATAGCGAGAGTCAGGAGGACAAGAACCCTACTGATTGTGTACAATTATGTATCCCTGGTACCTAGCATAGTGCATAAGTGATATAGATATTCAATAAAAAGTAGTGGAATGAATAAAAAAAATTGCAATTCTTACCAAAAATTCTTTAAAAATAGTATTTTTGTGAGCAATGACAGGAAATTAATAATATTTTTCTTGATTGATCATATACTACAAATTAGTAAATAATTTATTCTAAAACTCTTCATTCAGGAAGACAATGTGCATTTTTTATTAGGGTCTGTGTTAAATGACTGGCTAAATGTATAAGTCATTTTATATATATATATAAATTAATTATCTGGACAGACTTAGTAAAAACTATTAATAAACTTCCTCCAGAGGAATTAGCTTTATCAAGTTTATTGATGGGGGTAGATAGGGAGGAGAAAATATTTCACACTTATGCTTCTCTATTTCCTACATTATGTAAATAAAGCCTTCAAATACAGGGGTTGGGGTGGTCTCATTCTTCTGTATTTCTCCCAAGGTATCTACTATAACATTTGACATGATTATTTCCAAAAACTTTTCAACCCCCAAAATGTCTTAAGAGATCAATATTGACTCTATTTTGAATGACTGCCATGACTATCCAAAATAACGAAACATGGATGAAGAAACATTTCGTTTTAATTGCTTTGCTTCAATCCCAATTTTGAGTACATACTGTATAGAAGCAACTCTACAAAACCCTGGAGGAAAACAAAGATGGGTAAGACAGGGTATCCTGTCTTCACAGACCTCATAACCTGTTGGGAGAGACAGACTGACAAACTATTCACAACAAACTGGCACAAATAAGTCTATGCATATAGTGTAGAATAAAAGCACAAAGTGCTAAACAGAGGCACTTTTTAAAAATCAAAGCTTGAATCTTCTCTTTCAATGGTCTTTGATCAGTAGTGTGCTTTGAAATCCCAGGACCAAGAGCCAGATCAGCCAGAATCCTCAGTAGTTAAGAGCTTTAAGACTATAAGGCCAGAACCCAATATCCTAAAACTCTAGAAGGAAAGTGCACTGAAATTTCAAACTCCTAGCCCTTTCTCTACCTTCTACCTTACTGGGAAGTCCTTTGAGTTCTCAAGCCTAGCTTCTTTGCCTATACACAATCCTCTCGGGGGCTTGCATATCCTGATTTGTCTGGGACAGTGTCAATTTATACCTTTGCCTAATTATTATGATAGTTCCTTTGTCTCTGATTTGGATGACAAATTGTATAGTCACCTAACTAATAAGGAAAGTACTCTACAATCCCAAACCTAAAATCCTAGCTACCCACAATTCTTAATAAATTATTCTAAAATCCTAATTTCAGGATTTTTTTCTATCTACATACCCCTATCACTGAAATGGTACTTGTGTGCAAAAGTCAATATTTTCATACATGATTGCAGTGTATTACTAATAACTATTTTACCTTTTGGTGCCACCTGTAAATACAGAGAAGCAAGTAAGCTAGAGAGAGATTAACGAGTATTTGAACATGTGAATGTTGACATCCATTACAGATAGTTTAAAAATGCCATTTGTGTATTGCATACCTGTTTATTGGTATCAGCCACTGTTTCATCCTGAAGAAACTCACTTGGTACCTCAAGTTTTATTAAAAAACGAGCTAAATATGCTCTTTTCTTCAGTTCATTAGTCCTCTGAAGAAGCCAGTGGAGCACTGGATAAATTACAGGTTTACTTCCAATCACCAGCCCCTGACGAAAGGTACTCCTATAAAAAGAAAATAAATATGTGTGCATGTGTCACCCCCCTTATAAATAAAACTTGAAAAGAGATAAAAGCTCAAAACCTAATTTAACAAGTTCCTGATGGCTTTCCATGACTATTTAAAAAAAAATTAAACCAAGGCTATCTAAAGTCATTCTGTATATCAACAATAAACATAAAATTAGACCTTTAGTATATCACTGGACTATAGAGGAGGTTGTATTGGAACCATTAATTGGTACAGTCATCCTTAATGCTTCATTGACCAGGCAGGTTTAAGTTATTGTTTCTATCTAAGTTGGCAGATAAATGATAAATGATAAAATGGAATAGTGGATTTGCCTGACTTTTTTGATTAGGGGAAAAAATGACCGACTTAAGACTTCTCCATGACAAAATAATATTTAAAGTTCAAGATTATTTTGATATTCAGTGATATTCTAAAGCCATTGACTATGGGAGATCAGGTATAGCCCAGAAATTCTGACTGTAGACTAGAAGGTTTGGATATTAAAGCATAGCTTTAAGAAAGCAACACGTGATCAGATTCTTACATGTCTGTCGCATTTCCTGGAGGTTTGTATTTAAGGATACCAAGAAGACTCAACATCCTTTTGGCTGTCTGTTCTGGCATCTCCTCTCTGATATCAACAACTTGCTAACAAAAAGAAATTGAAAAAATACGTTATTGTTGTATATCTAACAAAGAACAGTATTTAAACTCGCCGACAAAATTGTTCTGCTAGAGCATAACAGGTACAATGGACTCTTCATTAAACAGATTAAGTATTGAAGCCCCTAGATTCCAAGTGAGGGTACATACAAGTCAGATCAGGATTCGTATTAAGAATGTCAAGCTTAAAAAGTATCCAGTGGAAAGACTAGTGTATAAGAAACATGAGCTAACTTGCAATACAATAAAACCTTTTGTAAAAGCATTTTCATTCCAAGACCAAATCTATTTATGTTTGAAGTAGAGAAATGATTTCTAAATAAGGTACAAATAGATAATTTAATTACTAAGTTAGTAGAGAAACCTTAAAGATCATTTATTTTTACTTTATAGGCATGGAAAACAAGGCCTAGAGGTTAAATAAATTGCCCAAGACTCACAGATACGTAGAGACAGAAACGGGCTTTCCTGCTACCCTTTTCATCACAAGAAAGAGAAAACTCTTACCTTTGGGTCAATCTCAGCCAGAACATCATTGAGAATTTGCAATAGTTGCATTGGCTCCAGGGAATCAAATGTGATTAAATTATAGTTCTTCCTAAAAGGCTCCTTATTGAGATTGTCCACAATGAATTTGATTTGATCACTCATAATTAGGTCTTATAACTAAAAATAGAGATAAAATTCCTTAATACTGGTAATAAACATTCTGGAAAAAAAATCAGTATTATGTTTATAGGAAGTAGGCATGAAAAGTATAATTCTACATGGTACACAAAATGCTAAGGGTTGTTTTGTTGAAAGAAATCAGAATATGAAGACTTTATTATGAATGTTACAGTACATACTGTTAATATTTAATACCAAATAGTTTTGTACATGCATCTGGTAGGATAGCAATCATCTGAGTTAACAATGAATTAACATGGACAAATGAGTGATAAATTCCACCTATATTAACTTCTCTTCCATTCAGCTCCACAACTACCCAGGGCTAAAGATTGTTAGGCTACAGACATGGTTCTAATTTCATTTTAATTAGCAGCCCATGTTTAAAAATTAGGAGATTTTTTTTTTTACATTAAAATCTAGACGTCTAGTTTCTTGTCAAAATCAGATCGGCAACCCTGGGCACACATTTGTGCACAGCCACACCCAACTGAAGCTGAATGGATGCTGCCAGCTTTAGCCTGGGTATGTTCTCTTTGGTTTTGTTCTGGTTTCCTCCACCAAGCACTCTTCACCAATCATCGACTCTGCTGCCTTTGAGTAATTCAGGCCTATGTTTCCCGTGCCTTCAATAAGGTAACAGCCTTAAGTTTTCTGGCCCCCACTTCTCCTATTCCAAATTATTTGTATGACTCTCACTGTTCACAAAATAAAGTTCAAATTTCTTGGATTTCGAGACTCTTCAGGATCTAGCTCAGTTTAGCTTTCCCAACTTTATTTCCAAATTGTTACCTTTCACTCCTCAACTTCACCAGACTGAAATACTTACTGCTCCCTAGTTTTTCCACATCTGCCTTCAGTTGATGCCGTTCTCTTGCCTAGAAAGACTGTTCCTTGCCTGATCTCCACAGGTGCAAATCCTAACAGTCCTTCAAGGTCTGGCCTCCAAATGCACGTCCTTGGAAGTCATTCTCTATCTCCCACATTCTGTATCAGAGTAACACCTCTACTGCCCTCCAAGTTAACCACACTTTATCTGCACTGCTCTCTTACAGTTACTTTTCTGTTTTGTACTAATTATTTACGTACATCTTCTCTTCTTTACTAAATTCCATGAGGACATAGTTGTGCCTAATTCCATCTGTGAATACCCACTGCATCAAAACAGTGACTTCTTCCATAGACTGGATGAATGCGTCCACAGGCCCAAGGCCAGAAAAAACAAAAAACAAAAAACGTATGCATAAGTAGGTTGGTGGTGATTATAACTTTTAAAAAGATTAAATATTTGATTATTTAACAGCTGAAATGGCAATACCAAGGTTCCTAGTGTTTCCTGCATGAAGATATCACTTGTTTAGTAGAAGGAGTGGTAGAAACTTTGCAGGCAAGAAATTTTTTAAACTAGCAATTTTAAAACTGAATTAAAAAATGAACTGCTAAAAAAAGAAATACACAAAAAAATTACTTCAGTGTTCCCTAACAGTTTTTAAGCATGAAATGAATAGATGCTATTTTATCAAAGTTGGGGCTGCCTGCATTTTGCTCTAAAATAGATTCTTTTTAATTGGGTGGGTGGAGCTGGATATTTGGAAAACATCAAATGTAAAGATATTATCATTTCTCCATAATTATAATAAAATTATGAGTAAAGATTATTATTGTTTAAAAATAAGTCAAAAGACAGTAGAAAGGATAATCAATGAAGTTTAAAATTTTGAGGTGCCCTTCAACCCATAAAAGGAAAACTTATGTAAATTAAGTAAAAATGCACACTGGAGACGCAAGTTTTTCATTGTTAAAAGTATTTTAAGTAAAAGTCCATGGCATAATCTTCACACACATATTTATTTAATTTTAATGCTTTAGAAATTATGCATATCACACACACACACACACACACACACACACACACAATTTTTCTTCCCTTTCAGAAAAAACAAATCACTTGGATAAACGAGTACAATGTTACCAGGAGAGGAAAAGAAGGTAGTTGGGTCCCCCACCCTGGTTGCCCACCAGCTTTCAGATGGTCACCCGCTGAGGACAAAGATGTACTGAACAGGTAGGTTGTCTATGCCCAGTGGGCTCTGAGCTCTAAAATTAGCAAAAGCAATTACTCTCCCTCTGCCAGCGGAAAGTCGCCACATTAATTCACGAGCACTTACCCACATAAGAGCCCAAGGGGGTGGGGGTGGTATTAAAACCAGGACGTGCGTTTATCTGGCACAACTCGGGACAGAAACGACACTGCCCTGGTCCCAGGCTGGCACCAGCGCGGGACCAGCAGCCTCTTAGGATTCCCAAAAATAGTGTTCCCCCTCCCCCGCCACCGGGGCTCGGGAAACGGCACAGGGGACCCCAAATCGGACCCAGGCACCTCGCTGGGGGTAATCTGGGCTCCCCGACCGCTCAACCCTCGGGGGAGAGGCCTGGACCCCCGCGAGGCCCGGCAGGCACCGACCCCGGCGTTGAGGGCTTAACCGCTGCGACCCTCCACTGGCGAGGTGCTGCACTGCGAAACGGGAGGAAGAGGGAGTTCTTTTTCTTTTGGGGGGCTCAAGGGAGTTTCCGACCGCGGGTTGGCGAGGTTACCTCAAATTCTCCTCAAGAAACCACTATTCCCCCCCCGCAGGAGGCATCCAGGCTCTAGTGGGTTCCTAGAGACGAGCTCCTTGGCAACGGTTGCTAGGCCGTGGCGTTACGTCACTTCCGGCGGGTGGGCCAAGCGGTTCCGCGGGGCCCTCTCGGGCGCGCGCTGGGGTCGAGGTCCCGGGCCGGGAAAAGTGGTGTGCCCGGCCCACGTGCAAAGTGGGTTCACGGGTCCTGAGCCACCGTGAGGAATGGAGAACACGGTACTTCGTGATGTCAGCTGGCAAGGAAAATATGAGAAGAGAAAAAAAAACTGAATTCCTCACGCCCTGAAAACGTAGTTGCCTTTTCAAACATCTTGGAAAAAACCAACTACAGATTTAGCATCAGTCTTACAGCAAAATAAAACAAACAAAAGAAATAAATTCCATATTAGGCATCTGCTATATGCCTTGCCCTGTGCTGGCTGCTGGGGATGCAAAGGAAGCCAGGAACTATGAGGGTCCTGTCCTCAAGGGCGGATAGAGACAATTTAAAGGCAACTCCAATACTACTATGATAAATGCCATCACAAAAGGACCCAAAGATGGGGGAACCCAGATGAAGTATCCCAAGTTTATTGGGGGCCGAACCGGACGATACTCTTAGGAAAGGTTCCATCGGTAAAAATGATGTTTAAGGACCAGTGAAAATTAGCCAATTGGGAAAGGGGATATTTTTGGCCAGAGGGAACAGAAAATTGCAAGACGAATCCATTGCTGGCTGCCTTCTGACTATTGAACTGTCAAGCAGAGGCATCCTGTGGGGCACTTGGAGGAAAACAAAGACCCATCCCAGCTCACAGATGCTCATGAGGAATTGGAGGAGATAACACTTCAAACTTTGAAAAATTAAGTAATTTAAATAACTTTGGGACAAGCAAAAGATTCTGCGTAGGGATTGCATAATTAATTGATCCTGGTGGGCATATTAGGTGATTCTCTGGGCAAGCTGGATTTGAAACCTCAGTCTGCCATTTTGTGGCTTCACCTTTCTGAACTTTCCTCATCTGTCTATAAAATGTGGTTCTAATAACACCTTCCTCAAATGACTGATGTGAGGATGGAGTTGGCAAAGGGAAAGTGATTATAACAGTGCATGACATTGGAAGAGCTAAAGACATTTTACCTTTTTTTTCCCCTACTTAAAAAAAAAAACGAGATGGTTAGATTTGCTCCTTCTATAGAGTCTACAGATGTAGGCTATAGAAAGAGAAGAGTGGTTTATCGAGTAGTTTTTAGTTCCTCCTCTGCGTGTTGCAGCTATTATAGAAACACTATACTTTTCAGTTATGAGAATGCAATGCTGTGTAAATTCAAGTAAGTAATGGAATCCACTCTGCACTCAAACATGAATGGATTTTATGCTTAGTGTGGTTGCTCTGGAACACAAGAATTTGAGGCCAGTCAGCATGCTTCCTGGGATCCATATACTGAGAAGCTTATACTCCAACTTGAAGCAAGAAAAGAGAGACTTAGAGAAGCCAGCTCATATTAGGTCTCTGCCTACCTATAGAGCCTTACAGGCCAAAGGAAGGCTTGCTACCACCCTCTGATTCATTTAAGGTAAAATCTTGAATGGATTCATTGAAGAGTCCAAGAGGAACTTCTCAGCAATAACTCCACACCACCGAAGGCTGGTAACATACCAAGTCAAGCCACTCACATGAAGACTTTTTTCCCTCTTGGATGCTATGTTGAGTCTTCCTTGTAAACCTCCAAAGATGCCTCATGGCTGAACTATATTTGGCATTTTTAAAGTGTTTTAATAATTTTTTAATGTTTATTTTTGAGAAAGAGATAGGATGAAAGTGCATCAGTGTGTGTGAGCAGGGGAGGGGCAGAGAGAAAGGGAGACAGAGGATCTGAAGTGGGTTCCACACTGACAGCAAGAGCCTGATATGGGGCTAGAACTCACGAACCACAAGACCATGACCTGAACCAAAGTTGGAAGCGTAACTGACTGAGCCACCCAGGCACCCCTATATGAGACATTTTTAATAGCTGAAGGGAAGTCCAGTTATATGAGACAATCTTTCTGAAAGATTCCCACCCTTACCCTGATTCTATATTTTAAAAAAAAATAGCTACATTAAGGTATAATTCACATACATACAATTCACCCATTTTATTTGTTTGTTTATTTTGAGAGAAACAGAGACAGTGCGAGCTGGGGAGGGGCAGAGAGAGGGGGAGACAGAGAATCCCAAGCAGGCTCTGCACTGCCAGTACAAAGCCCGATGCAGGGCTCGAATCCATGAACCATGAGATCATGATCTGAGCTGAAACCAAGAGTCAGAGATGTTTAACAAACTAGGCCACTCAGGCACCCCTATTTTATTTATTTATTATTTTAAGTTGACTTATTTTGAAAGAGAGAGAGAGCAGGGGAGGGGCAGAGAGAAAGGAGGACAGAGGATCTGAAATGGGCTCTGTGCTGACAGCAGAGCCCGATGCAGGGCTTGAAATCACAAGCGTAAGATCATGACCTAAGCTGAAATTGGATGCTTAACCATCTAAGCCACACAAACGCCCCTGATTCACCCAGTTAAAGTGTATAATTCACACTAATTCAAAAAGATATATGCATCCCTATATTTATTACAGTATGATTTACAATAGCCAAGATATGGAAGCAACCCAAGTGTTCACTGATAAACAAATGGATAAAGAAGATACACACACAGGAATATCTTGCCACTTGCAACAATAAGGATGGACCTAGAGGGTATAGTGCTAAGCAAAATAAGTCAGAAAGAAAAATACCATATGATTTAACTCATATGTGGAATCTAAAAAAAAAAAACAAATGAATGAACAAACAAAAAGTCAAGTCATACCTATAAATACAGAGAACAAACTGGTGGTTGCTGGAGGGAAGGGGTGGGGGGATGGGCAAAATAGTTGAAAGGGAGTGAGAGAAACAGGCTTCCAGTTAAGGAATGACTAAGTCATGGGAATAAAAGGCACAGTGTAGAGAGTATAGTCAATGATATTGTTATAGTAATGTATGGTGACAGATGGTAGCTACCCTTGTGGTAAGTCTAACATAACATACAGCAAAATTGAATCACTTATGTGTATACCTGAAAACAGTGTTAACAATGTGTGTCAACTATACTCAAAATTTTAAACATTATTATAAAAAATAAAGTATACAATTCAATGGCTTTTAGCATACTTACAAAGTTGTGCAACCATCAGCACTAATTACAGAACATTTTCATCACCCCAAAAAGAAACCCTGTACCCTTTAGCCATTATCTCTTAGTTCACGATTTTCAAAAACCCTGTCACCTCCCAGCCCCTGTCAACCACTAATATGCTTTCCTTCTCTATGAATATACCTTTTCTGGACATTTCATATAAAAGGAATCATAAAGTATGTGGGTCTTTGTGTCTGGCTTCTTTCACTTAGTATTGTGTTTTCAGGGTTCATCCATGTTGTAGCATGTATCAGTACCTCATTCCATTTTGTGGCCAGAATAAAATTCCATTGTTCATCCATTCCTCAGTTGGTGGACTTTTGGATTGTTTCTACTTTGGCTATAATGAACAATGGTGCTTTGAACATCCATGTATATACCTCCGCTGTCTCATCGATAAAGCACTTCCATTGGCCAAGTCAGATGAATAGGGTGTGTACATCAAGGGCATTGGTGAGTGGGAGGTGGGTGGTCATTCATTCTTGGGTTTGTCTTTTCAATTCTTGTTCATCTTAGCCTCTTGGCTGCTCATGGTTGTAGACTACAGAACCCAAGATGTGGATTCTTTAGCAGTTTTTATTTGTAACAACAAACTATTGTTGAAACCTACTTGTCCCTTGCTACCAAAGCACTAAAATTCCCAATATGCTTCTCACCTGAAGCCCTCTGGCAAAGATGCTGTTACAAGTGAATATGCTTTAAAAGTTCACCAGCTTCTAGTGGACAAGAGGGTGGGGACAGGTATGGAGTTGGTGAGAGAAACTAGAAGCTGCCCCTTACGACTCCCTTATTTAACCTTGTAGATACTGCAAGGCCATCCATGGCTGTGAATCTCTGCTCTGGTTATTCAGAGGGGGGAAAAATCACTCCTGGTCAAGTGTATCTTTTAAGAACCAGTTTAGTACAAGATTAAAATAAGGAGGGGTTCATTATTTCATGCAATTGTGAAGTCCAAGGATATTCTACCGTCAGGTATGGCTTGATTTGGTCAGTGATGTCATCTTGACACTCTTTCTCCCTCCATTTCTCTGTCTCTTATCTCCACTTCCCTCTGAATGGGCTGCTAGTAGCAAGAGGTTTACATTCACCCAGCCTAGCAACCTCACCAAAAGTAGAATCTTTTCTCCAATAGTTCCAGCAAATTCCTAGGGCCGACTCTTCACTGGTCTCAAGTATGTCAGAACATTCTTGAATCAACTGCTATGACTCCAGTAGATGAGTCAGGAGAGGGCAACTCCCAAAAAAAGAAGAGCGGGGTTCTATTACCAGAGATAGAGATCCAACGCAAACAAGAACAGCAGATGTCTCCTACGGTAGTCAGTGAAGGTGGTTAAATATTTTTTTAAGTTTATTTACTTATTTGAGAGAGAGTGTGTATGTGCGTGCATGTGCCAGCAGGGGAGGAGCAGAGAGAAAGAGGAGAGAAACCTATGCAGGCCCCACGCTGTCAGTACAGAGTCCAACATGGGGCCCAATCTCATGAACTGTGAAGTCATCATGACCTGAGCTGAAATCAAGAGTTGGCCTGTTAACCAACTGAGCCACCCAGGAGCCCCGAGGGAAGGTGGTTAAATCTTAAAAGCTGGGTAAGCAAAACCAGAAGAGGAAGAAATAAGCCTGCACTTATTGTGGAGAGTATCTGTATCACTGCAAACCTTCTCCCTGACTTCCTCCCAACAACTCATCTTTCATCAATTCAATCTTCTATCGTAGGCCAAGTGAGGTCTTGAGATATCAGCAGACTCCCCAGGTCTCCACGAAAATCTGAGGATGCTGTGAACATAATGCCTCCAGCCTCTTCTCATTTCAGAACTTCCAAACAAGAACTTTCCTGTGCAGAGTACAGGGAAGCTAAGCCAATTTTCTGTTTTTGGTATTAAATTTAGACCTTTCATCCTGACCATGAGATATTTCTGGATTCTGCGTGAGTATTCAGAGAATGCCAGTTTTCAAGATGCTATCCCATCTGGGGCTCCTCTGCACACTGCCCGCTTTAGCTCATTCTTTCAAAACTGGGAAAAATGACCCAGACACAGGAACAAATTTGGAAGTGGGTTATTCTGCTATCCATTAATTGTCATTTAATGCCGTTGCCATCTAGGTTACTTGGAGAGGAAAGAAACTGAATTTAAACAGAAACCTGAATTGAGTTTTGCATATATCCTAAATTGTCTCAGCTCTGGCAATTTAATCTTGTGGGTATGTTTAGTAGCACAATGTGCTTTTCTAAAAGGTAAAAAGATAAATAATATGTGAAATATTCAATTGGATGGATGAGATTCCAGAAGTCTTGTTAAATGTGTGTCTGGTACTACATTTTTGTAAAATAGTTTTTTAATGGGTTTGGGGAGATTAATGGGCAATGTAGAAGAGTCAAATAATAAGCAATTCCTATTAAGTCCTTGGGTACAAGTATGGATTGAAAAATAAGATGCACCTAACATTTTTATTGGGCTCAAATAATAATCATGTCATCACTTACTTAAGTGCTTACTGTATGTCAGGAACTCTGTTAAATGCTTCCCATATGTGTTGGAATTTATTAAAATATTTATGTGCACACTCCTTCTGTTTCCCCTCCTTTGGAAACAATTTACATTGCCTTGAGATTTCCAGGTTGAAATCAGAAGCTGTGCTTCCTGCCTTTTGTAAAGGTCTTCAGTCTTTGGGGGAGATTATACTGGCTGTGGAGAGAGGAGTTCCTTCCGAAGTAAGGAGAGAGAAGAGAGATGCTAAGAAGAATGAGAAAGGATCACAGGTTGATCGTTCTGGGGCAGCTCCTAAGAAGGGAGAAATACCCTGTGGAAGCAACATTGTGAATCCAGTAGCTTCTGGTGTGGCCCAAACTCCTTGTCCCAGGCCTGACATGGAAGTATCGATCGATACTATTAAACCTGAAAGGACCAGGCAGTCTGGGATGATGGGTGGGTGATCAAACATTCACCAGGATGGGCCAGCGACAGAAGACTACAAGTGACTCTCTGAAGCTTTGCCCCCTCAGAAGAGCCCAAGGACTTGGCAACACCCAGGATGTGTATGAGAAGGAGATGCCGGATAATGACAGGATGGGATCTCAGACTTGGATTTCAGTTGATTATAAAATAATGTCCTTTCTCTTGCAAATCTGAGCTGTGGAGTCAAATGGCTAATCTCTGTAACTGTCAGCTTCCTAGCAGGATAAAGATGGCACAGTCTGGGCAATTGAAGAGAGCTTAATAAAGGACCATTTATAAAGGTGTGGGCAGGGTTTAGGGAAACTAACAAAGAACCGACAACAAAAGCAGCCATTGCTGCCTTAAGGCTGACTCAGCAAGAGGAGGGAACAGGCACCAAAAGCCCGACAGAGTGAGTAGCTCTGTGGAGAAGGTTGCCTAACAGGACCCATTAGATCCAGCCAGTCTTGACCTCACTCCTTCCACTCTCTGGTCTCCCATCTGGTCTCTCATTGGCTAAACCAAAAAGAGTGCCAAAGGGGCAGGCAACCCTGCTTAGGTCATCAGTGCAGACTGGGCCCCCAGGCCACAGAGCCAGAAAGAAAATGGTGGAATGAGGATCTGGAGGGGCAGACTGAATCAATTATAAATTCAATTCTATATTGAATTATACAATCCAAATGAAGTGCACAAAGGCCTGGTGAGGTCAACTAAACTACCCCCATGTCTCCAAGCTCCCCTGACTCTCTAGCTCCAGGCATGGCATGGAGTTAGGCCAAGTTTCATTTCAGCACACTGCCCACATCCACATCGTCTCATTTGATCTTTACAAGTCTGCAAAGACAATATTGTTTTTTATATTTTATAATTAAGGAAATTGAGGCCTAGAGAAGTAGTAGAGGGCCCAAGGTGACATACCTAGGAGCTGGCTGAGCCAAAATTCAGACACGGGTCGGCCTGATCCCAAAGCCATTTTCACCAACCTACTAAACTGGCTCAAAACCGGCTCAGCAGAGTCTGAAAGACCATAAATCAGGCCACTGAAGCAGAAGGCAAAGGGATTTTCTGTGTAGGAGGGCCAGTGTTAACATGCCGTCTGGATTTCTCTGCCTACAAGGGCTTGCCAAGGGAAGTCTTCTCTTACCCAGGTAGGGCTAATGGTTTAAAATCCAAGTGCTTACCCTGGAATCACAGAGGGGGAAGACAGAGAGAAAACACTCGGTCCATGATGGGAAAAAAAGTGTATTTTCATTTCAAATGCCTTTCAAGTTCTTTTTTTCCCAGCTGAATGTTGGTGTATTTATAGAATTCAGGGGGAGTATTTAAGAGTAACCAGCAGTGGAGCTGCATTTGAGGCCATCAGGAAGCTCCAAATCATGCAGGAAAAGGTTGATGGGAGGGGACAAGTAAAGGCCAAGATCAGCAGGGCACAAACTGGCCTTCTCCTTCATGTTGCCAAGAACTTTTCTCCCTTCTGGGCTGATGACGCTGATGAAGTCTATAAGAGTGCTATAGATGGAATGACAGAACCGAAATGATGGGCAAATGGATGAATGGTGAAATGAATTGTGGTATAAATATACACCAGAATGTTGTTGAACCATAAAAAAAAAATAAGGACAGACACCTGCTACAGCATAGATGAACCTTGAAAACCTTTTGTTGAGTCAGAGAAGCCAGACACAAGAGTCCACATACCATATGATTCAATTTATGAGAAATATCTGTAACAGACAAATCCATAAAGACAGAATGCAGACTGGTGATTGCCAGGGGCTGAGGGGAGGGGAGAATGTGGGGCACGTGCATAATGAGTACAGGATTTCCTTCTGGGGTGATGGAACTCTTCTGGAGATGGAGGTGGTGGGTGCACAGTATTGTGAATGTTCTAGATGTCACTGAATTGTTCCCTTTAAAGAGGTTAATTTTATACAATGTGAATCTCACCTGAATCAAAAAGAAAGGTTGGGCAGTCAGGGCCCTGGGGGGTCAACCGTCCACTCTAAGTCTTCCAGGCTGTCTTTGTGCCTTTCAGCTGAAGTCCCAGCACTGCGTGTGTAAGGCCTGATTTCATTCCAGGCTTGCCTTCTCTCTCTACGCTGACCACCGGCCTCCTTTCAGTGGCTCACACACACCAAAGCCGTCCCAGCCTCAAGACCTTGGCACTGTTGTTTGCCCCGCCCTGGCCCCTGGCTGTTCTTCACCCAGATCTTCCCGGGCCTGGCTCCGCCTCCTCATTCAGGAGGAGGAAATGAAGTAGAATAGAAAATATCACACAGAATAAGGCAAACATTTCCGTGTCAGAGATATTTTTGCTGTGTCACAAAGCATTTCAAATTTATGAGCTTAAAAACAACGCTTCTCCCCCCCCCCCCCACATGTCTGTGAGGCAGCGAGGCTCAGCTGAGCAGTTTTTCTGCTCCATGTGGGATGTGCTGGGGTCGACTTGTGACTGAATTCAGCTGGGGGCTCATCTGGGGCTAGAACACCCAGGAGGGCTTCCTTCCTTTCCAGGCTTCCAATCCGGCTGCCATTTCTCCTTGACATGGACGCTCTGTCCCCTTGTGGTCTGTCATCATGCAGGGGCCTCACCTGCCCTCCTCACATGGCAGCAAGGTAAGAAGAGCATAAACGTGAGAGCCACCAGGCAGGCCTCTTAAAGCGCAGACCCAAAACGGCAGTGCCATTATTGTTGCGTTCTGTGGGTCAAAGGAAGTCTGAAGACCTTCCCTGATTCAAGGAAAGAAGAAACAGACTCCATCTCTGGATCAAGGAGCAGCAGGTGCATACCAGGAACAATGTTTGCTAAATGGTTGGCACACATCTTTGCAGATAATCTACCACGATTGTTTTGTGAAAGTTTTATTTCAGTTTAATAAAAAGGCATGTGTGTTTTTTGGGTCACATGACAAACATATTTCTTGCTGCAAATCATCAAAAGGTTCGAAAAACACATGTCTTCCGCATCCCTTTGTAAGGTTCTTCCGTAAGCACTTAGTACTCTCTGAACTCAATTTACTTGATTGTACATCTCTCCTATTAGAATATAAGCTCTCTGAGGGCAAGGACCTTGTCTATCTTGTCCCTGCTACATCCCCAGCTCCTAAAAGGGCCCGACACTTAATAGGTGCCTAATAAACATCTGTTGCTGTTAAATAGGTAGCAACAGCTATCAGTTGTTGGGTGCTGAGCACTTAAAGCATTGTCTCATTTAATTCATTCAACACCTATTTGAGCACCTACTTTGTGACGGGCACTATTCTAGCTGCTGGTGGAGGAGCAGTGAACAGAAGAGACGATAATCCTTGCCCTCACTGAGTTTACATTTCACTATGATACTAGAATAGTACCGAGATCTGTTGATACTATTTTGACAGATAAGGAAACTGAGAGTCAGAGAGGTCAGGCAACCTGCCCAAGGTCACACAGCTAATAATTTCACGCTGACCTGGCTCTGCTCCATTTTGCACAGACATTGGGTTTTACCCAGAGATCAATCTAAGTGGTTACAGATCTCAATTCCTGCAGTTGCTTCCCTGAAGGATCAAACTTGTCTTTCTGGGAATCAGACCCAGGCAGTGGGAAAAGGTGAGTCCCATGACCTCACAGTCCCTGCCCCCCCTCCTTCGTGACGACGGCTCACACCTGGGGTGTTGCAGATTTGAGCCACAGCTCTCAGTCACCCCCACTGTCTTATCAGCATGTGACATCCCCAAGTGGCTGGGGCCTGCAGGCCTGGCAAAGAATGCAGCCTGAACAAAAATAAACCTGCCACATTCCTTGGCAGCCCCCTGCCCCTTCCCGCTCTCCAGCCATCCATCCTCACAGCAGAGCCTGCCAGGGAAGGCCAAGAGAGGGAGAGCAGGGTGGAGGAAGCAAGTGCTGCTGCTGGCCAACCCTTGGAAAGAGAGGGAGAGGGAAGAGAGGAAGAGAAAGAGAGAGAGAGAGAGATCACCTTATATGGGAACGCGCGCAGACAATGTGTGGCAATGCCTTAGAGTGCAGCAGAGGTCAGATACCAGACAGATGGAAGAAATTAAACATGGGACAGAGCGTGTTCCTGGGCCCTGAAAACAGCTCTTGTTTCACAGCGAGTTTGCACAAAGCCTGGCCCGTTTTCCTTTTTTGCCTAAGCTGAGCAAGACGTGCGTCCTAAACTCTTCATGACTTTGACTCAGGCCCCCTGACTCTGACTTGGCAGAGGTCTCAACCCTTTCAAGTCGATTCTTTGACGAACAAAACTCCTCTTTGCAAATAAAAAGGGAAAGACTGGGCCTCTTTCTCACGAGTTTCCAATACCTCTCCAAAGTACATAAATTAGTGGCTAATGAGTAAATAAGCCTTCAATTCTCATTCTTTCATTAATTCATTCACTCATTCGTTCATTCATTCAACAAATATAGAGGACCAATTATGCCCCAGGCACCGGGCCAGGGGCTGGGAAGACTGTTGATAGTGGATGATGATGATGATGGTAGTTACCAATTTGTTGACTTGTACTCACAAATATTTCAATTCATAATAATTTACTCAGCCCCTTCCATGTTCTAGGCATTGGTGATACAGAACATTGGTCTAGAGTCATCTGGCCCCTGCCCTGTGGAGTTTGCAAAGGGGGTGGGGGAAAGTGGACATGGTAGTTATTGAAAACATGAGTCCAAAGGACCGTCACAACAGCATTTTTAATTAGCTACCATTACCATCTCCATTAGTCCCAGGGTTTTTGAACCTGAGCACTATGGACATTTCAGGCTGCATCATTCTTTGGCATGTGTGCGTGCGTGCGTGTGTGTGTGTGTGTGCACGCACACGTGTGTGGGCCTGGGGTGCTGCTCTGTGCATTGTAGAATATTCGGCCATGTCGCTGGCCTCTTGCCACATGGTGTCAGTAGCAGTAACCCCCTTTCCCTCTAGGTCCTCCAACTGTCACTACCCGAACACATCTCTAGACACTGCCAAATGTCCCTGGGGGGACAAAATTGCTCCTGGTTGAGAATCACGGATTCAACAGATGAGGAAGTAGAGACTCAGAGTGGGTTAAGAAACTTCCTAACGGTCAGACCACTGGCAGGCAGGGCTCACACCCTGATAATTCTGGTTCCAGGGCCCATGGGCATCACTGTTACAATGTGAAACCCTATTTCCTTGATAGTAGATAACTATCCCACTGTGCTCAGCCGTTGGCTGGGAGCAGCCAGAGGGAAATACAGCCTTACCGTGAATTTGGCAGAGCCAGAGGGCAGAACCCAGGGCTGTCAGTCAACCATGTTCTTCGCAGCAGACTCTCCTGAAGGACTTCTGAATGGTACACTCTGTAGCTGCCACATTATCAGAAAAGTGCTGCCCAGTACTTACATTCACTTTAAGGCAAGATCTAAAAGTTATTGGAGATATAGCGGGTTCCAAAGCCAGGCTGGCATCCTTTAGACCAAAGGGTCCATTTTCCTTGGAATGCCTTGAGCTTCTTAGTGAACTTCAAAGTCATCTCCTACTTGGGTACCACCATCAAGGAGGTAAGGAGTGCTGCCTTGAGGGGCTACTTTGTAGTTTGTGGATGTGGGCATTTCCTGAGCCTCGGTTTCTCCATCTGCACAATGGAATCAACCTGCCTTATCCCGTAGGGTTGATGTGAGAATTGAATGAATATTTATGGAGCTGCTTTTCAGGAGAAGATGGAGGTCCTCCTGTTTGAATCTTCTGCCTATTTCTTGGTTTTATACGGATATCTCCCTGCTAACCACCTCTCTCATTCTTCTAATGGAGATTCATCCAGGCACCTACACAAGGGACAACAAACTAGCATTCCAAGAGCTAAATTTGACAGGTAGGAAAGTTGTGTTTGGTTCACAGAGTGCTAAACAAACAAACCGATGGAATGAACCAACATTTGAAAACTGAGATATTTCAAGATGAGGACAATCAAAACCAATGTGTCTCAATTCTATTTATTCAGGCTATCTGGATTTCTGGTCCCCTTGAAAATTTAGGAAGCCTGGATATACTGTGTGACAGATTGACTAGGACGGAGAAGAGGCTGCCTGCCTCAGAAGGAACATGCACTGTCCAGTTTTCCACAGTTCCCCCACCCCATCATCCGTTATCCTGAAGCTCACGCGCTGCCATTTTTCTTAGAATAATATTCCTTTTCTCATGTATTTATCAAAGGGGGAAAGGTAGACCAGGAGGTCTATGATCTTTCTTGCACCGGATCCCACTTCACTTTGCTTAAATCACCACCTGGCACTTGCAGCATCCAAGTTTACCTTGTCAGCCTTCTAAGCCCTTCTGGAATTTCCTTCCTAAAATTATCCCTGCTATTACAAAAGAATCCTCTACATTTTTGTTTCCTTTTAGTGCACAGAGCACTGTCTTTCACTTCTAACAAGAACCCAAGAGGCATATATTACTTCCTCCATTTTAGAGAGGAGTTGAGTCCTAGAGAGATGAAGTGCTGTCCAAGGACATAGCTGGTTAGTGGCAGAGCAAAGTCCTACTAACCCTAAGTCTGATACTTTTTCCATTACTCTAGGCTGCAAAGTGTACTAGAACTTTCAGATGCAAAAGAAAGTTAACTGAAACTGGCTTAAGAAAAAAAGGGGGGGGGGCAATTTATTAGCTCATATAACTGGACAATCCAAAGGAGACATAGTCTTCAAGCACAACTGAATCTGGGGGATATTGTCCTCAGAACGTTATCAATCCTTCTCTCCTGGTTTTACTCCATACTCCATTGGCTTTATTTTCATGTAGCCCTCCACTCATGACGGCAAGACTTCTACCAGTAGTTCAAGGTCTCATCCTAGCTTCAAATCCAATAGAAAGAGAGCTTCTCCTTCCAGATGGTGCCAACAAATGGAATAAAGTCTCCTTGGTCCGGATTAGCACACTCTAGGTATGCACCCGGGAGCCAATCATAGCCAAAGGGATATGGTGTGCTGATTGGCCAGACTCGGTCATGTGACCACCGCCAAATAAAGGGGCGGGGTTAGCTACACCCAAACAGGAGCTGATGCATGACAGTGGAGGAGTGACTCCCCCAAAGTAAAATTGCGTGCTGTTATCAGACGCGGGGATGAATGCCAGACAGGCATGTCTATTACACCTAGAATCTTCCCTGCCACAGACTCCTTCCCGCTGGCCTTCCAGTATGCACGAGTCTTCCCTCCTACCCTACCTTCTCTGCCTTTGCTGCTGGGACACTTACCTCCTCTCATTCCCATCCTCATATGCTCTTTCCTACTCAAGTGGATTTCAAGACCCAGGTCAAGCCTCCCCTATTCAACCACCGTGAGTTACAATGAAATCCTGTCTCTGTACAGTGAGAATCTGAACCACACTCCAGCACTCAGTTCCATAGCTGTTGAATGAATGAATGAGGAAACAATGTGCATGAAATCAACAATTAGAAAACAGGGTCTACATTAGAAAAAATAAACAAAAACGTTAGTGGTAGCTACCTTGCCTGGTTATTGGTGATTTTCACTCTTGATTCCTTTCAGTATTGTCTACAATTAAAAAAATATATAACAAATGATAATAGTGAAAAAGGAAGTAATACAAGTCTGGTTTAAACAGCTGGACTATAGGGGTGCCTGGGTGGTTCATTCAGTTGAGGGTCTGGCTCTTGATTTTGGCTCAGGTCATGATCTCATGGTTTGTGAGTTCAGGCCCCACGTTGGGCACCGCACTGGCAGCTCAGAGCCTGCTTGGGATCCTTTCTTTCCCTGCCCTTCCCCTGCACATGCTCTCTCTCTCTCTCTCTCTCTCTCTCAAAATTAAATAAATAAACTTAAAATAACTAAGTAAATAAAAAATAAACAGCTGGACTATAAGCAAGATGAAGGTAAGGGTCAAGTATTCATTCTCTTATATTCCCCTAACTCTCAACAGCAGGGTGCACTCAGTGTAAGCCAGTCGGAGCTCCTTGAGAGCTAAGTTAACAGCATCAGGATTTATAACAGACGCTGATTTCCTTCCTAAAAGCCAGTATTCCTTTCCTCTTTCAGACTCTCCAAACCCAATGGTGTGTGGTCTCCTTCCTCCTCCTCTTCACGGCCAGGTACTTCACTGAAGTAGACCCCAGACCCAACGCCTGTTGAAGAGGGTGAAATCTGGTCTAATTCAGCATGGTTTTTTTTTTGACATTTTGGGGAGGATAATTCTACTGATTTGTTAAGTTGCTTCATGAGCCACCTTGGAATTTACTTGTTATATGAAGTAAAATCTTCCTTACTGTTTTAAGTATTGAAGCTAATTTGAGTTGTGCCTTTTGTTTCAGAATCTTAGCCAACCCAAGGGTCTATTAAAGACATTGCAGAACATACAAATGAAACAGCACTCAAAAACAGGGATGCTCAGGGCTCTTCAGTGGCTCAGTTGGTCAAGTGTCCATCTCAGCTCAGGTCTTGATATCAAGCGTCGTGAGTTCAAGCCCCACATTGAGCTCCACACTGGGCATGAAGCCTACTTAAAACAAAATAAGCAAAAAAAAAAAAAAAAAAAAAAAAAAAAAAATCCCAGGAATTCTCTCTAATTGGTTGGGAGTGGATATCAAAATCTGGAGTTGGGGACAGGTACATAATTTGATAGTTCTTTTTGAGTACCACTGTCAATCTACACATGGAATTGCTAAGCATCCTGCTGAGATGGAAAGAGGGGCCTAATACCTTTTGCAAACAAGAAACAATATTTGTACTAGAACTATGTCCCATCACATGAAAACTGCTACAAAACACCAAGTTTTGTCTTTGTAAGGTAATATTTCTGGGAGTCTACCCAACAGCGTCTAAGATGGAGCTGATTAAGGAAATGCTAAGCCAAATGGCATAACCTCTAGAAGCCTCCGTTTGCTCAACTGTACACTGGCGAGAACTAGATGAGGATCCTCTGACATTAAAGATCAGAAAATATTTCATGAACCATAAAGTAAAAAATGGATTATCTACACTAAGCAGATCAGACATACTGCAATGCATCCCCAGAATTGGAACAGTCTAAATTTAGGATGTGGTGTGACCAAAATTGTCAGTCAATTGTTTCTATGTGGCCTCATCACGTTTCTTATGCTTCTGAGCTCTATTTCCTCGTCCGTATCCTGTGGCAAGACCTCATTCTGACTGTGCACTGAGGATAAAATAAGGCTCTTTGAAAAAGAGAAACATACCACTATTACTATTTCTTGTCTGGAGTCAGACAATAGCAACAGAGCAAACAAAATTAGACTGGGAGGCACTGATTCCACAGTGAATGTTGGGGCATCGCTGCCCTCTGCTGGTCAGCAGCGGTGCTGCAGTGCTTACAGAGAGGAGAGGGTCCCTGGAGAAGGACCCCTGGGAAACTAAGGTGCCCAGAGGGTAAGGGACTCGCCAGAGAGCACAGAGTTAACTTTGGATACAGCATCTGGGGTTCCTGACTCTTAGCTCTTTCTAGAGGGAGAAGAAGGAGGACTGGAAATTCATCCATTATGGTTTCACTCTTGCTAGACTTCTAAAGAGCTTTTCTAGATAGTCTGTTTGGGACTTTTCTCTTATTCTTCCTTTGCCACCCAAACTGCCTGGACTCCCTTTACCTTTTTAAGGGAGCCACTATTGGCCCTGAGGCCAAGAATCCTCATTGGATGTGGGGCACTTTACAGAAATGATCTGAATCCTTACAACTGCTTTGGAGGGTGGGCTAGGAAACTAAAGCTCAGAGAGGTTAAGACATAGGCACAAGGTCCAACAGCAAGGAAGTGCAGGAGCTGGGATCTGAACTCTCACCTGAGACCTCAAAGCCCACAGTCTATACCTGCCAAACAAAACAAAACAAAACAACATGGCAACTTGTGTTGAAGACATGATTTAAAGGTAATTTTGTGTTTTTTTGAAAATGTGCTGGGAAGACACATGATGAAATAATCAGGAGAATTTTTTGAGTATCTGCCATATGCCAGTGACATTCACATACAATATCTGTTCAGTCTCTTATTGACACATATGACCATGAATCCTGTCCACAATATGGAGGCACAAATGAAGGAACTATGTTCAAGAAGTTAAGAAATTTGCCTCATGTCACTTGGTGAAAGCTGGCATTCAGACCTGAATTCCTCTGCTTAATGTGAGTATATAAATAAATTCTAAACACAAACATAAAAACATAAACAGAGGACAGTACACAGTAACCTGGCTCAGACTGGCCTGCAGGTCTCCCAGCCATGAAACCCCTCAAACTCTCCTGTAAACCATTTCCTTTCTGGTGGTCTCAGGATTTGAAGTCCTCCTGATCTGGGTTCAAACCCCACATTTCTGAGCACTACTATGTGCCAGGCCTGGGCTGGGTATATTATTTAATATAATTCTTGTGAGAACACTGTGAAGTAGATAATGATTATTTTCCCTGATGTTGATAATTTGTTAATATTCTATGTGATATTGTCTTCACAATCTTATTCTTCCCCATTTGCAGACCAGAAAACAGTTACAGACAAATGAAAATAATTTGCCTCAGGCCCTTTGCACTTGCCATTCCCTCTGCCAGCCAATCCAGGGCTCACTCCCTCAACCTCTTTAGGTCTTCACTTAAAAGTTATCTTCTCAGGCCTTCTCCAACCACCTTATTTAAAAGGCCAACCCCCACTCATACATCTCAATGACAAAAAGACAATCTGATGCAAACGTGGGCAAAGGACTTAAAGAAACATCTCTCTTAGAAGATACATGAACGGCCAATGAGCACACAAGTAAATGCTCACCTAATGACTTGCATCAGGGAAATGCAAATCAAAACCTCACCAGATACAAGCTCTTACTACTAGGATGGCTATTATTTACTAAATAGAAAATGCTAACTGCTGGCAAGGATGTGGAAAATCTGGAAACCCTGGAAACTGCGGGTAGGCACATTAAATGGTCCATCCATTGTGGAAACCATTTAGGTGATTCCACTTTTACGTTGTTACCTGAAAGAACTGAAAACTGGAGCTCAACTACCTGTACCAGAAAGTTCATGGTGACATTATTCACAATAGCCCAAGGTGGAAATGACCCAAATGTCCATTGGCCGATGAATGGATGTATCAGATGTGATCTCACCATACAACAGAAATTATTATTCAGCCATAAAAAGGAATGAACTGATACATGCTAAAACATGAGTTAACCTTGAAAACATGATGCATAGTGAAAGAAAAGACCACACAGGATATGATTCCATTTATGTGACAGACCCAGAATAGGTAAATCCACACAGAAAATTAGTGGTTACCAGGGGCTGGTAAATCCATAGAGACAGAAAGCAGATTTGTGGTTGCCGGCCAGGGGCTACAGGGGCAGGAGAAGGGAATGGGGAGTGACTGCTAATTGGTGTGGGGTCTTCTTTCTGCTGATGAAAATGTTTGGGAACTAGATGGAAGTGATGTTTGCACAGCATTGTGAATGTACTAAACACCACTGAATTGTTCACTTTAAAATGGTTTATCTTATGTTATGTGAATTTCACCTCGATTTAACCAACAAGTTCAATCCCAAGCAACCTTATTTAGGAAAATACCCTGCATGGTTTTTCTCTATCAGGCACATGACCCTCTCACACACTCTATATCTGATTTACTTATCAATTGTCCATCCTGTTTCCTTAGAATATGAGTTCCAAGAGGATGGGTATTTGGGTCCCTTCTATTAGCTCACATATCCCTAAAAAGTCTCTGGCGCTCAGGAAATAATTGTTGTGTAAATGAATTAGGAAGGATGTGGTGAAGAAGAGTCCTGCCCCTGAAGCTCCACCCCATCTCCTTTCTAATGGGCTCTTGATCCTCAAATGTGTCAACCAATAACCCTTAGTCTGGGCTCCTTCCTTTCCTGATGAGCTGACAGGAAACTTTTTAGTTTTTCAAACTTCTCTCTGACAGTTTGAAAGACGAGAGACATGGGCCACCTGGGTGACTCAGTCAGTTAAGGGTCTGACTTTGGTTCAAATCATTATTTCACAGTTCATGAGTTCGAGCCCCGCATTGGACTCTGTGCTGACAGCTCAGAGCCTGGAGCCTGCTTTGGCTTCTGTGTCTCCCTCTCTCTGTCCCTGCCTCTCACGCTCTGTCTCTCTCTGTCTCTCAAAAAATGAATAAACATTAAAAAATTAAAAAAAAAAAGAGGGACAGGAGAAGAGACCATGAATCTATCACAATGTAGGGAAACACTGTCTGCTCCTCTGCCTTGTGGCTTCCCACAGCAATTTATGGGAACCCCAGACCACAGCTATGAGGCCATCCTGTCCCCCAGCCAGGACGACATCATCCCCAGCTGCTGCACAGGTGGCTCTTCAAGGGAGGGACATTTACAGGAACAGGTCAATAACCATTTACGGAACAGCTACTCTGACACAGCCCCGTACCAGGCACTGGGCCAAATTACAAATGGAAGATAACATTCATTCATTCATGTGGTTAACAAACATTCTTTGAGCACCTACTAAGTGCCTTATACTCTGGTCCTTGATTTCACAGTTTACAGTTGAATTTACAGCTTAGATGCCAGCACTGTATTGACCAGGGTTTCTTGGCTCAGCACTATTGATATTTTGGGTCAGACAACTCTTTGTCATGGGGGGTTGATTTAGGTATTGTAAGATGTTTAACAGGATTTCCAGACCCTTGCACATAGTAGATGCTCAGTAAACATTTGCTGTCTGAATGAATGAACAAAAGAAAGGGGAAAGGATTATGAGAAAGGCCTGGAGAAGCACAGGCTGCTACTTTGGGGCTTGGGGTTCAGGAGGATGTGTATTACCTTACTTCTTTCATTATCCATCCATCCAGTGATCCATCCACTCATCCACCAAGCATTCTTCAGACATCTGGGTTGTGCCTGGAACCTAGGAGACTAGTTTTTAAGAACTCACAGTTGACCATGAGACACGAAATGTATTCAGGAATAACTGCAATCCCGGATATAAAGTGATAAGCCGTGGCATGAGGGCACCCAAAGATGGCGTACTGGTCAGGACAAGGACAATTGTTTACTCTACACCCAGGTTCAGTAACCTAATATTCAAAGATTGAATTATAGCAGAAATGAACAGATTTTTATGCCATGCCTAACTCCTCCTTCTAACTCAACCTGAAATCAGCGGCCCTTTGTAGGCCTAATCACGGCTGATTGGAAGAGGATGGACATCTGCCCAGGTGAGCCTGACCACTGGCTGATTGTCCCTGTCTTCTCAGAGCCTATATCTTCTTCTTGTTACTATTATGAACAATATATCATTACTAATTAATAGCTGCAATTCAATGAACATTCTTATGTACCAGGCATGATACTTTTAATGAGTAATCTCAGTTAATTCCCTTAAAGAAAATCAGTCAGTCGGAGAATTTCATTATGTATGGCAACCCTAGGGGTATTTGGGATTTAAGTAATGCACTTTGGGGAAAGAAGTATGATTATTCAACTTTCACTTAATCAGAGAAACTAAGTGGTAGGTGGCATTGTAAAGGAAGGCAAGGCACTGGGCAGGCAGATGCTAAGTGGGAGACTGTTCCAAGCATAAGGGAAATGGGGGTGGGTATGAAAAAAAAAAAAAGCAAGAGAGAGAGAGAGAGAGCCAAGGGAAATTAGGTTTGACTGGATAAAATGGACAGTAAGAATTCTGATAAAAGCAATGAAGTGGGCAGGGAGAAGTACAGAGATCTCCCCTCCCTCTTCTGGCAGGCGAGCAGAACTAGGGTGCTCTCCCTACCCTACCCCTTCTTCCTGGGGCCTCCAGAGATTCTGAGCTCAGCCTCGGGCCTGCCCCTCGGCTCTAGCCCTCACTTCCTGTTTGCTGTGCCTGTTCTATCCCCTGTCCTCATCTCCTCAGTCTGGTGACTGGCCCCAGGCCCTCCCCATTCCATTGACTTCTCCACGTAACTTGGTGCTCTTGAGCTGGACGGAGACCACCCTGATGAGTGCCATATCACTGGCTCAACAAAAAGGGTGAAAGCAAGTCAACATCTTTCACATGAGGTACGGTCAATTTGACAGGGCTAAGAGCATAAGGTTGTGTTTTAGTTAAGCTTTATTGTGAGGAATAAATATTCAGTCACATTATGTCACTGTGGCATATAATGCACCGTATATATTTCATCTCTTCTCCCAGTTCCTGACATAGGGCTCCTAAAACCCTTGTAATTTTCTGAGTAAGAGGGATGCTAAGAGCAACTTTTATTTTAACATTTGATCTTTGACCGTGGTTCCTGACACAGGTTCCTCACTTTTGTCCTAGTGAGGCAACTTTTGGTGGGCTCTTGGATAGCTTCAGGATAGGGGATGGTCGCCAAGAAGACCAAGCCATGACTAGAAGCTTAGAACTTTCAACCCCACCCCGCATCCTCTGGGGAGAGGAGCAGCTAGAGGTTAAGTTAATAACTGATCATGTCTCCATAATGAAGCTTCCATAAAATCCCTAAACTACAGAGTCTGGACAGCTTCCGGGCTGGTGAACAGCTCCACATGCCGAGACAGTGGTGCACCCCAACTCCGTGGAGACAGAAGCTCCTGCACTCAGAATCCTTCTAGCCAGATGCACCTCTTCATCTGGATGGTCATCTGTATCCTTTATTATCTCTGTTGTAATAAGCCAGTAAACATGTTTTCCTAAGTTCTATGAGCAAATTACCAAACCTGAGGAAGGGGTTGTGGGAACCCCCAATTTGTAGCCAAGTCAGTCATCTGGACCCACTACTTCTGATTGCCATCTGAAGTTGGGGTAGGGGCAGTCTTGGGAGACTGGGCCCTTCACCTGTGGAGTCTACGCTAACTCCAGGTAGTTAGTGTCAAATTGAATTGTAGGACTTGGTGTCCAGACATAGTTTAAGAATTGGTTAGTGTGGAAACCCCACACATTTGGCGTCAGAAGTGGTGTGAGAGCAGAGACAGACTGAGGTTTTTCCTTTCATTCACACAAGGGCTTACTATGCACATGCTCAGACAGAAATATGGAAGATGGGATTTCATGAAAGAAAGAAAAAAAAACCAACCCAAGAAGAGAAGGTGTAATTGGGTCAGGCTTCTTGGGAGTCCAGAACTAGGGAGGATTTCTCTATTCTGGATCACTCTAGGGATCCGTGGCGCTGGTGGGTCTTCATGCCGCAGCCCCGCCCTCAGCTCCCCTCTGCCTTCCCTCTGGCTCTCTGCTCCTACTTTTTGTTTCATGTCCTAAATTTGCACCTTTTCAGCACAGCTTTATTCTCCTTTCCTCCTCTGTTCTCTGAAACTGAATGCCTTGCTGCAATTAAACAAATGGTTTTTCCCTCCAGGTTAATGACAGACATGGTGACTCATTAATACAAGAAAGGTATTTCCCCTTCCAAGGGTGATGTATTCAGTTTTTTTAAAAATATTTTATTTTTTAGTAATCTCTACACCCAATGTGGGGCTCGAACTCACAACTCTGAGAGCAAGAGTTGCATGCTCCACCAACTGATCCAGACAGGTGCCCCTGTATTCAGCTTTTGAGTTAAAAAAGAGAAGCTGTCAATCACATGTGGCTATCTTGGTAGGTAAAATTTTTTAAAAATAAGTAAATGAATAAATAAACTTGGTTCCTCAAAATATTAAATAGAATTATGATATAATCCATCAATTCCACTTCTGGCTGTATACCCAAAAGAATTGAAAACAGGGAAGTGAACAGAAATTGGTGCAATCATGTTTGTAGCTGCGTTATTCACAATAGCCAAAATGGTGGAAACAACCTAACGATCCATCGATGAATAAATGGATAAGCAAAATGTGTTCAAGAAGTCACATAATAAATTATTGTTCAGCCTTAAAAAGGAAGGAAATCCTGGGGCACCTTGGTGGCTCAGTCAGTTGAGCATCTGACTCTTGATTTAGGCTCAGATTATGATCCTAGAGTCATGGGATTGGGCCCTGTGTTGAGCTCCCTGCTGAGCACAAAGCCTGCTTAAGAGTCTCTCTCTCTCTCTCTCTCTCTCTCTCTCTCTCTCTTTCTCTTTCTCTCTCCGCACTCATTCTCTCAAATAAAATTAAAAAAAAATTTTTTATAAAAGGAAGGAAATTCTGACACATGCTACAATATGGATGAACCTGGAAGACATTATGCCAAATGAAATAAGCCAGACACAAAAGGACAAATATTGTAGGACTCCAATTATATGAGGGACCTTAAGTAGTCAAGTTGATAGAGACAGAAAGTGGTTTCCAGGGGCTGGAAGAAGAGATGGGGGGTTAGTGTTTAATGGAGACAGAGTTTCAGTCTGAGGTGATGAAAGAGTTCAGAAGATGGATGTTGGTGATGGTTGCCATGTAAAAGTACTTAATACCACTGAACTGTATACTAAAAAGTGGTTAGAATGGTGGGACACTTAGGTGGCTCAGTCAGTTGAGCATCACCTCTCGATTTTGGCTCAGGTCATGATCTCACAGTTTGTGGGATTGAACCCCACAGTTTCAGCGCAGAGCCTACTTGGGATTCTCTCTCTCTCTCTCTCTCTCTCTCACTCTCTCTCTCCCCTGCTTGCATGATCTCTCTCAAATAAACAAACATTTTACAAAAATGGTTAGAATGATAAAAAAAATTGTTATGTTTATTTTACCACCAACTTAAAAAAAAAGTTTTTCGGTTTTGGAAAGTTAGAGGTAATCAACCCATCCCTCATTTGAGTGACAGCATCTCTTATGTTAGATGGATTAAAAGAGAACTGGGCAGAACTGTCACAGGGAATGAGAAAAGGGAAGGAAATTGAAGCTTTGGGCATACAAGGTAGCAGGTACCTGAGCCACATCCAATAGCATATTCCATGATCCATCTATTACCAGGAGACGTCAGGGCAAGGGCACCAAGGAAAAGATGACAGAGGAGGTGGCCTGCCAGGGCGATGGACCTAAGACACATCCCAGCACCCAGGAAAGCTGCCTCTTGCCATTTAGGTCCTTGTTTGTCTCTGTACTTCAGGGATGCTGTTCACTGTGAAAGCATATAAGTTGTATCTCTACCTGTTTTGGGTTTCAGAGATGTTGTCTGCCAGCCTCCCAGTGAACTCAATAAGGGTTCCCCAGCAATGCTTCTTAAATCAGAATGCCTTGGGTAGGAGTAAAAGAAAGCCCAGTTAAACTGACAATATATATTTAAAAAGAAGTCCCAGGTGGAGTGGATTCAGGATTAGTTAACCCTTGGGGCACCTGGGTGGCTCATTCGGTTAAGTGTCTGACTTTGGTTCAGGTCATGGTATCGCAGTTTGTGAGTTTGAGCCCCACATCAGGCTCTGTGCTGACAATGCAGAGCTTGCTTGGGATCCTCTCTCCCTTTTGCTCTGCCTCTCCCCTACTTGTGCTTTCTCTTTCTCAAAATGAATAAATAAACTTTAAAAAAAGTAGTTAATCCAGTAACTTCAACCAAGTTCTTTCCATTGTTTTGCTCTGCCATCCTGAGCATGTCACATTAGAAAGACCATTTCTTCTCATGTCTCTCTCTTAGGAATGACCTCCTTCTTCAGAAGATTCCTAAAAGGGGTGCCTGGGTGGCTCAGTCAGTTAAGTGTCCAACTCTTGATTTCAGCTCAGGTCATGATCTCACGGTTCGTGAGTTCGAGCCCTGTTTCAAGTTCCACACTGGCAGTGCAGAGCCTGCATGAGATTCTCTCTCACTGCTTATCCGCTGCTCTCCCTCCTCTCTCTCCCTCTCTCTCTCTCTCTCTCTCTCTCAAAAATAAATAAATATTTAAAAAAAGAAGATTCCAACTTTCCCTTATGTTCCAGTGGCCATAATGGGCTTTCATACCCATTCCTGAACCAGTCACCTACAGATAGAATGGGATTAACATGATACCCCTGAGTTGGCGATACAGTTCTCTTTCCTGAGGGTTTGAAGCCTGAACAAAATTGGGGACATTGTTAACAAAGAAAAAAAGAATAGATTTTGAATGGACAATCAAGTGTCTGCTAACACCCCAGATGATGATAAGCTCTGGAGATTAACTGAATTTTGGAAAGAGTTATTTTGGGCTTGACTCTGTATTAACTAAGTGGGTAAGGAGTATGATTTCTGATCATAGTCAAAGATGGCTCACCTCCAGGTTTCACTCCAGCCTGTGAAAAGGGGAAAGAGAAGAGTGGAGGGCATGCTCTTTTCTTTTTTAGGTCATGACCTCAGCACAGAGTCCCTTCTACTTCCTGCCCCAAGTGTAACCTGACTCCCCACTGAGAGTCCTTGAAGCCCTCCCCAGAGGATGCTTCTTTCCCGGACCCACTCTCCAGGTGTCCTCCATACTCTCCACGGTAGTTCCAGATCAGGGATCCTCCATCTTGAGTAAACCCAGAGGCTCACAGCATCTGGTTGAAAAACCTTCTATGCTTTTCCATTGCTGCTGTCTACCAATGAATCAGTCAATTAATTAAGCAACCCTTATTCTTAGGAGACTTTGGCATCCAGCTCATCCTTTCTCCCACCCCAGTTCCTACCACCATATTGATGACTTTTATGACTGTAAGATGACCCAAGACCTGGTCAACCTCCTAGTCCCTTGGCTCTTGTCCCTGCTCATTCCAATGATCTTCACCTCCACTCTATTTTAGCCACCACATCCTTTGACCGTGTCCTGGACGTCAGTTTCTCCTGGAACTAATCTTTCTGTAAAGTCTTACATTTCTCTGGCCACCAGTTGTATCCTCTGTTTTTTTCAGTCGTTTCAGGCTTAGCGGTTCTTTGAACTCCAGGATCCTTTGATCCTTCTACTTTTTCCCTCTCAGGACTCTCCTTCCATCACTATCCAGCATAGATTCTCTGGTCCTCATTTTAGCCACTTTCTTTCCAGTGCTGGAGTAGTAGACATTGCGGATGACTGCCCAACATCTACCCTAACCTAGATGATTGATCCAAGTTGGTCATGGTCATTTCCTCTTGCTTTCCAGGGGAGGATCAGGAGTGTGACTCACTTCCAGCACTAGAGAGTAGACTGAGGTGAGGAGAAAGGGGCTCCAGGAAAGATTTTCCCATCAGGAGACAGAAGAATTGATTATCTTTCTTTCTGAGGATGAACCAACAACAAGGGCGGCAGTGCAGAGAGATAGAAAGAACCTCGATCCCTGATGATGTTTTCAAGCCCCTAAATCAACCCCTTCTACATTTTGCCCTCCCTCGGGATAGCCTATATATGAGATAACACTTTCTTTTCTATTTCAGCCAGTTTGAGTCTGGTATCCATTACCTTCAGACAAAAGCACCCTAAATAACATAATTCTCGACTTCCAGCAAAAGCTCAGCCCTGGGTCAATGTAAATTTCCTTCTATTTTATTTTCATATTTGTTCTGCTAAGACTGATAGAGCAATGGGTCCTCTAAAACCTCAGACACCTCTCTACCATCCACCATTGGAAGGATATTCCCACCCAATCCCAGCCTCTGTGTTTAGGGTTGCAGATGACCCAGTTATTAACTGAAGTGGCCATCTGTCTTAACCACAAAATAATTTTGAAGTTCCCAAGGAGAGTGTGTGTTATGGGTTTGGATGAAGTGGAGGGAAGGGGAGATTAAAAGAAGCCCAGCATTCATGAGAAGGATAGAGCAATTTTACCCAGAAAAAACTGAGTGAACCAATCATTCCCAGTGCCTGGGCTGAGTTGGAGACAAAGAAAAGCTTTCTTCTCTGTGTTGGGGGGCTGGCAAGGGACAGGAGCCCCAGGGAAGGGTGACTTAGGGGGACTGAGGGCAGAAATGTAGTTTCACTCACACTGTTTCAGGAACAAATGTAAAAGACTAAAATAGACATACTAGATACCAATGCTTACAAATTCTAAAACTATTTGAGCTACTTGGCAAGACCTGATGGGTCCCTGGGTGTGGAGGTGGGAAGCGGATCCTGTAGGTGGGAAGGCCCCAGGCCCCTGTTATAATCTCAGTCATGTAGACTGTTGCAATAACCAATTCATGGTTTTTAATTCCCACTGCCACCCTGGAATTCCTGTTTTCCCTGTTGGCTCTCTTCTCCAGTTCACCATAGCAACTGTTTTGAATCTTCTTCACTCGCATCAAACCTCCCACCCCTCTGCCTTCTACTTCTCTCTCTTCTAGTACATATGCCTCTTATTTCACGCAGAAAATGGATGCCATCTGACTAGGTCCTGCCCTCCCCTTCCTCACTTACCTGTAGCTATACTCACCGTACTCAACTGTACTCAGTGCTGTTCAATAGAACTTTCTACAATGGTGTAAATGTTCTGTATCTTCACCGGCCAATATAGTATGAGCTTCGTGTAGCTATTGAGCCCTTGAAATATGGTGAGTACAAATGAAGAACTGAATTTTAAATTTCATTTAATGTTTTAATGTTCATTTATGAGAGAGAGAGAGAGAGAGAGAGAGCATGAATAGAGAGGGACACAGAGAGGGGGAGACACAGAATCTGCAGCAGGCTCCAGGCTCTGAGCTGTCAGCACAGAGCCTGACGGAGGGCTTGAACTTGTGAACTATAAGATCATGACCTGAGCAAAAATCGGGATGCTTAACCGACTGAGCAACCCAGGCGCCCTTAATTTTAATTAATTTAAAAAATTTTAATGTTTATTTATTTTTGAGAGAGAGAGATGTACGTGCATGTATGAGTAGGGGAGTGGCAAAGAGAGAGGCGGACAGGGGATGTGAGGTGAGCTCTGTGCTGACAGCAGACAGCCTCATGTGGGGCTTGAACTCACGAACCAAACCTATGAGATCATGACCTGAAACAAAGTCAGACACTTAGCCGACTGAGCCATCCAGGTGCCCCCAACTGCTTTAAACTTAAATGACCATATATGGTTACTTTCTACCCTTTTAGGCAGCACTGGTTTAGTGTAACTCGAGGAAAAACTGTTTTGAATACCCGGGCACTGGGATCTCTCCTAACTCAATGACATCCCTAAGCAGTAGACTCTTGACCAACTTATTACAAGAATTCTGAATTAAATGATGAGAGGGAAGGAAGAGAGGGTCAGAAAGGAATATTCATGAGAAATTGCCATGGAGAAACGCAGAGGATAAAAGCATCATTGGACATGCTTTTTATAATAATTTTTTAACGTTTATTCATTTTGAGAGAGAGAGACAAAGACAGAGAGAGACAGAGAGCGAGTGGGGGAGGGGCAGAGAGAGGAGACACAGAATCTGAAGCAGGCTCCAGGCTCTGAGCTGTCAGCACAGAGACTGACACAAGGCTCGAACTCATGAACCATGAGATCATGACCTGAGCCAAAGTCAGTCGCTTAACCGACTGAGCCACCCAGGTGCCCCAACATCCTGACATGCTTTTTTTTTTTCTTTCTTTCTTTTTTTTTTTTTAGTGTCTCCAGTTGCCAAGAAAGAAGCCACAGTGAATCCTGGCTCAAATATTGTACTCCTAAAGGAGAATAAGAGGCTCCCTTCATAGTCTCTTTACTGCAAATCCACACTAGTATTGACTCCAACACAGAGTCTGGTGGGAGGAGGACCCAAACACCAGCCAGGTGAGAGTGTGGTGTCAGTTATTTCAGAAGGAGTCCAGTTATCTTTGGATTCTCTACTGAAATGCAAAATGTGCACAACACAAACAGAATGGTGAGTCACTTGTATGTACCTTTGTATAGCTGATTTTGCTCATTTAAAAAAACTTTTCTTTAAATGTTTATTTATTTTTGAGAGAGAGAAAGAGACAGAGTGTGAGTGGGGGAGGGGCAGAGAGAGAGGGAGACACAGACTCAGAAGCAGGCTCCAGGCTCTGAGCGGTCAGCACAGAGACTGAAACGGGGCTTGAACTCATGAACCTCAAGATCATGGCCTAAGCCGAAGTCAGGTACTTAACTGATTCAGCCACCTAGGCGCCCATGATTTTGTTCATTTTTTATCATTCTATCACATTTCAAACAGTTACACATCTTTTGAAATATAAAAAGTTAGAATGCCACATCCTCCTACCTCCACCGACCTCCTCTAAATGGCTAGCCAATTGCTCTGAGATCATATTTTGAGTAATTTTTCTCCTTTGGTTTTAAATGCTTTTGTCATAGGCTAAGTATTCACCTATCTTTGTGTTGGGTGCTTGACTCTATCCTGTGTCATTAAATTATCTGTCAGTTTCCTCACTAGTGCCCTTACTTTCTGCTGCTTTTGCTATCTCCTGTGGCCACTGGCTTATTGGTGAACAGCTCTTCCATTGGCTTCTGGGCATACACTCCCTTCTGGTTTTCCTCACCTTCCCTGATGCTTGTTTGTCCCCATGGTGTTGGATCCTTCAGGGATCCGTCCTCAGCCCCTCTCCATGTCATTATACCCTCTCCCTGGGAGATCCCCTGCTTCTACTCTTGCCCCTTCTGTGTTCCACGGTGCAACCAGAGTGATTTTTACTAAAGTGTAAGTGAGGTGTCACAAGTCTGTTTACAAATCCACCTACTGCTCTCAGGATACATTCCTGACTCCTTAACAACAGCCACAGGAGGTTGAAATAGACTGAGTTTCCCCGCAAAGTGGACCCTGAAACAAGGATTCAGGTGCAAGTAGTTTATTTGGGAGGTGAGGCTAGGAAGGGCAGTGGGAAAATGGGACAGAAAGGGGAGGCAGCCAATATAAAAAACATTAAAGAACAGGTCGCTGCTGTAGGCTTCTGGGGCTCAATCCCACTAGGGACCTCCGGGAAACTGGGTGAACTGCCTCTGCGTTGTCCTACCTGAGAGCAGTAGTTAACCTGAGTCTCCCAGCCCAGGAGCCTCTATTCTCTGAGAGCTACACTTCTTTCTCCCTCTCCTTCCCTTCTTTCTTTCCTCCCAGCCTTCCCTCCCTCTCCCCACTCTGCTCCGCTCCATTACCTTCTCCCTTCCCCCTCCTCCTCTCCACTCTTCCTCAATGGGTCCCTGACACCCTGTTTGTTCTCTGACCCCGCCCACAGCCTTAAGCTGATTGGGCCAGAGATAAATAGCTAGACCAATCAAATTCACTCTTCTGGGGGCTCCAGAATGAAGCAGTAGGTGTAGGCTTTCGCAGGAACTGTGGCCAACCTGCCGTGGCTCCCTTGATGGGCTTGTTTGGTGACAATGCCCTCAGAGCAGCAGAGAAGTCCAGTGTTTAGAGAGACGCACAGTGGGTACACAGAGAGGCAGGCAGAGGCAGGACCACACAACTTCAGACAGACCACAAGTGCAACCTCAGAGCAGGACATTTTCGTTTCCATGTCTGTTAATAAGTTCTTACCACTTTGGGCCACGTTTCCTGCACTTTTGTTCTGTAAGACAGTAGTGTTTCCTCAAAAAACTACCTTTACTCCTGAAGGAAGTCACTTCATTTTCTGACTTGTAACCTGAAACAGACACACAGACACACATACATGCGCGCGCGCCCTTGATTAAGAGTTCACCCAAGCCCCATTCCATTCAAGACTTAACCTCCTCCGTCACAAAGAAACGGAGACCATCATTCTTGACACTCCACTTTAAACATCTTTGAATGGCTCAAATGCTCCCATCTTAACTACCCCTCTCCCCCAATCTCCCCTTGACACAACATCTTCCATTAAAAAGCACCCTCTACCCTCAAGCTGAGCTGAGAGGGAAAGTAGTCCACATCTGGGTCTCCACTCACTCCCTCTAATCAGTCCTTACACGCACTATTATTTTGTGGGGAAGTGTGATATTCTGAAGATGTGATTTTAAGTGTCTACGGGGTTTTTAGATCTGGGGGTTCATAGACTGTACCAGTGTGGAGCTCAGAAGGCAGATTCGGTCTGGAGATACGGATTTTTTAAACGGAATGCATGAGTATGGTAGAAGAACTTCATAGAAAGGTAAGAAAGAAGTCGCTTGACAAACACTGACTAATCCCTGAATTCTCTCCCCAGAGACCATCTTATGTATCCTTCTAGACACAGCCAGCTTCATGGACATGGGACCTGTTGAATTCCATTAAGGACCCATACTTAAAAGGGACCTGAGCTTGGTCTAATGCTCTGGTGTTGCCATCTTGAAATTCTTAACCTTGAATAAGGGACCCCACTGCACTGGACCCCCAAATTAGTAGTAGGTCCTATTTCCAGCTACATTCCATGCATAGTTAAACACATGATATACACATGTACCCCTCTTTCCATCTCCTTTTCTTTTAGCATTTGGTGATGCTAAAAGAATGTGTGTGGATGAACTCTCCTAGGGAGAAGATACAAAAGTTATTAGTGCAATTTACCAAATATTTCTGCTTCTTCTGTATCTGGGTGAGATGGCATTTCCTGATTCCCTGGGACCAAGTTCCCGGGGCCAAGTGACTAGTTTTGACCAGTGAGTTAGGGGCAAAATGGAGTGCCTCATTTCTAGGTCAGAGCATTTAAATACCACTCTAAGACCTGCCAGATTTCTCATTCAAGAGTTCAAGATAGTGGCTGTTCCATTAGTTTTGTTCTCTGAGTGACTAGAATGAGCAGAGCCTCCCAGGTGAATTCCCATGGTGAATATTTATTGTGGATGAGAAATAAAATGACATTGTTTTTAAGCCATGAGATTTGGGACGGCTGTTTGTTACTGCAACATAACCTGTCCTGTCATGATTGATAGAAATGTATAAAATGCTGAGACAGAATTTTCTGGAACTGACACATCAAAGAAGTTCATAGGAAGATAAGACAAAGAGTCATAGAGGTAAAGACAAAAAACTAGGAGAAGCAGCCCCAGGGAGTCATGAAAATCAAGGGAAGAAATTGCTCAAGAGGTAGAGAGTTGTACATGGTGTTGGTCCAAAAGGTCAAGTGAAATAAGGAACACAACATATCACTAAATATGGCAACTGATAACTTATTGGTAAGCTTCTTAAGAACAGTATCCATGAAGTGGTGGTGGGAGAAATCGTGGACAGAGGGCTGAGGAAGCAAAGAAGGAAGAGCATGAGAGATCAGTATCTGAGTTCAGCAGAAAGACCAGGATCCCTGCCATGTGCAGTTTTGAGAAGGGCCAAGAAAATTTGCATTCAATCTCACTTTTCTCCTGCTCTCCAGGCTCCTAAACTGAGAGCCAGAGGGTAAGGTAGCCCCTGATGCAGCTCACATGAGTAAGAAAGTAAAAGTTCAGACTGGAAAAGTGAAAATTGGCTTGGCCACTTCGCACTCTGGAAGAGCAGAAATGGATAAAGTCAGCTGCAAAAATAACATGAAACAGTATTTCACTGTACCTGTAAAGTGATAATACCCCCCATCTTTTTTGTTTCAAAGATAAACTTTTATTTTAGAACAATTTTAAGTATGCAGAAAAATCACAAAGATAGTACACAGCATTCCCAAATATCCTATACCCAGTTTCCTCCATTATTAGCATCCTACATTAGTATGGTACATTTGTTATAATTAATCAATATTGATACATTAATATTAACTGGAGTTCATATTTTATTCACATTTCTTTAGTTTTTAACTGATGTTCCTTTTCCGTTTTAGGATCCTATCTAAGTTATCACATTACATTTAGTTGTCATGTCTCCTTAGCCTCCTCTTGGTTGTGACAGTTTATTAGGTTTTTCATTGTTTTTGATGACCTTGAGAGTTTTGAAGGGTATGTTAGGTGTATTGTAGTACCCCCACCCCCATTTTTTGGAGTGATTGCTGCTTTCTTACTGAGAATATCATCCTCTAAAATAATAAACTATGAGAAAATTTGCTACTGGAAATTGCATCAATGAGAATGAAATACTCCACTTTTTCCCGGAGGATCTAAGTCGCCTTGCCACAGAGAAGCGACCTCAAATTGCACCTCAGGTACAGAGCTTTGGATAAAGAGTTTCTAGACACAACATTCAACAACCATCTTAGCTTTATTGCTTCCAAGGAAGCAGGGCCCTGGGACCACTTTGCAATCAGGATCTGAAGTTGACTGTTTTATATAAACCTGCTTTGCTTTGAACCTATCAAAATCTGTTTTCATGTAAATCTAATCTAAACTCCACTATTTCCCATAATCTTATGATAGCTCTGTCCCTTGATGATGCCCCTAGCTCCTCTGGCATGAGCTTTTTCTCACAGAAGAAGTCAGGAAACCTAGTTTTGTTGAAAGAGAAGTTTGTTTCTGATGTTCTTAGGCTGATTGGCCTACGTCACGTACGGTACTACGAGGGTAATAACTCGGGGGGCACAGACGAGGGAAGAGAGTGGATCTAGAGGGTCACACAAGAAACATACAGTGTAGAAATAAAGCGCTTCTCCCCTCCCAGCCCCAGCAAGTCTGACGCCCCCCCCCCCCACCATCTATAGACCAGAGTGCTGTGGAGGAAGTCCAGAGGGAGGAGAGGGAGACCTTCATTCACCCAGTGTTCACAGACATCTGGGGCTGAACAAAGGGTTGTAGAAATGAATCAGTCAGTCTCTGAGTGGGCCTTGAGGCAACAGAAAGATCTAGGCCCCTTTAAGTCACAATGGAAGCACTGGGTCTCCTGACATTTGAAAGGCTGCCCCTTTCCCCCAACTGAAATGAGTCCAAAAAAGCCAAAGAAAAAAAGGGATAAGGCAGAATTCTAAAAATGCCCTTCCTTTGAACACCATCTTTGTGCAGGCATCTGGGGGAGGCTGGCCCTGGCAGGGTTATCTCCCAGCCAGGCCTGTAGGACTTCGCTTCTCTTGTTTATCCCCAGCCACATCTGGGGCAGCTGCCAGCACCCGCCCCCACTCTGCCGTCATTGGAGGAACTCAAACTTAAAGGCTCCTGCTAAGAATCAGGATGTTTCATTTTCTTCTTACTGGTGGGCTTGCTGTGGCTGCTCTGTGAAGGCTGAGCCCTGGTCCAGACCTTGCGGACCGTGAGCCTCTGACCATGCCAGCCTGCTGCAGCTGGGACGATGTTTTCCATTATGAGACAAACAAAGTCACCCGGATCCAGAGCATGAATTATGGCACCATTAAGTGGATCTTCCACATGATTGTCTTTTCCTACGTTAGGTAAGTGGGGTGTGGGGATGACCCCAAATGTCTGCAGGGGTTGACAGCACAAGAAACTTCAAGGTGCAGCTTCTGGTGCACATCCTGAATTCCACGTGGTTTTAAATCTGACACTTTTTTCTCATAGCAAACTCGGGCTGGAGGGGGTCGGGGGGTTGCAGTGGGGGAGGCAGCTGCAGGCGGTGGTGGATGTGCGTGTGTGTGTGTGTGTGTGTGTGTGTGTGAAACAGTGCCAGTCTGCTGCAGAAAGAAGCCACAAGAGGCAAAGCCACACTTGGGGTTCTACCCCAGGCCTGCCAGGGTGAGCTGGGCAGGGCATACCTGGGGAAAGTGGGAAACAGGGCAACACCCTGGATTCCTAGGGAGGAGACAAGGATTTGGGGCATGTCTGGCGATAATGCTGGCATCTGTCTGAGTCATCCCTGCTTAGGGGAGGAATAGGACCAGACTTGTAAATGTAACCAGGTCCTCTCCAGTGTCAGGAAGGCCCCCCCTTGTTCATTTTTGTTTTTGTTTTTGTTTTTTAAGTTTATTGAGATATAATTCACACACTATACAACTCACTCATTTAAAGTGTACAATTTAGCGGTTTTCTGTATATTCAGAATTGTGCAGCTGTCACCACAATCCATTTCAGATTTTCATCACCTCCAAAACTAACTCCACATCCCTTAGCCATCACTCCCAACCATTCTGCTCCCCTGTGTCTCTCTCTGGTGACCCACTGATCTACCCTCTGTCTCTAGGATTTGCCTGTTCTGGACATTTCATATGGAATCATGCAGTATGCGGTCCTTTGTGTCTGGCTTCTTTCGCTCTGCATCATGTTTTCTTTTTGTTTGTTTGTTTAAGTATATTTATTTATTTTGACAGAGACAGCATGAGTGGGGGAGAGGCAGAGAGAGAACCCCAGGCGGGGCTCTGCACAGAGCCCGATGTGGGGCTGAAACTCACAAATTGGTGAGATTATGACCTGAGCCAAAATCAAGAGTCAGATGCTTAACTGACTGAGCCACCCAGGTGCCCCTGCATCATGTTCTCAAGGTGCATTCATGTTAGAACATGTATCTCTATTTCATTCCTTTTTACAGCCAAGTAACATTCCATTGTATGGATAGACTTTTTTCTTTTCTTTTGGTGGACACTTGGGTTGTTTCCAGTTTGGGGCTATTATGGATAATGGTGCTATGAATACCAGTGTACATGTGTTTTCATGAACATGTTTTCAGTATTCTGGTGTACCTATGAGTGAAACTGAAAGATCATTTAGCAACTCTATTTTCGACATTTTGAGGAACCACCCACCTGTTTTCAAAGAGGCTGCACCATTTCATGCTCCCACCAGCAATGCATGTTCCCATTTCTCCACAACCTCACCAAACACTTGTTCTTGTCTGTTTTTTTAGATCATGGGCATCCTAGTGATCTGTGAGTGGCTCTCATTGTGGTTTTGATTCAGGGTTACCTAAAGACTAACGCCCCATTGCTCTTTGTGATGATAATAATGAAAACTTGCATCTCTATAGGCAGGCAGTGTAGTTTACTGGCTAAGGGTTAGAGGAGCCTATTTTATAATCTTGGCAAAGTCTCCTTGACCAGGTCACTTAACCTCTCTGAGCCTCCTTTCTGCATCTGCTCATAGAGTTGTCATAATTAAACAAGAAAAGACATGACAAGCACTTATCGATGTCTGGCATAGGGTAAGAGCTCCACAAATAGCAGCTATTTAAAAAAATAATCTTTTTGACTAAAAATAGAATTATCTATAGGGGTGCCTGGGTGGCTCAGTCAGTTAAGCATCTGACTCTTGATTTCCCCTCAGGTCATGATCTCACAGTTCGTGAGTTCCAGTCCCACACTGGGCTTCAAAGCCTGCTTTGGATTCTCTCTCTGTGCTCCTCCCCTGCTCATGTGCTCTCTCTCTCTCAAAATAAATAAATAAGCTGAAAAAAAATAGAATTACCATATGATCCAATAATTCCACTACTGGGTATTTACCCAAAGAAAATGAAAATTCTAATTTGAAAAGATATATGCATCCCTATGTTTAGAGCAGCATTATTTACAATGGTCAAGATATGGAAGCAACTCTAGAGTCCATGGATAGATGAGTAGATAAAGATGTGGTGTATATATACAATGGACCATTACTCAGCCATAAAAAAAAAGACTGAAGTTTTGCCATTTGCAACACCATAGATGGACCTAGAAGATACAATGCTAAGTGAAATAAAACAGTCAAGACAAATACCATATGCTATCACTCATATGTGGAATTTAAGAAACAAAACAAACAAAGAGAGAAAAAAGGGATGCAAACAGACTTAAATACCAAGAACAAACTGGTGGCTGCCAGAAGGGAGGCGGGTGGGGGATGGGTGAAATAGATAAAGGAGATTGAGTACACTTATCCTGATAAGTACTGAGAAATGTATAGAATTGTTGAATCATTGTATTGTACAACTAAAACTGATACAACACTATGTTAATTTTACTTGAATAAAAAAAGGGTAAAAAAATATTTTTGAATATAATAGGCACTTTCATATACATTCTCTCCTTTGACTGTCAAAGTAAATGCCTGGGATTTGAGGTCTGGAAATGTGGATTCAATAATCCTTCACTTCAGGGTGCCTTGGGTGGCTCAGTCGGTTAAGCATCTGACTTTGGCTCAGGTCATGATTTCATGGTTCATGAGTTCGAGCCCCAACATCAGGCTGTCAGCACAGAGTCTGCTTTGAATCCTCTGTCCCCCTTCTCTCACTGCCCCTCCCCGACTTGTGCACGCTTGGGCACTCTCTCTCTCTCTCTCTCTCTCAAAAATAAACATTAAACACTTAAAAAAAAAATCCTTCACCTCTTTGAGCCTTGGTTTCCTCGTCTGTAAAATGAGGACACAGTTGTTGTAAGAATTAAATGAGTTACTAAATGCAAAGTTGCTTGAAAAATACCTGGTGTATGGCATGCTCTTACCAAGTGTTAATTCTTATTAATAATATTATTAGGATTATCATGATTTGATTCATATGTTTACTATGCAACAAATACTAAATAATAAACACATATATTAAATTCTAAAGTAAGACACGTTATTGAAGCCAGCTATCACAGAACTGATGAAAAGCAGAGTTAGTAAATGCTCCTTTATGCACCAGTAGGAATCGTGTCACGATTCCATGTAACAGGTGACGTGATTTCCTGGTATTCTTGGCACACAATTTCTTATTGTGTTATTGTATACATAAGAACAGCTTATTAAGAGAATGCCTTATAATGACAAATATTTTTCTCTTCTGTGGGGGAATTTTACCTTACATGCATTGAAGTCCCTCAAATTCAGTTATACAGGTTCCATGGGAGCCTGGAGAGACAACACAATTTAAACAGTGCGATGACTCAGTGATTGGGTGCCCCAGACTAAGCGTGAGGGGGGTACTTGAGTTGGAGATCCTTCAGTCCGTCTCTGTTCCCTCACACTTCTCACAGTGACCACCTTGCACCCTGCCTGTGAAGCTCGATCCATACTCTCCATCCAACATGTCCCCCAAAATAAGCCACCTCTTTCACCTTCACCTGCAGTAAAACTGGAAAAACAGCAACTCGTTCCAGAGCTGGAAGAAAAATGAGCTCTGATGGACTTGTTGGAAGGTAGAAGGTCTGTTTGCTATGCTTTGTGGACAAGCATTTAACCATTTGTGGACAAAATTTAACCAAAGGAAATTTTGACAAGACATGATTTTTACCTTAAGCACTGACTTTAGAAGGTAACCCCTATGTAAAATGCTACTCTGATTTTTATATTTTAAAATTTAAAATTAAATAAAAAATATTGCCAGCTTTGTTTCTTTCCTTTATGTTAATAGAATATCTATTTATATCCCATGGAATGGGGTCCCATGGATGACGGCTTAGGAAATGCTGCCTTAAGTTGTACTATGAGGCCTCAACTTAGCCATTTGCATCAAATGGGACTGGCATGAACCATAGGTAGAAATCCAGACAGGTTCAGGTAATATTCAAGATATACAGTGGCAGGTGGTGAGGTCTAGCCCTGGATTTCTAGGTTCAGAGTCTGCCCTTATTAGGTTTGAAAAGGCAAAGAGCCAGGATAATGAAGTAAGACGGGGCTTCAGTTATTGAGACTAGGGTGCAAGGCAGGGGCTGCCTATAAAAGAAATAAGACTGGTTTGCTTCTCATAGTCCTTTAAAACCAAGTTCAGATCGGAATCAAAGGCAGGGGCTGCAGCTACAGGCAGGGTCAGGTTGCAGGAGTGTGTAGACAGGATTCTGAGTAGGTCTGTGTTAGTCAGAATTGTTTGGATAGTAAGTGACAGAGACCTAACTCCGGTTAGCCACCATGGCACACAGTGGATGAGATAGATGGGGCTGCTCTTAGACTTGAATGGTTCTAAAAGCTCAGACTATGTCATCAGGGCTGGGTTTCTCTCCCCACATAGTGGCTCTATTTGGCTTTGTTCTTGAATAGGCTTCTCTATGTAGCAAGATGCCACACTCATATCCTCAGCAACTCCAGAGGAACAAGCAAGTCTTCCCTGATAGCTCTGGCATGGAAGTCCCAGGAAAGTCTCTGATCAGTAGGGCTTCAGTTACATACCCAGCCTTGAACCTATCCTTGTGTCTAGGGGCATGGTGTCACTTGATTGGCCAATCCTGGGTCATGTGCTCACTCCTGTGGCAGGAAGTAGGGAGAGGGTGGCAGGGCTGAATGAGCCCAATCTGCACCATATCCAGTAACTTTACCTTAGGAAAGAAGAATACTGTTGCCAGAAGAAATGGGAAAAGAAAGGGGGTGGGGGATGGGACAAAGGAAAAATAAACACTCACTACAAGGTCTTTCCAAAAGCCAGAAATTTCAGAGACTGCTGAAGTCTACTGCTCTCTCCCTGACTTGTGTCAGCCCCGCACCTAGGCTGTGGAGACTCTGCCCAAGGTTATTGCTGCAGCAGGGACCTTGGTATTCTCGACAGAAATTTCCTCTGAGAATCAGCTCCTAGAATTCCACAGGATTTTCCAACCCATGATTCTGGGATGAGAAGAATGGGATAATAATGATGGTTATACTCCCAGGAAAACTGATATGAAAAATCTTGAGTGACAGTAAAAACAACTTCCTTACCCTGTTGGCTTTATTTATATCATCTCAATTGATAAGCTGGCATGTAGGTATTCTTTTCATTATTGCACAGATGAGGAAAGAGAAGCTATGAAAGATGGAGTTAATTTCTAAAAGATCATTCAGGTAGAGAGTGCATTTCAAAAGGGATTCACATACGAAACCAATGCAATGCTCTTAACCCAGAAACCACACTACTGAAGTGGTTACCTGGCAGGTGCAAAAGCCCAAGTACTAGGCCTCCTGAATCCTTGGCCAAGCATTCTTCCTCTGCACCTTGATCTTCATTTTTCTGGGCTGGCCTGGGCTCAGAGGGAGGCTGGGATGAGGATCCCATAAGCTTGCCCTTTTTGATTACTCATTTGTTTCCGCAAATAAATTTTAGACCACCTACTATGAGTTAGGCACTGTTTGTTGCTCTAGAGATTATAACAGTGAGCAAAACAAAGTTCCTACAACTCATGGGGCTGTACGCCAGTGGAGGAGAAAGACATGAGAGCAAGAAGCAAAAAAGACAGAATAAAATGTCTGATGGTGATAAATGCTAGGAAGAGTAATAAAGCAGAGAAGAGGACAGACAGTGAGGATGGGCAAAAGTGAGCCTGTGTGTGATAGAGGCATTTAGGTTGGATCTGCACAAAGAGAGGGAAGAAGCCATGATGTATCTAGGAGAAGAGGGTTTCTGGTAGAGGGAACAGCAAGTCCAAAGGCCCTGATAGAGACTTGATAGGGTGTTCAGAAAAGGCAAGGAGGTCAGTGTGGCTGGAGCAGAGTGAAGAACCGAGAGGTGGTGCATGGACTGGCGAGGTAACATGGGTGGGGTTAGAGCAGATCATTCTGAGTTCTTTGGATTTTATTCTGAGTGAGTTGAGAAGCCGTGGGAGGATTTTAAGCAGCGAACTAAAAGATATTTGCATTTTCTCGGGAAGATTTCCCTCTTCCCTGGAGACTAGTCCTGTCAGAAGCTTCTGCAGTGAATACGGAAGACTCGGGAAGACTGAGAGGAAAACAGAACAGACTCCGTTCAAACTGCTGCGTCTCCCTCACCCAGTCAACGTCTACTCAGGCTAACAGAGAACTCAATGCTGTCCTGCACAGCCTCGGGCTGTCTGTCACCATGGAGACCGTGCTGTTGTGCTAGGTTGTGCCTGTTAAAATGTAGCTGCTGGCTGGCCGCATGTTTCAGGGAGGGTTGCCACACACCTGAGGCTGGGCCTGTTCCAAGTGAGAGGAAGTGAGTCCACCATAGCAGTGGGGGAGACACCAGGGGCAGGGGAGGGGCAAGCCCAACCCAGGCACGACCCCTCTGGCCCCTGTCACTTGAGGGCAACAGAAGCATGAAGAGATTTGCCACATTCTCATCCCACCCTGGGTGATGTGATAGAGCTGGGGGATCCAGAGAAGACCCATTTCAGGAGGAGACTGCTCTAGAAGGAGGAGAAGCCAGCCACTTGATCCACATACCTGAAAGCGTAAAAAAAGGAACAGCCAGAAGGACGTCATGTTTCAGAACCTGGTGAGAAAGGAGGGAGGAGCAGGGGCCGAGGGCAGAGAGGTAGGCAAGGGCCAGACTGCAGAAAGATTTGGAAATTTGTTTCTCAGGGCCCTGGGAAGCCACCGAAAAGTTTTACAGAGGGCAGTAAAACCATTTGATTCCTGTGTTTAAAAGCACTTGCAGGCCTCTGAGCAGAAGGTAGACTGTAGAGGGCAGGAGTGATGGGGGGAGGGCAGTGAGAAAACCACCAGGGCCACCCAGATGAGAGAGATGGCGATCTGGAAGAGAAAGGGGCAGTGCAGGTGGACAGAAGTGGACAAAGCGGGGAACGTTTTAGAGGCAAAATAGACAGATTTGCTAGGAGGTGGAAGATGACTCTGGGTTCCCTGGTGGCTGATGGCACCTTTTATTGACAAGAGGATGACACCTTGTACTGACAAGAGGATGACACCTTGTACCGACAAGAGGAAGACTGAGGAGGCAAGCTTCTCGACCAAGCATTGTTAATGATGTTGAGCAAGCAAACTACTACTACCATCTATTGGCATCCCTCCATTAATGTCTAAACTAAAACATTAAAAAAGCTGGAAGCACACAGTCTACAAAAAAAAAAAAAAATGGTCCTTTCAAGTGAATAAATTCAGCTTTATGAAGATCCTGCCTCATTGTCCTGGTTTTCTCATTTCCCCCTGGAAGCCGAGGCCTCTCTGTGGACCAGCTGTCACGCACCCATGGACTTCTGGGGACCACCACTCCAGCCCAGCCTCCCACCCAGGGCACGCATTTCCCAGCCGTCCTGGATTTTTAGCACAGCGCTAAAAAGAGAAAGGACCCGAATATATGGATTATTCACAGAGCTGCATGCATCAGCTGGCTGACATGCAAGATGCCGAGAAGAGGAGGCAAAGGTGGGACTGGAGAAGCCAGCAAGGATCATGTTATGAACAGCCTTGAACTGTCCTGAGGACACCGAGAAAGCATGAAGAATCTTCCCCCACCCTGCCACCAACATTTCATTATGAAAGATTTCAGCCACATAGGATTGCCTTTTCTAGACTGTATTTCTTCTCAAACTCAGCAGACTGGATTCTGTTTAGAACCAGATACCCTGCCCAATATAGTACTAATATCTCCTTATTACAGAAGAAGAAGCAATGACCCAGAAGTGTTAAGTCACTTACACACGATCATGGAGCTGGTAAGTGGTAGAGCTAAGATTGAACCCAAGTTTCTCACTCCAGAGTCCAAGCTTTTACTAAATAATGTAGAGAATGGAGGAGACAGGAGCACAAATGGAGGCAGAGAGACCAGTCAGGAGGCTACTGGGCAGTCCAGGTGAGAGCAGATGGTGACCTGGACTGAGGAAGTGACGGGGGTAGAGGAGAGAAATAGATGAAAAACATGAGAACAACAGGATTTGACAACTGAATGGTTGAGGGGTAATAAGTGAAAGGGTATTAAGAACTGTTTCTGGAATAGGCAATTGATGGGTGATGGGAGAACTTGCTGGGTTATAAAATGCTGGTGGGGGTGGGGGAGCCCATTTGGGGTAGAAGATGAGTTCAGAATTGGAAGCACAGAGTTTCACATATCTATGGGTCTTACAAATGTAGATGCTTAGTGGGCATGTGGATATGTGAATCTGGAACTAGAGATGGAGATCTATCACCAGCATATAGATGGCAACTAGGACAATGGAAGTAGCTACACCTGCCCAGTAAGAGAAGATGTAAATGAGAGGCAAGAAGGCTCAGAACTGACCCCTGAAGAATGCTAACCTTTAAATGATGAGGAGCACAGAAGCCCCCGGAGGATTCTCAGAAGGGATGGTCATGGAGATTCAATGAAAGTCAGGAGAAGGTGGATTCCAGGAAGCTAAAGGAAGAAGGGGAAGGAGGTGTTGCATGTCATTGGTGGCAAATGCTGCCGAGAGTTTTAGGAGATCAGATCTATAGTATGTCTATCAGATTTAGCGAGGATGGCGTTGCTGTTTACTTGGCAAGAGAGGCTTTAGAGAAGTGGTGGAGCGGGAGCCAGACTGGAGTGGGCGGGGGAGTGAATGGAGATGCGGAAATGGATGTGGTGACTCACTCTTTCAAGGGACTTGGCTGCAAAGGAGAAGAGAGGCATCGACTGGTGGTGGGAGAAGAATATGGGGTCAAGAGAGGATTTATTTTTAAGATGGGAAATGATGTTGAATGCAGATGGAGAGGAGACCAGAGAAAGGGAGATGATGAGATAAATGAATATCTTCATCACCACCATCATCACCGTCACCAACTAGCAACCACAAAGAAAGCTTGTTCTTTTCTGGGACTTACTGTTAGACATTTCTTCCTTACTTTCACTCCAAATCAGTCTCCCTGTAATTTTCCCCGTTAGTTAGAGTTCTGCGATCCCTGTTGTAGTTGACACTCTTCAAATGGCTGCACCCTGCTATTGTGTTTTTCCTTTACTTTGAAGTAACACTGCCAATCCCTCTGGCCATGTGCCCTCAACACGGTACCTAGATACTTTACCATCTCAGCCAAGCCCACACGACTGCACTCTTGTTTTGTGAAGGACCTCTTAAAAGTGGCCCATGCACTCTTGCTTATCTTATGGAAGCATGAAATGGTTCAAGTTTTTGTGGTTTGGCAAAATGAATTGAAATATAAAATGTATGCATCCTTTAACCCAGAAATTTATTTCAGGTGTGAAATTTATCTTTGGTGAGAAAAGATTCTTTTGCAAGTACATGCCTGGCAACGTGAGAGAGGAAGGTGGAGAGGCAACAAAGCAGACTGAGCCTCAGTGGTGAAAGACTGAATGCTTACCCTTCCAAGATCAGGAACAAGACAAGGATGCCTGTTTTCACTGCTGCTATTCAACATTGTGCTGGAAGTTCTAGCCAGAGCAGTTAGGCAAGAAAAAGAAATACAAAGCACCCAAATTGGAAAGGAAGAAGCAAAACCACGCTCAGATAATATGATCCTATACATGAAGAATCCAAAAGAAATCACGTAAAAGCTATTAAAGTTAATAAACCAATTCAGTAAAGTTACAAGGTACAAGATCAACATGTAAAAATCAGTTGTGTTTCTATACACCAGCAAGGAGAAACTCAAAAAGAAAATTAAGAATTGCCTTTATAATAGCATCCAAAAGAGCATAAGCTGTGAGGCCAAGGTTGCTACAATGTGTCTTAGTCTGTTGAGGCCACTATAACCACAGATGGAGTGAGTGGCTTATAAACGACAGAAACTTACTTATCACAGTTCTGGAGCCTGGGAATTCTAAGATGAAGGTGCCAGCAAATATGGTGTCTGGTGAGAAGGCATTTCCTGGTTCATAGACAGCCATCATTTTGCTGTGCCTTCACACGGTGGAAGGAGTTTCTGGAAATTTCTTTTATATAAAAAAATTTTTAATGCTTATTTGTTTTTGAGAGAGACAGAGCATGAGCAGGGGAGGGGCAGAGAGATAGGGAGACACAGAATCCGAAACAGGCTCCAGGCTGTCAGCACAGAGCCCAGAGCAGGTCTCGAACTCACAAACTGTGAGGTCGTGACATGAGCCTAAGTCTGACGCTTAACCGCTTAACCAACTGAGCCACCCAGATGCCCCTCGAAACTCTTTTATAAGGATATTAATCACTTCAACTTTCATGACCTAATTACTTCCCAAAAGCCCCAGCTCCTAATGCCATCACATTAGGGGTTAGGTTTCAACATTTGATTTTATGGGGGGGGGGGTCACAAACATTCAGTCTATAGCACTATGTGAACTTAGGCTCACTTATCTGTTCTGCAGTGGGGGCAGTTCTAGTACCTTCCTTACAGGGAGGTGAGGATGGAAAGAGTTAATACATATTATTCATATATGCTTAAAAGAATGCTTGGCCCATAATAAGGACTTTATCAGGGTTACCAAAAAAAAAAAAAATTTACAATTGGAAAACTGAACAAAACTTCCAGTTACAAACTAGTCAGAGACTGGGAGCAAATTATCACAACTCACTTAGATTGAACTACATGTTCCAATCTAAACACCAGAATGTTCTGTAACCATTAAAAGTGATTCCATATCATAAGCTCTCTCTCTACCATACATTTATCACTACTGTTGTAGAAGGATTTAATGATAGGGGTGCCTGGGTGGCTCAGTCTGTTAAGCAAGCATCTGACTCTTGATCTAGGCTCAGGTCACGATCTCATGGTTTGTGAGTTCCAGCCCCATGGTTTGTGCACTGTCAGAGCAAAGCCTGGTTGGGATTCTCTCTCCCTCTCTCTCTACCCCTCCTCACTCTCTCTCTTTCTCTCTGTCTCTCAAAAATAAATAAACTTTGGGGCGCCTGGGTGGCTCAGTCGGTTGAGCATCTGACTTCAGCTCAGGTCATGATCTCGGGGTTCGTGAGTTCGAGCTCCACATGGGGCTCACTGCTGTCAGCCTGCCAGCACAGAGCCTGCTTCAGATCCTCTGTCCATCTCTCTCTGCCCCTCCCCTGCATGCGCTCTCTCAAAAAATAGTTTTTTTTAAATTTAATAATATATTATTGAGTAAAAATAGCAAGTTCCACGGAGCGTGCAAAGTGTGGTCATGTTTGTGAGTCAAGGTGTGGGCATAAAGAAATCCCTGGAAGATACTCTCACTTTCAACAGCAATAACCTCTGGGAGGGAGAATGTTGGGAGCGTTTCATATTCTTTGTGCCGTTCTGTGAAATTTACACTTTTACAACAACTTAAAGTGGTTTCCTTGAAAAATGTGGCTCATAAAACCTGAACACAGGGCTGCTATCACTTGCTGCCTAATGAGGCCACAGGTCACTTTACCACCACCCCAAGGGTACATATTCTGGTTTTCTCATTGAAGCTTAAGACAACACAAGTTGTTTGTTTTGTTTTCTTCTGGATGATATAATACAATGTTGGCTCATATGGGTTTAGGATTATCTAATATTTTTGGGCCTCTAACATAAACTTCTGCCAATTTGCGCGGCCTATGGTTTGTACTGGCATAACTGAGTTTTTAGTTCAAGGTCAGGATTTTACAAGTATCCATTATTTTTCCTCCAATTGATAAACATTAACTAGTAGGTTAAGATTCACTCTTTGTTCTCTGTGTAGTTGAATGTGTGGAAAGTATTGTCTTCTGGAGTAGGAGTTCTTTGGATGAGAGAGAGAGAATATTTGGGAAGCATGAAAGGAAATGCTGGCTGTTGGAGAAGAAATGCAATAGCCAAAGGGAATTAGGAGTGAAGACGATGTCTTAGTCAAGCTGTGAGTAACAAGGAACTGAAACCCCTTGACTCTAGCTCAAGGAAAGATCCGGTAGGGTGGAAAGGGCGGTGGCTCTTGTAAAGCTACAACAGGCCAACTATACTGTGGTCCGCTGAATAATGGCCTGCAAAAGATTTGTACATCCCAATCTCCGGGACCTGTGAATCTGTTACCTTATGTGGCAAAAAGAATTTGCAGAAGTGATGGAGATTAAGGCTTTGAGATGGGGAGATTATCCTTGACTATCTGAGTGGCTCTGATGTAATCACAAGAGTCCTCAAAAGAGGAAAGCAAGAGGCTCAAAGTGAGAAAAAGGAGACATGACAACAAGAGCTGAGATTGGAGTGACATGGCTACGAGCCCAGGAATGCCAAGGCAGCTTCTAGAAGCTGAAAGATCTGTAAGAGACTCTCTCGTGGAGCCTCCAGAAGGAGACAGCCCTATGGCACCTTGATTTTAGCTCTATAAGGCCAACTTCAGGCATCTGATCCCCAGAATTAAGAGAATACATTTGTATTGTTTTAAGACACTAAGTTGTGATAATTTGTTACAGCAGCAGTGGGAAGCTAATACAATCAGAACTTAACTTGCCTTGGGGGGTGCTTTCTTCTCAGTGCATCTCTTGCTATTCTTGGCCCCTTGTTGACCTCCCCCCACTGCTGAGTGGGCCAGGTTTTAAATACAAGAGCAGAGACACAGAGGACATAGTGCCCAGGGCCCACAGTTTCTTTAGGGGCCTAGAAAATGTCTGTTGGCCTTGGGGTAGGTGTCAGTTAACCGACTTTGAGGGCAGTTCACTTTCAAATCCCATCCTTTGACTCAGTGAGCCCAAGCACAGTGAGGGAGAGCCAGGCTTTGCTGAGAGGCATTTGCAGCCTGTGGCCCTCTGAGGACTCTCTCACCACGCCACTGGCATGGGCCAGGACCATTTGAGGTGCCAGTATGAGAAAGCCCTTCATAGTAAGAGCATGTGTGTCCTCTTCGTAGTGGGCACCTTGGTCTACACCTGGTGAGTCGGTGCTGTGTGCAAGCTTCAGGCTCCAGAGCTGAGCTATCCTCTGTCCTTCCCTCCTCCCCACCCCTCCACAGACCCCTCTGTGGCCAGACCTGCCCTGCCCATGAGTGCCCAGTCCCTCACATTAGTCCCTTTCCACCTCCCCAGACTCCTCAGCTTTCTGCGCCATGATCTCTTTCTCAGGTCCTACCAGGTGCCACCAAAATCCAGCCCTTTCCTGCTGGTGTGCTAGAGGGTCCGGTGGGTTTGCTGTCTCCAACATGCACAGAATTGCAGCTTCTTCGAGATGGAAGTTCACAAGGATCAGGGAGCCAGGCAGCCCTCCCCTTGTTCAGGGACTACACCCGTGGCCAGAGGTGACGTGGCTTGTCTGAGTCATTAGGGATGGTCGTTAGGACAGGATACCGCCAACTCTTTCTTTTCCTCTTTTTTCCTTCGCTGCAACTCTGAAGCATTTTAATTCTTAAAATGGTATGTTCATAATCATACAAAGACAAGTTTTCTGACTTATGAAAAGGCTGGATTCCATTACAGCTGATCTATAATATGTTGTACATTCTTGAATGAATATGACAGATTCGAACTGAGCTTCCAAATGGTGGGCCTAATGGACCCAGTGTTATTCTGGGAAAATTTCCCATATCCGACATGGAACACCGCACTGACCATATACACATTGTGATGCTAGGCTGAGATACATGTTGAACAAGTATTATATTTGTCTATGGAGTTGCATGGAATAGCCCTTTCTCATACATGCTGATTGGACCTCAAATCTGGATCTCTAGCCCCAATGTCCTTCTTGACGAACTTTTTTTAATGAATGGTATATAAATACTAAAACATTGAGAATAATATAATAAACACTCAGGTACCACCATCCAACTTAAGAAATAAAACATTACTGGGGCATCTGGGTGGCTCAAGTCAGTTGAGCACCTGACTCTTGATTTCAGCTCAGGTCATGATCTCACGTTTCATGAGTTCCAGTCCCCTGCTGAGTTCTGCGATGACAGTGTGGAGCCTGCTTGGGATTCTCTCTCTCCCTCTCTGTCTGCCTCTCCTGCACATGCTCGCTCTCTGTCTCTCTCTAAATAAATAAATAAGAACTTTTAAAAATATTATAAAAAAAGAAATAAAATATTACTAATCCAGTTTTAGCTCCCTGTAAACCCAGCCTGGATCCCATACTCTTTCCTCTCCCTTTATAAACATCATCCTGAACTTGGTGTTTGTGATTCTATGTTTTTATAGTTCTACAACATTTGTGTATATCTACAAAAATTTTTTATTGAGGGTGAGATTCATATAACATAAAATAACCATTTTAAGGTGATCAAGCCAGTGGCATTTAATAATACACCATGTTATGTTTACATAATCTAGGTCCCAAACATTTTCACCGCTCCAGAAGAAAACCACATGCATTTGAAGTCACCCCCACTCCCAACCCCCTTGCACCCATCAATCTACTCTCTGTCTCTATGGATTTACCTATTCTGGATTATTTCATATAAATGGAATCATATAATATGTGACCTTTTGTACCTACCTTCTTTTATGCCGCACGTTTTCAAAGTTCCTTCACAGTTTAGCATGTCTCAGTGTTTTATTCCTTTTTTTTTTTTTTTTTTGAGAGGGAGGGAGTGCATCATGCACAATCATGGAAGAGACAGAGGGAGAAGGAGAGACAGAATCTTAAGCAGGCTCCACTCCCAGTGGAGAGCCAAATGCAAAGCTCAATCTCATGACAATGAGATCATGACCTGAGCAGAAATCGAGCCGGATAGTTAACCAACTGAGCCACCCAGGCACCCCTCATTCCTTTTTATGGCTGAATAGTACTTCATTGTATGGGCAGACCATGTTTTGTTTATCCATTCATCTACTGATGAACATATGGGCTATTTCCATCTTTTGGCTATCATGAATAGTGCTGCTGTGGGCATGCATAGGGAGGCATTTGAGTGTAAAATGTTTTAGATTTCTTTAAATTTTATATTCATGCTGTGAATGTTTTGTTCGCACACCATTATATTATTTCCATATTGAAATGAGTAGCTCTCCATTCATTCTCACTAGAACATCCTATTGTATGAATCCAACAATTCATTTACCCCTTAAATAAATGTTTAGGGACATTTAGGGTATTTCATTTTCCCTCTTACAAATGATGCTGCCATAAACAGTCTCATACATAACTCTTTGGGCACATGTATGAGGGTTTCTCTAGTGAGTGTACCAAAGAGTGGAATTGCTGGATCCTAGGAGATGCACTTCTTCAAATGTACTACATAGTGCCAAATGTCAGCTGTCTTTTCAATAGCTTCCCAGGGTTCTCAACGCTGGCTGTGCATTAGAATCACCCAGAAAACTTACTATATGTAAGTACCTGGAAAATCCTCCCCAGACCTACTGAAGCAGAATTTCCAGGGATGGACCTGGTAAGCTACAATTCTGAAGGGTCTTTGGGGATTATACTACACGGCCAAAGCTAGGAACACCTGGGACCAAGTCGTGGCCCACTCTGTCTTGGTTTCCTAAGGTCAGCTCATAGAAGGCAGCCACTGACTGACTTACGCTTCCTAAATCACTCAGATATTAGGCACTGGCCAGAGGGAAGAAATCAAATAAATACATGCTGAATGAATAAACAAAGCAATTAAAATAAAGTTGGAATTATTCAGGGCAATGGGAGACAGGGAAAACAAACAGTGATGGAATCTACCATTTTTAATTACTATTATTAATCTTTTTTGAGAGAGAGAGAGAGAGAGAGAGAAGGAGAGAGAGAGAATCTTAAACAGGCTCCACGCCCAGTGCAGAGGCTGACATGGGGCTCGATCTCACAACTGTAAGATCATGACCTGAGCCTCAATCAGGAGTCGGACGCTCAACCGACTGAGCCACACAGGCGCCCCTACCATTCTTGTTAACTCCACTTTCTCCCTCTCTTCCTCCCACTTATAATAATTTAGATTCATATTCTAAAGAAGGGATTAACAGCTAATGAACTGACCAAAGGCAGGAAATCAGAGTCAGAGCCACATCATGCGTGAACAAGTGTAGCATAGGGTTAAGAAGTCTGGCTCTGGGCTAGAAGGTGGACCAGTTGGGGACTGCACTTCTGCCACTGATGATCTGTGTTATCTCGGGCAAGTTTCTTTACCTCTCTGAGCCCATTGTCTCATTCACAAAAGGGATAATTATAGTAACTATCTCCTATCACTGTGAAGTTAAACAGATTATGCATGTGGAGCGCTTGGCATATCCTAATTACTCAATAAAGGGCGGCTACTATTGTCAATATTATTTATAAACTAGGTGGGTGTTTCTGGAAAACAGGTGGCTGACCTGCTGGATACTTCCTTAGGTGTTGATGTGTTGCTTCGCCCCAGGACAAAGCAAGTGGACCAATCTGGAGCTGGACTTTGGTATTTAAGAAGCTGTCCTGTAAATTAGAGTCTGTATTAGGCAATACTGGAGGTTGACATCAGGGGCAATAGTTTCCAGGTAGTGAGTGCTCAGTGTGCACTTGGCATATGATGCTGAGGAGTTTGCACACGTCCTCACAACAACGTTGTGAAGTAGGTATGACTATTCTTCCCACTTTACAGATAAGGAAAATGAGTCACAGAGAAGGCAAGCAGCCTGCCCAAAGTCACCCAGCAAAGCTAGGATTTGAATGGAGGCAGTCTTCAGAACCTGAACCCCAAGCCCCTGTACTGTGCCTCCCTTGAGAAAACCACTGATGCTTTTCTGTGTCTGCCACTTAGCTTTGCTTTGGTGAGTGACAAGCGGTACCAACAGAAAGAGCCTCTTATCAGTTCTGTGCACACTAAAGTAAAAGGGATAGCAGAGGTGAAAGAGGAGATTCTGGAGAACGGGATGAAGAAGGTGGTGTCCACTGTCTTTGACACTGCGGATTACACCTTCCCCTTGCAGGTGAGTACTTGCCAGCCATTCTCCCCTGCCCACCCCCCCCCCCGGACTCCTCCCTGGGCATTGTCCCCAGGGCCTTGCCTCCCTCCCTTGGGACTCAGAGCCTCCCCCCAGAAAAACCCTGGCCCTATTTTAAAAAGCTTTTTGAAAATCCCAACTGAGAAAACCTAAAAATTGCAAAATTGGGTCAGATCCAGCAGCTCAAAGATGATTCTTTGCTTTATCAAGTCCTACAGGGTTTCTCAGAATAGCAGCATGTCCTGGTGGTGCATTTAAAGCACGATTTGATTCACTCACATTTGATTTATGCACAGCTTTTTGGAAGCAGGGCCATCAAATCAGCAAGGTCTGTCTAAATTCAGAAGGACAAAGAACTTCCTGCCTGGATGGGACTGGCCCTTATATGTGGTTCATGTGGTGTTTTATCAACAAAAAACAGTAAAACATTTTCTCAAATACATTTTTGTACAAAGGAAGGATATAGATGACAAAGAAAGGAAGGGTGTGCATCACAGGGAATGACTATGTGACTGTCTATATCTGCAAGAAGAGAAAATAAAAGCAGAACAGTCAAAAAGGAGAAATCAAGGTAGGAATGAGAAAACCAAAGAACAGACGGTGGGGGGTGGGTGCTGGAGGGACAAAAAGGGCACTTTTGCAGCCTCTGGGAGCTGGGGTGCTCTGCAAAACCATGAAACCCAGGCCACTGTCTGTCTGTTTCTCACAGTGGGTCAGTAAGATCTCTAGCTATTCCCCAGGTTGCGGGATGCCGTATGCCCTTTAATTAAAATCCTGGATAATCTGAACAGCATCCTGATGAAGCCAGCGCTGCATCCCTCCCTCCACGCCCCCAGGTTCTCTTAAGTTTCGATTTAATGGGACTTTACTGCTTCCAAAAAGTGACAAGGCTGCTTTTGAGGCTGGAACGGAAAATGAATACTTGGTCGGTTTGAATGTCCCTTTACTCTCCCTCCGCTCAGCAGAGTGGTTCGTGCTATTTGCTATTAAGCCCTCGAGCGAGCAGCTCAGTCCACATTGCTCCCAGACCTGATTTCCAGAGTGTGGTTTAGAAAGTGAAAGCTTCGCCCCCAGGCACTGGGCAGGCTAGATTATTCTGAGTAAGTAGTTCTGCCCTCCAAGGCCTGGCATTTGCCTACTCTCTCCTTTCTCTGCAGGTGAACTCCTTCTTCGTGATGACAAACTTTCTCAAGACAGAAGGCCAACAGCAGGGGTTATGTCCCGAGGTAAGGAGGGGACCTTAGTGGTTGGCGGTTGGAGGGGGCATGGGGCAGAGGAAGATAATGAGCTGCCAATGCTATTCCACCCCCTGCCCCCCTGCCCCGCTAAGGTCAGGCTCTGGTTCCCCTAAGACTGGTCATTAAACTTCCTCCCCAGAAAAGGGGAAGTCAAATGTTCATAAACCAGTCATCTTATTTCTTTTCCTTCTATCCTGGGCCTGAGACAGGGCTGACCTCATTTTCTGAGGCCAGGGGAAAGTGCTGGCTGGCACCCCTTACTTCCCATTTCCTGCTGAGCCTTTGCGCTTGCTGCTTGGCCCAGTTCTGCAACCACAGACCTGCTTGGACCAGGCCCCCTCCCCCCACCCCAAGGGCCTCCCCTGAAAGTGGCACCTGGTTGCATCTACTTTTTAGATTTTTATTTATTTTTGTGTTTTACTGACATGTAACTCATATACCATAAAGTCCACCATTTTAAAGTGTAGAAATGAGTGGTTTTTACTATTTTCACAATGTTGTACAACCATATCACTACCTAATTCTGGAACATTTTCAAAATGTTTCCCCAAAAAGAGGTCCTGTACCCATCAGCTGTCACGCCCCATTCCCCACTTTCTTTAGCCTTTGGCAACCACTGATTTACTTTCTATCTCTGAGGATTTGTCTGTTCTGGGTATTTCATATCCCTGAGATCGTACAGGATGTGGCCTTTTGTGTCTGGTTTCCTTCACTGAGCATCATGTTTTTGAGGTTAATCCATGTTGTAGCAGGTGTCAGTGTTTCCTTCGTTTTTATGACTGAGTCATATTCCATTGTATGAATACACTACACTGTATTTGTCCACGTATCAGCTCATGAATACTTGAGTTGTTTCTACTTTTTGGCTGCTGTAAACACTCGTGTATAAGTTTTTGGTGTGGACACAGGCACCTGCTTTTCTGTATCTTAGGGACCCACGTTGCTTACTCCCCACTATCCTGTCCTTCTCTCTGCAGTTTCCCACCCGCAGGACGCTCTGTTCCTCTGACTTGGGCTGTAAAAAGGGACAGGTGGACCCGCAAAGCAAAGGTATGTTCTGTTTCTTCTCTGGGATCCTGGGGGTGGGTGGTCTGGTATCTTGGGGACATTCACAAATGCCCTGAAGTTCAAATCTTTAGACTCTGGCTCTCAGATGCCTTCTTCCACCCTCACCAGGCCCTGGGGGAGCCTGTGTCTGCCCCATGCCTCTGCTCTGTCCCCAGAGGACTGGCTACTGACTAGGAATGTGATCTAATTTCCCAGGGAGGGCAGCTCCTAAAAACCTCCAGAATTAGCATCTTCAGGGTTCTCATTGACGGGAAAATCGAATGACCCATAGTACCCTCCGTGTATAGCTGGGCTTTCCCCCTTTGAATTTCCCTGGAGGTTGAGGAGTATGAATTGTACCTCAGGGCACCTGGGGATGGTACCACTATTAACCTTCAGAATTTCTGTATCTCTTATTTGAACTTAAAGAGGCACATGACAATTAAAAAATGACCACACACACACACACACACACACACAAAACAGACCCACCAGTGGTTATAACAGACACACATACACAATAAAAGGCCTATGGGTGTCACACTCTGTTCCTTGAGATGTGTGTATGTGTGTTTGAGTTGGGATAGAGATCATTCAAACATTACTTACTATTTAACTTTGCCCTCGGAAATCTGCTAGTGGCTCTGAGGCTCCAGGAAGATGTGCCATGTTCATTCTGTGGCTTATGCACATCCCTGGTCTGGGTTGCACACCCCTAAGTGACCCAGATGCCCACTTAGAAGCCTAGTTCTAGTCGTTTATGCCAGGCGAGAGGACATACCTGCTCGGCTCCGCTCTAAGCATCTTTTCTGGCAAAGAAACCAGAAGAGCCAATAGCTATCCACAGTCTCTCTGTGTTCTCTCTGAATCTTTTTTTAAAAAAGCTTACCGTCCGATGTGTTCTTTGCTTGGGTTGCCTTACATAAGTTTGTGGTTCAAATGAGGTTTCGTGGAAATTGAAACTGCTTGGGTTGAAAAGCATAAATAAATTGTCTGTTGCTTGGGTTGAGTTCATGATGCGCCTACGGTTTTCACACTTGTAGTTCTTTGGCCCCTTGACCACCCCCACCCCCCACCAGGGATCCAGACCGGAAGGTGTGTAGAGTATAAAGAGAAGCTGAAGACCTGTGAAGTCTCCGCCTGGTGTCCCATCGAGGCAGCGAAAGAGCCCCCCCGGTGAGCTGCAAGGTTGGGACAGTTGTGGTGGCCCTGACCAGTGAGCAAATGAAAAGTCCTGAAAAGTCCTGGGTCCTACTGACTTGGTGACCCTCCGTCCCAGGCACACCAGTGATCTCTGTGGGGGCCATGCTAATTGTTAAAATACTGCAATAATTCTGTACTTGCTACTAAACAACTACTACCCTGAGCACCCTTGGGTGCCCCTGGACCCCTGGCTGAGCGCCCCTGGAGCCCTCCTCCAGCACTACCGCAGACCTCATTCTGATTGGTCAGTGTCCATACTGAGTGATTAAGGATGGCCAAGTGACAAGAAGGGAGAGAGCAAAGGAAAAGGGAAGAAAGGGGAAAGGTAGGGGAGGGTAAGAAGGGCAAAAGAGGGAGGGGGGGAAGAGAAGTTTTCTTAAATTAAGTGGTCACAGTGGCGCACACCTTTGTTGATCCCCTGTACTGATTCTTCTCTAACACACAAACAAGGTCAGGCCCAGAAGGCAGAACTGATGTTAAATCTCAGAAACCACAGGGATTGGTGCATTTCGGCAGAAGAATAGAGAGACCTGGATTCAAATTTGACTCTAATACTTCCTTGCTGTGTGACCTTGAGCATGTGGCTTAACCTCTCTGAGCTTCAGTTTCCTTATTTGTAAAATGAGGCTAATAGTTGCCCCTACCTCACGGGATTGTTATGAGAATTAAATGAGACGATACTTGTACAGTAGTTGCAAAGTAAGCCCCATGCCTGGCTTATAGGAAGTGGTCCATAATGTGTGCGTAGATACACATACTATTTATTTCACATGTAACTATGCACAAGAGACTGTGCTAAAAAAATACAAGCAGACCCAGATATGGAGCAGGTCCCAAGCCTCTTGCGATCTAATCAAAGAGGTAAGACATGTACAAGCTATAATTCAAGACACAAAGTTAAGAGTGTCATAAGAGAGAAGTAAAGGGCTTTGATCCTTAAAGTTTCAAGATTGTTAGTCCTCTTATTCTTAGAACGTTGCCCAGAAAGCATGGAATTTAGGATGTTCTAAAAGTAAATGGTCTGGCATATAGTAGGTTTTCGTTGTAAACAAGATTTTTTTTTAATGCAAATGTCAGAAATACAACTTAAACTGGGCTCAGGGAAAAAAGAAAATATTATTTTCTTATTCCTGTAAATGAAGAGTCAAAAGTACTAGCTTCAGGAAAGACTTGATCCAGGCTTCAAATTAAAATGATGTCATTAAGACTCTCTCTCTTTCATTCTGTCTCTTCCCACCTCCATCCCACCCCCACCCTCCAGTTATTCTTTCTTCCATTTTGGCTTTCCTCACACTGTGGTCCAGGGAAGCCAGGTTTAGGTTTATTGCTAGTAAATACTAACCATCCTAAAGAAAATGAGTTTTTTCTTTTTCCAATATTTCCTACAAAAGCCCTAGAATGTTTTCACTGGCCTAAGTCATGTGACAATTTGTGAACCAATCACTGTGGCCAAGAGGATTGGGTTATACTGTTTCGCCAGCTCGGGGTCACTTGCCTACCCTGGGAGCTGTAAGGATGGGCAGGAGGTGATTCATCCTCACCCAACCTTCTGGGCTGAGAGTGGGAGAGACCCGGCTTTCCCAAAAGGAGAAAACTGAAGTGCTTCTGACAGAGGGGGAATGGATGTTGTCTATAGTTATTATCCTTTGTATTTTGGAATAAAAAGTAGATCATTCTTGGTGCCCCCTTCCAAATACGTCCATCCTTTCCCGGTGCTACTCCCATTGTAGACACCTGCCACCCACTCAGGCATGCCAAGCAACAGAGTACCAGTTGTATCTCTTTATTCACAGCCAGTTCTCTCCATCTTTAGCAGACTGTCAACTGCATGAGGATAAAAACTTTGACTATCTTGTTCGTCAGTATATTCCCAGTGCCCGGCCCTGTGCCCAGCAGAGTGAATATTTGCCAAATGAATGGACAGATGGGTTGTGGGGGGGACCTTGCTACAGTCTAGGATTTGGGCTCCTCCTACTCCTGGGGAATTTATGCGACTCGGAGCCTCTAGAGAATGACTGATGGAGTCAACTCTATATGTGTGGCCCTGTGCTAAAGGCGGGGGATGCCAACCTTAAAAAAAATCATTGTCCTAGCCCTGCAGGAATTCCAAGCCTACTGGGAAAGATACAAACAGCGGTGTGCTGGAGCCGGCCTACACCAGCTCTGAGCCCATTATGCTCATCTCTTCCCAACTCCAAGTTCAGTGATACTGGCTAGTAGCTTGAGATCAGTCATGGTGGGAATGCTTAAACTACAGTCATCAGTAAATGCTACATATCAGAGCTCCCCCCAACCCTCTGGAGACCTGGTTGTTAAACATTTACCAGCACACCACTCACAAACATATAATTACATCAGAATGTGAAGAGGGTTATAGTAAATGCCATGGGGTCTCAAGAAGAGAGAGATTCTTCCTCTTTTTTAGATTTTTAGGAAGGTTTTGCCCACTAGACTACATTTCTCTTCACTCATTGCAATGACCCGAGCCAGAAACCAGAAGCCTGCAGTCCCATTGGCCCACTGATCCTCACCCGGCATCTCTCTCTCTCAGGCCTGCGCTCTTGAACAGTGCTGAAAACTTCACAGTGCTCATCAAAAATAACATCGACTTCCCTGGCCACAACTACACCACGTAAGTGCCCAGAATATCAGACTGCGTTAGCTATCTACTGCCATGTAATGGATTATGCCAAAACTTAGAAGCTTAACAACCAGCATTTATTATCTCACACTGTTTCTGTGGGTAAGGAATGTGGGAACGACTTCGCTGGGTATGTCTGACGCAGGGTCCCTCTGGTAGCAGTCAGGCTATCTGTCAGTGGGGCCTGCGCTCACCTCTGGGCTTGACCAGGGCTGAGATTCCTCTCCCAAGTGCACTCACCCGGATGTCAGCAGGGAGTTCAGTTCCTCACCATATGGACCTCTCCCTAAGACTGCCTGAGTGTCCTTAGGAATGGTGTCTGGCTTCCCCCACACTGAGTGATCCAAGAGGGATAGAGAGCAAGCCAGACAGACAGTAAACAAGATGGGAGCCTTTTATGACTTCATCTTGGAAGTGACACACCATTGCTTCTACCATATGCTATTTATCACACAGACCAACCCCTTACAGTGTGGGAGGGGACCACACAAGGGTGTGAACCCCAGTGGCTGAAGACCCTTGGGGCCCTTTATGGAAACCTGCTACCAATTGGCTCACTCTTATGAGAGAGAGGGGTCTCAGTTTCCAATAGACATGTTTGTTGGTTTGCTTGCTTCTCGTTGTGTGCAGGAGAAACATCTTGCCGGGCGTAAACATCACTTGTACCTTTCACAAGACTCAGAATCCACAGTGTCCCATCTTCCGACTAGGAGATATCTTCCGAGAAATAGGAGATAATTTTTCAGATGCAGCAATTCAGGTTGGTGGCGTCTTTGTACAGTGAGTCGGGGGATGGTAGAGGTCAAAGGGCCAATAGGCCAGGCCCCTGAGTCTTAATTATAAGGCTCCCTTTACTGAGCATTTAGTAAATCTCTGCACACCCTGCATTACCTCATCTAATCACACAACAAACCTGTGGGGGAGACCCCTGGTGTCGTAGTTTCCTGTGGCTGCTGTAACAAACTACGACAGTCTTGGTGGCTTACAACAACACACTTTTTTTCTTGTTTTACACTTCTGGCGGTCAGAAGTCCAAAGTTAGTTTCACTGGACCAAAACCAAGGTATCAGCAGGGTCATGCTCTCTCCAGAGACTCTACAGGAGAATCCGTTTCCTTGCCTTTTCCACCTTCCAGAGCTACGGTCCTTGCATTTCTTGGTTCGTGGCCCCTCCTCCCAGCTTTGAAGCCAGCTGCATGGCGTCTTGCCTCAGTGGTCCCACTAGGCTTCTTATTCTGTGTCAAATCGCCCTCAGCCTCCCTCTTATAAAGATACTGACTTTTTTCTTTTAGAACATTTATAAAAGGAAACATGTAGGGCCCCTCTGGATAATCCAAGATAATCTCCCCATCTCAAGAACCTTAATTTAATCACAGTCTCTTTTACCCTATAAGATAATATATCCAAAGATTCCGAGGATTAGGACCTGGAATTGGAATACCTTTGGTAATGATTCAGACTACCATACTTGAATTAGTCAGGATTCTTCCAGTTGCATGTTATAGATGTCCAACCCAAATGATGCAAGCAAAGAATAAATTAAAAAGTATCTGGGGGGCAAAAAGAAACCAAACAATTGGCTTAAGAAAAAACAAACAACAACAACAACAAACCCATATTAACTCATATAAAGACACCAGGGGAAATGGACCTTCTAGCACTGCTAAGGCATTTTCCTACCTCAGAAGTTTTCTTCTGCTCTTCTTCTCTGGAAAAGTCTTGCCCCAGACATACCATTAGCTGTCTCCCTCACCTGCTTCCAGTATGTGCTCAAATATAAGTTCAGTGAAGCCTTCCCTTACCACTTCATTTAAAATGACAATTTCTAGGGGAACCTGGGTGGTTCAGTCGGTTACGTGTCCAACTTCAGCTCTGGTCATGGTCTCACAGTTTGTGAGCTCGAGTCCCACGTCAGGGTCTGTGCTGACAGCTCTGAGCCTGGAGCCTGCTTGGGATTCCGTGTCTCCCTCTCTCTCTGCCCCTCTCCTGCTCATGCTCTGTCTCTTTCTCTCTCTCTCTCTCTCTCTCTCTCTCTCTCTCACACACACACAAAATAAATACACATTAAAAAGATTTTAATGACAATTTCTATCCCTATCCAGCACTATCTCACATACTATATAATTTACATATCCATTAGTCTGTTGTGTTTTCCAGACTAGAATGTAAGTTCCATGAAGGCTGGGATCTTTGGCTTCTTTCATTAATTTTTGTATGATGCTTAGCATAACAGACACTCAATAAATATCTGTTGACTGAATGATGTGTATGATAGCAGTAGGCATGGCTACATCCAGGAACTCAAATGAGGTCTTTAGGAATCTGACTCCTCATCTCTCTGCTCTTCCCTTAATGGTGAGGTCATTCTCAGGCAGATTGCCCCCATGTCAAGACAAAGCCACCAGAGCCTTTAGAACTGCACTGTCTGATATGGTAGTCACTAGTCAAATGAAGCTATTTAAACTTAAATTAATTGAAATGAAATATTTATTTCCTCTGTCATGCTAGCCACATTTCAAGCACTCAGTAGCCACATGCAGCCAGTGGCGACTTTATAGCACAGCATGAATATAGAGTATTTCCATCACTGCATAATATTGTTGGACAATGTTGCTCTGGACTGTCACACTCTCTAGCTAGTGGTCCCGACCAATAGAGGGCCTCTTTTTTTATGGTTCTGGCAAAATGTCTCAGGGAAGGCTCTGATGGGTCAATCCCAATTGGGCCTCATGCCTATTCCTGAACCAGTCACCAGGCCCAGAGGGATGCCCAGTCCTGACTGGCCAGGCTTAGATCATGTTCCCACTTCTGGAGCTGGGAGAGGGGATAGTCCCATCCAAACCACTCAGTTGGGAGAGACGCTTCCCAAAGAAAATTCCAGGGACTATCACCAGGAGAACTGGATGCTGAGTGACAGAAACATTAGATATTCACAATAATACGTACAGTGTTTGGCTTAGTGCCAGTAAGTGATCACTGTGATTTTTCATTAATATTTATCCTTTCTCCAAGTCAGAGTCTGCTTGTTACTTATCTTTTTATCCCTAGCATCTAGCATACTGTCTTAAAATACCATATTTCATCAATTCAAAGACATACTTTTTTTCACATTTTAATATTTCTGAAACCAGGAAATACTTTAGATTCATGGATTTCACAGTTTAATTGACAACATTTGTTATGTTCCTTTTCAGAGGAACATGAAAAGAAAATTATACATCTGATAAGCAATGTATAATCTAAGATTCGGTGAAATAGGATAGTCAGTGCTCAAAACAGGTTTGTAGAAAGAAAGAAGTACTAAGTAGAAGTAAAAATTAAGAGATTCCTTAGAAGTTCAGAGAAGAGAAAAGTCACCTTGAATTGAGGAGGATGGGGTGGCTGAATGGATAAGGAAGGATGTATGTTGGGTCTTAGAGGATGATGAGGATTTAGCTAGAGAGATGGGTGGGAGAAATATTTCAATGGAAGAAAAGGACAAGGGCCAAGACTTAAAAATTCAAAGTGTACCCAGCAATTCCACTCATAAGTAGACACCCAAGAGAAAGGACATTATCTGTCCACACAAAAGCTCATACGTAAGTGTTCACAGCAGCACTATTCATAAGAGCTAAAAGGTGGAAACAATCCAAATGTCTATCAAAGGATAAATGGATAAGCCAGATGTAGTCTGTCCATACAAAGAAGTATTCTTCCACCACAAAAAGGGATGAAGGACTGACATAGGCTACAAATATGGATGATCTTTAAAAATATTACGCTAAGTGAAAGAAGCCAGACACAAAAGATCATGTATTATATGATTTCATTCATATGAAAGTTCAGAATAAGGGAGTCTAGAGGGACAGAAAGTAAATTAATGGTTGCTTAGGGCTGAGAGAGGAGAGAAAGGGGTGTTGACTAGAAGTTTAGGGGTTTCTTTTAGAAGCAATGAAACTTGGAAAATTTATTATGGTGATGGTCACATATATATGTGAACGTACCAAAAAGTGTTGAATTACACAATTTAAGTGCCTAACTTAACTGTATGTGAACTGTATCTCAATAAATCTGTTTTTAAAAAAAGAAACAAAAATTCCAAGTTTTTTAAGGGAAAAGTGTAGACAGTTTGGGATAAGAGCTTTCTCTAGGGGGGCATTGGGAGGTAAAGCAGAAAAGATATGTGATGGGGTACCCTGAATTCCAGTATAACAAGCTTCAACTTCATCTTAATGGGGGCGGGGGGCATTCAAGGCATTTGATTATGGGAGAGATTCACTGAAAGTTGTATTTTAGGAAAAGAAATCTAACAGTATATCCCAAATGGGAAGAAGAACGGCAGATGCATTTGCAGCCACTTGTGTGTGTTAGATGGGCTTGTGCACTCATGACTCTGAAATTTAATCCGTGTTTTACTCGAAAAAGAAAACCTTTGCCTTAATGACCATCCTTAGCAGGGAGAGGTCTGGTGGCTGCGTCCCACATGCAGCAGGATTTACAGACTGTGTCTCCTTGTCCTCTCCAGGGAGGAATCATGGGCATTGAGATCTACTGGGACTGCAACTTGGACAGCTGGTTCCATCACTGCCGTCCAAAATATAGCTTCCGTCGCCTTGATGACAAGACCACCAATGAGTCCTTGTACCCTGGCTACAACTTCAGGTAACAGCACTCCAGGTCAGACTGGCCACCACTGGGTCTACGCAAACCTCCTGGCCAGGCTGAATTGCATAACCAGCAGTCAGTGAGAATTAGTTTCGGTTCCCAAGGCAACAAGATGAATGCAAAAAATTCTCTAAGAGCTAGGGGATGACTGGACTTTTGTATGATTTTTTTTTCTTAAAAAAAAAAAACAAACAAAAATGGGAAAACAGAGAAGAACATAGAGAAGAGGATAAAAATCACCCATAAGTCCTCAACCCTGAGATAATGAAAGATAGCCCTCCGGTGAATTTCCCTTCCTCTAACTGACTCTTTCATCCGGCTGCTATGAGATCATATCATGCTTATAACCTGCTATTCTGTGGTGCGTTATCTTTACCATATCCTGGGTCACTCAGAATTCGTTGTGACCATCACGTTAATGATGCCAATGGTGGGAGCGTAATGATATCAACAGCCACAAACTTAGGGAGGGTCTTTCTATATACCAGGCCCTCAACATCATCACCTCTCCACCTCACGTCAACCCTGGAAGGGGGATATCAGTGTTCCCAGGTAGAGCTGAGAAAGGTGAAATGATTTGCCCCAGGACCCACAGCTAACAGTAGCTCTGTAATCCTAACTAACCTAGGTCACTCTGACCCCCAAATCCATGCGCTTTCCCTTCCATCTCATGATTTTCTCGCCCGTGCCTCCATTACTGGACATTTGGGGCAGTTCCAGTTTTTCTGTGACAAATAATTCTATGCTGCACATTTGTGCACATAAATCTTTGAATTCCAGAGTATTTCCTTAAGATAAATTTCTAGAAGTAGAGTTATTGGATCAAAGGTTATTAACATTTCACCATATACTTTAAAAATTTTTTTCTAGGACTCTGTTTTTCATTTCTCAGTTTTATATTTGGTTCCTTCTCAAAGCCATCTATTACTGTTTTGGTGAGGTCCATTCTTACCTTCTGGATCCTTTTCCTTCTGTCTGTCCTACTGTATAACCCCTTTCAAGCTGACCCATTACCTATAGTAACTAGGGTGGGGTTTCTTCTTCTGAAGCTTTGGAGTATTTGTTGGTGGGTTTCAGCAGGAAAGACCTTGTGCAAAGTTCTGTGTGTACCGTAGGATGTGGAGGCATTCCTCGGTGGAGATTATGTAATTTTGTAGCCTGCCAGGACTGTATGGCATCTGTCCATTAACCAGCTGTGGGTTAATTTCTGGGCACTGGATGTCTTCACTCCACTAAAAGTATCCCATCCCTGCTCCCTCACTGTGTAGGGCTTCTGTAGCCTTGGCTCCCTTCCCCAGAAGTCTAAGATTCTAGCTCCTCAGATACAGATCTGGTTGGGGTGCCCCAGAGGACAGACGCATGGTCCCAGTTCCCCCCTCACTCATCTCTAGTACCTAGAAAATGTCTCCTTGTTTTGAGCTCAGTAATATATTGATATGACTTTAATATATTTCTATGTGGGAGGTGGTAGGCTTACGGTACTAGAACATGTTAAAGACTGCTGACACCACACTGCATCCACACCTGCAGACCTGTCTGACTTTTAAGGTTCTTTGGAGTGCACCTCAACCCTATAAGAATTGACTAGAATCCTGGTTCCTCTTCACCATTTAAACGGGCTGGTGCTGGTTTGGTGCTGTTTCGACTCTGCACGGTTCACTCCCCTGCCCCTGGCTTTTCCCCAGTGGTAATCCTGTGCCATCCTAACTTAAGTTTCCATGTTACCTCCTATGTCTGGATTGTTTTTTCAGCCTGTCCTAACTTAAGTTTCCATGTTACCTCCTATGTCTGGATTGTTTTTTCAGCCTGTCCCTACAACTCTGTCTCAGCACTAACTTGGCCTTTAAGTTTGAGGCTCCATGACCTCTCATTGCTTCTGCGTGCTAGGCAGCTTTCAGCAACAGTAATTATAGCTGACCATTTTGTGCCCTAGCTCCAGACACAAAGTAAGCTTATGCTGTTCCCTTTTCAGAAAGAGTTGCCAGCTACATCCCTAGAATGGGGGCTGGCCACCATTTTGCCTATAAAGCCAGTAGGAAATTGATATTCACATTCTTCATTTATTTACTCATCAAATATATATCAAAGAAAAAATACTGTTGTGCCAGTGGGTATATACTGTTAAACGAAACAGACAAAGTTACTACTTAGCTTATTCTAGTAGGGCATGAATATAAGTATAATACATAAGACAAAAATATAAGTAAATAAAAAACTCTAAGAAGGTAACATCATTAGTCATCAGGGAAATGCAAATTTAAACCACAATGAGATACATACCCCCAGAATTAGTAAAAATTTTTAAAAGTCTGGCAATGCCAAATGTTGGCAAGGAGGAGAAGCAACTGGAACTCTCCTATTTCCCTGGTGGGAGTGTAAGATGGTACAGCCACATTAGAGAACTATTGGGAAGGTTCTTATAAAGTTAAACACACATCTATCCTATAATCCAGAAATCCCACTCTCAAATGAATAAAGGAAACCTAGGTCCACACAAAGATTTGTATATGAATGTTCACAACAGCCTTTGTCATAAGTACCAAAACCCAGAAACAACCCAAATGTCCAGCAACAGGTTCCTGGAGAAATAAATTGTGATATATTTATACAATAAAGCATTAGCTAATATAAATAAAGAAGGAACACATTGCTTGTACATGCAATGGCATAGAGGAGTCCCACCAACATTACGTTGAGGGAAAGGAGTCAGATCGAAACAAGTCATCGTATATGATGCCATTTATACGAAGTACAAGAAGAGGCAAAGTTTTTCCGTGATGATAAAAGACAACGGTGGGTGCTGGGCTGGAGAGTGGGGGATGGGGGAGGCAAAATAGGAACTGATTGGAAAGGAGCACAGGAGAATTTTCCAGAATAGTGGAATATTCTAGATCATGATAGGGATAGGGGTATAGGTTATACAGTGTATTCATTTGTCAAAACTCATCGAACTCAACTCTTAGGACTTGTGTACTTTATTACATGTAAATTATACCTCAATAGAGCAAACAAACAACTCCAACAAGACCATTTCAGATGATGATAAATGCTCTGAAAAAAATCAAACAAAATACTGTAATGTAGGGTTGGGGCAGAGGGGGCTGGGGAGTGACCAGAGAAAGCTTCTCCAAGTTCAGGGTAAGACCCCTACAGATACCATGCGCTTTCCTGAGGACTGTGCTTGCCTAGTTAAGAAGAAAAGCAACTGCACAGAGAGGAGCCCATGTTAGAAGAATCATCTTGCAAAAATGTGTAGGCTCTCTGAATACCTTTGGTATTAACGATCCAGACCAGCGGTTCTCACAGTGCGATTCCCAGCATCAGCATCACTTGGGAACTTGTTAGAAATGCAAATTCTCAGGCCCTGCCCTGGACCTACTAAATCAGACACCCTGGGGACTGTCCTCACAAGCCCTCCAGGTAAGAGCCTGTCAAGTGTGAGAACCACTGATCTAGAACCTTGGTACTCAAAGTGTGATCCTGGGACCAGCAGCAGCATGGGCCTCACCTGGGAGCCTGTTGTCATGCAGAATCTGAGGCCTTACGCTTGATTTACTGGATTAAAATCTGCATTTTATTTCTTTAAGTTTATTTATTTGAGAGAGAGAGAGAGAATAAGCAGGGAAGGGGGGGACGGTGGATCTGAAAGAGACTGATGTGGGGCTCAAACTCACAAACTGTGAGATCATGATCTAAACTGAAGTTGGATCCTTAACAGACTGAGCCACCAGGTACCCCTCAAAATCTGCATTTTAACAAGATTCCCAGAAGATTCATGTGCACATTGAAGTTTGAGTTTATTTTTGTTTACTTGTTTTTTGCCTACACAATGTTTTGAAAGTTGAGGCATTCTACAGAAAATTCTGGACTTCCTATTTTTCTTGAAACCTGTAACTATTTAGGGGTGAAAAAAAACTAAACCATTTGACAACTCTGGGTTCATACCCCACACAGCAGGACTCAGCTGGAGGTATCTGTGGTTCCCTTTAGAAAGGGGATGTGTTCTTTTGGTTCACCACTGTCCCCACCACTCCTTATTGCCTTTTACTTGGTCTACATCACTCACTTCTGTCATCTGCCTGGTCCCTGTAGGCATTTGAGTTTGAGACCCTTGACTAAAGGCCAGCCGAGATCAAGATACAGGATGCTTTTTGGCTTCTTTGGGTCAGTGGAGTTTCATCCTGGGCCCTGAAAGAAGCTCCTTGTTTAGGTAACGTTTTGCCATGCTCTCCTGAACAGACTTAAGGCCATTACCAAGAAGAGACCGTTGGATCAGTGGTCCCCTGACTGTCTTCGCAGGCTCACAGGCTGGTTTCTTTTTCTTTTTCTTTTTCTTTTTTTTTTTTAGCAGTCTACAAAAGCACACAGGGCAAAGTCCCAAACAGATGTTAGCAAATGCACTTTGAGTTGCTGAGTTAAGCCTGAGAACATCAGCTCCTGGAGAGATCTGAGGTGGTTATGATGTTAATATTCTTTTAGAACAAAATGGTAAAGCATTTGTTGTCTGGAATGAGCACCAAAAGAAATCTTTGGCCAAAAATAAATTGTCAAGTCCTGATGGAAAATTGGACAGGTTATTTTCAAAGAGCCACACAAAAGAGAGGAGAATTACAGGTTAAATGAGGTATATGAAAAATATATATAACTTCCAAAAACAGAGGAAGTTGAAGAAGTTGGTCATATTACAGAATTTTGTACTTTACCAAAAGATCCATGGCAAACGGTCCTTATTCGGTGAACATGTGATTCAGTTTATTTACAGCAAGTATAAAGTAGGGCAGACCCACACCGTATGCCCGATGCTCTTTTCTGGCTTAGAATGGCTATATCCATATGTTAGTTTCCTGTGCCTGCTGTGACAAATGACCACAAACTTGGTGGCTTAAAACAACAAAAGTGTATTCTCTCAGTTCTAGAGGCCAGAAATCTAAAATCAAGGAGTCAGCAGGGACACACTCTCTGAAGTCTCTAGGAAGTCTTCCAATTCCCCGTGGCTCTCCGTGTTCCTTGACCTGAGGCCACATCATTCCAGTGATGATCCTCCCTCTTTACAGGGGTTTCTCCTCTGTGTTTCTGTTTCAACTCTCCTCTCCTTTCTCTTATAAAGACACCAGTCATTGGATCCACCCTAAATCCAGGATGATCTCATCTTGAGATCCTTAATCACATTTGCAAAGATCTTATTTCCAAATAAGGTCACATTCACAGGTACAGGGGCTAGGCACTTGGACTTACCTTTTTGGGGGGCCATTATTCAAACTATTACAGCATGCAAAACACATCCCACTCAGAGCGTGGACCATTGACCACACACACCATCCACCTGGCACCTTTCTAAGAACATCTCAGACCTTTTAAAACCACCACCTGGAGGGTGAGGCCCAGGAATCTACCTTTGAACATACTTCCCATGTGATTTTTATACTGAGTTCAAGAACCACTGTACCAAGATCTTTTTGCTTGTGTATTAAAAAAAGAAATCACTCAATAGAGCAGCAAAGGAAAGAACAATCATGGAATGAGAACAATCAGAAGCAAAGAAATCAAAACCCCTCCAGCCAGAAACAGGTGCTGAAGCACCTGAGAATATCTAACTGGTCTCAACATCACATTTTGAGAGTTAAAAGAAATTAGAGATTCAAATGTTCCATAGAATATTCTGAAGGAGCATCTGCTTTCTTCTCTCTCTGCATCTGTAAATAGATTGATAATTAATAACTCAGAAAGAAAATACCTTACCTAAAAACCACGACCAAAAGGTGGTAAGAGAGAGGGACAGATTTAAAAGTTTTGTGAGGCATGTGGTTTAAGCCTTCCTAATTATCCATGAAAACAAAACATTCCACTTTTCCTGTTTGAAACTCTGGGGAGAGCTGTGTATTTGGGGTGATTGTGATTTGTGACCAGGTCTTAATTTATAAAGGTGGCTGAGTAATGACATGGAGAGATGACTGTCACTGAAAGAACTTTATTACTTACATTTCCCAAGACGAGGGGCACACCATGCCATATGAGGCCACGGGGGGAGCACCGGATTTGGTCAGGAGGTGGCCCAGAGCCTTCACTGTGTTTTCCATGGGACAGACAAGGCAGGGCAGGGGAAACAGCTTAGGATCTGGCTGGCTTGAGTACTGTGGGCAGGCTCTGGGCTACAGGAGCAGTCCCAGCTGTCTGGTGCCTGGCCCTGGGTGACCTGGTGCCAGGGAAATATTGGCAGGGGGTTGAGGGGGTGGTTGGGGATATGGATTTGGGATTGGTCAGAGGGTTCCTAACATGATTTTCACTCACTCACAAAAGCTGGATCTCAGGGAAGATATAAACAATTTTGGCTGTTAATTTGGCCCTGTGATAACAGATGTAAATAGACAAATACAGAATCTAAGAAAATACAATTAGAACAGATAGCTGAGGGGTGCCTATCCCCAATCCAGAAATTAGTATCTAAGATCCCTCCACCCCACTTTGTTTAGAAGCCAAACCCTCTTAAGAAATAATCAGATTTGCTTGAAGCTATTCTTAAAAATTTCTCTGCTTGTTGTGAACCCTGTATTGGTTAAAAAATGTTCATTTTAATCTTAAATGAAAAGCAGATTTTCTATCGCTCTGTGATTGTGCAAAGAGAAGAGGTGATGTACAGAAATGTTCTTCAGATTCAAAAGAGTAATATGTGAGTTTGGATTATGTTCGCAAAGTAATCGCTCTGTCCACTGCGGCAGAGCTAGAGGATGAACAAGGAAAACTAGCCCAGCTCCTATTTGGGGCTTTCCTTTCATAAAATACCAGCACGTTCAGATAGATCTTTACAAACATGGATCCTTCTCCCCCTACAGATATGCCAAGTACTATAAGGAAAACAACGTTGAAAAACGGACTCTGATAAAAGTCTTTGGGATCCGTTTTGACATCCTGGTTTTTGGGACCGTAAGTCTCTGCTCCCAGCCACTGACACCTCCATTCCTGTGACTGTGTCCTAATTATTGCTGTAGTACCTCAAGGGCTGAATGTTTCCACCATAGTCATTAGCTGGCACTGTGCATGTGGGATAAGAGGGGGAAGAAATGTCCTTGGGGTCCTGTCCATGATGAAGTCACCTGAGAAGTACAAGAAAGGGACTGGAAAAAAACTTAATATTCAATTTAAAAAATACTCTGATGCTTAGAAAAAGAGAAAGAGAAAGAAATCCCTTTGCAACTTTGAGCCATCTCAAACTGGCTTAAGGGGAAATTTTTTTTTAATCTCACATAACTGAAAAACTCAGGGGCAGTTAGTTTTCAGGCTTCAGGCATGGCTGGATCCAGATGTTCAAATAACATCATTAGGAATCTGCCTCCCTCCATTTCTTACATCTGTTCTCCTCTGTTTTGGCACCATCCTCAGCTGTCCATCTCTACACAGTGGTTTTAGGCAGCTTCTTAGATGTTGCTAGGTTAACAATCTCAATGCAAACAGAACGTGTCTTTACTAAAAGGTTCAGCAAATGCCTCAGGCACATGCCATTGGCTCTGACTGGCCCAATATGGGCCCATGCCCACTGCTGAACTAATCACTATGTTTAGATCATACCATACTCTCAATGGCTGATCTTGGACTTGCCCTGAACCAGCTCCTTGCCTACAAACTACATGGACCAAATATGGACAGAGATGGTTCTCCAAAGGAAAACTGAGGTGCTGTCTCCAGAAGAAGGAGGGAGGGGATGCTGGGCATGCAAAAATCCATGATCCATGGATGCTCACAATGCCTTGTACAACAGTGTATTATTTATGTCATACGGTGGTAAGCAGCACAAGAGTCAATGAGATAGAAGCTGAGAGGACAGAAAGACCACCGAGAATAAAAACCACCAGGGTACCTAAGGGAAGACCATGCAGACATTCCTTCCCTCTGCTTCCAAACTAACAGCAAACCATTTTTAGGGCAAACTTGTCTGAAACTCTCACCTTGTATGGAAAAACAACAAACCTTTAATGGTTCTTCTCTCAGTGTGTGGGTTCCAATGCTTCTTTGTTTAAAACACTCATGTTTTCAAGCATATCCCAGAAGGCAGAAGCAGGATGAATGAGAATCCTACTTTTAGTCTCTGTGGCCTCTATTGCCATGAACAACCTGGATCCATCTATGGAAGTCACGGTCACAGACTCCCTCCTCCGCTGGAGCTAACAATTACATGTTAGAGCAAAAGAGCACTGCTCTGAATGTCGATGAAGTAATCTTTCCCATTCTGTTTTCAGGGAGGGAAATTTGACATTATCCAGTTGATTGTGTACATTGGCTCAACCCTCTCCTACTTTGGTTTGGTAAGAAATTCTTTCCCGCACTTTAGGAAAGTGATTTGGCAAAAAGAAAGCTCACTAACATGTGCCTGGTCTGGGTTTTTCCCAGGCCACCCTGTTCATTGACTTTCTCATCAACGCTTACTCAAGTAAATGCTGCCGATCCCACATTTATCCATGTTTCAAGTGCTGTGAATGCTGTGTGGTCAATGAATACTACTACAGGAAGAAGTGTGAGACCATTGTGGAGCCAAAGCCGGTAAGGCGCGCTGCGTCAGAAGGTGCCAACACACCCAGAGAGTACGTCAGATCACTGAGAACTGTGCAAAAATAAGGCCAATATCACAAGTGTAATCCCACGGTGGACAAGTCTCTGGACTCTACCCTGATCCACCACTCTCAGATGAATCCCTTTTGGTCTTAGGGAATAGAAATAAAAATAAAGAGGCAAGATAGAGAGAGAACAAATTTTTATGGTCTAGGGCTTGTCAATTTCATCAGAGTTATTAATTTGGTTCTGAAAAAAAAGTATAATGACTTTGGAGAACAATTTGGCAGTATCTAATAACATTTAAGTGGGACATATTTTACAGCCTGGCATTTTCACTTCTCCATACCTGCCCTCAAGAATCACTCACGTGAGTGCCCAAGCAGTACCATGGACACTTGGTCCATTGCAGTGCTGTCTGTAACAGTGAAGAAAGAGCATCTACCCAAGTGTCCAACAGGTGGATGGTGAAAGAAACTATGACTGGTCCATAACAAGGAGTGCCAGGCACCAGTTTAAAAGAATGAGGTGGAGAATAGTAAGAGCAAACATTTATATAGCACTTTAAAGTGCGTCATATATATTAATTCATTGAATCTTCACAACCTATAAATAGATGCTACTATCATCTCTTTCTAAAGATGAGGAAATTGAGGTGCAGGAGGGTTAAATAATTTGCCCAAAGTCATACAGCTACTCAGTGGGAGAGCTGAAACTCCAACTTTAGGCAGGCTGGTTTCAGAATCCAGAATCCATCTTCACAACCACTATGTCATAGATACTGGCATGAGCAAATATCCAAAACGTGTTGTTGAAAGCAAAACGGCAAACTATAGAACAATATATATGGCATGATATACAGGCTAAAACACAACTACAGACATATACTAATTTTATATATTTTCTACATGTATATTATATGTGTACACACACACAAATACATATATTCTATATACTTATATGTATTCTCCATATTTTCCACATTTATTATACACATGCACATTTGTATATAGGGAGGGTAACATATGTACACTAAAAGGTACTAGACACACATAAAAGTGACAACAGTGATTCCTTCTGCAGAGGAGCCTAGGATGGGGGACTTCTCAAAGGGCATTTTAGCTCATCTGCATTGTTTTGACTTGCTTAATTTGGGTTTTACTAAGTAAGTCCCCTACATGTGGCTCCATGATTTCCCCCAATCAAGAAGAAATCTCCAGTACTTAAAACAACAAAGAAGGCTTCTTTGTCTTTCCCTCATCCAAGAATATTATTGTTCTTTCCCAGCAGCTGAATGCATGATTCACTGGCCACTGTACATGTATTATACAATTTGAAATAAAAGTTCATTTTTGAAACTGAAAATAATTAACCATTTCATGGCCCAAGATGGGATGAAATTTGACAAGATAATAAATAGCTTAAGTTGCAACAGTAAAATTTTCTGGAGCTATTCCATCTAGAGTAACTTAAATTGAGGGAACACAACAAAAGACTTTTACATCGCACGTGGGAGACATAAAAACAGCAGGCAGTAAGCCGGGGAGACTCCAAGCCCGCATATTACGTGCATAGGGTTCCATGGCTAATTTACCTGTAGACTCAGACATCATTCATTCTTGGCGAGCGAGAGTTTTTGGTCAGCTTCTCTAACAGTCTGTCGTTTGGTAAATAGGAATAACATTTGCCTTTAGATATGTTTCAGGTGTGTGATTGTTGATACTTCTGTACAAAAATGGGTAAAAATTTTAACCCTTTTTTCCTAGACATTAAAATATGTGTCCTTTGTGGATGAATCTCACATTAGAATGGTGGACCAGAAGTTACTTGGGAGAAGTCTGCAATATGTCAAAGGTGAAGAAGTCCCAGTAAGTTAAAACATTGCCTTTTTTTTTTTTTAAAGAAAAGCTACTATTAAATATAAATATATCTATAAGTTTGGGTAAGTCACAATTGATGAATTTTAACACAATTAAGTACATGTAAACAGCACTCAATATTATTAGCAGAAGCACTTTTCATGCTTTTACCCAATCACACTACCTTCCCTTAAAAGTCATCATTATCCTGCACCCAAAGGTTAGTTTTATCTCTTCCAGAATATTATAAAATTTGAATCCTATGTGTATTTAGTATATGCTCTGGCTTCTTTCATTCAACATTATTTTTGGAGTCATCCATGACACTGAATATAGCAATAGTTCATTCTCATTACATATCATTTCCATTTTATGAACATCCAATTTATTTATCCCTTCTATTGCTGATGGACATTTGGGTAGTTTCCAGTTTGGAGCTCATGCCAAAAATGCTGCCATGGTAAACATATGGTGCCTACAAGTGGACCTGCTGGATCAGAAGGCAGGCATATGAAGCTACCAAACCATTCTCTAAAGGGGGTGGGTTTTTTTATATTATTACTTATTTTGAGAGGGGGCAGGGCAGAGAGAGAGAGAGAGAGAGAGAGAGAGAGAGAATCCCAGACAGGCTCCAAACTGCCAGCACAGAGCCCCACGCAGGGCTCAATCTCATGAACCATGAAATCATGACCTGAGCTGAAATCAAGAGTCAGTCGCCTGACTCAGCCACCCAGGCACCCCTAAAGGAAGTATTTTAATTCCTACTCCCCTCAGCAGCTCTGATTGCTGGATGTCTTCACTAACTGTATCATTTCTACAGCTGCCATAATAAGTCACCACAAATTAAGTAGCTTAAAACAACAGAAATTCATTCTTTCACCATTCTGAAGACTGGAAGTCTGAAATCAAAATGTTGGTAGGGCTCCGCCTGAAGGCTCTAGGGGAGGATCCTTCTTTGCCTCTTCCAGCTCCTGTGTTTATTACACCTGCTAGGGCCTCTGGTACAATACCGATTCGATCCTGTTAATAGCAAGCCTCTTTGCTGTAGGGTCTTTTTTTTTTAAGTTTATTTATTTTTGAGAGAGAGAGAGAGCAAGCGCAAGTAGAGGAGGGGCAGAGAAAAAGGAAGAGAATCCCAAGCAGGCTCCACACTGCCAGTGCAGAGCCCAATACGGAGCTCAAACTCATGAAACTTGAGGTCAAGACCTGAGTTGAAATCAAGAGCCAGACCCTTAATTGACCGAGTTATCTGGGCACCCCTGGTGTAGGGTTTTAAAGAATGTTTTATGGATTAATAAAAGTCCCCTCTGGGGGCACCTGGGTGGCTCAGCCAGTTGAGTGTCCGACTTTAGCTAAGGTCATGATCTCACAGTCTGTGAGTTTGAGCCCCACATCTGGCTGGCTGCTGTCAGCACAGAGCCCACTTCAGATCCTCTGTCCCTCTCTCTGCCCCTCCTCAGCAGTGCTCTCTCAAAAATAAATAAAACATTGAAGGAAGGAAGGAAGGAAGGAAGGAAGGAAGGAAGGAAGGAAGGAAAGAAGGAAGGAAGGAAGCAAGACCCTCTGTTCTCAGCTTGCTAAGAATTTTTATTATAAATGGATATTGAATTTTAATGCTTTTTTTCTGCCTTTTAAAAAAATGATCAATGAGCTTTCCTTTTTTCTGTAATGTGGTGAGTTATACAAATTGATTTTCAAATATTAAGCCAACCTTGTGTTCCTGCAATAAAATCAATTTGAATATATTATTCTTTGTATTTATTTCTGGATGTGATTTATGAATACTGAACATTTTTTATATATCTTATTGAGAGGAGCTGGCCAAAATTTTTCCATTCTTGAAATGTCCTTGCTGGATTTGGGTATAATGTGAACTTGGGGACAAGGAGGAATACACATAACATAAAATTTACCATTTTAACCATTGTAAAGTGTACAATTCACTGACATTTAAAATTCAGAAGTTTATCCACAATGCTGTGCAACCATTGCACTATCTATTTCCAGAACTTTTTCATCAACCCAAAAGGAAATCCCGTATCCACTCAGCAGCCACTCCTCATATCCACTTCCCCCTAGTCCCTGGAAATCATTTTTTCCCTGGCAATCTGCTTTCTGTCAGCATGGATGTGCCTATTCTGGGCATTTCATGTAAACAGAATCATACAAAATTTGTCTTTTTGTGTCTGACTTCTTTCACTTTTCCTACTGCCTTCAAGCTTTATCCATGTTGTAGCAGGGGCCAGTACATTGTTCCTTTTTTTTTTTTTTTAGCTTAATCATATTCCACTGTATGGATATAACATATTTTTAACAAAGTATAGAAATCTCTTATCTCTGAAAGTACAAATCTTTGGATATAACATTTTTATCCATTCATCCTTTGGTGGACATCTGGATGTTTTTACCCTTTGGCTATTGTAAATAGTGCTGCTGTAAGCGCTCATGTATAAGAACTATTTAACTTAAAGGAACGTACTCAGGGGCGCCTGGGTGACTCAGTCAGTTAGGCGTCTGACTTCAGCTCAGGTCATGATCTCGCGGTTCGTGAGTTTGAGCCCCATGTCGGGCTCTGTGCTGACAGCTCGGAGCCTGGAGCCTGCTTTGGATTCTGTGTCTCCCGCTCTCTCTGCCCCTCCCTCTCAAAAATAAACATTAAAAATAAATAAATAAATAAATAAATAAAGGTACTGACTCAAACTCTGTGAATGAAGGTCTATGTTACAAAGAACAGATATAAATGATGGCAATTATGGCAACTTCCCTTGGAGGATAGCAAATGGATTTGCCAGAAGAGGGTGCCTGGTGGAAAGGGAGCGAGCAGAGCAAAGTCAACAAACACTGGCTGCCTACAATGTGCTGGGTACCATCCTAGGCACTGGGGACACAGCAGTACAGTAACAAAACAGACAGGGCCCCGATTTCATGTGGAGAAAGAATCATCAGGTGAACATATCAATTGAGAAGATTATTTCAGATAGAGATAAGGATGATGAAGCACACAGGATCTCATGATGTGCTAAGAAAATGATGTGGTTGGCGGAGAACTCCCTAGATTGGGTGGTCAGGGCAAGAAAGTCTCTCTGAAGAGGTGATACCTGCCTTGAGGCCTGGCTATTCTGAATTTCACTTTCCTAATCTGTCAAATGGAGGTAAGGACACATCTCTCATGAGGTTCTTCAAAGGCTAAATGAGGTGAGTTTATAAAATACTAGCACAGTCTTGATACATACATTTGATAAATGAGAGCTACTAGTATGCATGGGATATTAGGTGTAATTTTATAAATTAATAACAAAATTAAAGAACCTAGAAACATTGGGGTTGTCATTGCTGATCGGCTTGGAAACTTGACTTTTTCAGAGACCCTCAACGGATTTCACAGACTTATCCAGGCTGCCCCTGCCACTCCGTGACCCACCCCCTATTCCTGGACATCTGGAGGAGATGCAGTTGTTAAGTGAAGGCGTGACTCCTAGATCCGGCGACAGCCCTGCCTGGTGCCAGTGTGGACACTGCCTCCCGTCCCAACTCCCTGAGAGCCACAGGTGCCTGGAGGAGCTGTGCTGTCGGGAAAAGGCTGGCGCCTGCATCACCACCTCAGAGCCATTCAGGAAGCTCGTCTTGTCCCGGAGCGTCCTGCGGTTCCTCCTGCTCTACCAGGAGCCCTTGCTGGCGCTGGACGAAAACGCCAACAGCCGGCTGCGGCACTGTGCCTACAGGTGCTACACCACCTGGCGCTTTGGCTCCCAGGACCTCGCCGACTTTGCCATCCTGCCCAGCTGCTGCCGCTGGAGCATCCGGAGAAAGTTTCCCAAGAGTGAAGGCCAGTACAGTGGCTTCAAGAGTCCCTACTGAAGGCACAGGGCTGAGCAGTCATGTGAACATGACCTTTGCACCCTGAGCTTGACCTGCAAAGATCTGCGGCCAAATTTTCAGCCAAAGGGAAGTGTGTTTTCCTCTCCTGCAGCTCCATGTGTGTCAGAGAGCAGATTGAACAAACAGGCACATCAGCCGGAACCCCTCAGCATGGACCCCCGAGTCAAGAGATTCAGATTGACGTCTCAATTCTGTCCCTCGGAAGTTGTGTGATCCTAGGCCTTTAACCTCTGTACCTCAGTTGCCTTATTACCCAACCTGTCTCACAGAGATACTGGGAGGACAAATTGAGAGAGTGTACATGAACTTTCTTGTTCATGCACGAAGAGCGACATGAATGCAGAGCAGCTCCTTATGAGGCCAGAGAGGGACAATGCACAACTATGAACAAACCCTGTGGGGGCTGGATGGAGAATGTGCATGATTACAAGTGGCCACAAATTCTTCAGTACTGGTCCCTCAGAACCCTTTCATCTGGGCAGCTCTGATTGCTTTATCCAAAACTAGAAGTGACACTGTGCTAGTCTGGGGGTCTTGGTCTTAGGCTGACAGCTTCCACCTCCTGTCCCCTGAGACAACTGCTGTGAAGGAGCTAGCCCCGGTACAAAAGTCTATCCTGAGACCACCCTGTCCTGAGGAAGCTCAAGAAGCCACACGGAGAACAGAGATGCCCAACCAGTTCCCAGCTTTCAGGCTCCCAAACCCAGTCACTAGACATGGGAGCAAAGCCTTCAGGTGACTCCACACCCTGCTCACATACTACTGCAACTGCATGAGATGCCTCCCAGGGAACCGACAGAACAAAATTGTTGCTATTGTTGTTTCAAAGTTTATTTATTTATTTTGAGAGAGAGAGAGCAAGCACGTGCAAGCAGGGGACAGATAGAGAAGAAGAGAATCCCAAGCAGGCTGCGCACTGTCAGCACAGAGCCTGGCAAAGGCTCAATCCCACGAGCCTGAGCTGAAACCAAGAGTCAGGACGTTTCACCAACTGAGCCACCCAGGTGCCCATAGAATTGTTTTAAGCCACTAAATTTGGGTTGTTTGTTACACAGCAACAGATGACTGGGACAGAGAGCAAGCCTGACTCACTGGACCACCATGGAAGTCCCTTAGGGGCTTAGGTGTCTGTTCAGCAATTCTATCAGGGCTGTGGTCCAAATCAGGTAACCCACCAGACCAGCTCTGGAATCCATCCAAACTCACTGCTGAGCTACACAATACATTCTAATCCACATCCTATTTCTCTGACTGGAAGTAGCTACTGCTGTTAAAAACTAGAAAAGGCCACATTTATGCCTTTAACATCCTGTACTTTGCAGACAGAACGGATGAGGTTTGAGTGCTCCTTAAAAAGTAACTCACACCCAAACCTTTCCCATTTCTATACGTCAACTGCTAAGAATATGAAAATGAAGTCAGGCGGTTTTAAGATCCTCCTTCAGGATTTCCTTTTCATGGTTTTGGCTCTAGAATTAATTATTTCTAAACAACTATTTTAAAGAATAGAGACCCATATTCAACACCGTGACTGATGAAGGATCTGTGATTTTTTAACACATATTCCAAGATTTGCCATTTCGATACTTTTTGAAAACCAGATGCTGTCTACTGTAATAATGTAAAGCAAATATGAACAAAACACTTCTTTTTTTTGACCCAGGATTTTTTCTGGCTTTAAACTCAGGAATAAGCTAGGCCAGACTGAACTTTCATTTTTGCTACTGTTCAGAAATAGTAGATTATATAGGACTTTATATATATGAGATCTTTTTGAAAAATGAATATTACTTCTTCAGAATTTAAACTTTTACTCCTAGAATTCTATGTAAGAGCTACAGATTTCCATTCTGACAACCTCTGAGCCTTTATACTTTTTTTGAGTTGTTTTTGTTTTTGTTTTTTGTTGCCTTCTCCCTAGTGTATTTCTATCGCCTCTAGAGGCCGCAAATGGAGTCAGAATGTGGAATGACAGGTAGTCACTGGATCCACCTACCCTTTTCCTCCACCTTCCTCACAGATGCTTTAGGTGAGAGGGTGATGTGTTATGTCAGTAGTGTGTAAAATGTCTGACACTTCCTGCAATAACATGCACCATGTTTGTACCTTGTTTTTAGCCTACTGCATAAAGTAATGTCATCAGCAAAGGCATCCCAAGGTATGTGCCGGGTAGTCACTGTTTCCTGTCTGTGCTCATGCTTTCTTGTAAACGTTGGCTGATTTCATGTAGCATTGGTAATGAACTTGCATTCCTCTCTTCAGAGGGCACAAGTCTTTAAACACTTCTTAATTCGAGCTTGGCAATGTACATGTCTTAACTAGACTGTTTTGATAATAAAAAGTAATGTACAATTTATGATTACTGAAGTGCTCCTTTTACTTCCTTTTCTCAGAAGATCCTCAAATCACAGTTTATTAATTGACACTTTCACTCAACATATATTCATGGAAGCACTATGACATAATAAGATACATATTTGGTCTCTATTCCCAGTTCCTGACACCAAAAGATACATATTTGGTCTCTGTTCCCAGAGCTCCTAAATCCCTTGTAATTTTCTGGCTGTTCAGAGTATCCTGTATTCTAATGAGGCAACTCTTGGCGGGCTCCTAGCTTCAGGACAGGAGCGGGTAACCAGAAAGACTAAGCTGTGATCAGAAGCATAGAACTTTGAGACCCACTCCACATCCTCCAGGGTGGGGATGGGTTGAAAATTGAGTTAATAATTGATCATGCCTACATGATGAAGTTCCCATAAAAATGTCTAAATTATGAGATTTGGAGAGTTTCTGGATTGGTGAATACATCTACATGCTGGGAGGGTGGTATTCCCCAGCTTCACAAGGACAAAAGCATCTGTGCTCAGGACACTTCAGGACCTTGCTCTATGTCCTTCTTCATCTGGTTGTTCATCTGTATCTTTTATTATATCCTTTATAATAAACCAGTAAATGTAAACAAGGGTTTCCCTAAGTTCTATGAACCATTACAGCAAATGATTGAACCTGAGAATGGGGTTATAAGAACCCCCAATTTCCAGCCAGTTGATCAGAAGTACAGGTGACATCCTGGGACTTGCGACTGGCATCTGAAGTAGGGGACAATCTTGTTGGGACTGAGCTCTCAATCTATGGAGTCTATGCTCACTCCAGTAGTTAATGACACAGTTGAATTGTAGAACACTCAATTGGTGTCTGGAGAGTTGGAGAATTGGTTATGTGGGAAAACCTCACAAACATTTGGTATCTGAAGTGTTATGAGTAGAATAGAGGAAAGCAAGTTTTCTTTTAAGCACTCACTAGAGACCAATGATAGATAAGGTTGCTGCTGTCATGGAGATTTGAGGAGATGGACATTAATCAAATCATTCAAACACAAACTTGCATCTTGTGATGAGGATCATGATAAAGAAGAAAAATGATGCTCTGAGAGCCCAAAATAGGGAAATTTGACCTCTTTGGGGAGATCAGAGATGTCCTCCTTGAGGATGGAGCCCTTCAGCTGAAATCTAAAGGATAAGTACTAGATAACTAGGTGAATAGGGTAGGAAAGGGCATTCTAGTCAGAGAGACTAGCATGTACCAAGGCCCTGGGGCAGAAAAAGCATAGCAGGTTTATAGAACTTAAAGGAGACCCTGATGTCTAGTTCATAGATAGAAAGGGGAAGTAAAGCATGATATGAGACTGACAGGAAAGCAGGGGCTGGACTGCATAGAGCCTTGCAGGCCATGGCAAGGAGTTTTGTCTTTATCCTAAGACCAATGGACAGCTGTTGGAGGGTTTTAAGTAGCAGCCTGGTTAAGATTATATTTGGTTTTTAAAAGAGCATTCTTTTTTTTGAGAGAGAGAGTGAGCACACGTAAGCAGGCAAGAGGAGGAGAGAGAGAGAAGGAGAGAGAGGGAGAGAGAATCTTAAGCAGGCTCCACGCCCAACATGGGCCTCAATCCCATGACCCTGGGATCATGACCTGAGCTGATGCTCATGACCAAGAGTCATATGCTCAACTGACTGAGCCACCCTGGCACCCCCTTTAAAAGATCATTCTGATTGCTGTGTGGAGAATGAATAAGGAGTGGCGGTAAATGCAGTCCTAATTTTTATTTCAGCCTTTCCCTACTCCATGAAACATTTGCCCTAAATTGCAGTAAAATGAACTGATTCTTTTTTCTCTCCTCTTCATCTTGCAAAGTCACAGAAAGATGGGCCGCAAGAAAAAAAGGAGGCAAAGGTTTAGTGTGCTTAGATTTTTAGGGTATTTCCTGGCCCCAAGTTGGTGGGGATGAGACCACTTGTTGAGGTTCAGGTCAGGGGTAGGAATGCACCAAATCTAGTGACAAGTGGCAGCAGTCAGCAGAGCCTGCCAATGTATTTCACCCTACTGTACGGCCTACAGCTGAGGTGTAATATTACAGACCGGCTTGACATTTGGTGAGATCAGGAGAGCCTAGTGGCTTAAATGCAAGTTCCCCTCCCCAACCTGTTCCCATAGAAGAAGTCACCTAGACAAATGACCTTCTTTGGCATATGGAACAGATGCACTTTCTGCTGACCCCTGAGTAGTGGGTTTGAGTTCTCCACCACCCATGGAATTATCCAAAAGAAATCATATCCTCCTGCAGGAACCACAAGGCACCTCACTCCCATGATACTGCAAAGCACGCCTGCCTCCCACTGCCTCTGGTTGTCCACTCTGTTCCCAAATGCAGCCCTCCGACCCGTGATTATGTGACTAATAAACTGGTGCCAATTTCATCTGTGTAGTGTTGGGTGTCATGCATTTCGCCATCTCCATGACCTTAGCGGGGGAATCCTTCCCTCACCAACGGCGTGAAATGGAGGTGATTAAAGTACCCCTAATTCCTGGCCAACTGGCCGGCCTCAAAAATTAAGAGGCTTGGTGTAGCTTCTGTGCAGTCATTGTCTGCACGAAGCCATGCCTCCTAGAGCTCACAAGAAACTGGGACCGCCATCCCCTTTTATTCAAATGAGCCAAATGCGTGGACTGGGAGTGGTCTCACTTCCTACTGCTTGTATATTTCTCAACCCATATTCTCATCCCATGCAGTTGCCCAAGTGTCCCCTGACTCACTTCTGCTCTCTTTGGAAGAGATCACTGTCTTCTGCTTTTACTGTGATCTTCAGGTTCCTCTTTTTCAGTCTCAGAAGGGTTACAAATTATGTTTCCAAATTAAATGATCCATTGAGAGGATTTCGCATTTCTAACATCCTTAGTTCCTCTGACTTGTCAAGGTCACATGAGACTGAGTGTTCTGGAATCAGTGGAAGAGGTAGCCAACACTGACTGGCCATTTTAACCAAATAATTGCCATTCTTTTTTTTTTTTTTTTTTTAAGTTCATTTAAGAGACAGAAAGAGCAGGGGAGGGGCAGAGAAAACAGAAGAGGGAGAGAATCCCAAGCAGGCTCTGCACTGTCAGTACAGAGAATGACAGGGGGCTCGAACTCACGAATGGTGAGATCATAACCTGAGCTGAAATCAAGAGTTGGACACTTAACCAACAGAGCCACGCAGGTGCCCCTAAATAATTGCCATTTTTGACAAGGTTGGATAAGTACCTTATGCAAGCTTGTTGAGTATGATAATTTATGAGTTATATTTTATTTCCCCAAGCAAAAAATAAGCTCCTCGAAGGCAAAGGGTTCATCTTGGTTTGGGGTCCATTACATGCCTAGTCCAGCACAGTGGTGCAGTGGGAAAGAGACTCTGGGAACTGGCCACCTGAGGTCAAACCCTGCTGACTCCCTAATTAGCTCAGTGGCCTCAGGCAGCTTATCCAACTCTTAGACTCCTCAGTTGTGTCTTTGTGTCCAAGGGTTGTTTTAAGTCTTAAATATTATAAGTGTAAATGTATGTAGAGCACTTTGCTCACTACCTGCCACAGAGTAAGCACTCAGTACTTAGGGTTAGTAATGTTGGCTACTATTATTTTTTAAAGTTTCAGGGGCGCCTGGGTGGCTCAGTCAGTTAAACGTCCAACTTTGGTTCAGGTCATGATCTCACAGTTCGTGGGTTCGAGCCCCGCCTCAAGGCTTTGTGCTGACAGCTCAGAGCCCGGAGGCTGCTTCGGAATCTGTGTCTCCCTCACTCTCTCTGCCTCTTCCCCACTGGTGCTTGCTCTCTCTCTCTTGCTCTCTCTCTCTCTCTCTCAAGAATAAATAAGCATTAAAACAACCTTTTAAAAATAAAGTTTTAACCATAGGTCTAAGTATGCTAAGTAGCCATTATTGTTATTTTTTTAAGTTTCTTTATTTATTTTGAGAGAGAGAGCATGAGCAAGGGAGGGGCAGAGAGAGGGAGAAAGGATCCCAAGTAGGTTCCACGCTGCCAGCATGGAGCCGGACTCAGGGCTCAATCTCACAAACCATGAGCCGGACGCTTAAACAACTGAGCCACGCAGGTGCCCCTGTTATTTGGATGGTGTCCTGGTATCACTCCTAAACTCCAGGCCCATATATTTAACCACCTCTAGATATTATACTTAATGAGTTTAGAGGCAAATCAAATGGGTACAAAGGAGAAGTCACTCTCTCTGCTTGCTCCACCTCACCCACAGGTGCTCCTCCAGAAGTTCCAAGCTCAGTAATAGCACCACCTGCCATCAGCTCAATTTCCCCAAACCAGAAATCCAAGAGATGGTCTCCACACCCCCCTGTCCCCCTTCTCTGTCCCCATTCCATCCAATCTTATTAATTCACTCAGCAAACATTTACTGAGCATCCCACCACTGCGCAGCTGCTGGGGATAAACAGATGAACAAGACAGGCTCTCCTGGAGGCTAGGTGTGGTGGGGGAAGCAGGTAAGCAATGTGTGAAGAAATGAGAGGGGAATAGCTTGGGATACAGGGTACGTGAAAAACAAGCAGCATGCTGTGACAGAAACAATGGAGTTACTTCTGACAGGGGTCAGGGATGGGCTCTCCAAGGAAGTGGCATTTAAGCTGGATCCAAATGTCAGGAAGAAGCTGGCTGTGACAAGTTGGAGGAACAGAGGGACAGCAAGTACAAACACGGAAGTGGAAAAAAAGTGAGTGTGTTCCAAGAATTGCCAGATGGCAAGTGTGATGGGGACATTTACTCTACAGTCCTTGTCTTCTAGGTCTATTCGGGGAGGGACTTGTTTTCTAACTGCTTCACAAACGGTGTGGGTCCATCCCAGTGAGCCAAAGATCAGAGAAAGGCAAAACCCACACAGGCAGGAGTAACCACCAGGCTTTGTGGAGCTCGAGAGACATGAGCTAGCCTTCCCTCCTGTCTCAGAAGACACACTCCTGAGAGGAACAGCAGCGTGAGGCAGGCCCAGAAAGATTTGAGTATGATATGTGCTCAGATTACTGGTAGATGTGGCTGCCTCCCCAGAAAGGAGATGAAGATTAAAAAGAGACTGATTTGGGGAAATTCTTTTAAGAAAAAAAAAAAGCAGAGGTGTTTGGACCAATTGCAAAGTCAAGAGGGAGCAATTCTTGGGCTAACCAGGGACACGAGAAAAGCAGTGACTCAAGAACATCCTTTGGGCAGTCATGAGGATATTGGCTGGAAGGGAAACCCTCCCTGGGAAGGGAGCTTACTTAGGAAGCTGGCTGGAATCATATAGGAGTGACTCAGGAAGCAACCTGGACTCCTAAGTTGGTGACGGTGATAGGAAGAAAAGAAAGAATCCAAGAAATAATTGTGTTAAATTCCTTCAGGTCCAACAACAAGGGATTGGTCAAATACATTACGGCACACTCATGTAACAGAGTGGCACCCAGCAACTTAAAATGATGCCAGAGAAGGATAGCAAACGATACTGAGAGATGTTCAAGGCAGAACACAACGTACATGACATTTTTCCTTAAGGACAAGGTGAGCCTTTAATAAGAGTGCTCTCGCTCACTCACTCGCTCTCTCTCTCTCTCTCCAGCAAAGACGGTATTTGTTAAAACCCTTTAACCCTAATTGTACACTTAAGCAGACAAAGAAGAGCCTCCTCATTCCCCATTGGAATATGCCACGGATAATGACAAATCAATTTAGAGATATCAGAAAAGGTCAATGGCATTTCCTGAAATCCAAAAATCCAGATTAAAAACCATCTTTTCAGTTTTCCTCTACCATGGTTTGTTTGGGTAAGTCAACGAAGAGTTAGCCTATGGCTGGCTCTCTACCCGCTGTCATGGGCTGAAGTTTGCACCCCCCACTGGATGCACATGTTGAAATCCTGACCCCCATTATCTCAGAATATGACTTGTTTGGGGGATATAGCCTTCAATGAGGTAATTAAGGTCAAATGAGATCATACAGGTGTGTTCTATTCCAATCTGACTGGTGTCCTTAGAAGAAGAGATTAGGACACAGGTGCAGAGGGAAAGGACTAGGAGAGAAGCCTCAGAAAAAATGACCCATGCTGACACCTAGATCTTGGACTTTTAGCCTCCAGAATTGTGAGGAAACAGATTTCTATTGTTTAGACCACACTGTCTGTGGTGCTTTGTTATAGCTTCCTTCTTTCTTTTTAACTATGACAAATATATCTTGAATATAAAACATAATGCTTGGGCTTGGTAGTTCCTCAAATACCGAAATATAGAATTTCTATATGATCCAGCTCTTCTACTTCTAGGTATACACCCAAAAGGACTGAAAGGAGGGACTCAAATAGATACCTATATACAAATGTCCACAGCAGCATTACTGACAAGAGCCAAAAGATGGTAACAACCCAGTATCCACCAGTAGCTGAATGGATAAACAAATGGGATGTATCTATACAATGGAATATCATTTGACCATAAAATGGGATGGAGTTCTGATATATGCTACAACAGGGATGAACCTTGAAAACATTACCCTAAGTGAAATAAGTCAGACACAAAAAGCCACACACTGTATCATTTCATTTACATGAAATATCCAGAATAGGCAAATCCATAAAGACCAAAAGTATAATAAAGGTTACTAGACATTAGGGAAGGAGGGAAATAGAAACCTGGTGTTTAATGGGTGCAGAGCTTCTATTCGGGAGGATGAAAATGTTCTAGAGATGGATGGTGATGATGGTTGCACAACATTGTAAATATACTTAATGCCACTATATCATACACTTAGAAATAGTTGAAATCAAATGTATGGTATATATATTTACCACAATTTTTTAAATTGCCAAAAACAAATCCAAAAAATAATGCATAGGCAACTGAGCAATTTTCTTACATTTTGTGGATATTTCTTTATGGTATTAAAACTATATACTTTCTTTCCAGCATTTCCAGACGTTCTTTTAGTCTGAGTCACAGACGGAGGCTGCAGCCAGCTTGCTGTTCAGATTTCCTCATACCCCCCAAAAGCATATAAATGTGTTTTGTAAGAACATATTCCAGTGGAGACCCCAGCAGGGCCAGCAAGCCAGAAGAACAGTATTTGTGAGGATGTGCGAGGAAGAAGGGAGAAGCCAATCGTTGGTGGATATAAATCTTACCTTTGGCTTTCTTAGGGAGCAACTCAAGCACTGACCTTGCCTGAGGCATTGACTTTGCTATCCACCATCAGGGGAAAAAATGTCTACTTTTCTAAGGGGAATAACTCTGCCTTCAACTTCAGATAAAACGCTACAGGACAAGGTTCACAAAGGCACTTGCTGATCCCTGTGTTGAGTCAGGCTCATATGCAGGTAGGCATCGAGTGTGCACTATGGCCTTTCACAGCTTGAGGACTGCCTGGCACAGCACCTGGATTCAGTCTTGCTTGCTCAGGGGACATCTACGTTTGTTCCTGGGTCACCAGGAGAGCGAACGGGCTTGGCCTCCACAGAGGGTGAGGTGGGAAAATCTGCCTGCAGCCAGGCAGCGCCAGTGAGCAATTACTGAGTGTCTTTACGATGTGGAGGCTCCTGAATGTGCCACAGAGGCCTTATCACAGAAGGGCTGGGAAGCTCGTCCTGGAAATGAAGGTGGCAGGAGAATAAAGGGCAGCTGAAGCTGCTGCCTCATAGAAACACATCCAAATGTCGACCTGCAGCAGAGGTTTTAGAAGAGAAAGGAATCCCTGTGTGAAATTCACTTTAAATAAATCCAATCTATAAAAATCTAGATTTACAAAAGAAGTAAATAGTATGGGTGAAAGTGATTTTTGTTTTACAAAGGGGTTCATAACAAGATAAGATCCCTTTCAATAACATTTCAATAAAATTATATAAAAATGGAGTCCTCCTTTTTAGGTGCTAATCTTTCAAAGAGCCTGGGCTGCAAACAACCAGCTGTGAGAACCCTCGAGACCTCATCTTAGTTTTCTTATTTGCAAAAGGAAAAGGCAGGACTAAATATGACCTCTAAGGCACTTTTAATATCAAAATTCCTCCAGGGGCGCCTGGGTGGCTCGGTTAAGTGTCCAACTTCAGCTCAGGTCATGATTTCACGGTTCGTGGGTTTGAGCCCCACATCAAGCTCTGAGCTAATAGTGCAGAGCCTGGAGCCTGTTTCACATTCTGTGTGTGTCTCTCTCTCTGCCCCTCCCCTACATGTGCTCTCTCTCTCTCTCAAAAATAAATAAACATGAAAAAATCAAAATGGTTCCTCCATTGTGTACAATGAGATCAATTTGTACTTACATTCAGCTTATATAAAGTGCTTAGCACAGCACCTGGTAAATGGTCAACAAACCATGAGATCATGACCTGAGTCAAAATCAAGTCGGTTAAGCAAGTGTAACCAACTGAGCCACCCAGGTGCCCCTGAAATTGATTTTTTAAAGATGGGTTTTAAAAATATTTGGAAGCCAAATAAAATACTGTTAAATGACTTCTGGAAATATTTAAAACGATAATAATAAAAACACCACATGTCAAAATTGGTGGGACACAGCAAAAGCACTACTTTAAAGGGAAATTTATAGCTTTATATACATTTACCAGGAAACAAAGTTAAAAAAGACATGACCTATAGTCAGTTAAGCATCCGACTCCTGATTTCAGCTCGGGTCATGATCTCACAGTTTGGGAGTTCCAGACCCGCATCGCGCTCTGCTCCAATGGTGCGGAGCCTGCTAGGGATTCTCTCTCTCCCTCTCTCTCTCTGCCCCTCCTCTGCTCATGCTCTCTCTCACAAAACAAACAAACAAAAAAAGACATGAGCTAAGCATTCAACTCAAAACACTGGAAAAAAGAACCAAATGAAAGAAACAAGAAGGAAATAATAATGATTAGGGCAGAAATCATTGAAATAGAGAGCAACGGATACAGCTAATAAAACTAAAAGCTGTCTCTATGAAAAAATTAAAAAGACAGAAGTCTTGCCAGAGATGTGTGTCTAAGAAAAAAAAAGCAAACAAACTATAGGGAAAAGTAGAACATAATGACAGTCACAACAGAGATTTTTTAAAATATTAAGACCATTATAAACAACCATGGGATAATAAAGTTGTGTGGCTTTCTCTGACTGTTTCTACTTACTATTTTTATTGACTGTTGCCTGTCTCCTGACACTTCTGGAAGCAGAGGTTTTTGTCTGTTTGGTTCCAGATAAATACCACATACTGTACAATTATTTGATGGATGCATGGATGGATGTCCCCAATAAGCCAGTATGATAAGGTCAGGTGAGTTCTTTCCAACACAGATGTTTTGGTTTGTCTTCAGCAGATTTGCCCAGGTACAAGGACAACTGAAAAGAAATCCTGGCAAAAGTCCCTGAATCTGACCATACCAATGATACTGGGCTACCACACCTTGGTTCTTTTGGGAGCCACTCAGAGAAACTATGACTTTCTGACTCAGCAGGCCACAACTGTGCACACATCCTGGATATGAAGAATAACAGAGGGGGAAATGGTTTGATGGTCCCACAAGAAGTTAAACATAGAATTACCATAGGATCTAGCAATTCCCCTCTTAGGTATATACTGCAAAGAATAAAAAACCAAGGACTCAGACTAATACTTGCACACACATGTTCATTGCCACACTATTCACACTAACCAAAAGGTGAATGCAGCCCCAATGTCCATAAGCTGATGAGTGGATAAACACATGGGATATGCCCATACAACAGAATATTATTCAGCCATAAAAAGGAATGAAACACTGACACGTGCTACAACGTGGACGAACCTCAAAAACATTATGCTAAATGGAAGAAGCCAGACACAAAATGTCACGTGTTGGAGGATTCCATTTACATGCAACATGCAGACGAGGTGAATCCACAGAGACAGAGAGAGATTGTCAGTTGCCAGGAGCTGGGAGGGAGAGGGAAGTGGGGAACTACTGCCTAATGGGTGTGGGGTTTCCTTTTGGGGAGATACAAGTGATTTGGAACTAGATAAATGCAGTGGGTGCACAACACTGTGTGTGTGTGTTAAATGTCACCGAATTGTTCACTTTGAAATAGTTAATTTTGTTATGTGAATATACACACATACCACACACAATACACAACACAGACCAAATACACACTTGGCCAAATGGCTGCATGTTAACATCAGTAACCACAGTCCAATGTCTCTGCCCTAGTACAAGAATAAATCCAAAGATTTCCCAAAGGTTTGTTATTTCAACTTCACTATTACATTTTACTAATCAAATTTTAAAGTTTGAATTTTACAGTATATGAACATTAATTCCCTAGAACTGTCCCTGGGATTGTTCCAATGAACAATTGGATATTGAGTTGACGTTCACTTCAAATTGTTCAAACGTAGAGCTAGCTTTGCCAGACCAGGGTACTGTTGATCATGATGTTGCTATCAAATTACCAAAATTTCCTTCCTTCTAGATACTATACTATCGTGGTAGAGACATGTCCTCCTCAACTTCTGTACTTGAAAACTGGGTTGACAATGATCATGGAATTTCATGGAAATGATCCCACAAACTAAAGCTTTGCATACTGTTTGAGGATGCTTCCTGAATATTTTCAAGAGCAAGTTACAGATTTTCTTCACTCATATTTATTTTTATTATATTTTTTAAGGTTTTATTTTTAAGTAATCTCTCCACCCAATGTGGGGCACGAACTCACAACCCCGAGATCAAGAGTCTCATGCTCCACCAACTGAGTGAGCCAAGTGCCCCTCTTCACTCATATTTTAAATTTCTTTTTTTTAATTTTTAATGTTTATTTATTTTTGGGAGAGAAAGAGGTAGGAAGAGGGGCAGAGAGAAGGGGAGACAGAAGATCTGAAGTGGCTCCATACTGACAGCAGCAAGCCCCATGTGGGACTTGGACTCACAAACTGTGAGTTCATGACCTGAGCAGAAGTCAACTGCGTAACTGTCCGAGCCACCCAGGCGCCCCACATATTTTAAATTTCTAATATCTTTAGGCCTTTATTCTTATTCAAATTATTATTTAGCCACCAAACAGTCTTTCTTAATAGCCTGTCAATTTTTCTATTAAACTATTTGCAAGTTCTTTTTATTTTTGAAAATAAAACCGTGTCAATCATTATTTTACTTTAGTTATAAATGTAAATATTTAAAAAACTTTTTAACGTTTATTTATTTTTTAGAGTGAGAGTGAAAGAGAGAGACAGAGTGTGAGTGGGGGAGACGCAGAAAGAGAGGGAGACAGAATCTGAAGCAGGCTCCGGGCTCTGAGCTGTCAGCACAGAGCCCAATACAGGGCTCCAACTCACAAACCGTGAGATCATGACCTGAGCCAAAGTCGTTGCCTAACCGACTGAGCCCACCAGTTGCCCCTCTAAATGTGTATTTAAACTACTCATAAAATTTCAACATATAAAGAACCTAAGGAGACCTTTTTCATTCCAGTTACAACTAGAATGCTCACTTACATTCAAAAGTGAATATTAATGTAGTAACAACACATTGCAATAACAGCCCTCATTCACACTGCTCACATTGGTACTCTGATTGAAGACAATGGTTGCTTAGGCAATTCCACATTCATTGATGGCGTAAAAGTTCAGAGAGGCTAGAAATGATGCTGAAGTAGTCAAATGACTACTTGGCTTTCCAGAGGCTGAGACCAAAACCAAAGCCAAATGGCAGATTTGGGCCAAAGAGAAGGCTGAGGCCAATGGGTCCCACCCCTAATAAAGAGGCTAACTGCAGGAACAGGAGATGAGCCTTCCGGATATTTCTCAGGGCAGGAAAGAGGCAACATTTACCCTCAGCTGGCTCAAAGAAAGTGACTGTAGTTTGTCACCTCACTTCCCATTTAATTTCATACTGACAGAAAAATGATAAAACCGGAAAGGAGGAAGCAACTGAAGAGACAAAATGCCACTTTCCACAAACACTTCCTCTTGGTTGAGCTAACTCCGGGCCACACCATACATCTCTCGTATCTCAGCACAACTCACGTCATACACACTCAACACTTGAGCTGTCAAACTACTCAGATGCATAGTGTTCAGACTACATTTAAGAATAGGAAAGAACTGGGAAAATCCCAAGAGAAGGCTTTGTGATTTGCTTACATGAACTTAGAGATGATTGTTATCTGCACCCAGACAATGGAAATTCAAAACGTTATTATCAGGTAGATATTTTTGGAGTTTGACAAGCCCTTCCCTCTGTGCTTTTGTTCTCTCTTCGCCACCAATTATTACCAAGAGAAATCTCTTATGACAGAAGAGGGCATAATAACTAGGGGGAAAAAAGCAACATTTCCAGAGTATTTTATCAAACACCAATGAGACTGAGCTTTTACTCAACTGCAAAATGGGATTCTGAGTATCACTCACATGTAGGTGGTTTTCAGAATAGAAAGAGCTACAAGAGCCAAAAAACCTGTATTCCATTGTGTTGGATTTAGATCTGCTAGAGGCTATTTATTTGGCTAATAAAGTACAATAATCACTGGGGGCTAGGAAAGATAAACACAGTTCTGTGTATTCCAGAAAGCTCTGTCTCTGTCAGAGAACAAAGTAGATGGGTTTTCATTATGAGACAAGTTACATAAAAAGTACACCCTTTGTTGTTGTCGTCATTGTTTTGTTTATTTTTATTCAGACTTCCAGGTAAGCTTGACACAAGATCAGGAAAGGTGAGGTTTAGAGGCTACGTTTCTCGGGAAGTCTCCCTGCTTCTTGCAATTGTCCCTTCTGTTTTTTAACAGATCTAATTCAAGTTTAACCAGTACAAGTCTCTTGAAAGTGAAGCTTGGGGTAGACCCAGGGAGTGTGGTAAGCAGTGTCAGTGGGTGGTGGGGGCCTGGCTCAGAATCTGTGCTATCATGAGCCTTCAAGAAACTAGTTAGTCTAGCTTAGTCCTTCTGAGAGTCACCCACTCACCCTGCTTGCCAGGAGACTTCCCCATCGTTAGCACTGAAAATCCCATATCCCGGGAAACTTCTCAGTCCTAGACAAACCAGGGTGGTTATCACCTAAAGATTTCCCTCCCTTGCTTTAAGCTGTACCATATACATCCTGGGTCAGTTTCAAATCACTATAAACTTTTCAAGTTAAATCTGTGTGCTTTGTAGACTTTGTCTCTTTATATCACCCACCACAGTATCTTTTTCTATCATTGAATAGGACTCCCACCTAGTTACCACAAAATCATTAAATGAGGCAAACGTTTCTACTCTGTTAAAAAAAATCCTTATTTTTCCACTTATTTTTTAAGAGGAAAAAATCCAAATTCACACAAATGATCTTGAATTTTTTTTAAAGCTCTCATTTTGTTTGGGTGAGAGATTTATCTTCTGTGCTTATAAAACTTATTTTGTGGGGGGATATCATTGTCCTAACTGAGTTAGCTTTGTATGTCTCCCTTGAGCCCTGGTCCTTTGCCACATATTTGAATGGTACAAAGGAAAACATAACCTGAAATCCTCCCAAAAGGAAACATATAAAACTGTCCCGAGATTAATCACTAACTAAAGTCATTAATAGTAAATTAAATTCTTTGTAGCTTAATCTGAATTAAGAATCTTATGTTCATAATATTTCTATGGAGTTAGTAACTGTATTAGTTTCCTATTGATGCTGTAACAAACTCCACAAATCTAGTGGCTTAAAACAACACAAATATATTATTTTATAGTTCTGGAGATCAGAAATCCAAAATGGGTCTTGTGGGCTAACATCAAGGCTACATTCCTTCTGGAGGATGTAGGGGGAATTCACCTGTTGCCTTTTCCAGCCTCATTCCTTGGCTCATGGCCTCTAGCTAGCAATCTCTTCCCTCCGACCTGCACTAACGTTGTCACAGGCCTTCTCTGACTACTTCTTCAGCAGCCCCTCCTTAGCATTTTTTAAGGACTCTTGTGAAAAATCTCACCTTGTGAAAAAGCTCACAATCTCCGCATCTCAAAATCCTTAACTTAATCACATCTGCAATGTCCCTTTTGTCATATAAGGGAACATATTCACAGGTTTCAGGAATTAGGACATGGATATGGAGGGGACACATTATTCTGCCTCCCATAGTAATTAACACACCATCTTAGAAAGTTACCAGATTTGACACTAATGGGACTGTATCGTTGGGTCTTATTTTCCTGAGTCTGTTGGATAATCCTTCCAAATATTTAGAATCTAATAGTTGTAAGCAAATTTGGAAAGATATTTGATTACATCAGGGAACATTTGAATACATGCTAACATCAGGGAACATAATGAAATGTACGGGGTTTCCAATAACTATCACCTCCACAAGCAAGATTTCTCCCATTTCAAGCTTCCCCCACAATCCTCATTATCCCTTAATCTTGGTACACCAAGCAGTCGAACCACAAAAACAATCCCACATAACACTGTGCACTGATTTAGAGTGAACAAAACAGCTTCACTGCATCTGAAGGCTACATAATGAAATAGTTAAGAGCCAAGATTCTGGAATCAGACAAACATGGACTCAAATCCTGGCTCAGCTGCTTGTATGGACTCTCAAAGTCTGTTGTTCTCCTCAGGGCCTACCTCATGCTTCATGGGAATGAAATGCAGTTTATAAAACATTTAGCAGTGTCTTGGCTGTTGTTATTACTATCATAAAGACAATACCATACTTGACACTGTAACACTGATCTCCATTTGACATATAAAGAAACACATTGCCAAAAAGCTCTAAGGATGCACAACCAGTAAATACCCATATCCCAGTGCGCTGGCACACAGGACCCATTCCTGAACACCTTGTTTTCAGTGATAGCAGACCCAGTCCCTACAGTTTGATCTCACAACTGCTCCATTACCTCCTGAGTTTGCAGTTTTATCCCCTATGCATCCTCTACCCTCTGTTGCCTTCCAGAGGGGGTGGCGCCTGAGGTCTTTTTTACATCCAAGACCAAATGTCAAAGGCGCTTGGATTTCAAAACACAGTTACAGAAAAACATCCAGTTTATCAGCAAAAATGTCATACTTCCCATTTTCTCCATTTCAATAACCTGTAATCCCCCCTACAATGAATGAGAGAAGACATTTGCAGAGCATATATCTGATAAGAAATTGTACCTAAATACACAAAGAACTCTTAAAACTTAAAGGGGCAAATCACTCAATTAAAAAAAGAGCAAAGGATCCGAGCAGACATTTCTCCAAAGATGTACAGACTGGGCAATAAGTTCATGAAAAACTCAATATGGAATTATGAAATTATGAAAATGCAAATTAAATATATATACAAACATTTACATGTTTGAGTATGGGTTGATTACAGTCCATATTGATTATTTTCAGGGATCCTAATGAGATATTAGAAAATATTTCTTGTTAAAGGGACGCTGGTTTAGATAGGGTTAGGACGCACAGAAGATTATCTGTGATCAGCACATGGCCTCTAAGAGAAGAGTCGGGGTTGTTGTTTTTTTTTTCTTCTGCAACAACTTCAGGCTTAAGGACTCCAAGAAACAGTAAAATTATAAAATAATTTATTCCTTGCTTTTGCTACCAACGTGTTCTATATTTAGGGGATAGGCAGTTTCTGGAGGTATATATAATTATACATTTGGACTACATGTATCTGTCATTATGTTATACAATGACATATTTCACAATGTCTATGTGCCAGATAAGTAAATCTTACATCTTTAAATGCCTGAACATTTAATTGAAACTTTTTTTTTTCATTAAAGATACTCCTGAACAAAGAATACAGCTTCATCTGACAGGCCTTTTATGGCTCAAGACCATTGTAACAAACATCATTCTTACCATGCTATAACCAAATGATGCCCTAAGGGGCACTGAGGTCAGCCACCGAAAGCCTCTCAGATAAATGGTCCCAGATTGATGCGCTTTTTAGAGTTTTGGGCTCTACTTTTCCCAAAGACTTGTTTTTATGGGCTGTTTATTTATTTATTACTGCTCTTAGTATTGGTGGCTTTAGGCAGTCCCCCCCCCCCCTTAATTGGCTGCATTGACACAAATATTTAATGCCCACATTACTGGTGACAGTACATCTTTCACCTCTTGGAACGTAGCACCATAGACAAAGTCTTTTCAATTCCAAGTTTCAGAGTCTACTAGATTAAGGAGGGGGAAAAATGAACATTAATTATCAGGCTATGGGGATATCTCAATTGCAAAAGTGAAGCAAAGGCGCAGAACCAGGAAACAAACTCAGCAGAAACCAAAGAGGCCATTTTCTTAGTCACACTCACCTCTCACCTCTGCGCCCCTTTACCCATCTGTCTCATTTTTTTGCTTCTGCAGACTCCCCTTCCGGGCTTCTCCATGGACATGACTGCCACAACTGGAAGGTTATATCGACTCAGTTCTGGTCAGTTGCAGAGAACAATGAGCTTCCTCTCTCCCAGTGCCACAGTCCCAGAGGAGAGAATCAGGTTGGCCCTTCAGGGCTAGGTTTCCTGTGTGGCCTAGATGATAAGGTCACATAGTATAAAAATGGCCATTGGGGCCACCTCTGTGAGGGAGGGCAGTTTTTAGAGGAAGAGTGTTGTGGCAAACTGGTGGTTTAGTGTGCAACAAAGGAGCCACATGATCCAGATGTTAGAACTTAATCTAAATTTAAAATAAGCTCTGTGTGAGGGCCTGAGGAGCTCCCTTGTGAAGAAAAAAAACATGAGGTTTGGCCCCATCATTGTGTATGTATATTGTTTACTTCTGAGGCCTTGGTTGTCTACTCCCAGTTTCTTTTTTTTTAATTTGATATGATTCACACACCATAAAAGTCACCCTCTTAAAATGTGCAGTTTGGTGACTTTCAGAATATTCACAAGGGTTCTGCAACTATCACCATTATGCAATTTCTGGAACATTTTATCACCCCAAAGGGAAACTTCATACTCGTTAAGCAATCAGTCCCCATTACTCCTTTCCCCCATCCCTAGGCAACCGCTAATCTACTGTCTCAATGGATTTTCCAGTTCTGGATATTTCGTATAAACAGAATCACATAATATGTGGCCTTTTGTAACTGGCTTCTTTCAATTAGCATTATGTTTTCAAGGTTCATGCACATTGCAGCATGTTTCTGGGTTTCATTTCTTTTTATGGCTAAGTAATAGTCCATTGTCTGGACATACCACATTTGTTTCTCCATTCATTAGCTGATAGACGTTTAGGAGATTTCCACTCGTTGGCTACCATGGATGAGGCTGTGAATACTGATGCACAAGTTTTTGCATGAACATATCTTTTCATACAGTACACCTCGGAATGAAATCCCTGTATCACACGGTAATTGTGTAACATTTTGAGGAACTGCCAAACTGTTTTCCAAAGGGGCTGCACCATTTTACTTTGCGGTCAGTTATACAGCAGTGTATGCGACTTCCAGTGTATCCACACTTTGCCATCTTTTTTATTGTCCCTCATCTTAATTATAGCCATGCTTGCAGATGACATGGTATCTCACTGTGATCTTGATTTGCATTTCCCTAGTGACACTGAACATCTTTCTATGTCCTTATTGACCATTTTTGTATAATCTTTGTAGAAATGTCTATTCAAATCTTTTGCCCATTTTAAATTGGGTTGTCATTTTACTGAATGATAAAAGTTAAAGAACTCTTATTTAGGATATTTAGGATACTAGACCTCGATCAGATACATGATCTGTAAATATTTTTCACATTGTGTCATCTTTTCATTTTCTTGATATCCTTTGAAGCACAAAAGTTTTAAATTTTGAAGCCCAATTTGTGTATTTTTCACCTATGCTTTAGGTGTCATATCTAAAAAACCACTGCCTAATCCAAAGTCACAAAGATTCACACCTATGTTTTCATTTGAGTCTTACAGTTTTGCTCTGATGCTTAGGTCTTTGATCCATTTTGAGTTAATTTTTATACATGGTAAGAGATAGGGGTCCAACTTTATCATATGCATGTGGATATCCAGTTGTTTTGAACACCATTTATTGAAAAGACTTCTTTCCTCATTGAATTATCTCAGCACCTTTACTGAAAATCTCCTTTTTTAAAAACTAAATTCCCAAGATTGCTCAGTAACTGACCATACTCAGTCAAGTATACAACAAATATGCAACTGGTTGTGATTTAAGATGTAGGTATGTGAAAAGTCCCAGCTGTAATCAGCAGTTACTTTCACTTTACATAAACTAAGATTACTCTGGCTAGTACAATAGATATATTCTTTTTAACAAGTTTTATTTATTTGTTTTGAGAGAGAGAGCGTGCGTAAGCAGGGGAGAGGCAGAGAGAGAGGGGAAGAGAGAATCCCAAGCAGATTCTGGCTGTCAGTGCAGAACCTGATGTAGGGCTTGATTTCATCAACCTCGAGATCATAACCTGAGCTGAAATCAAGAGTTGGACACTTAAGCAACTGAGCCACCCAGGTGCCCCCATATTCACTATCTTGACTGGTCATGGTCCTCTGGGTATATACATGTGTCAGACATACACTTGTACACTTTAAATATGCACAGTTTACTGTATGTTGATAAAACCTCAAGAAAATAGTTTTATTGTTTTCCCTTTTAATTTAAATCCAAGTTAGTTAACATATAGTGTAATAATGATTTCAGGAATAGAATTTAGGGATTCATCACTTACATATAACCCTCAGTGCTCATCCCAACAAGTGTCCTCCTTAAAGCCCCTCCCCATTTAGCCCATCCCCCCCACCCAACACTCCACCAGCAACCTTCAGTTTGTTCTCTGTATTTAAGAGTCTCTTGCAGTTTGTCTCCCTGTTTTTATTTTTGCTTCCCTTCCCTTATGTTCATCTGTTTTATTTCTTAAATTCCATGAGTGAAATCATATTTGTCTTCCTCTGATTTATTTCACTTAGTATAACACACTCTAGTTCCATCCACGTTGCTGCAAATGGCAAGATTTCATTCTTTTTGATTGCTGAGTAATATTCCATTGTGTGTGTGTGTGTGTGTGTGTGTGTGTGTATACCACATCTTTTGAAAAAAAATTTTTAACATTTATTTATTATTGAGAGACAAAGAGAGACAGAGGATGAGCATGGGAGGGGCAGAGAGATGGAGGGACACAGAATCTGAGGCAGGTTCCAGGCTCTGAGCGGTCAGCATAGATCTCGATGTGGGGTTTGAACTCACAAACCACAAGATCATGACCTGAGCCGAAGTCAGATACTTAACCAACTTAGCCACCCAGGCGCCCCTATAACACATCTTCTTTATCCATTCATCAGTCATTGGACATTTGGGTTCTTTCCATACTTCGGCTATTATCGATAGTGCTGCTATAAACATTGGGGTACATTTTCCCCTTCGAATCAGCACTCCTGTATTCTTTGGATAAATACCTAATAGTGCAATTGCTGAGTTTTATTTTTAATTTTTGGAGGAACCTCCATGTTTTCCAGAGTGGCTGCATTCCCACCAACAGTGCAAAAGGGTTCCTCTTTCTCTGCATCCTTGCCAACATCTGTTGTTGCCTAAGTAATTTTAGCCATTCTGACAAGCATGAGGTGGTATCTCACTGTGGTTTTGATTTGTATTTTCCTGATGTTGAGTGATGTTGAGCATTTTTTCATGTGTCTGTTAGCCATCTGGATGTTCTCTTTGGAAAAGTGTCTGTTCATGTCTTTTGCCCATTTTATCACTGGATTATTTGTGTTTTGGGTGTTGAGTTTGGTAAGTTCTTTATAGATTTTTGGATACTAACCCTTTATCTGATATGTCATTTGCAAATATCTTCTCCCATTCTGTCTGTTGCCTTTTAGTTTTGCTGATTGTTTCCTTCACTGTGTAGAAGATTTTTATCTTGATGAGGTCCCAATAGTTCATTTTTTGCTTTTGTTTCCCTTGTCTCTAGAGACATATCAAGTAAGAATTTGCTGCAGCCGAGGTCAAAGAGGTTGTTGCCTGTTTTCTCCTCTAGGATTTTGATGGCTTCCTGTTTTAGGTTTAGGTCTTTCATCCATTTTGAGTTTATTTTTGTGTATGGTACATTCTTCTGCATATCGCTGTCCAATTTGCCCAACATCATTTGCTGAAGAGACTGTCTTTTTTCCACTGGATATTCTTTCCTGCTTTGTCCAAGATTAGTTGGACATATGTTTGTGGGTCCATTTCTGGGTTCTCTATTCTGTTCCATTGATGTATGTGTCTATTTTTGTGCCAGTACCATACTGTCTTGATGATTACAAGCTTTGTAATACAGCTTGAAGTCTGGAATTGTGATGCCTCCAGTTTGGTTTTCTTTTTCAGGATTGCTTCGGCTATTTGGGGTCTTTTCTGGTTCCATACAAATTTTAAGATTGTTCTAGCTCTGTGAAGAATGCTGGTGTTATTTTGAGAGGGATTGCTTTTAAGTTTTTTTTTTTAATGTTTATTTATTTTGGAGAGAGAGTGAGCACACAAGTGTGTGAGCGGAGGAGGAGCAGAGAGAGAGGGAGACAGAGGATCCAAAGCAGGATCCACACTTTCAGTGCAGCCCCTGATGCAGGGCTCAAACCCACAATCATGACCTGAGCCAAAGTCAAACATTTAACTGACTGAGCCACCCAGGTACCCCAAGAAAGCAGTTTCTAAAAAGATAAACTAAGGGCAAGAATGTAAATGAAATAACCTTCTTTTCCTAATCATTTTTCAAGATCAACTTCTCTGATTGGTCCTAAGGATAGATTACCAACTAGTAATTTAGAAACACTTGTTCATACGTTTCTCATACCTGCTTTGTTCCCAAAAACAAGCAAACCATTTAAATTCAAGATTTTTAAGGCTGGGACCATCTCATTACTCTGGGTTAAGTATTAATGAGAGCTGGAACCGAGTTTGGGCCCTTAATTGAAAGCATTTTTAAGTTTCCTTCCAATGAGAATTTAGCAACTGGATTTTCCTTTTCTAGGTAGAATTTAAGACCTCCCAACGGCACCAAGCTCCATTTTGGCAGACACTTCATCTATCTGTTCACCCTAGCATCAAGAACACTGCCAAGGACACAACAGGCACTCAGTAAATATCTGTCAAATGAATGAATAAAAATCCCACTTAAGCTGTCACCACCTTTTCTTGGGACCGTTTTGGACTGAGGCAGGTGGCAGCTCTATGCCTCCTTCTAACTCAACAATTCCATCTCTAGAGGTAGATGCTATTTTCTTCAAACTTTCTTATTCTTTACTTTTTTATATATAGAAAAACAAGGCAGTGTGGCTTAGGAAACTCACTTCCAGGAAATGAACTAAAATATTATATCGAAGATTATGCCTAGGATCCACAAACTAGATGCAATCAGATAAGAACAGTTAGGAAAATCATGGCATACCTCTGCAAGAAACAGTCCATTTATTAAAAATGAACATTACAACAAGTCTGCAGTAACACAGAAAGCCAGTACGGTAAACCAGGAAAAACATCATCATTGCCTATGACTTACACACTAAAACCTTACACACGTCCACCTGTGAGAATTTACACTCCATGAAGCCAGGCTGTTTGGGCTTGCTCTGTTCACTGAACAGTGCCTAGCATATTGAAGGTGCTTACTAACGCTTGTTGAACGAATTAATGAAACTAAATATAAAACGTATCTTTGAAAACATACCTGAAAGGGAATGAACAAACATGGAAAATTATGTTCGAGTTTTGGAACTGTGGGTGTTTCCTCCACTTCCCTCTATTATCCAAGTCTCCCTAAAGTTGTGATAAAACTTTCTCAGTTGAAAGGATGGCCACAGAAACCCCTCCCTTGTCCTGTAACTAAGGAAGTCTCTGATTTGGAGTAGGGATGTGGCCGGGCTTCAATTCCAAGAGGGCCACTTTCAAGGGTATGTGACTCCAGCCAAGGGCTCCGCGGGCACCTGACATACAGGCTTTTTCTCCAGAGGTGAAGGCGGCACAAGTTTGGACCTCCTGAGGGACTACTCTTTCTTCTCAGCGGCCCCCCGTCCCCGACAGGTCACTCGTACCTCCTAAACCACCTAACGGAGTCGCTCACTAACCGCCCACATACACCTCAGCCCCCCTGAGCGGCAGCTCATTCCCAAGGGAGAGGTCACTTTCTCCTCGGTGGCTCTAGCTCCACTAAGCCGGTCACTGGTTCTCCCCGGACCTCCAGAGGGCCACTCCTTCCTGGTAGAGCCAATCCCACTTTGCAGGGGTCGCTCGTTCTCCCCCGCCCTACTGACGGGGTCACTCGTCCTCAAGGGGGAGCTCACCCCTTCCCCGCGGGCCCCACTCCCCGCGGAGAGAGCCGCTCAAACCGAGGCGGGGCGTCGCCTTCGCCCGGCCCCAGCCCAGAGGCGCAGCGCCGCCTCCTTCCGGGCCCTGCCTCGCGAGTGGCGGCGCCGCGGGCTCCCGGCGGCCTGGGCGGGGCTCCCGGGCGGGTACGCGGCGGCTGACCCGGCGGCGCGGCCCAGAGCGCGAGGCCGGGGCGGCGGGGCGGCAGCCGGCGCGGGCCATGGCGGGCTGCTGCGCGGCGTTGGCCGCCTTCCTGTTCGAGTACGACACGCCGCGCATCGTGCTCATCCGCAGCCGTAAAGTGGGGCTCATGAACCGGGCCGTGCAGCTGCTCATCCTGGCCTACGTCATCGGGTGAGCGCGACCGCAGGCGCTGTTCCCGAGGGGTCCCGGGGTCCGGAGTGTCGTGAAGGCCGTGCACCTGCTCCCCCTGGGCTGGGTCACCCTGTGAGCCCCGCGGGCGGCCTCCAGGTGCAGTCTGCGAGGGAAGGGGCGGTGACCCGAGACGGGTGACACACCCCTCCCCGGACCCTGGCCACCGGGGAACCGGGCTCTGAGTCAGGAGACTGCTTTGATGTTGTGTTTTCAGGGCAAAGCTTGGCTAGACCTTCATCCTTCCTGCTTCTTGTTCTCTGACTTGCTCCATGTTGTCCTTTGGCGGCGGGGAAGGGGGCTGGGGACGGGCTTTGTCCTAAATGGCTCAATCTTTTCACTTCTCTTCCCATTCTGATGATCAGCTGACAGAAAACATGCCTTGGAATTTCCATTTGGTTCCTTTTGGTTCTGTGGCTTCCGGTCCTTTCCTTTAAGTACCATGTGGTAACCCAAGATAGTGAAGAGGTTACATTTCTAAAAAGCATTTATGGTTCAATTCCTTTGTTTTGTGGAGTGATTGGGGTTTTGGGTATAAGTGCCTTACTTAGCCTCATCGTTCTCCATACTCCCTTCTGATGCTTCCATATACCCTGCCACCTTCTATGCTCACCAAGTGCTTAATTTTAATTGAATGCACCCATTACAATTTAATGAAACTGGAGAGAGGAGGCAGAAATTAACTTACCAATTGAGCCCACTTTCAAGGTCCACGGGGGCTTTACAGTGTCCACAGCTGTTGAGATGACAGATGTTATCTACTCTGGCATTCCTTTTCTTGAAAGGCTTAATGCAGTGGTCCCCAGCTGCACATTAGAACCTTTTGGGAATCTTAAAAATACTGATTGCTGACTCTCAGCCCCAGACCTTCTGATTTCATTGCTATGGAGTATGACTGACCCCCCAGGTGACTCTGATGTGCAGCAACATTTGAGAATCAATGCCCTAGTGTTTCCTAAACCTACCTGATCGGGAAATATTCACCTGAGGAATTGTATAAAAGTAACAGATCCTCCACCCTGGAGTGGGGCTTGGACTCTGTTAACACTGCCCATGAGAATTCACATGATCAGGCAGGTGTGGCTTCTAACAGCTGTCGGCCCAGCAGCAGTAAGTACTGACAGGAGTCAGTAAAATGGCTTCCCAGGTATGGGCTCTACATCAGAACCACCTGGCCCACTGCCGGGTTTGGATTTAGTAAGTCTAATAAGTACCACCACCACCAGTAACTCCTTGCCCCACAGTGATTGTAATGCACCCTTAAATTTTGAGATCCGATGCTAGCTGGTTAAGTAAACGCATGTTGCTGGATTGGACCGGAAGCACTTAGAATCAGGAGCTCTCAGCTTTTTCCTCTTGGCTTTCGATGCTCAGGGGAGGATTAGTTTAAATCTACCTTAGGGCATCTGTAAAGTTCTAGACTACAGAGAGTGTCTGTAGCTGCACTGTATGATATTATAGCCACTAGTCACATGTGGCTATTGAGCACTTGAAATGCACCTACTCCAAATCGAGATACATACTATCACTCTAAAATACACACTGGATTTCGAAGACCTAATACAAAAAAAAATAAAGAAGTAAACTATCACATTAATACGCCTTACATTGATAACATGTTAAAATAGTTTGGGTATATTGGGTAACATAAAATATATCATTATAATTAATTTAACCTGTTTTTCTTTTTACTTTTTTAACATGGCTGTTAGAAATGACATTACATATGCAGCTTGTTTTCTATTTCTGTTGGGCAACACAGCTTTCCAGGGTTCCTATGGAGTGAATGCTACCTTGATCATGAGGATTTATAAAGCAGTAAATGCTTTGCTTTTCCATCTTCCTATGATCAAACCTGACTCAGGAAATTAAGGGCTTTTTTCTTTTTCTTTCTTTTCTTTTTTCTTTTCTTTTCTCTTTTCTTTTCTTTTCTTTTCTAACTCATCTCTTAATCTCCTGATCCAGTTCATCTTAGACTGGACATGGATTTCTCAGTTATCTGATTCTGTTATCTATCATATGATGAGGCAGTAGTTAATCACATAGTGATTCGTGTGAAACCATGTGTCTCTGATTTAGCAACTCATTGTTCTCTGTGGTGAAATAAGGTTCTGTGTGTCTCAGTAGAATTAAATGAAAGCTTATATTGCAGCTAAATTCCTAGAACCTGTGAAGAAAAGGACTTGTTTGGGGAAGAGCTTGCCTCTAGGATGGACAATTAATTTGGAGACTGCTCAGACCAGACAAACCCATAAATAACCAAAGCCACTAATTTTTTGGAGTCCTGGCAGCTAGAGCTTATAAGGCGAGGAGAGGGATGCTAGCATTTCTTGATTCTAGAAAAAAATAACAATAATGGTCACTGGTAGGTGTTTAATAACAGCTCTGGTGGGAAGGAGTTCTCACTGGTAGCATTAGCCAACTTCCATGGTGTAAATCCTCCCATTGTGGCCAATTTTAGCCTACTGATGGCAACACAAACGTTCTGAACATTTGACATGCCTTAACTCATTTAACCTCACAACTATCCTATGAAGTCCTATTATCATTCCCATCTTATTGATGGTAAAAACTGAGGCAAAGAGAAAGGCCAAAGTTAATGCCTAGTGAATGGTAGAGCTTAGAAATGAACTATGATCACTAGCTCAGTCTATGTTCCAGTGTCCTAACCACTATGTGCTAATGCCTTTAGATTTTAAGTTTATTTATTTGACCGGGGTGGGGGGGGAGGGGGCAGAGAAAGAGGGAGAGAGAGAGAGAATCCCAAGGAGGCTTCGTACTGTCAGTGCAGAGCCCATTGCAGGGCTTGAACTTAGGAACCATGAGATCATGACCTGAGCCAAAGTCGGACACTTAACCGGCTGAGCCTCCCAGGCCCCCCTTTAATTATTCAGACTGGTTGTAATGCCCTCAGTTCTCACCAGAGAAGAGAAGCATACATGGGACCTGAATTCTTGGAGAAAAAGTATGAACTAGTATAGAAAGTTACTTAATAGTGAGATTATTTTTCTCGAGGGAGTATAGCATACAGGACAAGAAAAGAGACTTCAGAGGCAAAAGACTTGAGTTCAAATTCTGACTTTGTCATTCACTAACTGTGTGACCTTGAGCAAATGACTTAACCTCTCTTTGTCTTAGTTTCCTCCTCTGTGAAAACAGAGAATAATAGGGGTGTCTGGGTGGCTCAGTCAGTTAAGTGTCTGACTCTTGATTTCGGCTCAGGTCACGATCTCCCGGTTTGTGAAATTGAGCCCCGCATCAGCCTGCGTGCTGACAGTGCAGAGCCTGCTTGGGATTCTCTCTCTCCCTCTCTCTCTGCCCCTCCCCTGCTCATGCATCCACGCATCCACACGCTTTCACTCTCTCTGTCTCAAATAGATAAACTTTAAAATAAATAGAAAATAATATCTGCCTTACAAAGTGATTAGTATTAAATTAGTTAATAATTATATAGAGATTTTAGATTAGCACCTGGCACCTAAAAACACCCAGATGGTAACTATTATCATAACTTTTATTATCTCTGGTGATTCTGCAGGTCAAAGTGCATTGAAAGTGCTCAAATATCTAATAATAAAGACATTCATTGAGTACTTTCTTTGTGCTGATCACTGTGCTATCTAAGTGCTTTACCTACATCATCTCATTTATCTCCCACAAACCACCCTGTGGTTTATGTTCTATATGCGCATTTTGCAGATGTGGGAATGGAGCCCCCAAGTTAAACAGTTTTGCAAAGTTGCATAATTAGTGAATGTTGTACTGTCAGCCTCTGGCTATCAGAGGCTCCCTAGCATCAATTCAAATTCACCGAATCCTAATGGCGATTTAAGAGGACTGTTTTATTTTGTAGGTGGGTGTTTGTGTGGGAAAAAGGCTACCAGGAAATGGACTCTGTGGTCAGCTCAGTTACTACCAAAGCCAAAGGCGTGACTGTAACCAACACTTCTACACTTGGATTCCGGGTCTGGGATGTGGCGGATTATGTGATTCCAGCTCAGGTATGCCTCCCCCTGTGACTTCTAATGCTAAAGCTTCTCATTAGCTCCTTTCCCTTTACTGACTTTGCACTCTTGATTAATGATTGGTAGAGTTCTAACATCACCAATGCCCAGTCTGATGGTCTTAGTCCAAGAAAGCAACGCAAGTAGATCTCTTTCTGGTTTAGGGTCTGATAAATAATATTCAACCTGCTATGTTGCTTTAGTTCTAAATCATGGTTGGCTTAAACACAGACAACTCAGCCTGTCTCAAGCCCTGAAAGGTGGAAAAGCAAATGTTTTAAATCGTGGGAAAAATTCAGGTGGAAATACCACCGTTCCACATTTTGTATTTGCTTTATTGTTGTAAACCCACAAGGTAAATCTTTGCAGACAGTGTAAAAAGTTTATCAGGAGTTAGAGACCCAAAGCCAAACCAGAAGGAAACAGACATGCCTGCATAGGATTTTGTCAGGAACAAAGGTAAGGAAAGAAAGGATCCTAGTGTCCAGTCTGTTAATTGACAAAGCTCCAAGTTAAATATTGACTGTCTTTAGCCATGGTAATGGCTGTGGTCCATGGCCAGACCCTGACATATCCCTCCAGATGCCTTATACGCTAGGGTCCTGGGGTGGCTAAATGCAAATAAGCTGTCAACTCCTCGCTCAGAACTCAGCAAGGGAAGCAAGGACTTGAGAAACTCGTCATTTACCCCCTGCCTTCTCAAGAGAAGGGTTTTGTGGGGCGCCCAGAGAGAAGACCAGAACTAATGAGCAATGAAGGTCAGTCAGACCCTTCTGCTTCTCTGCGGATGGACCAACCGCAAACATTTGTTTGCAGTGCTTCTACTTGGCTCATCTCCAGAATGAAATTTCCCTGAGCTTAAAATAGATAAGAAATAGGGGGGCCTGGGTGGCTCAGACAGTTAAGTGACCAACTTCGGCTCAGTTTATGATCTCATGGTTAGTGAGTTCGAGCACCACTTCCGGCTCTGAGCTGTTAGCCTGCTTCAGATTCTGTGGCTCCCTGTCTCTCTCTGCCCCTTCCCCGCCTGTGCACTCATGCTCGCTCTCTCTCTCTCCCTCTCTCTCTCAAAAAAAAAAAAAAAAAAAAAAAAAAGCCAGGAGAAACTTGGGCATCATGCCATATCCTCATGCCTCCTCACAACATTACCTTGTCTCCCAACATGGCTTGTTCTAGATCTTTCTTTGGAAGATGTCAGCTATTCCCAGAGATTCCACCACCTTGTCAGAACTGGGGGTGGAGAGGTCTACAGACACTTTGATCCCCAAGTTACCCTGATCCTCCAGAGGGCTCCCAGTGCCCACTCCACTCCCACAGAGTATGAAAGACTGACAGAAAGCTTCTGGTATTTCATTTTAGAATGCCAGTGTTCAGCGAAGGGGAGGTCCAAGTAGGATTTTTGGACACCTTTTATTCTTTATGTTGGAAGGTCCTTAGCAATTCTTCAGTCTCATCCCCGGTGAATTGTTCTCTAGAAACTTTTTTTCTTTTTTAAGTTTTATTTATTTATTTTGGTGGGGGAAGGGGCAGAAAGAGAGAGAATCCAAAGCGGGCTCCACACTATCAGTGTAGAGCTCGAACCCATGAACTGCAATATCATGACCTGAACCAAAATCAAGAGTCGGACACTTGAGGTGCCTGGGTGGCTCAGTCGGTTAAGCGTCTGACTGCGGCTCAGGTCATGATCTCATGGGTCATAAGTTCGAGCCCCACATCAGGCTCTGTGCTGACAGCTCAAAGCCTGGAGCCTGCTTTGGATCCTGTGTCTCCCTCTCTCTGCCCCTCCCCGACTCATGCGCTGTCTCTCTTAAAAATAAATACACATTGGGGAAAAGAAAAAAAAAGAGTTGGACGCTCAACCACCTGAGCCACCCAGGCACTCCCTCTCCAGAAACTGTAAATCAACCTTCCTAGGAGGAAAAAACAACCTTCTCAAATGGAGAAGTGTCAGTTACTGACCCTGATTTGGCCTTCTCTAGCATGTTTTATTTATTTATTTTAATTTCAGTTAGGAAAGAAAAGCAGCCAAATTTGGGGACTTTGGTGGCCCTGCGTTTTTGTACCTCTGAGGTAATCCGGTTGGCAGAGGATGTCTTGAGCACTTTTTGGCTCTTTTCCCTTAACAGGCCAAGCTTTATTAAGGAACCACTTCAGGTTATAGACATTTTCTTTCCACTGAGGTGAAATTCACATGCCATAATATTAGCTATTTCAGATTGAAAAATTCCATGGCATTTAGTACCTTCATGATATTATGCAACTATAACCTCCTTCTAGTTCCAGAACATTTCCATCACCCCAAGAGGAGACCCCATACCCATTCAGCAGTCACTCCTGATCCTACCCTCCACTTTACCCCCTGCCTCCAAGGCAACCGCTCATCTACTTTGTCTCTATGGGAATTTCATAGAATCATACAATATGTGGCCTTTTGTGTCTGGTTTCTTTGACTTAGCATCATATTTTTGAGGTTCACCCATGTTGTATCCTGTGTCCGTGAGTCATTCCTCTTTATGGCTGAGTCATATTCCATTATAGTTAGACACACAGGTATAGATAACAATCTGTTTATCCATTCATCTGTCAATAGATATTTGGGGTGTTTCCACCTCTGGGTCACTATGAATAATGTTGCCATGAACATAGGTAAACAGTAGGCCCTCTTGTCCACAGTTTCAGTTACCAATGGTTAACTGCAGTCCGGAAGCAGATGGTGCTCCTGACATATCTTCAAGTCGGTAGTAGCACGACACTGCATCACAAAGCTTCCAATATTCGCCTCATTTTATCTCTTCACGTAGGCATTTTCCCACCACACAAAGAAGGGTGAGTACAGTACAGAAAGGTATTTTCAGAAAGAGAGAGACTACATTCACATAACTTTTATTATAGTATATTATTATAATTGTCCTATTTTAGTATTAGTTATTGTTGTTAATCTCTTACTGTGTCTAATTTATTTATTTACTTTTTAATGTTTATTTTTGAGAGAGAGAGACAGAGTGCAAGTCGGGGAGGGGCAGAGAGAGAGGAAGACACAGAATCTGAAGCAGGCTCCAGGCTCTGAGCTGTCAGCACAGAGCCTGATGCAGGGCTCGAACCCACAACCGTGAGAGCATGACCTGAACCAAAGTGGGATGCCTAATTGACTGAGCCACGCAGGCGCCCCTTACTGTGTCTAATTTAAAATTTAACTTGATCAAAGGTATGTCTGCATCAGGGAAAAAAAAAACCCATAGCATATGGAGGATTGGGTACTATTTGGGGTTTCAGGCAGCCCCCAGGGGTCTCAGAACAATCCCCTTGCAGATCAGGGGGATTGTGGTACAAGTATTTTCTTGAATCCTGTCTTCAGTTAGCTTATAAACTCTCAGAGAACAAGGGATCAAAAAAGATCAGGGTTTGTTTTTTTATTTTTAATGTTTATTTTTGAGAGAGAAGGAGAGTGCGCCCAGGGGGGAGGGGCAGAGAAAGAGGGGGACAGAGGATCTGAAGCAGTCTTTATGCTAACAGCAGAGAGCCCAACACAGGGCTTGAACTCACGAGCTGTGAAATCATGACCTGAGCTGAAGTCAGTAACTTAATCGACTGAGCCACCCCGGCATCCCAAAAGATAAGTTTTTAAATTGTTTTCTGCATGGCACTTGGGAGAAGTGAAAGGTACTGTCCTATTAAATGAACATCTGGCTTTCTTTAGGGCTTGGCCTGACTGCTCTGAAGGTAACACAGTGGTGCTCTCTCCCATCTTCCCCCCTCTGTAGGAGGAGAACTCCCTCTTCATCATGACCAACATGATCACCACCATCAACCAGACCCAGGGCCTCTGTCCTGAGGTAGGCAGCTTCTCAGTAGAGAGCCTTAGGCCCCTTTCCCCCACCTGACTGACTACGTGGAATTTGTTTTCACTCTTTCATCTTTTTCCAGCTTCCAGATAAGACCACTGTGTGTAAATCAGATGCCAACTGTGCCGCTGGCTCTTCAGGCGTCCATAGCAATGGTATGAGCTCGTGGCTGTGACCCCACAGTAGACATTCAGCATGGGGAGGGCAGCCCCTGACCAGATTGCCTCCCCTGTGGGGCTTCTCTCATAGAGAGATCTTCAGGACAAAGAAATCCCTACATTCCCCAAGTCCTTCATAGGACCTTGGGTGAGCTTGGTGTACCCATTAGGTTCTCAGGATCTTCTCGACATTCACCTGTCACCCGTACTCCAGAGGCCACCCCATATCTTGCCCTGTGCCAGCTTGTCATCACCCTAGCCTTGCTACTGGACTCAGGCAAATGTTTCCCTCTTAGAGTCTGAAAACTGTATAAAGTCCAGAATCAGAACAGCTCAAGATTGACCACACAGGATGCTGTGGCAGTGCTTGCACTTCTTCCCCTTGCGAAGGTAGAAAACAGGTGCCCCTTGCCCCTGCAGGAATTGCAACAGGAAGATGTGTGCTGTTCAATGGGACCGTGAAGACGTGTGAGGTGGCGGCCTGGTGCCCGGTGGAAGATGACACACATGTGCCTGAGTAAGTCCTCCCCGAGGGAAGGCAGCAGGGGAGTTAAGCCTGTGTGTTATGCTCTTCAGTGTCTTGGTGGAGTCAGGCTTCCCCAGGGCTGGGACCAATGACAAGGTGGGCGACAGCATTTGTCACTTGCGAGAAGAGTGCAGATAATTTATTTCTATGTTTGGACTTTGTCAGTTGCAAGTAACTAACAGGAAACAGTTCTCAGGGCCTCAAGCAGGACACACACATGGCAGGGGCCGTTTATTGTCCAACTAACTATGAAGAGCCCAGCGCGATGAGACCTGGGGCTCGAAGGACACCTTCAGAGTCTCCACCTTTTGACTCTGCTTCCCCTATATCAGCTTCATTTGCAGGACCATGGTGTAGTCCTAGGAGGCGGCTCTGGGCTTATACTCCCCCTGGACACCCCCAGGTCTCCCAGCCCAGTTGTCCATAGAGATTCTTCTAGACCTGTCCATCATCACATCTTCAGCCACATCCCTCAACCAATCACTGTAGCTGAGGCATGGATTTTGCTTCTCAACTCAGGCCTGGGTCACCTGCCCACCTCTGGAGGTAGGGTGCAGTCAGTCCCACCCAAACCACACAGCCTGAGAGTAGGGAGGTGTGGCTTCCAAAGGAAATCGGGGGTTCGTTACCAGGAAAGAAGGGAACAGATGCTGGGCAGGACAATTATGTGTCCACGGTAGTGTGTTTTAGAAAGTAGAGCACGTTCGGGCTGCCCTAGAATAACATTCTTCCCAATAGTAATTTGCTCTGGGGCAATGAGAGGTAATGCTCTCAGAATTGCTTGCAACTTTGGCCTTCCTGACCCAGAGTTCAGAGGGAGGCCTGGAGAAGCCTGGCAAGGAGCCAGCCATGTGCCCCTCATCCGGAGTACCCTGGCAGCAGAAGAAACGGCCAAGAGGTGCTGATTCCAAGATTGCTGAGGGCACCAGCTCGGGCTAGGGAAGGAAATACTAAAAAGGAATCCTAGCATTTTTGAGCTGAAAGGGATCTTATGGAGGTGTGGTCCCCAACATCGTGCCACTGGCCATAGGTGGCTGTTGAGCACTCAAAATGTGTCCAGATCCAAACAAAATGCTCAGTGTAAAATGTACTCCAGAGCCTGAAGACATTATGGGGGGAAAATTACATATATATATATATATATATATGATACTAATACCTACTACACATCTAGACTACTACAGTCTATATATATACAATACTATACATATACTATATACATATATAGATGATACTATGTGTTGTTTACCTAGTGAAGTAATACTCCAGATATAGTGGCTTATTATAGAAAAGTTAATTTCACTTGGTTTTTTTACTTTTTAATGTGACTACTAGGCACTTGAAATTGCAAGGTGGCTTGTATTTGTGTCTCAGTGTATTTTCGTAGGACAGCACTGTTACATATCTAATCGAATGGAAGATGATTTTTAAGTGTACACTGATAACATGAAATAACATGAGTCACATGGAGAGAAGGACATTCTCATTTCCATTCTTATTCAGCTTCTAAGTTTATATCAAGGAGGGAATCCTGGTTTGGGGTGTCTTTTATAACTTGCTGATTTCCATTTCTCACAAATTATAACCCCCAGATTCAGCACCTTGGGCAAATAGTAATATTAACTACAACTATTTTTTGAGAGAGAGAGATAGTGTGAGCAGGGGAGAGGGGCAGAGGGGGAGAGAGAGAGAGAGAGAGAGAGAGTGAGAGAGAATTCCAAGCAGGCTCCATCTCATGACCTGAACCGAAATCAAGAGCTGAACACTTAACTGACTGAGCCCCCCAGGTGCCCCTTAACTATAACTTTTAGTAATATTGTCTTGATTTGATTATATTTATTCGAACAATGACCTCTGACTTGAGGTAAATAATATTTCTTATGGTCATGATGGAAAGTTTCATTTCAAAATGAATGTCAGTAAAAAACAGTGAGTTGATCCTAAAGGCAGGAACAACCCAAATGACTATCAACAGAGAAAGAGATAAACAGATTACAGTCCATCTATGCACAGGAACAACACACAGTCATAAAAAAAGGATGAAATGTTAGATGCTACAATGTGGATGAACCTAGAAAATATGGTGCTAAGTGAAAGAAGCCAGACACAGAAGGCCACGTATTGTATGATTCCATTTATATAAAACTTCCAGAGTAGACCAATCTGGAGAGACAAAAAGTAGATTAGTGGTTCCCAAAGGGTAGGGGGGGCGGGGGGAATAGATGCTACTGCTTAATCGATACAATGTTTCTCTTTGGGGTGATGAAAATGTTCTAGAACTAGATGGTGGTAATAGTTGCACAACATCATGAATGTGTTTAATGCCACTGAATTATACACTTTAAAATGGTTAATTTTACATCATGTGGATTTCACCTCCATTTTAGTTAGAGGCACCTGGGTGGCTTAGTCAGTTGGGTGTCTGATTCTTGATTTTGGCTTGGGGCAGGATCGTGCCCTGCATGGGGCTCTACACTGGGCATGGATCCTATTTGGGATTCTCTCTCTCTCTCTCTCTCTCTCTCCCCCTCTCTCTCCCTCTCTCTCCCTCTCTCTCCCTCTCTCTCCCTCTCTCTCCCTCTCTCTCTCCTGCCCCCCTTTCTCCCCCGCCCCCCGCTCATGTGCGCTCTCTCTCTCTAAAATAAATTTTTTAAAAATTAAAAAAGTAATAAAACAGTTAATCTTAAAAGTTTTACATATGAGGTAGACAGATGTGAGGGAAAAGCTATGGTATAGAGAATGACAATAGTTTGAAAAACCCTAATATAGCCCATCCCTCTTGATACAGAGATGAGGGAATTTGAAGCCCGGAGAGAAGTTCCTTTGTCAAGGCCTTGGCATCAGCGGTGACAGGTTCAGCTGTCTTTGCTGTGTGGGCTTGGTTCTGTCTCACCGTTGAGAGGACAGTTGATACTGTTTATAAACTCAAATATTCTGCCTGGATCAGGGAAGCCTCCCCCCACCCCCACCCCCCAGGGGTCTGCCCGCAGCACTGGGTTCTCCAGGAGAGACCCACCAAAGAAGTGGTGGAGACAGATTTACCATAGGGTCAGCCAGGAGCTGACGTGGCACTTGCGAGAAGAGAGTGCCTGCCAAGAGACTCCTGATTTTTGTGTACTTTTGTGATGAGATCAGGATCCACTCTGTGGGATTGCTTGGACTTGTAAAACCAGATCTGTTGAGCATTCCCCTGAGGGCAGCTGAGTGAGAGCGCTCCCAAACCCCCTGTAGGCTGAATAATTTCAAGGGAAGCCACTAGGCATCCTTTCTCCTTAGCCATTCCTAAACTCTTAAATTCCTGCTGCCTTGACAAGAGGCGTGAGAGAAAGAAACATAAGGCTTAATTTACCTAGTTTACCTAGTTTACCTGTTGACCTAGTGTTTATGCAGAGGATGGTAGAAAATGCTTGAGATGTTTTCATGTTTTTTTCTTGACAAAATGACATCGTATGACGCACGTGCTTTTTAAAAATACTACATAAGGATGTGAGCGTACATATATTTATACTTTCATTAACAGTATGTGACGTTATTTTTTTCAGACCTGCTTTTCTAAAGGCTGCAGAAAACTTCACTCTTTTGGTCAAGAACAACATCTGGTATCCCAAATTTAACTTTAGCAAGTAAGTGGTGGCCGCTGTGTGCGTTCACCAGTGTCTTAGAGCAACTTCTGGCTCCTCTTTGACGTTTTCCTTGCTCCCATTTCTGCTTCCTCCTGACTTTAGGAGGAATATTCTTCCCAACACCACCACTACCTACCTCAAATCGTGCATTTATGACGCTGTAACAGATCCCTTCTGCCCCATATTCCGTCTTGGCAAAATAGTGCAGGATGCGGGACACAGCTTCCAGGACATGGCCGTCAAGGTAGGCGGAGGCCCCTGGCTTTTCCGACACAGCCCTTCACGAATCGAGTTCTAGAATGGGCCCCGAGGAAAGCTTGCTCTCTCTGCTCATAACCCGCAGGGAGGTATCATGGGCATCCAGATCAACTGGGACTGCAACCTGGACAGAACCGCCGCCCTCTGCTTGCCCAGGTACTCCTTCCGCCGCCTGGACACCCGGGATGTGGACCACAATGTGTCCCCCGGCTATAATTTCAGGTGGGCGTCAGCTTGGGGCCCGGTTCTCTTGTGGTTGAGGGGGTGGGGGCATGGTGGCTGGATCAGTCCCCAGCAGGGGCATCTGTGCCCACCAAAGACGAGCACTCAGGCAGCCCCCGAGGGCAGGTGGGGAGGTATGTACCAGAGAGAGTGTTCCTAGCAGATCTTGTGCCCACAGTATCCTGGCCCATGATAGCCTTCTGTGCCCCTTCTTACTTCAGAAATCATGTTGAGGGGCACCTGGGTGGCTCAGTCGGTTAAGCATCCGACTTCACCTCAGGTCATGACCTTGCAGTCCCTGAGTTCCAGCCCTGCTTTAGGCTCTGTGCTGACAGTTCAGAGCCTGGAGCCTGCTTCAGATCCTGTGCCTCCCTCTCCCTCTGCCCCTCCCCTGCTCGAACTCTCTCTCTCTCCCTCTCTCTCTCTCTCTCTCTCTCTCACACACACACACACACACACACACACACACAAACTAAAAAAAAAAAAAAAATTACATTGATACAATTTTCAGAGCAGCCCAGGGAGGCTGGCTGCTTGCGTTCCCTTGGGCCAGCCTCAACTAGCACCCCTGCTCACTGATTTTGAGGCGTGGGTGAGCTTGTGATCCTCCAGTCCAAAGACCTGGGGGATGAGCCAGGAAGCAGTTTCTCAAAGACCCAAGTCTGCCCCTGGAATCCCCAGGGTGCAGGAGATACAGGCTTAAGCCTTGGGAAAGGCCTTTGCTGGCATTTCCCTGCTGGAAGTACCGTGTACTCGTGTCCGGGGACTGTCACAACAAATTACCACAAGGTGTGTGGCTTAAAACAATAGGAGTTACTCTCTCACAGATCTGGAGGCCAGAATCCCCAAATCAAGGTGTCGGCAAGGCCAGCTGCCTTCTTCGCCCCTTCCAGGTTCTGGGGGCTCCCCACGGTGCTCTGTGTTCCTTGGATCACAGGCTCATCATTCCCGCCTCTGCCACTGTTGTCACGCGTCCTTCTTCCCTCTGTGCGCATCGCCGTGTAGCCTCTCTTCTTATAAGAACATCAGTCATCTTGAATCAAAGTCCACCCAAAGCCAGTCCGACCTCATCTCACCTAAATCCAGCTACAAAGACCCTATTTCCCTATTTCCTTTCCCCACTCACAGGTTCCAGGCAGATGCGAATCTTGGGTTCAACCGGTGCAGCTGGTAATCTGATGAGAGGACCAAGGGGCCGGGGTCATGTTTGCCACTTTCCCAAGGCAGCCAGCCCCGTAGCCACGTACATTGTCGCGTGCCCTTTGCGGCATCTCTCACACATTTTGCCACTCCAAAACAGCAGCCCCACAAGGCGCCCCGAGTAGGTCTGAGGTTCTTTCGTGTTGCACTTGTCTCCCTCTAGTGGTGACGTGTGCAATCCAGTACACGTGGGATCACAGAAACCTCCGGAATTTCAGTCAGCTCTCATTTCAGACCACCTGACTCGCTGATGCTAGGGCAGATATCTGAATTTTTTCCCTAGTAAAGGAATTAGATTTGTGTCGCTCTGTCTCTACTGTTACACAGTTTAGAAACCATTGTGGAAAAACCTCAAGCTTGGGTCAGAACCTCAGAACAGAGAGAAGCCGATGGGAGCTGTCACCTTCAGCCACCACCTCTGTCTTCCCATCTGCCTCAGTCCCCGTCACCCACCATCTGCTTCCTTTCTCTCTGGACTTGCATAAATGGAATCATACACTATATGGCCTTCTGTGACTGGCTTCTTTCACTCAGCATCATGTTTCTCTCAAGGTTCATCCATATTGTAGCATTTATCATGACTTTATCTCTCTTTATGGCCAAAGAGTATTCCATTGTGTGGATACACCACATTTTATTTACTCATTTATCCGTCGATGGGTCAGTGGTTCTTAAAAAAAAAATGCCCAGGGCTGATTCGGTGAGTTTTGTGGAGTTTCATGGCCGGCTCCATGCCCTTACCCACAATGGCTTGTTGCCACATTCTGTCAGCGGCCAGGATCTCCTTGAGAGAGGCAGGTGGTTCTGCTACGTCAAGGAGGATATTCAGAGCGAGAGGTTCCGGCTCCACGGCAGGAGGTGACAGTGATGATGGAGAAGTTCTGGTGCCCTGGGGGCCCTGGCACCCTCCTGCCCACATGCTGCGCAACCCACCTTAGCCGGGAGGGGCCCCGAGGTGCTCAGGTACCATCTGTCCAGCAGGCAGTGCTGGCTCCCCAGGGCCTCGGGGATTTCTGCTCTGACGTCCCCCTTTCCCTAGGTTTGCCAAGTACTACAGTGACCCGACTGGCACCGAGCACCGCACGCTCATCAAGGCCTACGGCATCCGCTTTGACATCATAGTGTTCGGAAAGGTAGCCTGGCAGCCAGCTTTCTCTCAGGGCTTTGGTTCAGACCTGGGCTTCTGGGTTGGCCAAGCACCAGGGGCCCTCTCCCCACCTTTTACCTGCTCTTGCTCACCTCTCTCACAACATCTTCCTTTTCTCCTGTCATTTGTAGGCTGGGAAATTTGACATCATCCCCACCATGATCAACATCGGCTCCGGTGTGGCGCTCTTAGGGGTGGTGAGTGACTTGGACTGCTCCTTCACCACCCGCCCCCCGCCCAGGCCTGGGGCCCTCCTCAGCAGTAGTTAGCATAGTGATGTGAGATCCTCCACTGGCATCCTGGTTCCTCCCCATGACACTTGTTTCTGGAATCGGTCCTCCAAGCTTGTTGCCCTTGCCCCCAGCCCCACCTCCCCTTCCCTTCTCCAAGACCACGGCCCTCGGGGCCTTGCCTTCTCCTGAGAGGTGGAGGCTTGCCCTTCCTTTCCTTGAATGATTCCAGGCTTTGTGGGAAGGGGCATGCACAGAATAACAGGGCCTAAAGCATCCTGGCTCATCCTTTCTTGCCCTGTGCTGCACTCAGGCGACAGTGCTGTGTGACGTCATAGTCCTCTACTGCATGAAGAAAAGATACTACTACCGGGAGAAGAAATACAAGTATGTGGAGGATTACGAGCAGGTAGGCCACCTCCTGAACCCCAGCAGAGAGGAAGGTCCACTGTACCACCACTGTATCAGTGGTGAGCACTGGGGCGCTGGGCTGTCTGGGGGAGACCCAGGTACAGCTCCTTTGGCATGTGGCGCTCCTTTGGCATGTGATCAATCCAGGTGGCTACACACCACTCATCACCCTCATCCTCTGCTCCATTTCTAGATCCTCTGTACTAGTAGTCACTTCATACTTCAAACAGACTCACTCTTTAAAATCTAGCCTTGTTTTAATTAGTGACAGCTCACCTTAGGTATAGTCATGTATATTACGACAAAATCTATGTCCACACACTACTTAAACTTGCCTCACATAGCAAGAGGGGTTGGGTACCGTGCTTTGAGAATCCCTGCACTAAGACTAAGCTGAGGGGCGCCTGGGTGGCTCAGTCGGTTAAGCGTCCAGCTTCGGCTCAGGTCATGATCTCACGGTTCGTGGGTTCGAGCCCCACGTGCTGACAGCTCAGAGCCTGGAGCCTGCTTCAGATTCTGTACCTCCCTCTTTCTCTGACCCTCCCCTGCTTGAGCTGTCTCTTTCTGTCTTTCAAAAATAAATAAACATAAAAAAAATTAAAAAAAAAAAAAGACTAAGCTGAGTATGTATAGATGTGAAGGGCTGCCCAAAGTCCTCAGGGCCAGTGCGTGGCTCTCGCCTGCCCCAGATGGTCCAGGCTTGTGTATGGGCACCCCATGGTGCGAATACATCTATCCAGAAGCATATCAGTTATCGATAAGCATACCTTTCTTTGCAGGGGCTTGGTGGTGGGATGGACCAGTGATGCCTCTTCCACACCTGGGCTCCCCACGGCCCTCATCAGAGCACAATGAAGAGGGAGAAAATGTTGCTGTTGTCACCACAGAGAAAGTTTCAGATTCTGAGTCTGCCTCCACTGCACAAGAACTTCACAGTCGCCTAGCTGCTCCCGTGTTTTGTGTGTAAGGGCGTGCATAGTAAACCACCCTGCACAGTGGGTTGCCTCAACTCGGGGTTGCTGGGGCGACCTCTGGCCCCAGGGCCATGGGGCCACTGCCGCTGCAGGGCTGGGGCCTCCTCCAGGGCCAGCCTTCCTCAGGGGCTCCTGTCTCCAGGCCCCTGTGAGGCAGGTCCAGTTGGGGCCCCAGCAGCTCTGTTCAAGCACTTTATAAGGGAAGGAAGGACATTTGGGTGTGTCACTGGCTCTTGATCATGAGGGCCGCTGTTCCTCCCCCACATCCATGCTGTCACAGAGTTAGCAGTCTCCTTGAGAAGAGTCATGTCGAGGTGATAGAGGACCAAACATTAAAACGATTTTCTCAATCTTTGTTCTCATAGCATGGTCTAGAACTTTCCTCTCTTCCCTTTTACTCCCACCACTAAACCCATTTGTTGTCACAGCTCACTATGCTCAGAAAAAGCTTCCTGAAACAGTCTGTTGTTGGGGCTAAGGCGTTTTCCCCTGCTTCCACCTTCTTTTGAAGGCCTCAGCATCTTGATCTTTGTTAGGCTGTGTTCCTCTAGAACTTACAAGGTTTTGTCCTGTGGTGACTAGTGTTACCTGTGCATGTGTTTTTTACATAAAATTGTGGTACTACACTAAGGCGCACACAATTTTAGGTAACGAGAACATGGCTTATCCTCTCCCCTCCCCATTTGCTTTCCAGAAGTCTCCAACCACAAGCAGCACCACCTACACCTACCTTGTTTGAAATGTTAATGAAGTTATTTCTAGCTTGGCCTTCACACCGACTTAATTCAGCAGGGAGTCTTCGGGAGCTTCTTAAAGAAAGCTGCTTGCCCCTCCTCCCATCACGAATTCATTTCCCAGTACTGAAGGGAACGTTTATTTTAGAAGTGCCTGCTTCTGCTGCATAAAACCTGGGCTTTTCTTGCTTTGGGGGGGCGGGGAGAAAAAAGTTTACCGAACCCCTTTGAATAAAAAGCTCGGGTTTGTGCTGCCTTTTTGAAAAAAACTGCCAGCCTGAACACATGGATCAAATGGAGCTGGAATTTTAAGGGATGGCTTTTCATCTTGCAGGCTAAGAACTGAGTTACTGCAGTGGGGGTCACTTCTTGGGGCCTCTTCTCAGATGGAACGCTACAGCCAGCTGGGGTGAAGGGTGGGGGACGGATTGCTTATGTTACTCACCAGGCATCCTGTAGTCAGCCATACTCCCACGTGTTGGCACTCCCTGGTGCCGCTGCTGAACCTTGCACCCGTGGGTGGGCTTCCAGGAGTCTCAGGAACCCTTAAAACTCTGCAAAGGGTTGCACCTGTGTGCATTGTTTTTCGCTTTCATCAGACTCTCGGGGGGGGGGGGGGGGTCGTCTTTGAATGGGAACACCTGCTCTTAAAGACCTGTATTCCAATCACAGTTCTGCAGCAACAGAACAGGAAGCTTTCAGACTTCATCTGCCATCCCTTCATAACAGAAAACCAAGATTCAATGCCAGGAAAGCAATGCCCTGGGCTCGCTTCATGTTTGGAGTGCAGGGAACCCCTAGCCTCTAGTCTGGAGGAAGCATCAGTTCTAAAACTGTCTCCAGACGCCATGAAAACCGGCAATTGTCCGGGTTCTGTAAAACACTGAATTAGCTAACAGTCAGAGCCCTTGGATACCAGACTTCAGTAACTTTTCTGAGCCTCAGTTTACAGGCGATGATCCATAAAAATGGACTAAATACCTACCTCACGGGGTGATGTGTCCTGTAACCTGCCTGCTCACAGGATGTGTTCCGTGTGTAATTAATGCGGCTCCCAGGGCTGCTCCTATGGTTCGTCTCCACCGGGAGAATATAACGTGCTAGAGCAGTACGTCTCAGACTTCAGCGTGCACATGAGTCACCCAGGGATCTTGTTTAAGTGGGGCCTGGGAATTTGCATTTCCAACGCACTCTCAGGAGACACGGACGCTCCTGGTCCAGCGACCACACTTTTAGTAGCGGGATACTAGGTCACAGTTACATTGGGCATGAATAATGTAATGCTGAACACATTAGCCCAGACTTGGGCATTTGATCTCACAGCCCAAGGAAGGAAAACACCCATGAAGATGGATGTCCTAGAGACATCTGTAAACAACGGCCAACAAAAATATCCCCAAAAGGCCCAGGCTTTGCACCATTTTTCTGTTTATTTCAAGTTTACAGAGAAGCTTAAACATCTGTGGAAAAAACACCAAAGGCTTATTTTTCTCTTAAGTTCATGTACCTTTTAAGTGATAAATACACAGTATTTAACTTTGTACACCTGATAAAAGGAAAATGCATAGTAGAAAGGATCAGGAATAAAACAGAAGCATCGGGCATTAAACACAGAATAGAAAACTCAGCAGTCCCACAGAACTTAGCCCATAAAGCTGTGAAGACGATGGGAACTGACAACCTTGAAACATTCCCTAGCACCTTGGAAGCAAGTGGAGGTCATGGTTCTTCCCACCCAGCAACGCGAAGCTCCCCTTTGGAAGATGAGTGAAAGCAATAGGTTGAGCCTATGTGTCTAAACGCTCAGGTATCTGCCTCCTCGCTCCAGAAGGGCTTGTAGGATGGCAGCCCTAACTCACAGGAAAGGCCAGACCCTGGGAAGCCAGCCTCTCCAGCCCCCAGAGCCAACAAGGGCTAAAGCTTTCTGGGAGCCCCCAGTAAGCCTGTGGAAGAGACGGGGAATGTGGAGCAGGGCGGAGGAAGGAGGAGCAAGAACTTGTGCAGGCCTCAGGTTGCTTACACCAAACTGGTCCCCCAGATGAGCCAGCAATGGAAGAAACTGATAGAGCATCCTTTGGCTCACCTGGAAAAGCTGCCCGTGACAGCTTCTCCTCTTTCCCGACAGAGCCAGCTTCTGAAAAAGCAATGTTTGTGCTCCAAGAGAATGGTAGTTCTACCGTGTTATGGTAGGCCCTCTGCTTATATTTTCTGGGGGTACTGATTCCTTCCCACAGCTTTCTTTGGTGATTCTTTGAAGAAAAAAAATAAGTTATGAATACGGGCCTCCCACCCATCTCAACAGCCAGCATTACACATAGGAGAAAATCCAACACGGGGAGTTTCGTGGTAGAAGAAATGGTCTTGCCCAATGCAGCTGTGTAAACACAGAAGTTCTAGAACGCAGAAGCTCCACATGCTGCCCGCCCTCCCCGGGCGAGCCGATGGGCCAGGCCAGAGTCCACACAGGCTGGGACTAAGGACAGGTTGACTTTACTGCAAAGTGCTTATTGCAAACTAACCAAACCCCATCTGCTCCCAGAAGGGGTGCTGCCCATGTATATAAACAAGAGCAGGAATGCAAGAGGAAGTACCAGGTTACGAAAAAGAAAGTAAGCAGGCCAGACAACCCTTCATCTGATGGGCGTCCTTTGCTCTTAGAAACCAGCATTCCCTAATTCTGTACTGTTTGCAAGACAGCAAGAAAAGTCTGGCTAAATAAATGACAGTCAAGAGCTTACGAAGATGTGTGGAAGCCAAGAACACTCAGGTTCCACCGGGCAAGGGTAGGGACAAGGCCTTGCTTCAGTATCTCTCTGCAAAAAGTCCTCCTACCAATAATGCTCAGACAGAAACCACAGAAAACATGGCCTCTGAGCCCAGTTACTGATGCTCTTTCCCCCAAGCCAGAGTCCACAAAGCACTGGGAATTTCCCAGGGCAAAGGCCTTCCAGTTTTCCTCCCCCTTGAACTTCACACTCACCCATGTGTAGCTCTGGAAAAAGTTGCACTTGAACAGCAATGAAAAGTTCCCAGTATTAGTTGGAAGCCAAAAAGGTAAACCTTCTCTGTCTGGACTTCTGGCTACAAAACAAAACTCCCTGTGCCAAGCCCTGGTCCCCCTGGACCCTGAGGACTGCTCTGGGTTTCGACAATCTTCTCTAAAAGGGTGTCCGCAAGTTACTGGGTAGATCCTAATAGAGCTTTGCCTGTAAGGAGGAGAATCATAGTATTTCCTGACTAGACCCCAGAAACAAAGTGTTTCACAGACTCACAGAATACAACAATCAGCTAGTATTTAAGAAAACAGAATCTCGGCGTCTCTAGAATACACAGGTTACAAAGAAGGTAAACTGCTAATATACAGGCAGAGGCTCTAACTCGGGTCTAACATGCCTGAAGCCGGGGAACGAATCCTGGAAGCTCGAAATGACCCCTGAACTACTCTAGAGTTCAGTCTTGTTAGAGAATTGAAAATATTTTGTTTACTCTTAAGCCATGTAATGTACATGGAAGTGTAGGATTTCACCCTGAAGTTTTTGTAATTTAACAAGAGATTTACCAGAGCTCAGTTAACTAGTTCAGAAACCTGCCGTGAGTGACCATCAGTCCCTTAGATGAACTCTCTCTTCCCTCCCCAAACAACCAAGAAATGCCCTTCTGGGGGTGGAAAATCCCCCTTTGCGAAGCAATTAAGCTTCAAGCCCTTTCCCTTCTCCTGACTACAATTCTACCCATAAAAAAAATTTTAGTCTTTCTTACAAATAAGTTGCATCGAAGCTCCCTGCAGCTACCTGAGGGCTGTTCCTGCCCTGATTCCGTGAGTCCATAGTCCTGGCAGGTGCCACTGGCTTGGAGTTTGGGGGTTGCAGGGTTTGCAGGAGGAATCACACCCTCTCTTCCCCTCTCCCTTTCAAACGCAGCAACTAACTCTGTGGTCTCAGCCCATACTGCCAGAGTTTTCTGCCAGTTTTTCATGATTTTCAAACCCCACACACATTCACTTGGTATATCTGACATGGTTCTGAGTTCACAATGAAGGATTTTTGGCATAAAAACGTTTTAAAAAGCAATTGTCCCAAAATGCATGTGGCTTTGGGTCTGCAACTCCTCACACCTGCCCATTCAGCCAGCCAGCGGCCAAGGTCGATGTCATGGAGTCAAGTCTTTTTTTTTTTTGTCCCCTTTAAAACAACAAAGGAAAAAAAAAAAAAAAACACCAGAGATGACGGTCAAGGCTCTACACACGTGCTGGGTTTCCGTAGGACATGCTGCTATGGAAACGCAGGGTGCAGCCTGCATGCGAGGTCGCGCTTCCGGGCAGCTACTCCATCGCCTCTTCGGGCCGCAGAGGATGCATGCGTGCGCGGGGGCCGGGGGCCGGGGCCCCCCAACTCTCGGCGCGGGGACCGCCTTTCACAAGAGCACTTCCTCCTCCCCCATGGGGGGCGGGTCGGGGCCCCGGACGCTGTCTTCGCTGCCTTGCTTCCTGCTCACCGAACAGAAAACCCACGTTAAGGCAGGGCTGCCACGACCTGAACGAGCGTCTCCCACGTTCCCACACCACCTGGAACGTCACTGACTTAGCTTTTCCTTCTAGATACTCTCCCCTTTTCTTGCCTATATAAAAGTTTCTAAGGAGACTTTGTATCCCCCTCTGTGAATGGAAAAGCAGCAGCATTTGCCAAAAATAGAAAAGAACTATAAAAATAGATGCGAACCTATCCCTAGAACACCTCAAATCATCCCACAGTGAGTAGTGTGCCGCCAACTTTGGCGCCTGTTCACCGGGTTTTTTTAGAGATCTTGATGGGCCCCCCGCCCCATCCCACCTTTCTTTTTTTAGGCTAAGATTGAAGAATCTTCAGTCACCTGAAGGTGAGCTTCTTGCCGGCAGCTAGCAGGACAACCTGGATATGTCTGGAAATGGTGATCAAGAGAACTACCCCCGCCCTCCCCTGCACATAGGCCCAAGAGACACCTTGGATGGAGAGAAGGTCCCTCCTCTTGGTGATATGAGCAGAAGAGACCAAGGAGGTGGGAGGAAAGGCGCCCGTGTCCCTGAGAGGCCATATCCTGAAGCTAGAACTGCCTGGGGGACAAACAGAACTCTTACGGGAGCTGGGAAGGAAAATCCTTCTCCTGAGGAGAAGCCTGAATCCCTTGCCACCAGCAAGGGACGATGGCTCCATCTAAGGGAAGCCACTGGACTTGTGACACGGGACTAACATCTGCTGTGTGTCCCCTGGCCAGGAGGGAAACTGTCCCTGCACAAGGGAAGAGAATGTGTGATGTCTGTACATTCCCAGGAAGAAACACCTCTTTGTTTAAAAAGCAAGCTCTCTGGCTTTTTCTGTTTCTGCCACAGAAGATGGGGTCAAATCTCCAGGGAGAAAACGGTAACTAGATGTCAAATCAGGTCCTCAACTTCTGCCCTAGAAGCACCTGCTTGGACCAGCTGGCTTTTAGTGCAGATGGTTGGCCACAGGCCTTGGGCCCCAGGCTTCCAACACCTGAATAAGCCTCAGGAACTCCAGAGTGCTGGGTCATTTAGACAATCGAAGCATCCCACCAGCAGGCTGAGGGCAAGAGCAGGTAATCCCCAGGTGTTTCTGGGACTGCAGGTGAGAGAATAAAGGGGTAGTGAAGCCCTCTGGGCCAATCTTAGTCTGTTGGTATCTTGCGATTTTGAGCTCACTGAAAATAAGAAACAAATGACAGATGTGCACACAGACAGGAGGCAAACCCTAAAACTTGAGGTTGAGAAGAAAAAGGCCTGGCTGGCTCAGTCCGTAGAGCATGCAACTCTTGATCTCAGGGTGGTGAGTTCAAGCCCCACATTGGCATGAACCCTACTTTAAAAAAAAAAAAAAAAAAGGCCTGCCTGCCCATTTGTCCTCCACTCTCTGTCACCCTGGGAGGCTCAAAGAGTAGGTGGGGCCACCCTGTCATCTGGCGGCAGAGAACTGAGGACCAACCTGGCAGGGTGGAGGCAGTCTCAGGCTGCCAACAACCAGCTGATTGCTAACTGCCGCTTTCCCTGAGCATAAACAGTCCGCTACATGCCTATATAAGCCCTTGACTCCTGTGACACAGGTGGCCAGTCATTCCATCTGCCACGTAAAACATAAACGGCTGCTGCTTGGATGTGAATGGTCATAGCAGCATTCACTCTGAGAGCCAACATGGAAACAATGTCCATCACCTAATGAATGGATGAATAAAATGTGGCCTGTGCATACGATGGAATAGAATTTGACCATAAAATGGAATGAAGCACTGACACCTGCTGAACCTTGAAAAATGATGCTGAGAGAAGCAAGACACAAAAGGGCACATATTGTGCAATTCCACTGATGTGAAATGTCTAGAATAGGCAACTCCACAGAAACTGAGAGTATTTAGCATTGGCTGGGAATGGGGAGCTGGTGGTAACAGCTAAGGGTGCAGGGTTTCTTCCCGGGCTCATGAAAATGTTCTCAAATTGATTGTAGTGTTGGTTGTACAACCTTGTGAATATATTAAAAACTACTGAATCATACACTCTAAATGGGTGAAATGTGTACTATGTGAATTAACGCAATAAAGCTGCTCTTAAAACACAGAAATGGGGGCGCCTGGGTGGTTCAGTAGGTTAAGCCTCCGGCTTCAGCTCAGGTCATGATCTCACGGTTCGTGGGTTCGAGCCCCATGTCGGGCTCTGTGCTGACAGCTAGCTCAGAGCCTGGAGCCTGCTTCAGATTCTGTGTCTCCCTCTCTTTCTGACCCTCCCCTGCTTGCTCTGTCTCTCAAAAATAAAAAAAAAAAAATTAAAAAAAACATAAAAAATTTTTTAAAAAAACACAGAAATGGCTTTCCAGTTATTGCCTGGAGCTCCCAGTTGAGGATGAGGCAGTGAGCAGAGCTCAAGGGAAAGAACACTGGAATTTCTCTCTTGCTACAGGCACTAACTAGCAGGATGAGAGGCAGCAGGGGTGCTGAGTACGTAGCATCTCAGCTCACAGGTACAAAAATTCTCATCTACCCTCGGAGGTGGGGTAATGCTGACAAGGCTATGTGTTTAGAAGACAGATGACCAAAGGGCGGATGACCAAAGGAAAAGGTTCGGATCCACCCAGGGGACAGAGGACTCTCACACTGATTTGCGGCAGAGGCTGGAAGAGGGATTATTTTCTAGGTCCTAAGCCATCAGAGAAGAAAGGGGAGATGCTGGACAGCCCCAGAGCACAGCATGCCTGACCTATGCTCTGACCACATGGACCCAGAGCAGGGGCAGCCACAGGACCCTGCAACGCAGCTTCAATGCTGTTGACGTGCACTGAGCATATGTGGGTACCAGACTGGATCAGAGACCTGGGTGAAGTCACAGGCATTCCGGGTGGAGCGCCATGCACCCGCAGCCCAGCCCACATGCACGATCCACCGTCGGGTCCAAGCCCCTGGATGACCCTTGTTTTTATCCTAGGTCCCGAGGCCCGAGGTGAGCCTGGGCACAGCAGCCCAAGCTGGAAGGAGCCTCCGCCTGGGTGGGGGTGCCCCCCGCTCTGCAGCTGCCCCCGCCCCCAGGCTCCGGCAGAGGCTACAGCGCAGGCAGGCAGGCATTACCTTGGGCTCAGACAGGGGCTCACACTCCCTGGTTGGTTTTTTGCTGGAATGGCCAGAGGGGAGGGAAAAGGGAAGTGAGAAGGGACACGGGATCTATGAGATGCCTGTCCCCCACCCCAGAGACACTCAGACCCCAAGCACCAGCTTCACAGAGCTGCTGCCAGGGGGATTTTGAGCAGGACATCTCTGCTATGACACACGGGGTCACGTGAGAGACAGGCCTTGCTCATCCACCACAGGGCTGATAATCCCCCCATCAAGCATGCATGCTTCTGGGCCACAAAAATGCTTTCTGATTGTCGAGAGGTCCCCCAGTTAAAGTGCAAGTCTCCTTAAGAAAGGTAACAACTGCAGTGTGGGTTAGCAGTCAGCAAGAGGAGGTGGGCTGAGCTTGGGATGAGGCAAATCCAAACCCAGCAGCTTCTCTGATTTCCCCAGCATGCCTGGAAGGTCTGGTCTGAGTCGTTCCAGGGATGGGCCCAGTAGGAGTGGGCCGGGCAGGGCTGCCCTCCGGCCCCCTACCCCACAGGAAGGCAGGTGGATACTCACGTGAGCAGGTTTCCAGGCGCTGACAATGAGCGCTCCTCCCGCCGGCTGCCCTCAAACGGGTTCCCAAAGGAGCGTTTCCGTATCATGGTCTTCACCAGGATCTGAAGGAGAGAAGAGGAAGCTGGGCCACCTGGGAGACACTCCAGGCAACATCCTCCCTTGTGCCACCCCACAGGCGCTTTCTCCCTCTTCCTTTCTCTCCCAGCCCCCAGCAGCTCCCAGGGCTTGTGGCTGGTGACTGGCCTTTGAAACACCCTGGGCAGCATCCCTCCCACCCAGGACACAAAAGCCAAAGCCATCACCAAATCTGACTAGTCCTCACCCAAAACCATTCATGGCTCCCTGGCTGTCAGTAAGATAAGGTCCAAACTCCTTGGTCTGACATTCTCCTGTCTTAATCTCATCTTCGTCTACCTGAGCCCCAGGGAGACCCTGTGCTCCAGAGGAGCTGGCCTGCACTGTCCCTCCTCCTCCCAGTGTCCCTGCATCTGACACCATTTGTCTCACCTGAGCCATCGCTGCACGTGCCCTCCTGGCCCATCAATCTGTCTCATCTTCAAATCTGGGGCTTTATTTTTCAGTGAAAGCTATCCATGACCACCCCGACAAGAAACCCAACTATTGTTTTCCAGGTCAAATTAACAGGAGCTGCATTTTTATTTCAATTGAAATATAATTCACACAGTAGGAAATTCACCATTTTAAAGTGTACAGTTCAAGGGGCACCTGGGGGGCTCAGGCCATTAAGTGTCCAACTTTGGCTCAGGTCATGATCTCTCTCTGTCTCTCTCTATCTCAATAATAAATAGACATATAAAAAATACTTTAAAAAAGAAAAGGAAAACACGAACTTAGGAAATGAGGCTATACCCCCCAGTAAGACACTCACAGTCCCTCCCTTGGGATTATGTTCTGTGGCTGCTGGAACATACCAGCCCCTTCCTTCTGTGCCTCCGCAGGGGTTGGTCCCCTGGCAAGACCACGCGCCCCACCCCTCCCTGTGGCCTTGTCAGAACAGCCAACCTTCCCAGCTCTCAAGACCCAGCAGAAGGGGCTCCTCTTCTGTGCAGCCTCCGCTCTGGCTTCTCTGCGCTGGCCTTAACCACGTGATGGCACAGGAGGGCGCGTTTTCCCCCTCCATCTTTCTTATGAGGCCCGAAGCCTATGAGGGCCAGCGCTGTGCTCTGTTCATCTCTGTATCCCTGTGCCTGGCACATACCGGGTGCCAGGAGGGGACCTGGACCTCCCCACTCCAGCCCCCGCCCTTGGATGGCTACAGTAGCCCCCACGTCCTCCCTGGTGCCTACAGTCCATTTTCCAAATGGGATCTTTCCAAGGCCAACTCAGATGGTCCTACTCCCTTGACTCAAATCCTGCAGGTGCTCCCTACAACTCGTGGGACTAAGATTTAAATCTTGGCTGCAGCCTCAGGTCTTGTGAGGGTTGGCCCCACCTCTTGCCCAGAGTCATGTCACTGCCCCCCCCACCTTCCTTGCCCTGCTTCAGTGGCCCTGGATTTCTAAAGCTTCTTGTGGGCCTAGCTTCCTCCCACCAGAGGATCACCATGACTGCTCTTCCTTCTGGCAGGAACACCTTCAGCCCAATACCACCTCGGCCCAGTTAACACCCTGCCATCTTCTCAGTACACACTTGCTTCTTCCAGGAGGCCTTTTCCAACGCATCACACTGGTCACATCCCCCTCTTAGGGCTACACATGCCCCCTTAGGGGTACACCCTGCATCCCCTCTGTTACAGTGTACATTTATCTGCTGGTTGTTTGCCCAGCATCTGCCTCTCCAGGATGACAGATGCACCATGTTGGTTTTACTCATCACTGTAACCCCTGCTCCGAGACCCCCAGGGTCAGACATCTTCTCCCAATAACATCTCGAGCCTGGAACAGAAATAACCCATGGTGGGCACCGGGATCCAACGCCAGCTGCCTCCCCCTCTGCGGGCACAGGACATGGGTGGATGAGAAAGAGTGAGTGTGGGTGAGTTTTAACAGTGAAGATCATGCAGAGCCCCCAGGTCAGGGAGGAGGAGGAAGATGTGAATGGATGCCCCACCCCAGTGGCTCAGGTTTTGGAAGAAGTAGAGAGAGAGTGTGTGGGGAAGCAGGAGGGAGAAGTGCAAAGCTGGAAGAAAAGGAGCCAGCCTTTGGGCTCCTACAGGGGCAGTTACTTGAGGCCAGACACTGTGTCTTTGTAGAAAGTCTCAGCAGACCCCGCCCAGAGCCCAGGGCCCTACCTGCCTGCTGGGGCCGGTGTTGGCCAGACACACCCCAGGGCTTTCAAGGTGGCCATAGTGGGGTGGATTCTGCCCCTGGGACTGCTGCCCCAACCCCAGGCCCTTGAGGATCCTGTCTCCCTCTTGGAGCCAGAAGCCCCCTGGGCAGGAGATTGGCAAGTGGGTGATTCCCAGAGTCTCCGAGGTTAAGCCTGAGGACTCCACGTTCTGGCTCATTTTTCCTGGGTCAGGACCCAAATGTAAGGCCATAAAAGGGGCCCAGTAGCTCCTAAGCATGCGAATTGGGAGCCCCTGCCCCTTGCCCTGGTAGCTGCCCACGCAGCAGATGTGAGATGAGCTAAGCTGTCCACTCTGGAGCCTGAAGGGCCAGCCAGATGGGAATCCCACCTTGGAGACCTCAGCCCTAACTCCTACCCTGGTACCTGCCCTGGTCCTGCTCCTGCTCCACCTGACATGCTCTGAACATGGCAATCAGAAGGGGCAGTAGGATCTGTGGAGAGGAGTACCCCTCTGCACACTAACAAAGGACCTGTTGGGAGACAGAACTAAAGCTACAAAATGCAGGGGCCTCCTGGCCTGATCTGTGTGTGACCAAGGCTGAGACGCTGGTGGCTGTGGGTGAGGGACAGACCCAGCCATCCCCTGACTCTCAGGCCCCATATCTGCTTCTGAGATGCCCGCCTGTGTCCCGGCCCATGCTCGCTGGCCCGCCTCAGGCTGTCCCTGTGCTGGGTCACTGGTTCGTCCCGCCTTACCACGGTCGCCAGGCTGGGAATGTGTTTGACCGAATTCTCGACCTCCTCTTCGGTCACCTCGACCAGCGTGCAGTTCTCGTCCTCCGATGGCAATGGCTCCGCCCCGTGCCTCGTGACCCAGGGGTGCAGCTTCAACGAATGACAGGAGGGGTGAGGGGCGGGCGGCTGGCTCCCAGAGGCAGGAGAGCAAAACCAAGGCCCTGCCAGCGAGCGGAGCCAGGGAGGGAGCACGGGAGGGCAGAGGTGATGGCCTGAGGTCAGGCATGCAAGAGAGCTGGAGAGCCAGGCAGAGGGTGGTGGTGAGTGAGATGCAAGGAAACGGAAAAGACAGAGAGACAGAGAATGGGAAGGAGCCACCAGGCCGGGATGTGTGCCAGACAACATTCTCCAGCTGCCCCAGGTCTTAGTGGAAGTGACCAGATTTGGCATCTGCCTTGCACGGTGCCCAAGGAGCACCCATCACCCCTCAGCAACTCTCCCTGATGCCCGGAAGGCTCTGTTCAGAGCAGGCAGATCCTCCCCATTTCACAGAAGGGGAAAAACAGGCTTGGGGAGGCACAGTGAGGCCACTCAGGATACAGTCAGGAGAAGACCCAGGCAGGGGTCTTTCCCATCGCACTACCCACCACTGGGGTCCAAGCCCTTATCTGTAACCATCTGGCCTCCCTCTCTTCAAATGCTAGTTAGCTAGATGCCTAGGAGTTCCTGAAGGAAACCTCTAGATTTCTTAAAGAGTCAGATGTGTGCATGTGGCATTGGCCAGGGTGTAGAGGGTATACAGGGGTCTCTCCTAACAGTGCTTTCTGCAAAAGGGTGGAATTCAGAAGGTCCTGGAGGGGGTGTCAGATTGCTCACTAATTTCCTCTCACTCTCACTGAGCTTCCTCAAAGGGATGGGCAAGGTCAAGGAAAGGGCCCAGGACTTCGGCAGCCGGGGTGTGGAGCACACAGGCCCCAGTCTGGTCGGGTCCAGGGAGGGTGGATGCCATCAGCCCAAGCCAATCAGAGTGAGCACTGCCTGCCCACTGGCAGCAGATCCCAATTCCACAATCACAGTGAACGTGAGTCCAAGCCCTCCTCCCACACCTCACCACCGCCAGCACCCAGTAGCCCAGACACTGAGGGCATGGGAGGGCAGCAGTGCCAAGGAGGGCACAGCACTGTGGATGGAGGGGTGTGGGGCCCAGCCGCGGCAGGGTTGAGCCAAACAATTCCAAGCAAAGGACATAGGCCAGACCCCTGGTGCATGTCCCATGGCAGAGTGGTGGCCCCCAGGTACCTTGATTTCCGGCACCACAATCCTTGATTCTGGGTTCTTGTCCAACATGCGGGTTATCAGGTCCTTCAAGTCCTCAGCTATGTCAGGCCTGGGGGTGGAAGACACATCAAGGGTGGGAAACATACACAGGACCACCAAGGGCTTGGCAAGGAGGGTGACTTGGGACAGACAGGCAATACTCACTGATCTGGAAATTCCAGGGCCTGACTCTTGATCTTACTGTGTAAACACATGATCCGCTCGTCCATGAACGGGCACTACAAAGAGAGGTCAGGGACAGAGTAGTCGTCACTGGCTGGCACATCAGTCCTGCAAGGGTTGCCCCATGCTGGCATCACTTCACGTGGGTTACATAGAGACACAAATGCCCCTGCAGTAGCCCAGTCTAGCGAGGAAGCACTTCCCATGCCCCCAAGTTCTAGAAGAACCAGGAATGTCCTTCCAGAAGGGCTAGAGCCCAATCACACTGTAGCTGTGCTTTACTTTACCTACTCATACAGAAGCAAATATTCCTCTCCACCCACCTGCCAGGAAAACAATAATAATACTAAGAACAATACATAAGATGTAGCAGCAACAGCAGTGATTTGTGCCGGCTTAACCTGGGTTGGAGGTGCCGGCCCCTGTATGGAGGTTCCTCAGAACCAACAGTTCATTGGCTGTTCCTCTGCCTGGAATGTTCTTCCCACCAACATCTACATGGCTCGTTTTCTCCCATCATTCAGGTGTCTGACCAAAGCTCACCTGCTCAGAGAGGCCTTCCTGAGCTCCTACCTAGAGCAGACCATCCCCCTCAATGCCATGTGATTTCTCATCAGAGCACCTATGCCTGACATTATAGTACATTTGTATTTGTTTATTGTTTAATTCTTGCACTGGGAACGTCAGCTCCAAGAGGGCAGGGATTTCCGTTCTGTTTTGCTTCCTGCTTATTCTCCAGTGCCCAGGAACATCCCTGGTGCAAAGCAAGGTTTTGATAAATATCTGTTGAGTTAATGAATGCTTGAATTATTTCTGATGATCCTCTCAGAGCCTTAAGAAATAATAAATATTCTTCTCATTTTACAGAAGAGAAAAACAGAAGCTCACAGAGGTGACATGTCCTAGGCAGTGCAAAGCTGGGACTTGGTCTAGACTGGGCTGACTCTGAAGCCCGTTCATGCACCACCTCCCAGGTGACAATCAATGCTCTCATTCAGTGGAGGACCTGACCCAGGAGAAGCTCAGGTATCGTGCTGGAAAAAGAAGCCTTCATGTCGGGTGCTCGGAAGGTTGGAAAATGTCACAGAATGGGACCTGCTCCACTCCTGTCCAAGGGAAATTATTTCATTGAGAGCAGTGACTTGAGATCAGAGTTTGAATTGCACAGGGGTATCCATTTGACAGAACTCATCATTAACCACTTAAGATCTGTACATTTCATTATATGTACATTCTACCCTGAAAGGAGGGGGGGGTGGAAGAACTACAAAAAAATAGTGAGCTCTGGCTAATGACTGCATTCTGAAGCATCTGGAGGAAGTGTAGAGATCTTAGCAAGTTACTCTGGAATGCGTAAAAAAAAAAATAAGACAGACTAAAGATGGACAGACATGTGATAAAGCAAGCAGAGTGAATTGTTTATGGTAGAACATAGGTGTGGCTGTGCGGGTGTTTACCACAGTTATTTCAACTTTGTTATATGATTGAAAGTTTTCTGATCAAACACTGGTGAGGAGGACATTATAAACCATGAGACCAGTCTCTTAAGTTTTCCTCAATTAAAGCACAAGTTCGTGGTCAGGAAAAGTCCATGCTTTTATTGCTCACATAATTAATCTGAACTTCAGAGTTAAAAACTGAAGTTCCCAGATATCAGTAACATAAAACAACAACAAAGAGACAAGACAGCACTCCCTAAATCAATAATGCCAAATGGATTTTCACGTCCATTCCAATTCTATCCCTCCTAACAACAGCTTCTGGGAACACTCTGCTGAGAAGCACATCAAAGCAGTACTGGGCTCAGGAAGAAAGAGGGCAGCTATTGATTTGTGATGTGCAAGTCTCTGGTTTAGGAGTGGGGAGAGAGGCAGCACATTTGCGGTTCTTGCCCTAACTTCATCAACTATTTACCACCTCTGGAGCCTCTGCCAATCCCTCTGTTTTAATAGGCAATTTTTCACAGATAGGACTATTATATACAGGCATGTACATTTGGAAAGCCATCCTTTCCATATTCAGGTCTAACCGTGGAAATGAAATGATATAACTTAATGAATAAGCAGTCTCCCTGCAAGGGTGACTATTAACCAGGGGGCCACCCAGCAACACTCAGGACATAGGACACCCCACCCTGTTACCTGGCCAAACACAAAGCAGTACAGCGTCACACCCATGGCCCAAACATCCAAAGCCTACAAGAAAAAGAAAGCTTCCTGTAAGGGAACAAGGGACAGGGAGAGGTGTCTAATGCTTCTGCCCCGCTAAGAATCAAAGCTTCCTGCCTTCCTCTAAGGCACCACCATCCCTTCTTGACTCCTGATCAGGGAGTTAAGGTGAGAATGATCCCATCCCACTCAACCCTGGCCAATAAGAGCTTCGTTTCCACCAGCTATAGTGATTGGCTTAAGGATAGGCACATGACCCAGGCCTGGTCAATAAGAACACCACGTCCTGTTCCCCCCTCCCCCCCCCCGCCACAGTGATTGGTTCAAAGATGGGCATATGACCCAGGCTGAGCCAATCAGAGCCAACCCCAAGATTTTTGCTAGGTCTCTTCCCAAGGAAGAATGCTCTTTAAAGCCTCGAAGGTTGGTAAGCTGATAGAAAGTAGCCTGGAGCTGCAAGTGTCCCACTCACCTGGGCAGGAAACCAGTTCAAGAAAATAGCTGAGAGATGGAAAGATGGATTCCTGACTGAATCCCTGTATCTAGCCAAGCCGGAAGCCACTCTTCATCTACATGATTCAATGGATTCAGTTTAAGCCAGTGTGAGTTGGATTTTTGCCACTTAAATTGACCAACGCCACATCTCAGGCAGGTCTACACCTACCTTCCCAGAGAAGATCTTCCGGGTCTCTGAGAGCGACTCAGGTGCCATGAAGGCAGGTGTCCCCACAGTGTTAGAGAGGAGCGCGTCACTGCCCTTGAACTCGTTGCTCACGCCAAAGTCGGCAATCTTGATGTGGCCATCTTCTCCCACCAGCAGGTTGGAAGGTTTGATGTCCCGGTGGATGATCTTCTGGTAGTGTACTGGGGATAGGGTGGACACCAGATGGGAGAGGAGGCAGGAACGCCATGTGAGGAGCTCTACGTGGCCCACAGAACCCAGAAACACAGACATGGACCCCCCTGCTCTCTCGCAACCCCAGGCCTTTCCCAGCCTTCCCCTTCTAAACTTGCTGGATACCCATGGCTTTAAAAGATAAGGGAGAAAGAGTGTCTTTAAGGAAGTTCTCCTATCTTCAGAAATAAGTAGTGAAACACCGACTGCCAATAATAATTAGTAACTGCCTGCTAGTCTAAGTTGTGAGTGACATAGTGCATAGAGAGTTTTTGCTAAGTCTGGGTAGCTTCCAGCTAGAAGTCTCAAGACTTGTGACAGTCTTGAGTAAGTCTTATAAGTAAAACACTTATTACTTTACTTACATATAATACTTACTTATTAGTAAGTAAAACATATTTTCACTTCCTAATGCCAATACTCAACCTGCTCACCACACCAACAATGACTGGAGCAGATCCAGTGGAAGTGTGGACCACAAAATAGGATTGGCAACTTCCTTAACTTGTTCCTGCCTGGATGTCGACCCCATGGGAGAGAACAATCTATGGTTTGGAAGACCCAACTGCATTTCTTTGGTGGTAGTGGTGACAATGATGATGACATCAATAATAAGGCCAGCAACTCCATTTGTTGAGTGCCTAGTCTGAGGCCTAGCCCTGTATTAAGTGCTTCTCATTTACCCCATTTAAATCTCATGATAATCCTATGTGACAGGCCAGGTTAAAGGACAAAATGTTTAACAACCAGAAGCAGAAAGGACACCTGCCAATCTGAATTACTAATATGTACTGGCTGATTTCAACCCTGGTGAGAGATACTTTATTCCCATTTTACAGATGAGAAAACTTAGGTTCTAGGAGGTTAACAGGATCCCCATCCCAGGATTTCTGGGAGTAAGGGACAATGCAAATAGAGGCCCTAACAGAGCCTGGTGCCCACGGAAAGTGCCGGGGAAAATGGCCACTATCACTATTGCTCTTAATTTTTATGGAAGAAGGGTTTCTGCTCATCAGGGGCATGGCTTTCTTCAGCTGTCCAAGACTGCATCTCAGACACTTCTATTTCCCACCCATCTGCTTGCACTCCAGGAGGGAAATTCCACTTTCCCACTTGCCATCCACTAGCTGGGATGCTAACCACCCCTGGATAAGAACCCTCCCACAGGCCCCCGCTTACAGTACTCTATGCCTTTGATGAGGTCCTGGAAGTAGAAACGGGCCTGGTCCTCAGAAAGTGGTTTAAGGGTGGGCACTTCCATCACGGGCCTGAAAGGTCGACACATGCATGAAAAGCAAACCGGACACACTGGCCTTCACCCTCTCTCACCAGCAGAAGCAAGCGCCACCTCACTCAAGAAGCTCCTACAGCTCAAGAAGTTTCAGGAGTCATACCCACCAGGAGTGGGGACACTCACCCTTGGTTGACCAGTTCAAACACTGTAGGGAAGAGAAGGGGGCGAATTATTACATTGGGAAACCGGAAATCCATCTTCCTCCTACCTTTCTACCTCCCAACTGCCCATAAAAACACCAGGAGCATAGAAATGAATACTGGGGCTGGGGAAAGGAACAGTCCACTCAGCCCAAACTGGTCAAGGTCCTGCTCAGGAGGCTAGGGGTCAGAGATTTCTGATGTCCCTGAGGCCCTGGTCTGGCTACACTTCCAATCCTCAAAACTGCCAAGGACTTCCTGGCCAGGGGAAAACAAAGCAGGGAGATGGGACACAGGTTGGGATGGCCCATGGGCTCCTTTCTTCTCTCCACTCACACCTTGGAGATTCCAGAGATACAATTGATACTAAACTGTGTCCTCTTAAGTCACACCCAGGTCCTGAGCCACCTTACGCCAAAGAACAGATCTAAGGAGACACAACCCAACGTCTCTTAGACACAAAGAAGTAGGCCTAGGGGTCTTCAGAACCCCAGGAAAGTTTTGGTTCAAGAAACAACAAGAACATGTTTCAACAACCCCTCCCACATCCTCCACATGGCCAAGCTGTGTGTCAGGGTACAGACCAAGAATGCTTGTAGATTCTTCTAACTCCTCAACACCCCATGGTCAGCACCCTCAGACTCATCCCCATGACTCTCGATCCAAAACAAGACTTGGAGCAAGAGGTGAGAGTGGAGATTTCCTCCTCATCACCTCAAAGGGCAACCCAGCCCCTTCCTCCTAAACAGTGCCCTGCTTGGCTCCCATTCACGCACAACGTGAAATACCTCCCACTATGCCAGCTTCTTCCCAGTCCTGTATGTGTGTGGGATCCCGCTCCAAATCACCAAGTGTGAGCTACGCTGTGTTCAGGGAACGCACAAGTTGTTGATGGAGCTTTTTGTTTTGTTTTATCGCATTTTTTAAAATGGAGGTGAAATTTCCAAAATGTAAAATTAACTATTTTTAAAGTTGACAATTCAGTGGCATTTAGTGTTCACGGTGTTGTGCAATTAGTGCTCTACCTAGTTCCAGAAAATTTTCACCCCTGCAAAAAGAAACCCTGTGCCCATTAGCAGCCATTCCCCTCCACCTAGCCCCCTCTGCCACAACCACTAATCTGATTGCTATTTCTGCGGATTTGCCTTTTCTGGACATTTCATATATGTGGAATCATACAGTAAGTGACCTTTTGTGACTGGCTTTTTCACTTAATGTTCATTCACATTGTATCATGTGTCAGTACTTCCTTCCTTTTTATGGCTGAGTAATATTCCACTGTGGATATGCCACATTTTGTGTATGCAGTCATCAGCTAATGAACATTTGAGTTGCTCTCACATTTTGGCTATTGTGAATAGTGCTGCTATAACATTCATGTACAAGTACTTGGGTGGATATCTGTTTTCAGTTCTTTGGGGTATATATACTTAAGAGCAGAATCACTGAGTCATGTCGCATAGTTATTTTAATTTTGTCCTGCTTGGACAAACATAACTGGGACCATGAAGCTGTCCTTTAAGAAGTGAAAAATTCACACAGTGAATTTCGAACTCAAGTAGAAAAGGACTCTGGAGCTGTCTGTTGTTCATCTACCCACATTGAAGTTTCTTATAGAAGAAACCAAAAGGTTGTTTCAAAGATCTCCAAGGCCTAAGGAAAAGAGCCAGCTCCTCAGATAAAAATAAATCTTAGGGGTGCCTGGGTGGCCCAGTTGATTAAGCGTCCAACTCTTGATCTCAGCTCAGGTCTTGATCTCAGGGCTGTAAGTTCAAACCCCACATTGGGTTCCACGCTGGGTGTAAAGCCTACTTAAGAAAAGAAATAAAAATAATGGTGCACCTGGGTGGCTCAGTCGGTTAAGTGTCCGACTTCGGCCTAGGTCATGATCTCATGGTTCGTGAGTTTGAGCCCCATATTGGGCTCTGTGGTTGAGAGCTCAGAGTCTGGAGCCTGCTTCACATTCTGTGTCTCCCTCTCTCTCTGCCTCTCCCCTGCTCATGTTCTGTCTCTCTCTCTCAAAAATAAACAAACGTTAAAAAAAACTTTTTAATAAAATAAAATAAAAAGCAAGCTTAAAGGTTCTGACCAGAAAAGGAACTTAACTCCCTAGGTCCCTTTCCTGTCTTCAGGTTCATCAACCAGCATTGGGCAAACCTGAGTTGGAGCAGATCTGCAGTGGCTTCAGGCTGTGGTTAGAAGCAAAAGCAATGGCACTGAAGGTAAGGTGTCCACAGACAGGAGCTCTGGGCCCCTCAGCTCCGGCCTATCCCACCTTCGTTACAGAAGATGTTAACTTTCAAGAACTGCTTCACGAATTTCTGTGCTTCCTCCCAAGCACCATAACTTAGTTGGCCTGGAAGAAGCCAGCCTGTTGAAACAGGTCTATTTTCAGTCACTAATAGTTTAACCCCCTTCTGCGGCTGGGGAGTTTTTAGCCTCTAGAAATAATGACCACACTCTTTGGGGGTCAGGCCTGCATCTGGGGGACCCTTGCTGATACCTGCTACCCAGTCTCACGGGAAGCCCTGTCTGTCCTCAACACACATGTCTGTGCTTGGAAACTAAAAAATAACCATGTCAGGATTTTCACTAGAATCGCATACCCAAAGTCAGGCTGGCTCCTTTCTACACCGCTGCCTCAACAAGAGAAAAACTCTGTCCATGAAGCTGCCTGGTTCAAATGGCTTAGGAAAGTCCTCTTTCAAGCTTGGGTCAGGTTCTTTTTACACTCATTCAACTCTGCTCAAAACCCCTCAATGGCTTCCTTCTGGCTCACAGTAAAAGGCAAAATCTTACAATGGTATAAAATGTCCTCTGCCATTTGGTCCCCACTGTCCTGCACAAATGTCACCTTGGTGAAGCATCTAAAGGAGCCACCCTATTTCCCAGTCCCCCAAACTGGAACTCCCAGTTCCCCTGATCCTGCTCAGGTTTGCTTTTTTCCACGGTGTCGTCACCTTCGAAGGCTAAGCATAATATTTAGGTACTGAGGGTGTCTGTCTGTCCTTACTGGAGTGATAAAAAAGAACAGGTGTTCTTTTTTTTTCCTGATAAACCTAGAACAGGGCCTGACAAATTATGTTTGTTGAATAAACAACCAAACTACTCAGAAATAGGCAAAAGCCACGTGGAGTCACATCAGGAGCCCCAAGTGAGCAAATTGTGCTGAGAATGCCATTCTGGGCCAAAAATTATCTTTGACGTTTTATGATTTCTGCTATAGCTCCCCAAACTTCACTCATCTGCCTAATATGTTTACCATATAAATTATTATCTGTTTCATATTTTTCTTTAAATGACTCAGTTTTAAAATTTTGAGACTTATCCTGGGTAATGACATCCATGAAATTACGAGTTATTGTGCTGCTTTAGCTTTTCCTATACAATGGTAAATTAAATCTAAAAATTTATGTATCACCTAAAAATATCTCATAAATTTAAAGTGGTGATGGTAGGGGCGCCTGCGTGGCTCAGTCAGTTAAGCGTGCAACTTCAGCTCAGGTCATGACCTCATGGTTTGTGGGTTCAAGTCCTGCAAGAATCTCTGCTGTCAGTGCAAAGCCTGCTTAGGATCCACTGTCCCCCTCTCTGTCCTCCTCCCCTGTTCGTTCTCTCTGTTTCAAAATAAATAAACTTTAAAAAAAAACAATAAATGTGAAACCATTTCACATTCTGAGAAATATTGCAGTCTCTATTGTTCAGTTTAATAATGTTATTAAATGTTAAAAATGTTTCTCACATAATTTTTTAAAGTTAACATCTGATGTTATTTACTGTGTAGCCTCTAAATTGTTTCTAAAGGAAGGTTTTAAAAGTTCTAAAATTTGAACATGGACTACACACTAGATGCTCTTAGGGAACTGAAGTTAACTTTTTCAGATCTAATAACGGCACTGTGACCACATGGGAGAATGATCTTATGTGAGATGCACACTGAAGTATTTAGGGGCTGAAGTGTCCAGATGTCTGCTAATTTACTTTTTGGATAGTTCAGGGAAAAAAAAAAAGGATGGGTGCGTGGCTAGACTGATAAAGCAAATATGACAAAAAATTATTAACTGCAGATTCAGGGTAGAAGATATACAGGCATTCACTGAACTGTTTTTTCAGCTTTTCTATAGGCTTATCATTTTTTATAACAAAAACCTGGAAAGGGGAAGAGGAGGGGGAGTGAAAAATAAAATGTCCTAAGCTACAACATTCTCTTGGAACTGAACCATAGCAACTACATGAGGACACACTGAGTTCTGAGCTCTGTTTTCAAACCAGACCCCTTCAAATGAGATCCTGATGATCCATCACTCCTGTGCAACAAAAGATCATCCCAGGATCATCCAGGAGACTTATGGATTCCAGGCTGGGCTCGGCCATGCCCACTCCCCTCACCCCCTTGACATCCCTCCCAGCCATCATCTGTACCCACCTGAAATGCACAGGCTCATGTGAATGCCTACCCAAGCCACGTTGCAAGGACACGTGACCTGTTGACCATGCATTCCTGGGCCCAACAGTCTGCAGTCCAGTTTTGATTAGTCTTGTCCTTCCTTCCTTCATCAGTACCTACAGTCAGGGCTGCCCCATGTCCTCACCAGCTTTTAAAAATCAAGTCTCTGAGGACATGCCTGAGTCTTTCGTTTCTTTGTGCAGTGCCCTCCAAGCCTCCATATGCCCCACTGCGGCCTCTCAGGCTCTCCACCCTCATCCCCATCCTGTCTCCCTGGTTTACTCTGTCCCACCCACATTTTTCTCAAACACACTAAGCTCTCACCAGCCTCAGAGCCTTTGCATTTGCTGTTCCCTATGCCTAGAATGCTCTTCCCCAGATGTAACAGGACTGTGTCTTTGACATTCAGGTACTAAATCATCACTTCGTATGTGAAGTGGCCCCTCAGTCCCTCTCTCTCATGTCATCCTCTTTAACCTTCTTCAGAAGATCTATCTGAAGTTAACTGGTTTATTTAGTTGTTGACTAATCTGTCTTCCCTGACTAAAATGGCAGCTTCTAAAGAGCAGAAGCCTCATCTTTCTCACTTATCAGTGCATCCTAAGAGGCTTGAACCTGCCCAGCATTAGCAGGTGCTCAATAAATATTTGCAAATGATTAAATAGAGCCTCCCAGTATAAAGTCCCAGCAAGCACTCCCTTCCACCTCCTGCTTCAAAGCAAGGCTGCAGCTTCACCGTGTGGCTCACTGCGGGGCCCAGCTTCAGCGGGAAAGGGGAAGCTGTCTGTCCTTTGTGGAAGATGCCAGGGGCAGGGGCTGCTCAGAGGCAGGTGCAGCTGCCTGAGCAAGGGCAGTGGAAGGCAAGGGCTCTCTTACCCATGTACAGATGGTCCTCATTGGGGTCATCCAGGACCTATTGGCACAGCCACACGGAACAGGCCGGAAACACAGGGCAGGGGAGAGGAAGAGAGAGAAATGATATGAGGCAGTGGGGAAGCAGCATCCACATGACTGCATTTGCCAACAGGAAGGCTGTGCTTTCCACTGGCTTTCCTGGTTGGGATGAAGGGCACAGGAAAAAACCCAGTGTGTGATCCAAATGGCCATCTGGAAAATAAACACCTTCTAGCCCAATCCTCAAGGGTCCAAAACACCCAGAAAGGTTAAGTTACAAAAAGGAGAGGAAAAAGTCCTCCCGTGGAAAATGGGGACGTCTGCCTGGCTCAGTCGGTAGAGCATGCAACTCTTAATCTTGGGGTCATGAGTTTGAGCCCCATGAGTAGTAAATTGAGTAGTAAATTACTTTTAAAGAAATTGTTTTTAATTTCTCCCCTAGAAAATGTCTCCGCTTCAATAAGAATCCCACCTGTCTCTTAGGAGACAACGGACTGATCCACAGGTTGAAAATTCGAATCCTGTCTGGGCTCTTCCGACTCCTCCATGAAGTGCCCCCATGACCTCCTGCCCCCACAGAAAAGGACGTCAGCCTGCCCGGCCCGGAAATGCCGTGGCACATTCTCTCTGTTCTCCTCTCATGGCCATCCTGCTTTCATCTCGTCACTGATTTCTATATTTCTCCCTTTCTGCAAAGGGCCATATCCACCTCATTTGCCTTCGTGGTGCCCTGTACAGGACAAGGCACATAGTAGGTGCTCAGGAAATGTCTGATGCATGGACAAACAGGCAGGCTGGCAAACAGCCTTGGATGAAGAGGTCAGATGCCACAGAGCAGTAGGGAGAAGGGAGATCCTGCCAGGACCCAGAGCCACTCACTAAACAGGTGTCTTTGGGCTTCCTCTAAGATGGGTGACTCAAGCATCAGCGAATTAACACTATGAGACAGTGTGACAAGTGCAGATGGCCTGCAGCCACCATCTCTCTCCTTCGAGAAGAAACAAAGGCAGGCTCCTTGTCTGGACTGATCCTCCCGCCTCTCCCCACATCATCCTCACCTTCCCCAGCCAACCAACACCCACAGGACGAGAGCCCTGAGAAAGAGATGTACCCTAGGCAGAAGCCCAGGGCAGCCAACCTGGAGCCCAGAGCCCTACCCCATGGGAGGAGCCAGACCCAGGGCCTGGCCTACCTAGAGCTCTGCACCTGACAAGCCCTCCAGGCAAGGCATCGCTGCTAACCCTCACACCCACCACAGGCAGGGCTGTACCCCCAAATAGAAGCCACCAGCCCTTTGCACATGCTGTTCCTTCCTCTGTGATGCCCTTCGCTATCCTTTCCCTGTTGTCTCCATCCAGGGAACTACTGGGACCATCTCAAACATCCCTTCCCCTGAGAAGCCTTCCTCAGCCATTTGGGTTGGCTGGCTGCTTGCACCCCATGCTCCCGCAAGCACTGTGAACATGTGTCCAGTTACATAGTTTATCACGTGCTGTTTATAAGTCCTGTCTTCTAGACCAGAGGTGCTTCAAATGTGTCTCAGAGACTCCTAGGGATCCCCAAGATGTTTTCCTGGAGTTCATGAGGTCAAAACTATTTTCACTCTAAAACTAAGATAACATTTTCTCTTTCCACTCTCATTCTCTACTAGTAGAGAAACCAAGAACCACATCACATGCGAGGTCACAACAGGCTGAATGCAGGAGCAGATATGAGAATCCAGCCATCTTCTATTAAGCCACACATAAACAACAAATATTTGCAAAAATGTAAAACCATGCCACTCTTTTCACTACAGCTTTTCAGAAAATATAGTTACTTTTCATAAAAATATATTGTTACATAATAGGGTTTTTGTTGTTTTTAAATGATAAATAATTTTTAAACTTCTCAGTTTTAAATTCTAATGTGGCAAATAACAATAAACACAACCCACATAAGCAAAACTTTTTTGGGGTCTTCAATAATTTTGAAGAACATACAGGAATCCTAAGACCAAAAACTTTGAGAACTGCTGATCTAGAACAGAAGGTGGCAAACATAGCATGCAAGCCAAATCTGGCAGTCTGCCTGTTTTTGTAAATAAAGTTTTATTGGAACACAGCCACATCCATTTGTTTACATGTATAGGGCTGCTTTTGTGCTAAAATTATATATATTTATATATTTATATATAATATATAATTTTATAAATATATAAAAGTTCCAAAGAGACAGAAATGGGTAAAGGGCAAGTTTCAGTATCCCTCTGACCCTCAATTCCTTAAACTATAAAATGGGAGTAATAAATAGTCTTAGGGAAGGGTGAGAATAACATGAAAGAATAGCAGTAAGGAGCCTGGAGCAGTAACTAGTACTCAGACTTGCAATAAGCTGTTAAATGTGGTGTGGCTCTCCCTAGAAACTAATAGTGTGCCATTTGCGTAATAACTAGAGCTGGGTCTGGACCATCACCATTCCTGCCTCCCTCCTCCCTGGTCCCCCAGCTCACCTCTACCAGCTTCACCACATTGGGGTGGTCCAGCTTCTTGAGGATGGCAATTTCCTGGTACACCTGCTCAATGGGACCCCTAGGCTGGATGCAGCCTCCCGGGGCTGGCCGGGTGCCTCGGGGCGGGGGGCGACCTGGAGGAGACACAGGGTCAGGGCAAAGAGCTTTTCCCCTACAGACGGCAGCTGGCAGCTGAAGATGGGGCAACCCAAGTCGGGGTGGGGGGCGGTCTTGGCAGGCATGAAGTGGCTGATGCCACCAGGGGCCTTAAGCAGCCTGCTTGTCACCTGTCTCCTCTGATGCTGGAAGTCAGTGAGGCTGGAGACCCAACCCCCTTGTGCAGCCTTCTGTGAATCCCTTCCTTCCTGCCCCATGCCCCAGTGACAGGAGTCTTTGGGCATCTACCTATAGGGGACACCATTCAATGGGATCTTCTCTGTCTTGCCCCAGCCCTGCACCTACGAACAAAGGCCTGGCCCACCAAACTCACGTGGAAAGCCTGCCTGTCGGATCAGCTTCTTTTTCGACAGCACCTTCATTGCCTGTGGGAGACAAGACCCCATATCTCGGTTAAAATGGAGAGGAAGGGAGAGGGAGAGTTCCTTCTACTCCTAGGCCTGCCAAGGCTCTTGGCGCCCTGGTGGCCTCAAGACAATGTAGTGAGCGCCTCATCATCAGAGTGGGTCAAGCAGGTGCAGACTGGAGGCTGAACTGCCAGCGTCCCTTCAGCCCTGAGAGTGCTTCCAAGGCTCCAAGTCCACTCTCTGAGTGGGACCATGAGCCTTGGGACTCGTTACAACTAAATCAAGACATGAGTGAGCTGCAGTGATGGATGAGGGGCTGGCTGTTTTACACATGGGGAAACTGAGGCTCGGGTGTGATGTCACTTGGCCAAGAACACACAGTTGGCAAGTGGGAGAGCCAGAATTTGAACCCAAATTGGACTGACTTCCAAAGGCAGACGAGGGCAGTCTGCCTCACTACCACGTGGTTCTTGGTGCTGTGAAGCCCAGAGTAAGGATAGGAGACATTTGATGAATTTAGCCATTTTCTTTCTAAGCCAATCACTTTGCCTCCCCATTTCCCCCTCCGTATAATGGGAACATGACTTCCTTCCTACGGCACAAAATGAAATGACCTAAGGATAAAACCAGACAACAGTGAAGAAAATCTTTCAGGAAGCTAAGTTCTGGAAAGGTGGGTTTTGCTTTGGACAAGGATAGGGAAGCGGGGCGGGGGGGGGGGAGGGGATGTGGATACTTACATAATAGGTATTGTCATTTTCATTGTAGGCCAACTTGACCACGCCATAGGAGCCCTGGATAAAGGGAGATGGCCATGACATACTATCTAGAAGTTATGATCTGCAAAACGAGGACCCTAATACAGGGGCTGCAAACCAGCAGCTGATTTGCCAAATGTGCTATGCAATTATATTTTTGTTGCATCTGCAGTTTTTAGAAAGTTTGAATGAGTTGCCAACGTTTAAAACCAGAAAGATCAGATATAAAAATCAACATTCTCAGCTTCTTTTGAAAAAAATCAGAAGATCTGGCCATATGGACCCACAATCATTTCCACGTGTTGACAGTTTGCCATAGTCCTCTCCACTCCCTAATACCTCACACCTAGCAGGCTTTGTTCATTTATATTACTCACTTGCTTTCTATCGGTATTTGAGTTTTCCACCCCTGCAATAATACTGCCCATTGGCTGAAATTAAAGCAAAAATAGATGTGAGAGTACCTTAGGGAGAAAAAAACAATAACACTAATGTTGGTGATATAGAATTCCCTTAAAGCTGTCTAGGCTTCTGTAGAAACACATTAATATTATGATGTAGAAAGAAAATAAACCAGATGGACCACTGATGACAAAACCCTCCCCTACAACTTTGCCTCCAAGGACTCCTTCCCACTCGCATCTCCAGCGGGCTCCCTCCACCATATCTGAGACATCCTTGGTAGATGTAGAAAACCAGCCTGGCTCCTGGGATATTTACCTTTCCAATTTCATCCTTCAGTGTGTACTGATTCAGCTGTACACAATCCTGGAAAGTTAAGTAGAAACACACAGAATATGAATTGTAAGTTTACAGCTAGATATGTTTTTCACAAAACAAACTCCATGAACCAGGACCCAAATCAAGAAAGAGAACATTCCCAGCCCCCTGAAGCATCTCTCAGACACTGGCCCCTCTCCAGGGTGACCACTAACAGCATAGATTTCGTACATTGTAAAAATATGGGGCGCCTGGGTGGCTCAGTCGGTTGAGCATCCGACTTTGGCTCAGGTCATGATCTCGCAGTTCGTGAGTTCGAGCCCTGCGTCGGGCTCTGCGCTGACAGCTCAGAGCCTGGAGCCTGTTTCAGATTCTGTGTCTCCCTCTCTCTCTGTCCCTCCCTCATTCAAGCTCTGTTTCTCTTGGTGTCTCAAAAATGAATAAATGTTAAATATATATATTTTAAAAAATGTGATCATACAGCATGTACACTTTTAAAACCCATTTTTAAAGAGGTGTTCTTAAAACATTGATTTTAAATTAAACAAGGAATCCTATATAAGGACTATGTTGTCCTATAAAAACAAAGTAACACAAGTGGAGAAAATCCAAGTGACTGAAGGGCAGAGAATGGTTTCTTAACAAGGTTTCTCAAAGATTCTTTTTGTACAAAAAGTACAAAAAACTTATTAATAACAACACCCTAATTTAAAAATGGGCATAGGGTGCCTGGGTGACTCAGTAGGTTAGGGGGCTGACTTCGGCTCAGGTCATGATCTTGCAGTTTGAGAGTTCAAGCCCCATGTCGGGCTCTGTGCTGACAGCTCAGAGCCTGGAGCCTGCTTTGGATTCTGGTCTCCCTCTCTCACTCTCTGCCCTTCCCCCGCTCATGCTCTGTCTCTCTCTCAAAAATAATATTAAAAATTTTTTTAATTAAAAAAATAATAAAAATGGGCAAAAGACTTGAAAAGACAGTCCTCCCAAGAGTATATACAAATGATCTTGTAAGCACATGAAAAGAGGCTCAAAAAAAAGAAGAGGCTTAGTAATATCATGAATCATTGGGGAAATGTAAATTAACACCATACCCATTAGACTGGCTAAAATCCAAGACTGACCATACCAAGTGTTGTCAGAATGTAGGGCGTGGAGAACCTTTACACATGCTGGTAGGAAGTTAAAATGGTGCAGCCTCTTTGGAAAGCAAGTGCACAGTTTCTTAACAAACACCTCCGCTACGACACAGCCATTCTGCTCTTAACTTTATCCAAGAGATGTGAAAACTTGTGTCTGTGCAGACTTGTATACAAATGTTCGAAACAGCTTTATTGGTAATAGTTAAATACTGGAAACAACCCAAACATCCATTGACAGACAGGTAAGTGGATAAACAAACAGTGATCCATTGCAGACAGTGGAATGCTAGTTAGCAAGAAAAAGGAAGCGTGCATCAATACAAACAAATCTCGAAATTGTTACGCCGTCAAAGAAGCTAAGCCAAAAGAAAAAAGAGCACACACTAAATAATTCCACTTACAGAAAATTATTGAACTTGCAAACTAATCTATAATGATAAAGAGCAAGTCCGTGGTGACCTGGGAAAGGGGAAAAGGGGGGAGGGATGTGTTGTCGGGTGTGCTGGAAATGTCTGTGATCTTGGCTGGAGTGATGGTTTTAGAGATGAATGCATATATAAAAACTGATCATATTGTACATGTGAAATATATGTGGTTTGTTTTACTTCAATTATACCTCAATATAGTTAGGGGGAAAATATTAAGTGAAAAAAGAATGAAACTGGGAAAAGAAACATGATAGAAAATAAAACTTCCAGTATTGCACATAAGCCCAACACTTCCCTTGAACCCCGCCACCCCAATTCTAACCCTTTCCCCAAACCTCGATATCAGTTTGGTGTATAAACTTCTAGGCCTTTTTCTATGTAAATGCACGCATACATGCACCTGTTGAAAATACAGAGCATTGTTTTGGAATAGGGCTTTGGGGAGGCAAAAATGATGTCACACTAAATCACTTCTCAACCTCTTTTCTCACTCAACAACATCACTGGAGACAGTTCCAGATCAGAGTGTACAGACAGACCTGCATCTTTTGACCTGCTGGATAGCACTCCACAGCTCATTGAGCCCTCCCTTCACTAGGCTGGTTGCACTGTTTCTTTCCAGTGTTGAATTCATTCCCCTGAGTCCTGAAGGGATGTGACAAGCAGAAGTGGGGTCCTGCAGAGCTGTCCTAAGGGGCCCCACTGCCCCCTAATCCAAGCCCCACACACTGCTGAATTCATCTTCCAAGATTCCACTCTGATCCCATCAGCCCCTGATGCTTCCAAGGCCAAGTCCTGACCCTACTCCTCTGACCTTGGCAGAGTTGCCTAGTTGCCTACCAGACACCAGTCTCCTCTTTCTTCCTTATAAATGGACAGCTTGGTGGCAATGGCCCAGGCTGGAAAACTGCATTTTCCAGCCTTTCTTACAGCTTGGGTTGGCTACATGGCCAGTAGGAGGTAGGCAGAAGTTGTTGGGCTGAGCTTCCGAGAAAGAGGACAGACTTGGGAGGCAAATGCCTTTTCCTCTTCTCCTCTGCTCCTTCTTCCTGTCTGGAATGGAGCTGTGAAGGCTATAGTCACAGCAGCCATCTTTAGACAGTAAGGTTTTAAGGACAACAGAATCACCACACTCTCCCCACTCCTCCAGATTTAGTTTACCTGATAAGCAAGGCCTAGTGTGTTAAAGCCACTATTGTTGTGGTGAAGGGGGGCTTGTCTCTGTTTCTCTAAGCTGACTCAACTCTAACTGAAATAAAGCCAAACTCTCCCTCTAGCCCTGTTGCCACGGTGCTCCACACATGGGCCCCATTCTTCAGCTAGCTGAACCCCTGACTGCCGTTTCCCCCACATCCTGGCTTCTACCTCTGGGCCTCTGCTCACACTATGCATTCCCCCTGCAGGGAACTCTCTGTGTATACCCCTCTCCAATCACAAAAGTCCTACCTTGCCCTCAAAATATAGTCCAATATCAGCCCTTTTAGAAAGCCATTCTTGATGTCCATGCTTCTCCCAATTCAATTCAATCATTCCTTCAACAAATATTTTTGTGCTCCTACTATGTGCCAGGTACTAGGTGCTGGGGAACATGACGTGGACAGTACTGTTGCTCCTGAGCTTAGACTCAAGCTGGGGAGATAGGCCAAAAATAACTCAACACACACGAACAATCAGATGGTGATGAATGCTATGTCAATAGGGCGACAGGGGAGAGAGGGGCTGCAGCCTGAGGCTGCTTACAGATGGTGGTCAGAGAGGCCTTCGGAGGAGGAGACATCTGAGTTGAAACTTGGCTGTCAGAGGCAGATGACCCTGCGAAGAGCAGGAGTTTCCAAGCAGAGAGGAAAGTAGGGGTAAAGGCCTAATGGAGGGAATGAGTGTGGATATCTGAGGAATATAAGAAGGCAGTGTGGATGGAGCCCTGTGAGTCCACAGCAGAAAGGCAGGAGATGGGGCGGGAGAAGGGGCAGAGGCAGATCTCGCAGGGCCAGGTGAGCCCTAATGGGGCTCGAGTTCTAACTCCCAGAAGTTTCCGTACGGAAATGAGAAATGCACATACAGTGCCAAGGGCAGTGCCTGGTGCCCTGCTGCTAGGCCGTGAGGCCCCTCACTGACCCCCGTCCCCAGTATAACTCCCAACCCACCGGCATCTCCCCTAGAGGATCTCTGTGGCCCCAGAGCTGCTCTGTCCACTCTCAGGGCAGGTCACCTGCCCCCCCCAGCAGCCCTCACCAAGAGCTGGTGTAAAAGGCCCAGCTCCCTTGGCCCTCAGGAGGGATACAGAAATTCTGAGGTACAGAATTTTCTACACTGTCTAAAAGGGTCCCCCAGAGATGGAGCCCCAGTTTCCCATGGTGGCAACCAGCTCCATCATGCACCCTTTCTTGACCCCCTTCTCTCTGCTCTCACTTCCCACCCCCACCTGGATCTACCAGGGGTCACCTCCCAAATCACTGTTCTGCGGGAGCCCCACCTCATACAGGTCCCCCGCCGGCTGGGCCGGCTCACACACCTGCAAGCCAGTGATGGACACGTGGTGGGACTCCACTGTGGGCCTCCGGGGCAGCCTCGGCGACGACTGCGGGGAGCCCACGGGTGAGTGGGGCAGGGCCGGGTGGACGCAGCGTCCATTCACGTCCAGTTGGGACCGCTCCTGCAGAGAGAGCTTGCGCCCGCAGAGCTGGGGCCGGGCCTGGGACCCAGAGGTGGAGGCGTCGAGGGGCACCTCTTGGCCATCGGCCTCCAGGGGCCGGTCCCGGGCCAGGTCGCGATCCACCGCGCAGCCCGGCTCACACTCAGTGACCACAATGAAGGACTCCATGCCCAGGCGGATGCTCAGGGACGAGAGGCCCTGCAGGGCCTCACAGGGCTTCTGGCCTTCGCTGCCGCTGCTGCCCCCGCCCCCCAGCTCATCCTGGAGGACGGTCCGGTCGCTGCTGGGCTGGCTAGAGACGCATGATGACATGGTTCGCGTGCCAGGGCACTCCCATCCGGCTGCAGCGCCTCCTGTGGAGAAAGGAAGGGTCAGTGGCCCCTGCGGCTCCCTGCGGCCCCTGCGGCTCCCTGCGGCTCCCTGCGGCTCCCTGCGGCTCCCTGCGGCTCCCTGCGGCTCCCTGCGGCTCCCTGCGGCTGGGGTCTCCTTCCTGCCTCCAGGTGACATCCTCAAAAAAATCTCATGATGCGATGTGATATCTGAGTCTAGCCAGAGGGGCATACTCCACATTTCCTTATTTGAAAAGCCCCTCCTCGCACACATATGAATCCCAAACTCTCCCTGGAGGAACAAAGTAGGAGAAAACCTCAAAACAGAGGACGCATGCGCCCTACAGCGGTGGAAGCTACTTCCAACTCAAGCCAATTGTTGCTAACCTGGAATTTGGGCCTAGAATTGCTTGTTCCCTCCATCACCACCACCACCTTTTTATTATTATTATTATTATTATAATTAAAGAGAAGCTCTGAACCTACACATCAGATGAGGCCTCTTGATTCTTTTTTTTAATTAGCAATTATTTCAAATATTTTTAAATGCTGACCAGCCAAATGAAACACTTCCTCATAACCATGATAAGCTGTATGACTTCACAATGGCAATGATTCAGACAGCACTTCACCGTTTACAGAACACCTTCTGCACGTCTACATAATCTCACAAGCACCCTAGGTTTGCTACTACATTCCCATTTTGTAAATGGGAAAACTGAGGCTTGAGAGAAAGAAAGGGATTTGTTTAAGCAAAGCCCACTGGCACAGCAGTCCAGTCTCCTGGCCTGGCCTCGGGCCAACTGAGGAGCAGGGATCAAAGGTTACATCAGAGGAAGGAATGGAGTCCCAGAGAGTGGGCCAGACAGCTTGTGTTGTCTGAGAGAGTCAAGTTCAACATATCTATTATCAAATGTTGTCTTAGTTCACCCGCTAGTTGATGCCCGCCAGGCAGAAGGCAAACATGAAGTGAAAAGATTAGCATCAGGGCACCTGGCTGGTTCAGTCGGTAGAGCATGCGCCTCTTGATCTCCAGGTTGTGAGTTCAAGCCCCATGATGGGTGTTTAAAAAAAAAAAAAAAAAGGTTAACATCAAATAGCTTGGTGGTTCCTCACAAAACTAAACAGACATTTATCACATGACCCAGCAATTCTGCTTCTAGGTAAATACTCAAATAGCTTTATTCACAATAGCTAACAGGGAAAACAACCACATGCCCACCAACAGATGAACAGATAAGCAGGATGTGGTCTATCCACACAATGGAATATGATCCAGCCATAAAAGGAATGAAATACTGATACATGCTACAGTCTAGACGAACCTTGAAAACATCATGCTAAGTGAAGGAAGCCAGACCCCAAAAGGTCACGTACATATAATTCTCTTTATTTAAAATTTCTAGAATAGGCAAATCCATAGAAACAGTAAGTAGATTAGTGATGGGCTAGGACTGAGAAGGTACTGGGGAGAACGGGAGTGTCTGTCAATGGGCAGATGGTCTCCTGGGGGGCTGCATGCCACGTGGAATTAAACAGAGGTGGTGCCTGTACAACACTGTCAACGTGCTAAGTACCTCTGTAGTGTTCATTTTTAAACAGTTAAGTTCATATTAGGTGAATAAAAAAAAAAAAGGCTGACACTTCCTTAGACTGTCAATTCCTTCAGTCTCTGGGACAGAATATTAACCTTTGGTTCATGTGTTTGACAAATTCTGCTGGACAAATGTCACAGGTGCCACTAGAATTCAGGGAGTACATTCACGGATGCTAATGGTGGTGACTCTCTATATCGATCACCCACATCACGAAGACGCTGGGCAAACGGTGGTGCTGAGCAGAGAGATGTCATGAATGAATGAAAGGATATCTCTTGATGACAGTGGGTGGCAGTGAGGGGACAGAGAGGAAGGTGTAGGTGGGAGTGGAGGAGTTGGGGTGAGGGGCTGAAAAATGCCACTTGCCCTCTTAGGATAGTCCTGTAAGAAGTATTTATAGAACAGCTTCTGTGTCAGGCAACCTGGACAGTGATGCAAGCAGATGGGGTCCTTGCCCTTGTGGAGCAGGAAAGACCAAGAGGAAAGCAGTAACAAAATCACCGCAGAGGCCTGGCCCAGACACAGGTACGATTTATGAACACAGAGTTCACGATAAAAGATCAACAAAGAAACCCATCATATGACAAGCTGCTCAGTCTTAGTTATAGTATGAGAAGTACGAATTTAAACTACAGTGAAATGGTTTGATGGGTCCTCAAAAAATTAATTGTAGAATTACCATATGACCCAGCAATTCCTCTCCCAGGTGTGTACCTAAAAGAATTAAGAGTAGGGATCCAGGGGCGCCAGGGTGGCTCAGTCGGTTAAGCATCCGACTTTGGCTCAGGTCATAATCTCGCGGTTCATGAGTTCGAGCCCCACATCGGGCTCTGTGCTAACAGCTCAGAGCCCAGTGCCTGCTTCAGATTCTGTGTCTCTGTCTCTCTCTCTCTCTCTCTCTGCCCCTCCCCTGCTCATGCTCACTCTCTCTCTCTCTCTCTCTCAAAAATAAACAAACATTAAAAAAAAAAAAAAAGTAGGGATCCAGGGGCGCCTGGGTGGCTCAGTCAGTTAAGCATCCAACTTTGGCTCAGGTCATGATCTCGCAGTTTGTGGGTTCGAGCCCCGCATCAGTGCTGACAGCTCAGAACCTGGAGCCTGCTTCGGGTTCTGTGTCTCCCTCTCTCACTCTGCCCTTCCCCAGCTTGCTCTCTCTCTCTCTCTCTCTCTCTCTCTCAGAAATAAATAAACATTAAAAAAAATACTTAAAAAAAAAAGAGTAGGGATCCAGATATATCTTTGCTCATGACAGCACTGTTCACAATAGTCAAAGGGTGGAAACAACACAAGTGTCCATCTACTGTGAATGGATAAACAGAATGTGTTCTATCCATAAAATGGAATATTATTCAGCCATAAAAAGGAATTAAGTTCTGACACATGCTATCCTATGGGTGAACTCTGAAAACATGCTAAGTGTAATATGCCAAAAATTAAAAGACAAATACTGTATGACTATAATTATATGAGGTACCTGAAATAGACCAAATCATACAGACAGAAAATAAAAGTTCCCAGGAACTGAGGAAAGGGGAACAGGAAGTCATTGTTTAAGGGGTACAGAGTTTCGGTTTGGAGTGATGAAAAAGTTCTGGAAATAGATAGTGGTGATGGTCGCTCAACATTGTGAATGTAATTAATCCCACTGAATTGTACACCTAAAAGTGGTTAAAATGGTAAATTTTATTTTATGTATACTTTACCAAAATTAAGAAAATAATAAAAAACTATAAGGAATTATAACTTTTCCAGCCACCAGATTGGCAAAGATAAGAAATGTAATAATAGCACTATTTTGGTGAGGCTATGGAGAATGTGAATTGGTACCACCCTTATGAATGGAAATTCACCCAGGTGCCTGGGTGGCTCAATAAGTTAAGTGTCCAACTTCGGCTCAGGTCAGGATCTCAAACGTTCATGAGTTTGAGCCCCACATTGCATCTGGCTCTCTGCTGTCAGCGTGGGGCCCACTTCGGATCCTCTGTCCCCCTCCACTCTTCCCCTCCCCCACTGATGCTCTCTCCTTCTCATTCCCTCAAAAATAAAAAATAAACAAAACAAAAAAAAGGAAAGTCACCAATATCTAACAAAATTCCAAATGAATGTACCTTGGACTTAGCAATTCCTCACCTGAGTATTTACTCTACAGACAACCTCACACATGTAAACAATGATGTACTGTGGTAGTGTGATTTGAAATGACATCCACAGGGGACTGAGTAAATAAGACGAGGTACATGTATCCCCAGAGAAAACATGCATTTATTTTAAAAGAAGTGACTCTTGGGGCACCCGGGTGGCTCAGTCGGTTAAGCATGGACTTTGGCTCAGGTCATGATCTCACGGTTTGTGAGTTCAAGCCCTGTGTCAGTCTCTGACAGCTCAGAGCCTGGAGCCCGCTTCGGTTCTGTGTCTCCCTCTCTATCTGCCCCTCCCTTGCTTGCTCTCTCTATCTCTCTCCCTTAAAAATAAATAAACATTAAAAAAAATTAAAAGAAGTGACTCTATGCAGCCTACTATGAATTAGCTCCATGACACACTGTTACATGAAAAAAAACAAAGCATTAGTATGCTGTTTTGGAGTAAGAGGGAAAGGCCATACATGTGAAAATAACTGCATATGCAACAGCATATTTCTGGAAAGGTACATTAGAAAATGGTAACACTGGCCTCAAGAGAAAATGACTAGTTTGCAGAAGCAGGGGGACAGGGTGAAAAGGACTAAACTTTCCACTGGGTACCATGCACAAATAGTAACTCTGCAGAAATGAATTCTTAAAAGAAAGAAGACAGCTGTGACCATGACAGGAGTTGGGATAATAAACCTAGAGGCTGAGGCAGGGGGAGGGGGCAGCTGGTCCCACTCCTATTCCTCTGTCCCATTCTTAACTGTGTCTGAGAAAGAAATCCTAAACTATGTTCCTGTCTCGGCTTCCCTAACAGTGAAAGAATCCAACCCAAGTTCAAGGTCCTCTGAGGCCCAGCTTGTTGTGTTGAGTATTTCCCCAGGAAAAGAAAAGCAGGGCCTCTGAAGTTCAACTGCCTGGGCTCACCACACACAAATGACTTAGCCCCCCTCAGCCTCGGTTTTCTTGTCTATAAAATGGGTGGTCACCCATTGGTCATGAGGATTAAATGAGCTACGCACTCAGTATCATGTCTGGTACCTGGTTAAGTGCTCAAAAAGCTAAACTTTCAACTACCTAATTGAATGCCTACTAGGCTGGGTTTTGCCAGCTGGGTTCCAGAATGTTCCTAAGAGCTACTGATGTCCAAGCGAGCCAGCCTGCTCTTGTGTGGGTTCCATGGCCCTCCCAGGGCAGGGGAGCAGAGCAGCTGCGGTGGCCTGTCTTCCCTCCCAGGGCCACCTCCGACAGGGCTGCAGCGTTCCTGAAAAGAGAACTGGTCTGGCAGCACCTGAGAAAGTTAATGGAGAATTTTTTTCTTGCCAAGAGAAAAACAATTGCTTATCGATCTTCACTCCAGGCCAAGGACACAAAGCCATCTGCCCCCAGCAAAGCTGCTTTTAATCAGTCTCCTTGACAAATTGGCATCTGGCCAGGGCCTTGGCCCTTGAGGGCTGGAGGAGGCAGGAGAAGAGAAATGCTCCAGCTGAGATGGAGATGGGGGCCTCTGTGCTGGAGGGGCAGGTGTGTCCAGGCCTCAGGAAAGACAGCCCAGACCTCAGGGCTTCGAGGCCACCCCCACCCCCTCAACCCTGTCTGCAGCAAGGCCTGATAGGCAAGCAGGTAATTCAGCCTGAGGACAGGGATCTTCTACCACTGACCCCTATAGAATCTGGCTCTGACTGGTTTTGGTGACACGGACTCTACAAGGTCACATGCTCTATAAGGATCTGATGAAACCTATCAACACTCTGCCCAGGAGAGGGGAGCCTGGGTGCCTCAGTTGGTTAAGCAACCCCCTCTTGATCTCGGCTCAGGTCATGATCTCACAGTTCGTGAGTTCGAGTCCCGCCTCAGGCTCCCCGCTGATGGTGCAGAGACTGCTTGGGATTCTGTCTCTCCTCTCTCCCCCTCACCAGCTTGTGCTCTCTCTCTCTCTAAAAAATAAATAAGTAAATTAAAAAAAAAAAAAAAACACTCTGCCCAGGGGAAAAAAATCATACAAAGACAATGGTTTGCATAACAACAGCAACAGCTAACATCCAACTGAGTACTTATCATGTACCAAGCATGGCTCCGCCTGGTTCATTTAATCCCCACAGGCCCTCTGCAAGGGAGGGACTGCTAAGCATGGCATTTGGGGAGGGAGGGAGCAGAATAAGAGGACCTTTCTGCAAAGCTCCTTGGGTTTGACAAAATGCCAAGAGTCCTCTCCCTGGAGCCTTCTGCCCCAAACCTGGGTCCTCTCTCCCTGCCCTCGAAGGCCTCCCAGTCTCCCCAGGGCTGGCAGTGCCAAGCTCCCCCACCTCTCACGAGGTGGCTCAACAGAGCAACCAGACCCTTCCTGAAGCAGATGGACCAGGCTCGGGGCCAGGATGAAGGGAAGCACTCCTTCCTCTGCCAGGAAGCCAAGCAGCCCTGGCCTCCTGGAAGCGCCTTCTCATTTCCTGGGGGCCGTTTCCAACCGGCGCCTCCTTACCAAATGGATAGCCACCACGGCGCCCAGTGTAGCAAGTAGCCAGTGTGCCAGGGACGTGTGCCCCAACCTGAGACACAGCCTGCAAGGTCCCGGGCACCATGGGACAACAAAGGGGCCCCGAATCACGGTAAGGATGCTTTGCCAAGGCCAGCGATGATGTCCTCCCTGGGAAAACAGGCCTGGCCAGCCATATCCTCTCTTATGTGGGGAAACTAAGGCCCAGGAAGGTCCTAAAGGAAATTCACTGACCCATTTGTTCTTTCATGTAATTACTGAGGACCTACTATGTGGTGGATAAACAAAACAGATGTGATTTCTTAAAAAGCACAAATGACTGTAGAAGTACAAGCAGGGAGAAACCAAAACAAGATAAAAGAGAACAGATCAGAATGGGGAGGCGGGTCAAGGAGGGCCTCGCTTGGGGAAATTATATTTAGGCTGAGACCCACAGGGTGAGTAGGTGTTGTGGGGGCAGGAACTTGCTCCAAGTAGAGTGAGCTCTGAGAAGTCCCCAAGGCAGGAAAGGCGTGGGACAGCTGAGGAACAGAAAGAAGCACCACCCCACCCCTCCCAGGAAGGAGGCATGTGAAAGCGTGAGCGTGAGTGCATGCAGGGGGTGCGGAAAGGAAGCTGGAGGGGCTGGAGACAAGACCTTTGCAGGAAGCTGATGGAGAACACAATGGACAGCCCAGGGCAAAGTCACAGAGACTCCATTAGGCACCTGTTATAGACTGGATTGTGCCCCCAAAAGATATGCTGGAGTCCTAACCCCAGGACCTCAGAATGTAACTTGATTTGGAGACAGGGTCTTCACAAGGGTAATCAAGTTAAAATGAGGTTACTAGGGTGGGTTCTAATTGAATATGACTGGTGTCCTTATAAAAAGGGGGAAATTTGGACCCAGGGCCACACAGGGGAGAGAACCCCATGAGAACATGAAGGCAGAGGCCCAGCACTGCACGTTTAAGCCAAGGAAGGCCAAAGATCGCCAGCAAGCCACCAGAAGCCAGAGAGGGACATGGAACAGGTTCTCCCTCCTGGCGCCTTGATCTAGGACTTCTGGCCTTCAGAACAGTGAGACAATCGGTGCTGCTCTTGAAGCTGCCCAGGCTGTTGTCCTTCGTCACGGCAGCCCCAGCAAACTAACATGGCTCCCACCCACCCAGGGAAGCCCACTGCCTCAGAGGCCACGGATTCTGAAGCGTTTCCCAGCTCATGAGCACGAGACCTGGGAGGCTCAGCAGGATCCGCCAACACAGCGCTAAGGTTTGATGCCAGCAGGAATATTCCAGATGCGGGCCTCGGCCCAGTCAAACAGTCATCAATTCAGTGACACCAACTCTTAGAAACGGCTCTCCCGGAGCACTCTTTAGTTTGGAGGCACTGAAACTGTCTCTCCAGAGACAAAGGTCCTCCCTCAGCACACGGCAGGATGGAGAACACTGGTGTTAGCATGCACAGGCCCCATGCCCGTCACAGTCCCTAGAGCAAAAAGGTGGCAAATGGTGACTCTTGGGTGACATCTGGCCACCAACAAGTATTTTGCTTGGCCTACCCTGTGTCTAAAACTATTTGAATGAGATGTCAACATTTCAAAGTCGGGACATTTCAGATAAAAGTCATAACTTCCAGAGTCTCTTAAAGTACTGGACACTCTGATAGCACTGGGTCCATACTCTCTCCTGGCAACAACTCATCGCAGCTTTGGACAGAAGATAAGGTCAGTCCTCACCACTCCCCCTTGCCTCCCCAACACAGAGGACAGGCTGAGTGCCCATCACATGCCCCCTCCTCCTTTTCCACATCTCACCCCTACAGGCCCTGCTTGGAGATGCATCGGATGGCAGCGCTCAATTAGGGCACATATCGATGGTCACCTGCTCCAACCATTTCATTTCACCAGGAAGAAAGTGAGCGTCCAGATTTACTGAGTTGTCTCAAGTTAAGCGGTGGTTCCAGGAAAAGCTAAAATTGGTCTGAGTGTTTCAAGAAGAGGCTAAAAATTAGAAGCACAGCCTTGCAATGTCCACATGTTGCATACTGAATAAAGTCCAGGCTGGGCAAAATCTCTAACAAAGGGGAACATACAGCCCATTCCTCTGACTTCCTAAGACCTCAACCTGCTTGAGAGGGGAGTCTGAAGACATGGGGTCTTAGGGTGGTCAGAAAAGAAATGCATAGGATTTGGGAATGGAGACATCAACCTGACTTAACTTGTGAGTGCCAAGGCTCTGCCTTTCTTCTTTACTGCTCAACTCCAGGACCTAGAACTTCCCAGAACATTGTTGACACTCAGTAAATATTGGCTAGTAAATATAGTAAATATTGGCTAGAGGCTGTTGTTTATATCACTCATCCCAAGGCTCCTCAGAAGTTTTCTTTACTCGGCCTTGAATCTCTCTATGTTCCTTTAGTCTAATAGCAGCAGCCTGATTTACATCTGGGAGATCATTCTTTCTTGTGAAAGGTGACTTCACGTAGCTGTCTGTACCATCAACTTCGAGGGTTCCCATATAACTTAAATCTGCTCAATCAGGTGTGATTTTCTCTGGTCAAATGATTTGATTCAAAAGTAGGTGTGTGACTTAAGTCAGACTACCAAGTCTTATCCTGGGATTTGGCAGAAGTATTGAGAATGTCTCTTTCTGTGGTACTTGGAAGCAGTAAGGATGTATTTCTAGAGTTATCAGGGACTGGGGAGAACCCTGGCTTAGAATAAAGTCGACAGAGAGAGAAGGCAACAGATTGAGAAGAACTGAGGCTGGAGCCATTGTTTCGGTACCTGGATCCAGCCATGCCTGAAGCCCATATATACGCCAGAAGCTTTTAACTACATGAACCAATAAATTCCCATTTTTGCTTAACTTAGTTTGTGATTGGTTTTCTGTCACTTACAACCAAGGGTCTTGACTAATGGACAACCCAGAGCTGCTTGACAGAAAAGTTTCCCCACTAAGCTTCCTGCCAAATCAACAGTTCCCTACACCTTAAGGCTCTCAACCAGGTTCCCTGCAGCCTTCACCTTGACAGTCAGGCAGAAACCAGAACTTCCAAAGTCTTTTTTTTCTCTCTTTATCCTTAAAGAAAAAAATCAAGGATGGGGAAAGCAAGGGCCGATAAATAGGACAGAGCAAAGGAAAGAAAGCGACCAGCACCTTGAATACAAGAAATGTATCACTGTAGCAGTGGCCACGGCAGCTTTAGGTGGGAGCCAGCCATCTGCAGTGCTTGCCAAGTGAAAGGCACTATTCTAAGCACTTTGCATGTATCATCTCATCTGTCACAACAACATTAGAAGTCATGTCCAGTTATCATGCTTATTTCACTGGTGAGGAAACTGAGGCAGAGAGTCCGAGTGACTTGCCCACAATCACACTGTGCTTTGGGAAAGCACAGGTGTGAAACCAGAGGCTCCTGGAGAGGTGGAGCATGGTGGTCAAGTGCACATCCCTTCTCCTGCACACAAGTGCTCCTTACACTGAGGCTGTTGCAACGAAGCATTCTGCGGCTAGCAAGTTCAAGGCCCTCAACTGGGTGAATTTATATTATAACAAACATTTTTATCTCTAATCCCACCGTGCGAACTTTATTCTTTTCATCCTCTCCTCTTAACTTCTGTCCACGTGCATCACTTTTCACAAGATTTAAATTAAAGCGTGCAGATAATTTTGCGTCCTTGCTTACATGTGTCAAAAAAATTTGTGCACGCTCCCAAGGCTTTCGTCGTCCGCGCACAGGGCTGCAGATGGGGTCCCTGAGACCCAGGGAGGTGAGGTGACTTCCACAGGGCGGCGCAGCAGGTCCCCAGGGCTAGAATACCAGGAATCCTGACCCCTGCAGCCCTGTGTGCCTGGGAGGCCAGGATGCTTACAGAGCAAGAAGCTCAGGTGTCTTCCTCCGAGGCTACTGTTTGGCCGATAAGGGAGTATCGTGCGGCCACAATCACACAGCCAGGTGCACACTGGTGGTCCCCACCTTGATGAGCCAGAAGTGTGAATGGATGGGTGAGTGTGGAGTGGGTGTGGGGGTATTTGGCAAAGGAAGGTAGGAACCATCTTACTTCTTTCCTCCTCTCCTACTGCATCTTTCATTGAACCAAAGGAAGAGACAGGGAAACAACTGGAATTTCAGTTTGTAACGAAAAGAAAAAGACCTGGACTCCAACATTCTGCAGCTTGGCAAGTAGGAGACAGAGGGGGCCAGCGCAGAACCCACAAGCACCCCTGCCTTGCCCACCCACGGGGCTCCTCCCTCCCTCCCTCTTCCCTGCAGTTGGAGGTGATGCTAAATCTAGTTCCCTCCCTCCGCAGCCTCCAGCACAAAGCAACCCCAGCTGGTAGGGGCAAAGAGGGGCTGGGAGCTGGCTCTGCCTCTGAGGGACCAACCCCGTCCCCCATGCCTGGACACAGAAGATGGGAGAATTGTCTCAGATGAATCTAAATAAACTCTCTTTCCATCAGAAGCCTCAAAGGCAAAAATCCTGATGCACCTTTAAAAACCCATAAGGGGGGTGTTCTTTCTTCCACACCACGCCCCCACCCAAACCACTAGTTCCCCATTTAAACTTCTCCAGCAGAGGCTTTTCTCTGGCACCTCCCATGACGTCCCTCCTCCCATCCACTCACTTCCGACCTCTCGCTCATGTGGGCAAAGGGGCAAGACCTTGGCCTGGGGAGGGCTGAGGGGGCATTTCCTTGGGGGATCATCCTGTCTCCTCTCCAGGTTGTAATTAGCATTTTTATCTCTGCAACTGCCATCTCTCAACTATTTACAGAAGCCAATGGGATAAAAAGAGACAACATAAAAATAGTTGCTCAGCAGCTTTCAGGATGGGGTGGGGGCGGGGGTACAACAGACTCTTGGAATTTTCTTGCTCTCCTTTTCAAAAGGGAAAATGCTACAATTGTTTATCTTTTCCAAAGCACTCCCCAAGAGTTCACAGATCACTCACCTAGGAGCTCTCTGGGGACAGGGACCAAGTCCCAGGGTCCCTCAGCTCCCAGGATGGGGCTTGTCATCGACCCCCCCCCCAAAGTGTAGGTGCAGTTCAGTGAAATATCATCAAAGTTCCAGAGCCAGCGCTAAGTTAAACACGGCGCCCTGCTCTGCCCTCTTTCCATCCAGCCTTCCAAAAACACGAGGCAGTCAAAAAAACAAAACAAAACAAAACTTGGCGTTTCTCTATGCTTAACATGTTTCATAACTGAAGAAAAAAGTTCAGCAGCACCACTACCAACATGACAGAAATGGAAAACACTGGCGGCTAAAATCGCTCCTTCCCCATTTTGGTCACTCACATCCCCAGCAAGGACCGCCGGGACCAGAGGTCTTCGGAGGAGCAACAGCACCCACCTCCTCTGAAATATGCCCGATTTGGGGTGGGTGTTGAGGAAGGGATCCAATCAGGGAAGAAAGAAAAAATAATCACTTAAAATCTTATTTTTTCAGAGAGCAAAACCATACCCTCCTGGAAAAGGGGGATTCCATTCCATGAGAAAATGGGCAGCATGCGCCAGGAAATTAAAAGGTACGTCAGGAAACAATATAGATCCCAGCGGCCTGGGCCTTGATTTTCTCATCTGTAAAATGGAGTCACTGTGGCCTAGCTAGAGAGTAGCTATGGTGTCCATCTTCTGTGTGAAAGCCGGCTCACACTCAACCCTCCCAAAGACAGTGTTCTCTCCTCCTCTCTGCGCTCCTACTCAGCTGTCAAAAGGGGGAAGGGCTGAGGGGCTAGTCTTTTCTGGGCTTCCTCCCAGCTCTGGTTTTGCTAGATTTCCAATTTCCATGGTGGGCATTTCTGGCCAAGCTGTTGGGAGACTGAGCTGACTCCATGCCCAGCCACAGGGTTAGGGCTCCATCTGTCTGGTGAGGCTTTCTCTGCTTTGTGGATTTCCTTACCTAGAAAAAGTCTCACAAAATACATACTGATGAGATGACATGGGGACCTATATTTAACAAATCATCACAACTGAAGAGAACAGAACTGAATGAATCCACGCTCTCCCTGAAGATCACATGCGTGACACCTGTGTACTGACCCTGGTGGCACTGAGCTTTGGAAGGAAGCAGGATCCTTGTTGAGGAGCGGGACGGGGGAGCAAGACAGAGGGAGTTCTGAAAACCCGATTCCAGGAAGCTGTTCCCCAATTGATTTCAGAAACTCTTTCTTCCATCACCCTCTTCCTGCAAACAGAGGGACAAAATAATGTCTTTTGCCCAGAGGTTTACTAATTGGGGGCTGAGAAGGCAGAGGAATATACAAAGTGGCCTTAAGAAACCCTCGTGGTGGAAACAACCCAAATATCCACCAACCGATGAAAGGATAAACAAAATGGGGTCTATCCATACAAGGGAATATTACTCAGCCATAGAAAGGAAGCACTGATGGAGTCAACAGCATGGATGGACCTTGAAAACATGATGCTCCATGAAAAAGAAGCCAGACACAAAAGGTCACATATTATTAACGGATCAAGAAGGTGACAAGCACAGCCTGAACGAAGAAAAGGCCATTTCAAAAGAGAGGTGCAATTTCCTTAACTCCCAGGAAAGAAGACGCAGAAATGAGGGAGAAGGCCATTGCAGCAGCGTGGGGCCGGCCATGCCTGAACCCCACACCCAGGGCCTGTAACCCACAGGGGAGGAGCTAACTGGAAAAGCAAAACATTGAGGGGAAAATAGCAACACAAGGCCCTCTGACCCAAAGGAAAATCTGAAACACCATTTGCCCCAAGTCTCCAGGATTGGGAAAGGAAATGGGAACTCTCTGCTTCCCCCGGCCACCAGGAGGCAGCCTGCCGGGGACAGGAAGATTCCAAAAGACCCTAACCAAGTTACAGTACTTTGTGCCTCTCTGAGCTTTTCCATTAAATGGGTTCATGATGGGGTGAGGACGACTCTGTGACCCATGTTAAAATCTGAGCCAAGATGCCTTAAAAATAGTCCTGGCCTGCGCCACCCAGCCCATCCCTTCCCGAGAGCGGTGTCTCCCCACCCAGTAGCCCATCTTGGTTCCAGGTTGAGGTTCTCAAGGAGAGGACTCTGGGTTACTGCAGAAAGTTCCCTCCGCTAGGTCAGACCCCTCCCCTCCTACTCCCATCCAATCTCCTTTTTTTTTTTTTTTTTAAGCCCATCCCTCAAGGCTGAGCACAAAGGACACCCCTTTCTGGGAGCCTCCCGGATTCATACCAGCCAAAAGAGACTCCACCAGAACCTCCACTGCCGTAGGCTTCCTTCATTGCCACCACACTTACTCCTCCTGGTGTTTCTCAACAGGGATGCTCCTGGCATTCAGAGCAGGACAATTCTTCAAGCCGGGATCTGGCCTGCCTGCCAGACGTTTGGCATCCCTGGCTCCCACCTACCAAAGCCAGAGGTGCTCTGCATCATTCTGACAACCAAAGTCACCAGACACTTCCAAACTCTTGCCGGGAAGGTAGGACCACCCTGATGGGAGCTACTGCAAAGGTATGAGGGAATATGTTTGGCTTCTAGCCCTGGGAGCAAAAGCAAGCCCAAGTCAATGAGCATCAGCTCTATGCCTGTTTAGATCTGTGTCCCGTACAGACTGGTTTAGCAAACAATTCTGGGCCTCTCAAAAAGCTGAGGGACTCTGCCATAAAACGAGTGGTAAAGTGCACGGGCTCTAGCTCTAGGGCCCGACATGCCTGGGTTGGCTGCGTGACCTGGGGGCAAGTTACTCAACCGCTCTGACCCCTCTATAAAATGAGGCTAACTCCCAGCGACGCTGCAGGATTGTTCCCACCCTTGATCTCCTCATCTCTACGATGGGAATAAAAAATCTCTGCCTCTAGGGTTTTGGTAGGCATTATATGAGAGGATGCATGCAACCCACGAGCACAGTATTTGGGGACTCATCAATGACGCCTATTACTTTCTATTACAAAAATACACTGCGCTGTCACTACCTATAGCCGTTTCCTATGTCAGAAGGGTTTATGGTGAACAATCTGGAAGGAGATTTGAGGGCTCACCATGAAGCTGTATTTGCATAGCATATACACAGTTAATTCTTAAACTGCATGTTTCTGTGGGGTGGTCTGGGAGGAGGGGGGCTAACAGCCCCAAAGCCCTCCCTATGTTGCCCTACCTCCTCCTGAGAACACGGGAGCCTATGGGGATGGAGAGCTCTCTCTTCCCTCGGGGGGGGGGGGGGGGCAGAGCCAGGGGAGGGGGTGTGGTAAAGACAGTACCACTCTAGGGCACATGAAGTTTCTCTCTCTAGGGCTGTGGGGACTCCCAGACTGAGAAAGATAAAAGTTGCCTCTAAGGAAGTGGACACTACACGTCCCACCCCAGGCCAGGGAGCCCTCTCTGAGCTCCCTGCCCCACGGATGCCATCCCTCTGTCCAACCTTCTGGGGGAGACAGGAGGGGCTACGGTGCAACCTCCTTACAGCCGAGTGCGAGCGGCAGGGCGGCTGGCAGAGCTGTGAAAACACCCCGCTTCCCAAACTGGGCAGCGCAGAGAGTGGGGGCAGCCGGCAAGAGCACCAAGACCCAGTGCTGAGCGGGGCTGGGCCCAGAATCCCCGCGTCCCCAGGAGTCAAGCAGAGGGTGCCGGTGAAGGCACCTCTCTGCACTCAATGAGTGCTGCGGTCCCGAGGTAAATTTAGGTCAAAAGGACCAAGCCAGCGCTGTTCCGGAGGGCGGAGGCAAAGGGCCGACTAAGAGAGGCAAAGGTCCCCAGGCCCCGCAACTGCTGATCCAGGGTCCTGCCGCCTGGTGTTCAACCCACCAGGGCCTGGGCTTGCCCCCAAGACAAGCGGGGTGAGGGGGTGGGATGCTCAAAGTCCGTCGGCCCCCTCCTCCCCTGCGCTCTGTAGCTCGCCCCACCTGTCAAACGCGAGGGGGTGGGCCTAGGCCGCCTCCAAGATCCTTCCCTGCCCCGGCCCCTGGTGACACACGGTTTCAAACTCCAGGACCGCCCCTGCCACCCCGGCCGGGCGCGGCCCAGCCGAAAAGGCCACCCTGAGGCCCCAAGCGCTCCGAGGACGCGGGGGGAAGGGGCGCCGGGTCCCCCCACGTGGCGGGGCGTGGGGCGGCGCACGTGGGGTCCCTTCGGTGGAGGGAACCTGGGGCCGGCCTCTGGGCTTTGTCTGCAATCCCGGCAGCTGTCCCCAGCCCCGAGAGGGCGAGGGCGCCCGGGGCTGCGGCGCTGCGGCCCCGCTCGCGTCAGCTCACCTGGGCTCCGCGCCGCCGCCGCCTCCCGCGCTCTGCGCCCCCGGCTCGGCTCCGCTCGGCTCGGCGCGGCCGCGCGCTCCACTCCGCGGCCCCGGAGGGCGCGCAGGGGGCGGGGGCGGGAGGAGCCGCCCGGTCCCCGCTCGAGCGCGACGCCGCCGCGGGCTGCGCGGGGATTGGCCGCGGCCGCTGGAAACCGGGCCCGGAGCCGCCCTCGGCGCGCCCCCGTCGGCTCGGCCCCGCGCGCCGCGGAGGCAGGGGAGGTGGGAGCCGGCTGAGACGAAAGTAGCCGCGAGGCGAGGCGAGGCGGGGCGAGGGGGCGGGGGAAGGAGAAGAAAGGAGGAGGCGGCGGAGGCGAGGGGAAGTGAGGCGGGGCCGGGAGGGGTGGAAGGAGGCCGCGGACGCGCGAGGAGGGGAGAGACCTGCCAGGCGCCCGAGCGCTAGACGCTGCGCGGCAACTTTGCCCCCGCCCACGGCGCGCCCCTACCCCGGTTCTCTCCGCGGCGGCTGCGGCACCCTAGGGCAGGCGGGACGCGCCGGCAGCGCTCGCATTGTTTGGCCAGACGCGGGGACTGCAGGGCGGCGGCTGAGTCGTGGAAAGTTCCCCAAGCCCGCGGGACACCCGGGGTGCCGCCTCGCCGCCTGGCTTGCGTCCCGGGGCTGCTGCCTCTGCACCAGCTCCCGAATGGTGGATGCGGCCTGAATTTCGGGTCACCGCCCATTCGGGGAATCCCCTTCTTCACCCGTCTGTCCACTGACCACTGCTCAGGGCCTGCCCCAAAGGTTGGGGAACACGGTTCCTTTCCCACCCCCACTTCATGCGGATGTACCAAACTACTCCAAACCCAATGAAGTTCTGGCTTTCCCCCAAAACTACTGAGGCTTTTTGTGGGATACATCATATTCTTCCCAAACATTCTACCCCTTTGGATGCCATGCTTTGCTGGAGCCTTACGAGTGTGTTTAATCCCCCATCTGGGACTAAACAGCACTGCAGGGGGAGGGAGAGAGGAGACCTCAAGGATTGCATGACCTGCCGACCTTAGATGGTTTTGAAACCCAGTCCTGAACCAAAAGTTACCCAAGGGATGTCTCACTGACCCTGCCAAGAAGCCAAAAGGAAATCTAGAGTCCAGAGGGGAGTCAAAGGCCAAAGTAATTAAAGATTCAAAGTCCTCTTGTCAACTGGGTGGATTTCCAGTCCCCTTCTGCTGAGGTCCTCTGATATTTCCATGCCACAGGGGCACTCAGACAATTCGAGCTTTTGGATAAGATGTCCACTCCTTCTGATATTCACCACCTCTCATGCTTTCGCGTAATAGTAAAAACCCAGAAACAACCTTCCTAAATGTTCATCAGGGGACTGGATAAACAAAATGTGTTATGGCCATTTGATGGAATACTATGCAAGAGTTCAAAGGAGTACATTAGATAGATCTGTTTGCACACATATGGGAAGATCCCCAAACCCGAATGCTAAGTAAAGGAGCAAGTTGCAGAATACAGTGTGATGTACAATTTGTATTTAAAACCCCCACATAGTGTATCTTGTTCATGGACACATGCTTACACATAAGAATTTTTTAAAAAGGTCAATAGGGATTGAGTGTAAATTAAATTCATGACAATGTGCCACAAAGATGGAACTAGGGAAGGAGAATAGGGACGGGCAACATAAAGAGTACTGGACAGCTTTATGGCTTTCACTTATGAATGTAGTTGAAGCAAATGGTGAAATGTTAAGTCAGTTCTGGATGGTGGATGCATAGTTTTTTATTTTTCTATATCTTGCTATATTCTCCCCCAAAAATATGTATTAGGGAGCATTTTGAACATTTCTGACTCTATGTCAGGGATTAGCAAACTTTTGTTGTAAAGGGCCAGATAGTAAATATTTTTGGCTTTCGGGCCATGTGGCCTCTGTGGCAAGTTCTCAGCTCAGCCATTCTAGCAGCCATAGACAAAAATAAATGAATGGGTGTGGCCATGTTCCAATAAAACTCTTATTTACAGACACTCAAAGTTAAACTGTATATAATTTTCCCATGTCACAAAATGTTATTGTTTTGATTTCTCTTCAACCATTTAAAAATGTTTAAACCAATCTCAGCTAGCAGGACATATAAAAACAGGTGGCATGCCAGATTTGACCCATGTGAGCAATAGCTTGGCAACCCCTGCTTTACTAAAGAAACCAAAATAGATATTGGTTGCTGTCTGTACCTGCTACTTGTTAAAATATACAGTTCTGTACGTTTATATCATGTTACTAAATCGTCTGTGTCTTACTAGAACACGATAGCTACCAGGCAGAAACTTAGATACGCATACAGCTGTATAAAGCGAGAAGCCGGTTATGTGAGAAAGGCAAAAAAGTGCCCATTCACATCCAAACTCTAGCCCAAGAGCCACTACTTTCTGCAAGAAGTTCCTGAAATGTTATGACCCAGGCCCTCCTTGATATCTCCCCTCTCTGACCTCCTATGGCAAGAACTGTACCACGTAACAGATGCTCGGCCACCAGGTTGTCTCTGTTCCTTCCTTTTCACTAATGGGTTCTGACTTCCCAATAGAGTTACAAATTCCTGGAGGATAGAGGAGTACCATATCTGAAACATTTGTTTACTTTTAGTATTGTGGTTGAAAGCAGTGACTTTGGAGTCAAGACAGACATAGCTCAAATCCCAGCTTTGCCAGTTACCCGGTCTATGGCCTTGGACAAGGAAGTTTGGTTTCATCAGCTGTCAAAGGGAGATAACAAACCTAGCTCACAGGTTCAATACACATTTCTACAAGAACATGTGTGAAGATAACAGCTCGGTGCCTGGCACATATGTGCTCAGAGGTGCTAACTATTAATATACTTAGTACAGAGCTTAAAACCCCATCAATTATGTGCCTTCCTTATTGAAGTGAATTAGAAAAAAGCAGAGAAAATCATATTTGCCTTTCATTGACATTTGTTTGGCCTTTCTTATGATAGGAATCATCCCACTGAAGGAAACCATTTTCTTCTTAGAGATATGAAAATAAAAATTGGCTTTGCTTGGGGCATCTGAGTTGCTTAGTCAGTTGAGCATCCAACTCTTGATTTCAGTCCAGGTCATGATCCTAGGGTTGTGGGATCAAGCCCCGTATCAGGCTCCATGCTGAGTGTGGAATCTGCTTAAGATTCTCCCTCTCTCCCTCTCTCTCTCTCTCCCTCCCTCCCTCCCTCTTCCTCTCTCTCTCCACCCCTCTCCCCCGCTCATGCTCTCAATCTCTAAAATAAAAATTTTAAAAAAAGAATTGGCTTTGTTTTTTGCATTTTTTCCTCTAAGAACACTAGAAAAACCTATTCTAGGCAAACAGATCTTGTTGTCTTGACAACACAGATTGCCAAGAAAATAAGTAAACAAAGCATCTGAATCTTATTTTTAAGAAAACTTGGACAGTACAAGGGAAGGGTTGAAAAGTAAGACTTAAAAATTATCTCACCAGGGTGCCCGGGTGGCTCAGTCAGTTAAGCATCCAACTTCAGCTCAGGTCATGACCTGACAGTTCGTGGGTTCAAGCCCTGCACCAGGCTCTGTGATTACAGCTCAGAGCCTGGACCCTGCCTCAAATTCTGTGTTTCCCTCTCTCTCTGCCCCTTCCCTCCTCACACTCTGTCTCTCTCTCTCAAAAATAAAGAGTTAAAAAAATTTTTTTTTAACTATCTCACCCCATAGGACAGCCTCATAAGCTCCTGCCAAGGCTTTGTCTTTTCCTTTAGGAACTGTTCTATGTTCTACTCATGGTGTTCACTGGAATATTCTACTGTCCAAACCTTGAACATCCAGGTAGAGAGAACAGGATTAATCACGCTGATATACTTAATTTTTAAGTATATCAAGGAATTCATTGAATTCCTTCCCATTTAACAGGAAAGTAGAAAAACACTGGCAAAAAAAAAAAAAGGAGCCTGGGAAGTTTCCCTTCAATGGGCAGTAAGATTAGTATGTTTATTAGTCTCAAACATAAACAACAGCATAAAAGGAGAAGTCTGCAGGGACACAGATGAAGCTCTTCGTTTGTCTTAGATGTGCTATGAGAAAGAAACAAAAATCAGTGTAACACCCAAAAACATCAGGACAAAATGCAAAACACTCTGAACAAGTAGACGCATTCAAGGCATGTAGGTGAACACGAAGGTGGTCCCGTGATGCGGTTGAGAAGCCTGTGCACCGGGACTGAATCCTCACTAGTGAGGGGGCTGGATCAGGCCAACTCTCTGAGGCAGTTTCCTCAAGTGTAAAATGGTATTTGACTGACAAGCATTAGAGATGGTATGTGTGGAAGTACCCTGCACAGTGTCTAGCCTATACTGGGCAGTAAATAAATGACAACTGGTATTGTCAGGTGCCCAAAAAACTGGAAAAGAATGTTCACAAAAACATTACAGTGCTTTTCAAAACTCCAGCAACAGGCAGCTCTAGGGTAATGCAGTGACTGGGTTGGATTCCCAGCCCTGCAACCTATCAGCTGTGTGGCCTTGGGTGAATGAGTGACTTAACCTCCTTATGCCTCGGTTTCCAGTCTGTTAAATGAGATCAATGCTATTGCCTATTTCTTAGGATTGTTGTAAAGATTAAATGTGTTAGTATATTTACATGAATTACCACAGGGCACTCTGTTAAGTGTTAAAATATTTGCTCCATTTGCCCCAGGGCTGGAAACACTCAACACGAAACCTGCTGGTAGAGTTCCCACCATGCCAAGCCACGGGCTTGGGTCACTACAGCTTCTCTGTTAAGTTTTCTGGTATAGACCCGAACAGCCACTGGCTATAAAGCTTCAATTCCCTCCTCACCAAACCCTTTCCCTATTTAAACAAATCATCATTTTGTTACACACCTCTATTAAACCACCCATAATTACATCATTCTGACCCTTCCCCCACCAAATGCCCCGCCAGAAAAAAAGTCAATTAGCTGTAACCCAGTTATGAATGTGGGGGTCACTCTGCTGTTTCCAACTTTCCATTTAAACCACTATCCCTTCCTGGAGGAGACAGACCTCAGCCAACAAATTTAAGTCACAAGTGGCAGCAGGCCACAGACTCTTTATATTAGCTAGTATAAATTAACTAATCTAACGCATTCAGTTCTACAAGGATGAACATGCAGGCTGAGGGCAGGGCTGGGCAGGATGGCTTCATGGGCGTGTAAACTGTGCCCCTTACCTGGTTTAACGCTCTACTTAATAGAGGCTTTGTATTTTTACTTTGCACTGGCCCCATAAATCATGTAGCTGACAGACCTGGTCAGGTCTGATGATTTCTGGTTTTTAATGTTGATGTATGAGGAATCAGCTGAGCAACCTTGTCCCATCTCTTGGACCTTCTTATGCTGAGGCAGAGTGATCATTTCTTAGGCTGGAAAAACTGTAGTTTAAATACATGGGCTAAAAATGACATCGGATGAAAGAATATATTTGGAAGAATAAAAAGAAACTGGTAATAGTGGTTACTACTTGGGAGGAAGAATTACTTTTTACTCTACAGCCTTTAAGAATATTTAATTTTTACTATCTCCATATATAACCTTTCAAATTAAGATTTTTAAACATCAACATACCAATTACTGTCTCTATCTTTACACTGAGTCTCTTGTTTCCAGAGTGGCTGTCTTTAGCCAGCAAATGCTCCCTATGAGTGGGAGTTGTTTTACACTGTTTCAAAGAGCCCTGGAGATAAATTATTTCCCATCAGAAGGTTTAAATTTAACAGAGAAAGAGCCAATGATAGAAGCTGAAAATTTTGGTTGGTTCCTTGTTGCTGTTTTGGACTTGAAACACGGTGATTTTCCTGTGAACGCTGAGGAATAAGATAAATTCACAAACAGAGCAGTAACTGGTTCTGCTTAATGGCAGGGTTGAGATACGTAAATTAGACACTCTACATATTCGAGTGATAGCACCCGCACACCTCTGAAGTTTAGACCCTTTCTTAATTTATAATCCCTTCATTCATAATGAATTCCTAGACTTGTTATCATCATCCCTCATTTATATAGAGAAGAAGTACACTAATGTAGAAGAAGAAAAAAACAAACACCCAGAATGTGATTGAAATCTGTTTCTTGTCATTGGTCCTAAAACCATAATGTGCTCGCTTCGGCAGCACATATACAAAAACCATAAAAAGATCTTTTCCTTCTTATTCTGCGGTCAAGAACCAACATGTGCTTACAAGCACACACAGGCCCACCATAACCCCCCAGCCCAGTCCGACAAAGCAGGGAAGCTTCAGAAGGAAAATCCAAGCCTCAGAGAAACCTACACTGACCCCCTAGAGAGACCTGCCGATACCCAGAAGAGCTGATGTCTGAGCACAGGTGCTAAATACAAATTCCTGTGATGATGGAGAATGTGCACAGATTCTAAGAAGATACTGGCAACTTTGCTCAGAGAGAATATAATCTTTAACACTTGTAATAGCTTATTAATAAAACAGCTGTTTATCAACAAAAAGTTGGTATCTTTTGCTATCAAAACGAAAAGGGCGAAAACGAATATGTATATTCTAGCAACAAAATAAGACAAACTAATCAGAATGCAGTTTATTGATAAGACAGATATCAAATACATCATTTGCATGGAGAGAGGGGAAGTCCAAAATCTTATACTCTGTATAGTGGCCCAGCAGGGATGCTCTCACTAGAGATGATTTATCAAGGGCACCCCATGAGAGGGCAGTTCCTGATGCAGCTGCCGGAAGAGCATTGCACATCGGTTCCTCTCCTGGGTCTTCCCCAGGGTGTGGTAGAGTCTGGCCTGGAAGTAAACAACATCTCTGATTTGCTCTTTGCAGTCGACCTTTGCAAAATAGTTCTTGGCTTCATTGAGATTCTCAATGGCTGCCTCCAGAGCTGATGAAAAGTGGGAAAATAGCACACATGTTTAACTCAACACTTCGCATATAGTTTTCAAAACTTGACATCTACTTTCATTGATTTAACATGTACCAGAGATACTTTTATAATCTACTCTTTGATAAGAAAAAAATACACTAGGGTGAGATTTTAAAAAAGGTCTTCAGTCCTGATTTCCAGTTTGGTACTTGGTTCTGTAGAGTTAAAATAATCACTCACTTGCCTCAACCTTCACGCCAAGCATGCATGAAATTTTAACATGTATTTGAAAACTTAAATAAATACTATCCCAGATTTAATGTCTTCCTTCTTCTAGGTCCTAAATTTAATTTTTTTTCTGCAGTAGTATTGCCTAGAAATCTTTGTATGGTTCCCTACCTTCCGCTTTCTTCAGTGGATCGTAAGAAGCTGCTGAAGCCACCTGGCACTTGGCCACCAAGAACATGGCACGGCCTTTGTCCAAGACAGCCCCATCTGCCAAGATGGGCTCAATGGCCATGTGGAGAAGACTTAAGGCCTGTTCTGGGATTCCAAGAATGAGCTGAAAAAGAAACATTGTAGTACTGTACATACCCATATCCACTACCCACTATAGAAAAGGCTTCATTTCTGGCTCTTCTCTCCTGAGTGGCCATGTCTGGGTTATGTTCTCCCTGACATGTACTACATTTAATATGCACCACACTCCTAGAAAACACTGTGTGACAGTCTGACTTCAGATTATGATGGATATAGTAGGTAGCAGTTATTCACACTATAGGAAGGTTTTTGCCTTTACAAAAACAATCAGAATGAATATCCTTTAGCTTGATGATTCCAAAGGGTCATACCTACTGTGCAAGAATCATTGGGAGAAGGGGAACCACTAAGAAATAACTCAAAAGTATATAGTAAAATAAACAAGAAACATCGATTTAACACAAATGAAACAGTAATGGAGGAACTGAGGGAAAAAAAGATGTAAGACATATAGAAAAAAAATAGCAAAATAGAAGTCCTTTCAAATCCATAATTACATTAAATATAAATGAATTAAACTTCTCAGTTAAAAGGCAGAGATTAGCAGAATAGATTTTAAAAAAAACATGATCTGACTATATGCTATCTACACGGAGACTCACGTTAGGTTGAAAGACACAAATTGGCTTAAAAAAAAAGACACAAATAGGCTGAAAGTAAAAGGACAGAAAAGAGATATTCCATACAAACAGTAACCAGAAGAGAGCTGGAGTGACTATACTTATATCAGACAAAATAGACTTTAAGTCAAAAACTGTTACAGAGGCTCAGTCAGTTAAGCGGCCAACTTTGGCTCAGGTCATGATCTCACGATTCATGGGTTCAAGCCCCACACTGGGCTCTGTGCTGACAGCTTGGAGCCTGGAGCCTGTTTCGGATTCTATGTCTCCCTCTCTCTCTGCCCCTCCCCTGCTCATGCTCTGTCTCTATCTCTCAAAAATAAATAAAACATTTTAAAAATTTTTTTTAAAAAACTGTTACAAAAGACGAAGGACATTATATACTGCTAAAGGGTCAATTCATCAAGGAGACACAATTATAAACACATATACACCAAACAACAGAACCCCAAAATATATGAAGTAAAAACTGACCGAACTGAAGGGAGAAACAGACAATTTAACAACAATAGTTTGAGAGCTCCAGTACTCCACTTTCACTAATGGATAGAACAACTAGACAGAAGATCGGCAAGGAAATATAAGACTTGAATAACACTATGAACCAGCTAGCCCTAACAGTCACTTGTTAGGAAGCACACCCTACCCAACAACAGCAGAATGCATTTTCTTCTTCTCAAGTGCACATGGAACACCTTCCAGATAGATCATATGTTAGGTCATAAAATAAAAGACTGAAGTCATACAGAGTATCTTCTCTGAGCACATGAAATAAAATTAGAAGGGAATCTGGAAAATTCATAAATATAGAGAAGTTAAACAGCACATCCTTAAATAACGAATAGGTCAAAGAAGAAATCACAAGGGAAAATAGACAATACTTTGAGATGAAGACACACAAAACATACCAAAACTTATGGGATACAGTACTCAGAAGAAAATTTATAGCTGTAAAGGCATAAATTAAAAAAGAAAAAAAGATCTCAAATCAACTTACTTCAAAGTCAGTTGAACTTCCACCCTAAGAAACTAAAAAAAAGAGGGGTGCCTGGATGGCTCAGTCTGTTAAGAGTCTGACTCTTGATCTTAGCTCAGGTCTTGATCTCAGGGTCATGAGTTCAAACCCTACATTGGGCTCCATGCTGGGTGTGGAGCCTGCTTCAAAAGAAAGAAAGAAAAGAAACGAAACTGAAGAAAGAACAAACTACACCCAAAGCTAACAGAGGCAAGGAAATAATAACAATTAGAGTGAAAATGAACAAAATAGAGAAAAGAAAAACAACAGGATCAATGAAACTAAAAGTTGATCCTTCAAAAAGATCAAGAAAATTAACACACTGTTAGCTAGACCAAGAAAAAAGAGAGAGAAGACTCAAATGACAAAAATCAGGAATGAAAGTGGGGAGTCAACTAATAACTTTACAGAAATAAAGAGGATTATATGAGAATACTGCGAACAATTGTATGTCAACAAATTAGATAAAATGAACAAACGTCTGGAAAGACACAAATTACCAAAACTGACTCAAGAAGAAATAGAAAATCTAAATGGACCCATGACAAGTAAATACACTTAAGTGGTAACCAAAAAAATTTCCATAAAAGAAGAGCTCAGGACCAAAAGACTTCACTGGTAAATTCTATCAAACATTTAAAGAATTAATACCAATCCTTCTCATTCTTCCAAAAAATAGAAGAGAAGGGAACATTTCTTAACTCACTTTGCAAGGCCACTGCTACTCTTAAAAGCAAAATAAAGATGATATAAGAAAAGAAAACTACAGACCAATATTCCTTATGACTACAGATGCAAAAATCCTCAACAAATACTAGCAAACCAAATCCAATAGCATATTAAAAGGATCATACACTGGGGTACCACATGATCTACTCAATTAATACAGAAAAAGCACTTCACAAAAACCCAACACCCTTTCATGATAAAAAAAACATTTAGGAGTAGAAGGGAACTTCCTCAACTAATACTGGTGCATCTATGAAAAACCCACAGCTAACATCATGGTTAACAGTGAAAGGGGGGCTTGGGTGGCTCAGTTGGTTAAGCGTCCAACTTCGGCTCAGGTCGTGATCTCACGGTTCGTGGGTTCGAGCCCCGTGTCAGGTTCTGTGCTGACAGCTCAGAACCTGGAGCCTGTTTCAGATTCTGTGTCTCCCTCTCTCTCTGCCCTTCCCCCACTCATGCTCTGTCTCTCTCTGTCTCAAAAAATAAATAAACTATTAAAAAAAAAAAAAAAGGAAAGACTGAAATCGTGCCCTAAGATCAGGAGCAAAAACAAGGATGTACATTCTTGCCACTTCTATTCAGCACTGTTCTGAAAGTTCTACATGGGGAAATTGAGCAAGCAAAAGAAATGAAAGGCATTCAAATTGGAATGGAAGAAGTAGAACTCTGTATTTGCAGATGACATGACCTTATATACAGAAACTTCTAAAGAATCCTTAAAAACCTGTAACAGGTATTAAACAAGTTTGGCAAAGTTGCAGGATGTAAGATCAATATACACTAGCAATGAACAATCCAAAAATCAAATTAATTTTTAAAATTCCATTTATGATAGCATCAAAAAGAATAAAATACTTAGGAATAAATTTAACTAAGAAACCAAGAATTGTACACTGAAAACTAGAAGACAGTGTTGAAGACATTAAAGAAGACCTCACAATTCATGAGTTTGAGCCCCACATCGAGCTCTGCACTAACAGTGTGGAGCCTGCTTGGAATTCTCTCTCTCTCTTTCTCTCTCTCTCTGCCCCTCGCCTGCTTGCTCTCTCTCTAAAAATAAATAAAATAAAAAATAAAAATAAAAAAGATCTGGGGCACCTGGGTGACTCAGTTATTTAAGCATCCAACTTTTGATTTCGGCTCAGCTCATGATCTCATGGTTCGTGAGTTCGAGCCGCACGCTGGGCTCTGCGCTGGCAGCAAAGAACATGCCTAGGATTCTCTCTCTCCCTTCCTCTCTCTCTGCCCTCCCTTGCCTCAAAATAAATAAGTTAACTTAAAAAATAAAAAAAAAAAGAGGGGCTCCTGGGTGGCTCAGTCAGCTAAGTGTCCGACTTCGGCTCAGGTCATGATCTCGCAGTCCGTGAGTTCGAGCCCCACATCAGGTTCTGTGCTGGCAGCTCAGAGGCTGGAGCCTGTTTCAGATTCTGTGTCTCCCTCTCTCTCTCTGCCTCTCCCCGGCTCATGCTCTGTCTCTCTCTCTGTCTCAAAAATAAATTAATCCTCCCCCCAAAAAAAGAAAGAAAGAAATTAAGGAAGACCTAAAAAAAAGGCACTCTGTGTTAATGGACTGGAAGAATTAATAGTGTGAAGATGGCAACACTCTCCAAATTCTACAGATTGAATGCATTCCTTATCAAAACTAAATACTATTTTTACTGAAATGGACAAGCTATTCTAAAATTCATAGGGAATTGCAAAGAATACCAACAGCCAAAATGATCTTGAAAAAGAAGCACAAAATTAGAGAACTTACTTCCGTCCTAATTTTAAATTTACTACAAAGTTACAGTAATCAAACAATGTGGTACTGGCATAAGGACAGATCAATGGAATAGAACTGAGAGTGCAGAAATAAACCCATACATTCATGATCAATATTTTTGACAAGGATGCCAAGACTACTCAAGGGGAAAAGAATAGTCTTTTCAACAAGTAGTGCTTGTTATATCCATATGTGAAAGAATAAAGCTGCGCTCATCTCACACCATATATAAAAATTAACTCAAAAATGGGCCCCCGGGGTAGCTCAGTTGGTTGGGCATCTGAGTCTTGATTTCGGGTTGGGTCATGATCTTATGGTTCGTGTGTTTGGGATTCTCTCTCTCCTCTCTCTCTCTGCCCCCCCGCCCCACTCTCTCTCAAAATAAATAAATAAACTTAAAAAAAATTAATTCAAAATGGATCAAAGACCTAAATGTAAGAGCTAAAACTATTAAAATCCTTAGAAGGAAACATAGGTATAATCTTTGTGAATTTGGATTAAGCAACAGTTTCTTAAGAACACCAAAAGCACAAGCAACAAAAAAGGATAAATTGGATTTCATCAAATTTAAAAACTTTAGTGCATCAAAGGACATGATCAAGAAAGTAAAAAGACAACCCTGAGAGCAGAAAAAAATTTGCAAATCATATACCTGACAAGGGCCTAGTATTCAGAATATACAAAACAATCTTAGAACTGAACATCAAAAAGACAAGAACCCAATTAAAAAATGGGTAAAGGACTTAGACACGTCTCCAAAGAACATATACAAATGGCCAATAAGCACACAAAAAGATGCTCAATATCATGAGTTATTAGAAAAATACAAATAAAAACCACAATGAGATAGAACTTTATAGTAGGATGGGTATAATACAAAAAAAAAAAAAAAAAAAAAAAGGAAAATAACAAGTACTGGCAAGGACATGAGAAACCGGAACCTTCATACATTGCTGGTGAGAATATAAGATGGTGCAGTTACTGTGGAAAAGTGTGGTGGTTCCACTAAAAGTTAAATATAGAATTATCATATGACCCAGCAATTCTACTCCTAAGTACGTATATCAAAGAGAAATGAAAATATACAACTACACAAAAACATACATGAATGTTAAAAGCACCTATTCAAGGGCACCTGGGTGGCTCAGTTGGTTAAGCATCTGACTTTTGATTTCAGCTCAAGTCATGATCTCATGATTCGTGGGATCTAACTATGAGTTGGGCTCTGCACTGACAGCACAAAGCCTGCTTGGGATTCTCTCTCTCCCTCTCTCTCTCCCTCTCCCCTGCATGCTCTCTAAATAAACAAACAAACAAATAAGTATTAAAAAAAATTTTAAAGCAGCAATTTATAATAGCTGACCCAAATGTCCACTAACTGATGAAAGAATCGATAAACAAAATGTAGTCTATCCAGCCAGTGGAGTATTATTCAGCCATTAAAAAGAATGAAGTGGGGCACCTGGGTGGCTTAGTTGGGGTTAAGCATCCGACTCTTGATTTTGACTCACTTCATGATCTCACAGTTCGTGGGTTCAAGCCCCACTTCAGGCTCCATGATGATAGTGTGGAGCCTGCTTGGGATTCTCACTCTCCTCTCTTTGCCACTCTCTCTCTCAAAATAAATAAATAAACTTAGAATAAATAAATAATAAAAGGAATGAGCAGTGACACATGCTAAACATTCATTCAACATGAATGAACCCTGAAAACATTACACTAAGAAGCCAGACTACATAAAGCCAGGTATTGTACAACTCCATTTATATGAAAGAGCCAGAATAGGCAAACCCACAGAGGCAGAAAGTAGATTGGTGGTTGCCACGGGTTTGGGGGAGGGGGAAACGGGAGTGACTACTTAATGGGTACAAGGTTTCTCTTTGGAATGATGAAAATATTCTGGAATTAAACAGTGTTGATGGTTGCAAAACACTGTAAATATTCTTAAAACCACTGAATTGTATCCTTTAAAATGATTAAAATGGTAAATTTTATGTTATGTGAATTTTATCTTAATTAAGAAAAAAAATCACTAGAGCTGGAAAATAGATTAGACTCCTCTGCTCCTTCCCTAGAGATTCTGAATCCATGTTTCAAAGCAAAACCAGATATGTAGATATTTTTTTAAATGTATGTTTATTTTTGAGAGAAAGAAAGCACAAGTGGGGGAGGGACAGAAAGAGAAGGAGACAGGATCCAAAGCAGGCTCCATGATGATAGCAGAGAGAGCCTGATGTGGGGCTCGAACTCAGGAACTATAAGATCATAAGCTGAGCTGAAGTCGGATGCTTAACCAACTGAGCCACACAGGCGCCCCTAGATATTTTTTAAGTCTTCCTAATTCTTTTTTATGTTTTGCTTTTTTTTTTTTTTTTTTTTTTTTTTTGAGAGAGAGAGAGAGAGAGAGAGCGATCACATGCCGGCATGCGCGCCTGAGCGGGGGAGGGCAGAGAGACAGGGAGACAGAGGATCTGAAGCGGGCTCTGCGCTGACAGGCTGACAGCAGCAAGCCTGATGTAGGGCTCAAACTGATGGACCTTGAGATCATGACCTGAGCCAAAGTTGGACGTTCAACCGACTGAGCCACCCAGGTGCCCCTGCCCCTTTTCCGTCTTTCTTTAAAGTTCATTTATTTATTAGAGAGAGAAAGATAAAGTGGGAGCAGTGGGGATAGAGAGACAAAGAGAGAGAGAATCCCAAGCAGGCTCCATACTGTCAGCACAGAACCAGCCCAACACAGGGCTCGAACCCATAAACCGGAACGTAAAAGCATGACCTGAGCCAAAGTCAAGAGTGCAACACTCAACCGACTAAGCCACTCAGGTGCCCTTCCTAATTAATTCTAATGCATGGTTTGGGAAATCTCTGCTTTAGTTAGTAAATTCTCCTAGTGCCAGTGAGTTCAAAATGCATTCATTCAATAAATATTTATTAAAAGCCTACTATGTATAGGTCCTACTAGGTACCAGAGGATACAGCAGGGAGAAAACAAAGTCCCTTTTCTCACGGGCTTTACATTCCTGAGGGGGAGACAGTAAACAAACATAAAATACATTTTAACTTCCAAAACCTTTCAATAAATACACAACTCCCTCATTTCTTTATTTATCCCCTTGTTAATCAAGCAGGACTCTGGGCCAGCTAAATCATTAAAATGAGGCAACTGTCCTCAATGAATGGGTGCATCCCCTTTATTAAATACACAGCTCGGTACAGCCAGTGCCACCGGGAGGTGTCAGCTTGCCACCAGGTTCACAACTTCACACTTCCCTGGAGGGCTTGCACAATGGGACTGTATTCCCAGACTTCAATATTAAGAAGTCAAAGCTCAGTATTATCCCTTTCAAAACCAAAGAGCAGTAACAGACTAAGCAGTTCTTGAGCACAAATATGTGCTATAAAAACAGAGATCAGCTTACCTGAGCGAAGGCCAAGTTCAGCACCGTTTCAGAGGCCAAGTACTGTAAGCGGTACTCCTTGGAGAGAGCCAGGGCCTGCAGGAGCACGGGCAGCGCGATGGTAGGGGAGGAAGATCGCCAGTACAGCTCGGCCACAGCCAGCAGGACGCTGCCCGCAAAGAGGAAGACACGGCATGAGGAGATCCAGCACAAAAGACCACCTGTAGGAGATGCTCAAGGGACCTCTCTTACCTGATCACCATCTCTGTATTCCTGATTTTCTGACAATGAATCAACAATTTTTGTAAAAGCTTGTGCGCCTCTGACATTTGGTTCTGAGCTTGTAGTACAATTGCTTTTCTGACACAGAAACAAAATAAACACGAACAATTATGCCGATGATTTGCCAGAGTTGCATGTATAGTCGCTTTCAGGGTTTGAATCTCTACATCCTCAATTAGACTGTAAACCTCCCAAGGGGAAGAACTTTGCCTGATACAATTTTTATTAAAAGAGGAAAAAACGAAGTGTGAGTGTGTGTAAGCACATGTGTATACACCCAACCCGCCTCCCCCCCCACACACACGCAAGAAAAAGAAGTCTGAAACTATAGCTGTTAAAATGTTTGTGATTATCTGTGGGTGATACTTATTTTCTCCATATTACTCATCTTTATTTTCTAATTTCCTGTAATAAGTAGAAAAGAAAAGTTTTTTCCTAAGCTGAAGTTAAAAATTAAACACACAAAACAAGTAAGAATAAAGCCATTTGAGAATTACCTTAATCTGGGGCTGGAGTTTTCAAAGTTTCTCACCTGTACACACCCTCTGTGCTGTTAAGAGCTGTGATTCCTGTAACAAGTGAATCAGCCAAATGGTATTTGCCATCATTCATTGCTCTGTCAAACTGTATTTTTTGATCACATAGCATCCATAGCTAAGAAGAAAAAAAATTTTGAGAATAAAATGCAAGTGTTCACCTCATTATTCAACAGAGATATAAAAATATTTTAACATTTTTGAGACTTAAACATTTTTCATAAATATTTCAAGGATATAAAAAAAGCCCTAAGAATAAAGTAACAAACACATGTGTGCCAATCACCAACTTTGTCAAAACACATTTTGCTTCATTTGCTTCAGATATTAGTGCATACTGATGACATCCTTTGCAAATTCCATTCCCCTCTTTCTTTGTCCTAAGTAAGCACCTGGGGTGCCTGGGTGGCTCAGTTGTTAAGTGTCTGACTTCAGCTCAGGTCATGATCTGACGGTTCGTGAGTTTGAGTCCCGCATCGGGTAAACACGAGCCCCACTTCTCTCTCTCTCTCTCTCTCTCTCTCTCTCTCTCTCTCAAAAACAAACAAATGAATAAAACCAAAGTAAGCACCTGATTTGGTGTTTATCATTCCCATTTACATTTTTATACTATTACAGCATATATTCTTACTCTTAAACAATATATAGTATGATCTTGCACATTTTTAAATTTTGCATAAAGTAAATACCTCTGTACCTTATGCATCCTTTGACAACTTGTTCTTAAGCTCAACAGTATTTTTCTGGGACTTGCATGTTAATACTCTAGTAGTACTAGGAATACTCTAGTAGCTCTAGTTCATCCTTTCCACTAATAGATAGGTCTCAGTTATATGAGTATCTGTTCTCACATTGGTGAGTATTTAGGTAGTGCCAATTTTTCACTCTTCTGAACAATGCTGCAATCAACATTCTTGTGCATTCTCTGCTGGTGCAAGAGTTTATGCCAGGTCTACAGCAAGAGTTTATGCCAGGTTTATGCCAGGAAACATGGGTAGAGGACATACTCATCTTCAATTCAATACAGAGCCCATTTGTTCTTCAAGTGGGTTACACCAAATTACACTTCCCACCAGTAATATGACATTACTTGTCACTCCTCATCCTCACCAACACTTGGTACTGTCAGATATTCTACCTTTGGCCAATCTGACAGGTATGAAATATCTCATTACTGTTTCCACTTGTACTTCCCTGATTGCCAGCCAGGCTGACCATCTTGTCATATACGTACTGGCCACATATGCTTTTTCTGTGAACTGTGAATTGTCCTTTTTTTTTTCCTTAAACAGTTAGAACTGTCCCCAAAACTGTTCCATTGCATTAGCACTGCCACAGAACCACCTTAATTCTTTCTTTCCCACATCATCCTTAGGTGCTATCTCCTATCTTCTATCTTATGTGCAGACCACCTTTCCAGCTGGGCACTTTGAATTCAGACCATAGGCTGCTGAAGACAGCGATGAGGCCCGAGCACACTTCACATGCAGAGGGGCACCCACACTATAGCCAATGCCATGGAGCCAACAGCCCGTAGGAGTGGCAGCCTCAGGGACTGGCACTAGGAGAGTCCCAGGCCATAGTCTCTTAGGATTTCAAATTCTCTAATCCATTGAAGACTAAACTTGCAAAGGGAGGGAAGAAACCTGTAACAGTTTTCTCAGCCCCATTAAAGATGGATAAAGTACAATAAGGAACACAGGGCCTGGGACTGCTTTATAAAACTAATTCAATTCCCTCTGGGTACCACATCTTCCCAAAAGGTTATTTAATTCTGGGAGGAAGAGATTAGAGTTGCCAAGTAAGAGAGACAGCACCACAGTGAGACCTAATTCTTGATCTGTCCATGGAAATGGATGATTTCTTTTCTTATTTCCGTACAGTTGGAGATATAAGGAATACTAACTTAAAACCATGAAGACAGAAAGAAAAAAAAGTTCCCTAAATAAACCTTTAAATCTTTATCAGAGTTTATTTCTCTGCCTTCTTTTTTTTCTTTAATGTTTGTTTATTTTTGAGAGAGAGAGAGAGCACGCGCAAGCAGGGGAGGGGTAGAGAGAGAGGGAGACACAGAATCCCAAGCAGGTTCCGGGCTCTGAGCTGTCAGCACAGAGCCCAACATGGGGCTCAAACTCATTAACTGTGAGATCATGACCTGAGCCAAAGTCAGACACTTAATCCAATGAGCCACCCAGGCATCCCTCTGCCTTCTTTTTTTTTAAGTTTATTTATTTATTTTGAGTGTGTGAGAGAGAGAGCACAAGTGTAGGAGAGGCAGAGAGAGAGGGAGAGAGAGAATCCCAAGCAGCCCCTGTGCTATCAGCATGGAGTCTGACCTGGGGTTCAATCCCACAAACCCTGAGATCATGACCTGAGCTGAAATCAAGAGTCAGACACTTAAATGACTGAGCCACCCAGGCGTCCCTTCTCTGCCTTGCACAGAGCTTAGGGCCTGGTACACACCTATATTGACTTCAATGCACAGATGACACAGCAAGGAACAAAGACATGAGGAACTGATGGGAGACCCAAAATATTCCACTCTGACAACAATACACTAAAAATGGTCTCTTCGGAAATAAATTGGATGCCATGCAAAAGTCAGATTACCTGGGCATGCTGACTATTTGGCGGGAATCGTTCCTTCAAGTGTTTCAACACTTCCGAAGCTGCAGCAAAACAGCCCTAAGTAGAAACACATGAATTGATGAGCACACCTGTGCTGAAACCACATCTGCGACATCACTCATAGGATGGTGCTAGGATTCACCTGCTTGTGGTGCAGCACCCTGGAAGACATGAAGCTGGGATTATCATCCATCAGCGGGTCATTTTTTTTTTTTAGGTTCTAGTATATTTTGTTCATTAAAAAATTATTTAATTTTTTAAGTTTATTTTTGAGAGAGAGAGAGCGCGCACAAGCAGGGGAGGGGTAGAGAGAAGAGGGAGACACAGAATCCGAAGCAGGCTCCAGGCTCTGAACAAGTTATATCATCATAGTATTTTATTAGGTAAATGAACTATGACACATCAAAATGACCTCCTAGTTTGGGATAGTTTGGTCGTTTCTAATTTCTTCCATTTTAAGGATGCTACAGTGAATACCTTGGTGCACACATCTTTGTGTAACTGTCCCATTTGTCCAGTCCTTTCCTTAGGCTGAGACCTTTGAAGTGGAACTGCCTGGTCAAATGGTAGGCACTCCTAAGCCCTGTGATATACATTGCTAAATTACCCTCCAGAAATCTATGCCTTTCTCCTACCACAATATTTAAGCATTGACTATTTGATTGGTGAAACTAGTATTTCACTGAATTAATCTGAATTTCTTTAATGACTAGATTGAAAATTTTTCATGTTTTCTGGTCACTTATATTTTTCTCTGTGAATACATGTTCACGTCTTTTTTTTATACCTTTATGTTCTTGTGTTTCTTATTGACTCCAAAAGCTTTCCAACGTGTCCCAATCCTGCGATTAGATGATATACCTTCTGTCCGCATAGAAGCTCAGTGAGACTGAAAGTGAACTTTCTTTTTTTCAATGTTTTTTATTTATTTTTGAGAGAGAGAGAGAGAGAGAGACAGAGTGAGCAGGGGAAGGGCAGAGAGAGAGAGGGAGACACAGAATCCAAAGCAGGCTCCAGGCTCTGAGCTGTCAGCACAGAGCCCAATGCAAGGCTTGAACTCACGAACCACGAAATCATGACCCAAGCGTAAGTCGGTCGCTTAACCGACCGAGCCACCCAGGCACCCCTGAAAGTGAACTCTTATGTGAAGTAAATTAAGGAGAAATTACACTGAATTATAATAAAAGGTCAGTAATCTTTTTATTCTTATTATTTTAAACGGCCAATCTTGCCAATTATTTCCATTGACTGCCAGAGGGAGTTGGGCATGTGGATCAAGATGGGCTGCCAAAACTTTAGGCCAAGTAGAGAGACACACATTGCAGTATCCCCCCACACCCCCCCCCCCCGAGACCCGCCTCTCCTTAGGCTGGAAGAAGAATACCGGATGGTCTAGAATCACACAAAAAGAGCGAGGGGGCTGTCTGTCTCAGTACTTCCTCTGGGTTACAGGAGGAAGGTCAGCATCAGCAATTCAGACCCTGTAACTTTTGTAGGTTCACTCACGCTCAAGTCACTGCCATACCAAAGCACCCAGTTTATTTGGAGGTCAATCTCAGAACACAATTTGAAGTACACATAAAGGAAATGAAAGAGCAAATGGAGACTCATGATAAATCTGCCTTCTCCACAGTTGGCCAACTCAATTTCACAGGTGCCTCTCTAACGTGTATAATTAAAAATGTGACAATCATCACCCCTGTGTGTATAGCTACCTGGTTGATGTTCTAATACTAGAAAAGTCTTTCCAAGACAGGTTGAGGAAAAGGGGGGAAGTGACTGAATTGAAATTAAGTAGCCACTGCCTGTGTTGTAGCTGTGCGATCCTAACGCTTCCCAACACATCCTGGCCACCGGGGCCAGGCAACGATGGGTCAGCAGGTTTTTCACGTAAGCCTAGGGATGGATGTAAGGGAGATGAAGATGGAAATACTAATACAGATCCAAACAGCAAGAAAAATCCCCCAGGAAAAATCACAGACCTCTAATAACTAGCCTTGAGCCAAGTCCAAGATTTTTGTAAGGTAGTTTTTCAGTCCAGAAGGAAAAAAAAAATCATTTCTACCCTACATAACTCAAAAGGAATTGAAAGGAAGTTACCCACTGTGTAAGGTTGGGATCAGTGGGGAGAATCTGACTTCAAACAGCCATATGGGAAAACTTAAAGTGATTGAATTGTATGGCGTGTGAATTCTATCTCAATAAAGTTGTTGGGGGGAAAAATGTCACAGGAGGCTCACACCAAATACTTAACTAAAGGTTCACTGACTCATTCATTACCAGATGCTCCACTTAACCATGGGTACCAGGAGAGTAAAAGAGGAGATGTTAAAGAGGTTCCAGTGCCATTAGGGGGGGAGGCGGGGACAAGAATGAGATGAACGTGCAGATTCCTGGGGGAAAGCAAACAGCAAGTGCAGCTGGCTGCTCTTTTGATGTCAGAGAGTGTGGGCGGTGCTTCCCAGGTGCAGGAAGAAGGCAGCTGATGAAGGTGCATGTGGGACCCATCAGCCAGAGCCCATCCATCCCCTTTGTCTCCACAGATACTGAAAGGATAGTAAAATGCTAAAATAAGTTTAGTAGAGGAAAGTATTTACAGGCTTCTGAAAGGGTGGACACCATCCAAAGATCCTCGGGCTGCAGATTAGGGAACATTGAGTGCTATCATACAACCTAACAATAATGGACGCCACAGAGAAGTGGAGAAATGTTATACGATCATTTCCCTTGGAAATGCACTTATAGCCAAGGAGAAATGTTATACGATCATTTCCCTTGGAAATGCACTTATAGCCAAGGGAGTGTTAGTGAGGTAGAGCGCTTGGGTAGAGGTTTCCCTGACTTCTTTCCCATGAAAGGAGACATTTTGGAGCAAAGGAGAGAGAAAGCCTAGAGCAGCATGAGAGACCCTTTAATCAATCCCCTAAAAACACAATCATGTAAAATTACAAGGTTACATCCAATTCCCACTGTCCTTCTTAGGAGCCAATCAGACTTGGCTGGAGACTTAACATTAACTGGTATGGATATAGGACTTAGCTCCCTGGATCTCAGTTTCTTGTTCTGTGAAATGGGGAGAGTAATAAGGCTGAGAATAATGGAGCTGTTATAAGGATTCGGTAAGATAATACAAGTAAAAACCCAAGCACAGGGCCTGGCACAGAACAAAGGTACATCAAACATCAGCTATTACCATTTTAGCAATACTTCTATCATGCTTTCCCAGCTCCTACAAACATGCATAGCTTACTACCTTAAATTTCAAAGACTCCTTTTTATTCCATTTGTTACATGGAAAAATAGCTGACCTCTTATTCCCCTCACTGATGCCACAAGAGATCCCAAGTTCAACAAGCTTTGTAGACTCCACACTCAGTCCATCTCCACTGATGGAATTTTACCCTTTCAGCCTCCTACGTCCAACCAGACCTGTCCAACACATACCCAGTGCTCTTCTCGAACAGCAGAGGTAAGAAACAGCGGGACGCCCACTGCTCCGGGAGCATGGAGGCCCAGCCACCTGCCTACCTGCTCCGCATGCAGCTCTGCGAGATGGCAGAGGGCGACGGCAAACGACTCTGTGTTGTTCTGCTGCACGCCCGCATTCACCGACTCCAGACTGTTCATGCTCAGCAACATCTGGGCTTGCTGCAGGGCCATGGTGCTGGGTGAGGACACGGACAGGAATTCCCCTCAGTCGAGAGACCCAGGCTGCCCCTCAGCCACACCCCACAACTACTTTAGTGAAAATAAAAGGGAGTTAAGGCCCTCTGCAGGCTCTGGCTTAACAGGAGTGGCTGCCTCCCACCTTCTGCCACGGGGAAAGCAGAAAAGCACCCTGGGTGTGCAGCCCCAAAGGAAACATGGAGAGGTCATGGCACAATCGGAAAGTTCCAAGCCGCAGACCCCCCTCCCCCGCCACCCAACTGCCTCTAATTTTCCCTGTGGTCACAGTGTGTTAATTAGTTTCATGGATAAATTCAGACCCGATGCCATCCTGGCACCAGCTACTTGGGCAATGCAAGCAGTGGCCAGTGTTCGCAGCTGTCTCAGAGCACGTCATGCCAAAAAATCATCTCAAGCACAAAAACAAGACTGGCAAAGGAGGCACTTCCTTTCATTAGCGAATTCCTAGAAAGAATAGATTGTCTAGGTGGGAGGTGAGATAGTGAAAGGGCTCCAGGATTCAAAACCTGGTTCATGAAGTTGATTTCCAAGCCAAACGAGGCCAAATGGAAAATTAAACCTGGGACTAGAGACACTTCAGAGAACACACCTTGGTTAACAGGGAAGCTCAACCTGAGCAAACGTGGCCCATGCCTCCTGTGGACAGGAAGAGACATTCCAGAGATTCCCATCTCAGACCCCAGGGGCATGGTGCTAGGAGTCAGACCGCCCAGGTCTGAGTCTTGGCTCTGTCACTTGCTAACGACATTTGTGATCGTGGGCAGACCAGATGTGTGAACCTGGGAGCTCACTGACCAGTTACCTCGAAGAGTAGTTGGGAGGAAAAAATACGAACGAGCATAGGGAAGAATGCTACGAAGACTGTGCAAAGTACAAAGTGTTTTAAATCTACAAGCATTTTCTTTAACCCCCTGCACGAACAACTTTCATCCAACCGGGAAATGACTTGCCCATTTGGCCTTTCATAGGAATCACTCTGCTAGCTTCTGCTCCTCGATGGAAGGATTCATGCCCCTTCGGCCTTGACGGTTCGCTTGAAGACCCACCTGCGGCCATAGAGTCTCCAGATGGCCGTTTTCTGTGCAATGCTGATATCGATGAGCTCTGACAGGCTGTGTTTCCAGTGTAGGAGGTCAGAGTCCTTTAGGGCATCCATCAGTTTGTTTGCCGTCTTCCCAGCAAAAGCCCTCTGCTGAACGAGGGACTGGATTCCCAGGGAGGCGAGGTACTAAGGGGACAGATATACCCACGATGCAAGGTAGAGATTACATGACGGAATTTGTTTTGGTCTTCAGAAATGTGGCATATTTCACATTTTAGCACACGTAAACTGACAGTATTATTTAAAAGGAAAATATCTGACCCTAATCCATATGAAATGTGTTCCCAAAAAATTGGAGAAGGAAGAGAGGCGGATGGTATACCTGGAAGAGCCAGGGCTTTGACATGAAAGGGGCTTGGACTTAAACACTGTCTCTGCCATTTATTCTGTGACCCAAGGGTCAGTTAGCTTCATAGTCAGACTCAGCTTCCTCATCTGTAAAATGGGCATCAACTCTATCATAAAAAAATATTGTAAGAATTAAAATAAAATAGTGTGTGTCAAACAGTGCCAGGCACATTATGGAGTAGGAGATTTTTTTAAAGGATGCCTATTATGAACATAATTATCTTTTCATTAATTTCTGGTATAATTTTCAAAGATGAAAGCACAACTTAAAAAAGTCAGCTTAGGAACACCTGGGTGGCTCAGTCGGTTAAATGTCAGACTCATGATTTCAGCACAGGTCACGACCTCACAGTCCGTGGGATGGAGCCCCACGTCAGGCTCTGTGCAATAGCACAGAGCTTGCTTGGGATTCTCTCTCCTCTCTCTCTGACCTTCCCCAGATTGTGCTCTCTCGCTCTCTCTCTTTCTCTCACACTCTCTCTCAAAATAAATAACTTAAAAAAAAAAAAGGTAAGCTTAAATTCATAACAAAAAGTACTTACGAAGTCTATCATTTATTTTAAGGGGCACCTTACTTTTCTCATTATAATCAATTCTATAGTTTCCTTTCCCAAAATGAGTCAAATGGACAATTTACAGATTTAAAAAGCTACACAGGGTGTCAACTGTACTTTAATTTAAAAATAACATATACATTAAATTATTATGTATATTAGGACCTTGCTGCAAACCTCACGAGATGGAATGCTTCAGCAGTCTCGCTACCCATCAGGCAGCTGTCAGCATATGTTTTTGAGACAGAAGAAGGTTCTCTGAGCAACAGTAATCTAGATTCTGACTGTCATTACTACTACATGTGTGGAGATTATGCCCTTTCATTGCCCCTGAGTATTTATCACCAAGGACTATAATTCAGGTCGTTTCCTGTCACTCAAAATAAGAAAGGACAAATGTGCCTGTCAGGTTTACTGGTTCCTGGCTTTGTTTACTCTTAGAACAAGGATCAGCAAACGTGTTCTATAAAGGGCCAGGTGGTACATAATTTAGGCTTTGTGGCCACATTTGGTCTGTCACATACTCTTCTTTGTTGTTGTTGTTGTTGTTGTTGTTGTTGTTGTTACCCCCAACTGTTTAAAAATGTAAAACCCATTCTTAGCTTTGGGACATATAAAAGCTGTCAGCAAGCCAGATTTCGTCCATGGGCTGTAGAGTTTGCCAATCCCTGATTTAAAAATAAGTCTTTCGGGAGGGGAAGGAGGAAAAAGAGTTAGGGAGAGGGAGGGAGACAAAACACGAGAGACTCTTGAATACTGAAAACAAACTGAGGGGGGAAGGGGAAGGGGGAAAGGTAAAGGGGGGGTAATGGTCTTGGTGGAGGTCACTTGTGGGGAAGAGCACTGGGTGTTATATGGAAACCAACCTGACAATAAACTATAAAGGTTAAAAAAAAAAAAAAAAAGTCTTTCCTGAAAGTTTTCTAAGTAAATATGTGGAAGTCAATGTTGATCAATAAACTAAACAAGGACCTCATCAAATTGATAAATGGGACTTTTATAGATGTTATTAAGATAAAGGGAGCAGAGAGAAACCCATCAAATACAATTTAGTGATTTGATTAATAATTAAGGTCATATGAAACTACCAAGAATAAAACCACACCACTTATTTAAATAATCTCACAGGGAGATGAGCCTTACCGGTAACCCAAAATGTACTGCCTTCTTCACAGAATGCTCTAGCAGGACATAGCTATCGGATCTCTTCTGCCCCAGGACATACAGCCAGCTCTGGTAGGAGAAATCATCAGAATATATTCTAACTATAAAAATGCTTCATGTTCTACTCAAGCATCAGTGTGGTTATAAGAAAGATTTAACAAGACACCAGACAAATCCTCTAAAATTCTGTTTCATGAAGTATGAACCTAAATGAAAACCGTTGAACACGTTTAAACTGTCAGACTGAAATAAACAAGGCATCGATCTTCACCTCTGACAGTAGTGAGTGGCAAGTATTCCAGGAAAAAAAAAAACCATGAAGCGCCCATATGGCCTTTAATTGAGAAATCGAGATTCTCAGGGACTGTTAAATGTAAGTCTGTGTTCTATCTATGCTTGGTGTTTACGCTTTCACAAGAACGATGTCGCATCCAGTTAGTAGGTGCTGTATACACCTATACACCTTTTTGTTAATGCCAATGTTTAATGTGGTAGCTTTGCAATAATATCTGTAGATAAGAAATTCCCCCTCAAAGCAAAATAGAGATTGGGAATTAAGAAAGATAATAATGATGGGTTGCCTTTTCTGCATTCCCACAACCACCTAATTAGTTTCCCTTCATTGCTAGGGACCTTCCAACGGCAAAACAACCCATTTCGAATGGGCCCTTCAGGAGGCCAACTCAACTCAGGGGCAGAACTTCTGAGACAGAAGGGGATGGCTCACCAAGCAGTGCTGTAGACACACGTGATCGTTGGACTCCTGGGCAATCCTAATCGCCTCCTGCAGGGCGAGCTCTGCCTGCTGACTAGAGACAGATTGAACATTAATAACTCCTTAACAATCACAAACATATTCAAGCATCTTAACAGGAAGCATCTGTATAGTAATTCATCTGAGGTTGGAAGTCGTAACAATGAGCTTATTCCCTCCGAGGCACTTCCTCCCCAGCAGCGAGAAACATTAACAGACGAGACACAGACCAGGTCCGTTCCAAGGTGGATTTCTACTACAAAGGGCAAGGAAGGGCTTTTCTTGATCTCAGCTCCTAAGATTTTTATTTTAGCTGTCTACTGCTAGGAGGATGCACAAGGAGAGGATACAGTATTTCACTTTTCACTACACTCCCTTCTGCCTTACGTGAATTTTTTTTACAATAGCATTTGATAATTTTGTATTTTTTCAAAACTAGTTTTAAAAAGTGTTTTGAGGACACTTATTTCTCAGATTTTTTTCTTGCTGACGTGGTTCCCCTCCATCTGGGAGATTTGCCCTAATCTCAAGATCTGCAGAAATTCAGCCAACTCTCCGTGGCCCTACTGAGCTCTCACCTCTGAAAACACCCATAGAAATGCAATCTGCAACCCACCTTGTAGTGCTTAATTAAATACTACTGTTTATCATTTTCTACTTATTTAATCCATACTAATTTTATCTCTTCAACTACTTTATAAGCCTGGAGAGGGCGAGCTCTTAAACTTTGGGTTTCCCAGTGGCAAGTCACAGAAAAGAACTTCATAAATGCAGAGTTACCAAAGACCTCAAAATAGAATCAGAAATTCTATGGGTATCACTTATTTAGGAAATATTTACATAAAGAATTTTCTTTCAACTCGAGCATCAGCCTCACACAATCCATTTTAATTGGGGAGAGCTGATGTGTTCCTCAACAATTACTTGTTTGAATAAAGAAACCAGATACATTTACCAAAAGGTAGATCCCCAGGTAGATTAAAGACTGCTTTAAATTTCTATCCAAATATTAAGTTAGTAGGGGCGCCTGGGTGGCTCAGTCAGTTAAGCATCTGACTTCGGCTCAGGTCATGATATCACGGTTCATAGGTTCGAGCCCCGCGTCAGGCTCTGTGCTGACAGCTTGGAGTCTGGAGCCTGCTTCAGATTCTGTGTCTCCCTCTCTCTCTGCCCCTCCCCTGCTCTCACTCTTTCTCTCTCAAAAATAAATAGCATTATATGTACGTATATGTATATATACACGTATATATATGTATGTATATATATGTATACGTGTGTGTGTACACACACACACACACACACATACATTAAGTTAGTAGCGATTAGGGAGGGCTGACCTGCTACCTTATTAAACAGAAACTTACAAACTGAAGGAGTGATCTGTCCATATATCTGGAGAAGTGTCCCTAATGAAAACAACAGCACTCCTCAACCCTTTATCCTCATCTATCACCTGGATATATACTTATGTTTAGAGTTGTTTATGGCTTATCTCCCCCACTGGTAAGCTCTATGAAAACAAGGGTTTTCCCCCTCTTTTTTCACTACTGTATCCTCAGCATCTAGAACAGCCAGTACACCACAGATGTTCAATAAACAACTATAATGATTTTCAAGAAGTCTCCACAATCCTATAAGCTACATGACAGAGATGTATACAGGCCCACGGCTCCAGGACTAGAAACAAAGAAGCATGGGCCTGAGTACATTAACTAGCAATTAATTTCATGCAGTTAGCTGCCTGTCTGTTGATAATATTGTAAATATTAAGAAATTCTGCATATCAACAGATTATTTCTATCTAGGATGCAGGATACAAATTTCTAAACCCTAGCAGTAGCTGGTCTGAACACAGAAATCGGTTAATGGTAAATACTACAAGTAGTATTGCTATTTATTATGACAACTAAAAAATGAAAGGCCCTGATTAAGAGGTCATTAGAGCTGGGCAGACAAAAAGAAGTCGATTGTCAAAAGATAACATGCGATCTCATAAAATCATGGGTTGTGGAGCGGCCATGAACCTTTCTGAGTCCAACTCAGATTGGACTCAGAGTCCAATTCATCACATTGAATTGGACTCACAGTCCAATTCAATGTGATGCTTGAATTCCCTCACACAGACACCTCTGGTCTAGGCTGGAGCAGCCTGTTGGCCCTTCCTCAGGGCTTTGATGTGGGAAAACCCTCCTTATCACGAGCAAAGCACTGCCTTACTCTTGCACATCCTAGCTCGTGTTCTTCTCCAGGAGTCTAAGCTCTCTTCACATGACCTCTTACTACAGGAAGATGCCGAACACTTGCGTGGCTAAATCATTTTCTCTCCAGGCTCACCATTCGCATATCCTTCCCATACTGTTCATAAGACATGGCTTTGAACACCTATAAGGAGACTGTCCCCCACACAAGTGCCAGCCTGTCAATGTCCCTTTTAAGATGAGACAATCACAAATTACCAGAGGAGCACCTGGGTGGCTCAGTCACTTGAGAATCCTACTCTTGATTTCTGCTCAGGTCATGATCCCAGAATTGTGGGATCGAGCCCCACGTCGGGCTCTGCACTGGGCTTGAAGCCTACTTAAGATTCTCTCTCTCAGGGCGTCTGGATGGCTCAGTCGATTAAGCATCCAACTCCTGATTTTGGCTGAGGTAATGATCTCAGTTTCTCGAGTTTGAGCCAGAACCTGCTTGGGATTCTCCCTCGTTCTCTGCCCCTCCCCCACTCCTACTCTCTCAAAATAAATAAACTTAAAAAAAAGTTTGTCTCTCTCCCTCAGCCCACCTCCCCCACTCGCTTTCTCTAAAATAAAAAAAAAATAATATAAAAAATAAAAAATAAAAGAAATTAATAGAATTTTTGACCCATACAGCAAGGGGTAGAAGTCTCAACTCTTGAACTTTGGACACCATATTTCCATTAACATACCCTACAGTCTCTATTCATTTTTTTTAACTTATTTAATTTTTGAGAGAGAGACAGAGCATGAACAGGGGAGGTGCAGAGAGAGGGAGACACAGAATCTGAAGCAGGCTCCAGGCTGTCAGCACAGAGCCTGACGTGGGGCCTGAACGCACAGACTGAGAGATTGTGACCTGAGCTGAAGTTGGTTGCTTAACCGACTGAGCCACCCAGGCGCCCCTACAAAGATGCCTGTAGCAGAGACCACATTTCTCTCAAAGGGGAAAAAGTTACAGAGGCCAGGGAGACCCTTTCAATTAATAATTCCCTGCTTTTTCACCCTTATTCACATTATTTCATTGTTTTCAATGTTTCCAGGTTTTAAGGTTTCACTGACATAACTCTATTTACTAAATAATTGAGCAATTTTCCTATTTTTATTCATTAAAATCATAGGCATATCTTAGCCAATGGCATAAGCCAGTGTCACCTCACTGAGCTGCCTGAGTTCTGTCCAAAAGCACAAATATGTGGCTTTTAGTGAGCCGTATAGTGTTTTATACAGTAAAGGTATAACTTCCTTTTGGCTTTTTGAAATACTGAAAATAGCTTTTGTATCCCCATTATTACCTCCAAAAAATCCTTTTGGGACTCTCTGGCCTAATGACCTAATTTCCTTTTAATTCAATGGCTGTTGTTCTTAGAAGTAAGGAAAGAGGCCGTGCATTAGCCAGTAATGCTCACTAGTGACACCAGGGGGCAGACTGCTTAAGCAGAAGGTTTTCATTAACTGCTGTCCGGGGAGACTCCCTCTTGGGAAATTATTGACAAGTCCAGGTAGGACAGTAGGTATCTTTCTTTCTTTTCTTCTTCTTTTTTTTAATTTTTTTTATTTTTTTTTAAATTTATTTTGAGAGAGAACGCACAAGCAGGAGAAAGAGAGAAAGAGAGAGAGAACTCCAAGCAGGCTCTGCTGTCAGCACAGAGCCAGACGGGGGCTCAATCCCACCCGTGAGATCGCAGCCTGAGCCAAAATCAAAGGTTCCACGCTTAACTGACTGAGCCACCCAGGCGCCCCTTTTTATTTTTCAATACTGCATTTAGAACCCCCAACTCCATTAACATATGAGAGTTGATCTCTTCACTTTCCTCAGGAACAAAAACCTATCAACTCACTAGTGACCGAAGCGGCAGTGCAGGGCGGCCAGGTTCAGCGCGGCGTATCGCAGGCTCCGGCCGTATCCCTCCTCCCCGTTACTTTTGCTTTCAGCCCCAGTAAGAATCAGGCGATCAAAATAATGAAGGAGGCTGTGTGTTGAACTGAAAACATCTTGGACCCGGAGGTTGTTTAAGTAGCTGAGATAGTGCTGAAACAAGAAACAATCCACATATTTTAAATGTTCGGCTTCCTCCAGCTTGAGACTAGTACAGAGCATCCCACTAGCGGCAAATACCCGTGTCCCCCGACCCCGGTGCATGAGGGGTTAGTTTCATCTTTTCCCCACTGGCTGGATAAAGCAAGTTCAAGACACAGTGGTTTGTTTCCTCCCTAGGAATGGACTAGGAAGTCCCCAAATGAAAAATGGGAGCCCCATTAGGATCTGTGTCAGAGTTTTATGCCAAATACACACCCACTATGCCACTGGTTATATTAGGACCCATGGGTGATGGGGGTGGGGTATTCACCTACCTCAGGTATTAAGGAATACTGTGAGATCAAATATAAAAATTTTTTAAATTTGTATTTATTTATTTTGAGAGAGAGAGAGAGAGCAAGCAGGGAGGGGCAAACGGAGAAGGAGACAAAATCCTAAGCAGGCACCGCACTGTCAGCATGGAGCCTGATATGGGGCTCGAATCCACGAACTGAGAGATCATGACCTGAGCCAAAATCCAGAGTAGGACACATAACGAGTGAGCCACCCAGGCACCCCTGAAATATAAAAATTTTAAGACCTGAATTCATATAAAAATTATAAAGGGCCCCGGGTGGCTCAGTCATTAAGCACATGATTTCAGTTCAGGTTATGATCTCATGGCTTGTGAGTGAGTTTGAGCCCCACGTCGGGCTCTGTGATGACAGCTCAGAGCCTGGAGCCTGCTTCAGATTCTGTGTCTCCCTCTCTCTGCCCCTCCCCACTCACGCTCTGTTCTTTCTCTCTCTCAAAAATAAATAAACATTTTTTAAATTTTAATATAAAATTAATTTCTCTAAATGTCCAAGTCAAAACACAGTGAGTGTAACTACTTTACTAGGTTAATTGTCATGTATTTTGACACTATTTTCATTTCGGTTGATTCACTGAATTTAATTTCCCTCCAATAGGCAGATCGAAGTTAGTATGGAGCAAAGCAGATATATTTCTGCATGTGAATAAAGTCAGATGTCAAATCCAGGTGTTATCACGAAAGTTTTTTAAAAAGAAAAGAAAGTTTGCAGGGTAAAAATCCAGTAAGGGATGGAATTATTTGAATTTGGGGGAAAAAAACTTGACAAAAGAAGAGAAAGGAAAATAATTTTTAGCCCCAAAACTTGAAAACAAAATCAGTCTACTCTATCATTTGTCCCTAACTCACAGCCTCAAAGAGATGAGGAATGCATGGGAACAGCAACAGACAAGGGACTGAAGAAACCCCTACTGGCCCAGGGACAAGGGGGTAGGAGGGAACGCTTTGCAACCTCGGCTTGTTGACTTGCCAACAACATTTCTTTCCAAGACACTGGGCCAATGGGCCAATCCCCATTTGCACGGCTCTTCAATATAAACAGCAGCCTTGTCGTGGCTTTCCAAATCAAAAGACTCACCGCTTCAGCAAAATCAGGATTAAATTTCAACAAGTTGTTCAGTTCTTTCTGCAAAGAAGCCGGAGTGAGGGCTTTCGTCTCGTCATTCTTTAACAAAGAAGCCTGAAATTAAAAAATGACAAATCAGTAGAAAGTCGTGGCCGGTAAGCATACGGAAATGTATACAGACTAGCATCCCCTATTTTCTTTCCCATTGCGACTTTCTCCACTTGGCCACACAAAACGCTGTTTCCTCTTCCTGAAACAAAAAGCCTGCCAACTCCCTCTCCCCATCCACACACTCCTCACATGCCTTGCAAACTCCTACTCATCCTTCAGGACCCAGTAAAGACTTTAGCCACTTGCTTATATCAGTCTAGACTAGGTAAGGTCCTGTAAGCCCCTACATGCTCCCATAAGCTCCTGCACTAACCCTTCCTGCAGTCCTTATCAAACTACATTAAAAGTGCCAGTGTGACCCACCCGGGACTGTGAGCCCCTTCAGGGCAGGTAATGTGCACTTTCAGCCTGGCAAAGGGCCTCCTAGCACCCAGGCGCCCTACTCCTGGCTATCTGTTTCATGTAGATGGTACCAGCAATGATTCTACAAAATATGTAGAAAACTAGTCCTAAATTAATTATTAGTCCTTAACTTGATTACAAACGCTTCAACTTTACCTAGGCAAATTTTTATTTATAAGTAGTAATAATTTCCAATTCCATTTGAAGTCATTATATTATAGAAGATTCCAAAAACATGGAAAAACACACAGAAGAAAACAAAAACCATCTGTAACCCCTCCACCCAGAAATAACACTATTGATATGTTAGTGTCTTATTCCAGTCTTTTTCTACATGTATATACACAGACCAAATTTTTAACAAAATTAGAACATTGTATATCATTTTACTTCTGCTCTTTTCATTTAGTAGTATAAAGTTTGTCTCATCATCAGAGTCTTTGATAATATGATTTTTAAAGCAAACATATTAACCCTGTGATTGTCATATTTATTGCAAATACTTTTTCCCATTTTATTGTTTGCCTTTTAGTTTTGTTAGAATGTGTTCTGACATGCAGATGTTTTTAATTTTTATGCTGAAAAATCAAATGATCTTCTCCTACATGGTTTTTTCCATAGCTTTTATGTTTAGAAAGTCTTTCCCCACCCAGAGATCAGTTAAAAGTTAATATGTAGTCCCTTCTGGTCTAATTATAGCTTTAAATATTCACATTTACCCTTTAATCCACCTGTAATGGACTGAACCAAGTGTGAGAATGAGGTGAGGACCTATCTATACTGTCTCCTCCATACTTCACCAGTTGTCTAGAGGGTTTTTTCCTAATCTGTTTGAAATTCTTCTGCAGGGGTGATTCTATCACTTTTCAGCTAGACCTAAACAGTACATCTTTCTGAAGAAAGAAAGTGAATAACAAAATTAAGAAGAATTAGAAAAGTAGAGCAAAATATCAAAATTCTATGCTCAAAAATAACATGGGAGAAAAATATTCAGCTTCTGTTACCAAGCAAATGAAAAAGTCTGGCTCAAAAGCAGAGCAAGAAATGTTTGGGGGTTTAAAAAAAAAGAGAGAGAAAGAAAGAAATGTTTGAAGTGAAGAGTACCGATGTCTGCAACTTGAAATGCATCAAAAAATAAGATGAAACAGTGTCTGGATAGAGGACATGTAGGTATGTGATAAAGACAGAGCAAAATACTAATTGTGGCATCTAGGTGATGGCTATACAGGTATTTACTGTGGAATGCTCTTCAGCCTTTCTTTCTGTTTGAAAATCTCCATAATAAAATGTTGGGGAAAGAGAAGTAAGTCTTCCAAAGCACGTTTTTGGGCTGTGTTAGTCACACACTATTATAAAATGAGCATGCATTATAACTTTAAGAAAAATTAAATCATGGGGCGCTGAGCTGGCTCAGTCCATAGAGCATTCAACTCTTGATCTTGGGGTTTTAAGTTTGAGCCCCATGATAGGTGTAGAGATTACTTAAAAATAAAATCTATAAAAAATAAAAGAAAAAGAAAATCACACACAAAATCGGAAAGAACACATAACCACAACTATATTATTAGTGAAGAAAAGAGGACCAAGAATAAGGAATAATACAGATTCACTAATAAGTCTACTAGTAAAACAGGCATATGTGATGACATATTTTTTAAAAACTCATGATAAATAACAGAATTAACATACCTGTTGAGAAAGAAAAAATTCTGCTTGTTTTTGGGAGAGAGGCCCACTGCAAGATACCTCCTCTTCTCTGGAAAAACATAAAACAAACATAATAAAGAATTACTCAACATGGAAGGGTGAACTAGGTGGTGGGGATTAAGGAGCACACTTGTGTTGAGCACCACCAGGTGTTTATGAAATGTTGTATCACTATGTTGTACACATGAAACCAGTATTATACTGTATGTTAACTATACTAGAATTAAAAACGTAAAAAGCCAAACAAAGAATTCCATAACAGCAAGAATGGTAATGTGAACAAAGTCAAGTGGCTTTAACAGAAAATCTCAAAAACTTTTTAAATTAATTCACTCCTTTCAGGAATAGAAAAGACATACTTAAAAAGTGATGTTGAATGATGTGCCAAAGTTCACACCATGTAATTATGGACAGCTGTAGATCAAAGTTCTACTCAGCGTGATCTTTCTACAATGTGAACCTAACATGGTCTCCCCTCAGCTTCCATAACAAAGGCTACACTGCTTAGCAGGGCAGGTACCGTGCTCCATGAGTGCTCCTAGCTACTACCTCTCTCCTTCCCTTTTCTTTCTAACCCACATTCCCAGCCTGACGACCCCCTCATAGATCTCCTATGGTGCCAAGATGCCCCCGGGGCTTCCTTGGCCTGCAAGGCCCACCGTCCCGCCCACTGTTGTACTACGGTACACCATCCGTCACTCAAGAGTAACTGACGTGTGATATCCTCCAAGAGTCTCTCCTGACATCTCTCATTTGGGCTGCCACTGTCACCTACTAGAGAGGCTGAGCACAGCACCCATCCATTGCCAACCTGGCTGCTCGTACTTACAATTGGATGCCAATACCCAGTGCCATGCCCAGGAATAAAACAGGCACTCAGGAGTCTGGGAAATGAATGAATGGAGACTTCCTAACTCCTTGCTACAGATACAAGATTTGGTATGCTTCAGAGCAGGAAAAAGTGGCTTATCCTAGGACATAACCATTTGCCTAGAAGTTTAGATAATGCAGAAGCAACAGACAAGGAATATACAGATATAAACCTAGACTTGAGAAATATGCATAGGCACAATAGAAAAGTCTAATTTTGAGAGAAGTATGAGTAATCCCTTTTGCCACATGACTCTGAAGAAATGCCTTCTCTACAGGATTTTGATAAGTATAAAAATCAATATTTACTCATAAATAATGTTTTCATAAGCACTCTGCATATAATACAGCAGTTCCCAACCTTTCATATAAATAATATACAAATGGATATGGGGACAGTTATATACTCTATTTTGCTTCAAGATTAATGATGTACCTGATAGAAATCCAACAGAAAGAAACTTCATTTACTTTTTAATTTTTTTTAATGTTTATTTATTTTTGAGAGAGACAGAGCATAAGCAGGTGAGGGCCAGAGAAAGAGGGAGACACAGATCTGTCAGCACAGAGCCTGACGTGGGGCTTGAACTCATGAACTGTGAGATCATGACCTGAGCGGAGTTGGGCACTTAACTGACTGAGCCACCCAGGTGCCCTTATTTTTTTTTAACATTTATTCATTTTTGAGCAACAGAGAGAGAGGCATAAGCAGGGGAGGGGTAGAGAGAGAGGGAGACACAGGATCTGTGGCAGGTTCCAGGTTCTGAGCTGTCAGCACAGAGCCCAACATGGGGCTTGAACCCACTAACCACAAAATCATGACCTGAGCCAAAGTCGGCCGATCAATTGACTGAGCCACCCAGGCTCCCCGAAACTTCCTTTACTTTTGTTTAATGTATCACTTACCAAACTGATTGAACAAAGAATCCTTTACTCACATCTTTTATGAAGTACTAGTGTTCTACAGAAAACACTTAGGGAGACACTGCTCTAATATTCTCTTGGCTTCATTTTTCTTTCTTTCTTTCTTTCTTAATGTTTATTTTTGAGTGAGCATGAGTGGGGGAGGGGCAGAGAGAGAGGGGGACAGAGGATCCAAAGTGGGCTCTGCACTGACAGCAGCAAGCCCCATGCAGGGCTCAAACTCATGAACCATGAGATCATGACCTAAGCTGAAGTCAGACGCTCAACCTACTGAGCCACCCAGGCACCTCTCTCTCTTTTTTTTAAATGTTTATTTACTTTTTAGAGAAAGAGTGCAAGGGGGGAGGAGCAGAGAGAGGGAGTCAGAGAATCTGAAGCAGGCTCCAGGTTCCAAGCTGTCAACACAGAGCCAGACGGACGTGGGGCCCAAACCCACAAACTGTGAGATCATGACCTGAGCAGAAATCAGACACCTAACTGACTGAGCCACTCAGGCACCCCTCTTAGCTTCATTTCTGATAAATATTACCTAATAATCCCTAAGCAGTGTATCAGATTCTGCAACCACCAGAGCTGCCAAGAAGCAGCTCCAGCCCAGGTCTAACAAAGATCAGTGACACAATAGTGACCTGGAGGGAAACGGAAAAAAAATTCACAGGCCAAGTTCTCAAATGGAAAACAGTTAAGTATCAGGACAGTAAGAAGTCCTTTTCTCTTAACACACCACTTTAACCAAGGTAAACCCCAGGCTTGGGATAAATATGGCTGTACGAAAAAAGGCTAGAGACAGGTGAGAATCTGAATGAAACTAGACACAGGCTTCCAGTCCCATCCGCCTCTAAAGTCTACAACGCTCAGGGCGCCTGACTGCCTCAGTCAGTAGAGCCTGGAACTCTTGATCTTGGAGTTGTTTGGGGTTTTTTTTTGCTTTTTTTTTTTTTTTATGTTTATTTGTGAGAGAGAGTGGGGGGGGGGCAGAGAGAGAGGGAGACATAGAGTCCGAAGCAGGCTCCAGGCTCTGAGCTGTCAGCACAGAGACGAACACAGGGCTCAAACCCACAAACTGTGAGATTATGACCCGAGCCAAAGTCAGATGCTCAACTGACTGAGCCCCCAGGTGCCTTTTGATCTCGGAGTTTTAAATTCGAGCCCCATGATGGGGGTAGAGATTACTTAAAAACAGAAACTTAAAGTCTACAATGCTCACGGTTACCAAATGCTTTATTTAAACCCTTCCCCTGCCCCTGACAATTGGGGGTAGCTTATAACGAAAAACACAGGAGCAAAAAAGTTAATAAAATAGAGAAAATCAGCATCATGCAAACTTATTCTATAAGAAAGGGAAATACAGTTCCCATAAATGAAGATCGAATTTGGTTCTGGCCTTCTCCATGGTGGCAATGGTGGCTGACATGAACCAGCTTGGGAAGAGCAAGTAAAAATCCCATGGCCCAAACCATCCTTTACTGACTCCTCCTTGGTTTCCTTAAGACCTCACAAATATATGCAGAAAAAAAAGTAACTCTTAAGAAGTCACAAAAGTATTTAATTTAGGAAAAAAAACTACTCACTTAGGAAAAAGGCTCAAGTATACCTTGCTTATAAATTCAGTTATTAGCTGAGACAGAATTTTAGATTTACTAGTCTATAAATCAAGGCCACTTAAGCTAGGTTCTTAATGGCTAGCTTGATGGCTCTAAGTCCATCAATCTTGTAAAATTGCACTCAAAAGCTGGCAAAAATGTGCGTTTAAAAAATGTTTACTTATTTATTTTGAGAGAGAGAGAGAGAGAGAGAGAGAGAGAATCCCAAGCAAGGGGTCTTGATCTCATGAACTGAACTGTGAGATCATGACCTGAGCCAAAATCAAGAGTCAGGTACTTAACCAACTGAGCCACTCAGGTGCCCCTGCAAAGATGTGCATTTTTTTTTTTTTAGTTTATTTATTTTGAGAGAGACAGAGACAGCATGCACAGGGAGGAGTAGAAAGAGAGGGGGACAGAGGATCTGAAGCAGGCTCTGTGCTGACAGCAGAGAGCCCGATGCGGGGCTCGAACTCATGAACCGTGAGATTATGACCTGAGCCGAAGTTGGACGCTTAACCAACGAGGTACCCAGGTGTTCCAAAGATGTATATTTTTAATATGGACCTAGTACATGGCATTTGTAAAATTCTCAGGAGTCAGGAAATTCCTCTAAAGGGCTTAAATCTACCACTGTAATTGAAATGTTTTAAATGTGAGATTAACCAGGGCACCTGGGTGGCTCAATCGGTTAAGCATCCAACTTTGGCTCAGGTCATGATCTTGCGGTTCATGGGTTTGAGTCCGCATCAGGCTCTGTGCTGACAGCTCAGAGCCTAGAGCCTGTTTCAGATTCTGTGTCTCCCTTTCTCTCTGCCTCCTCCCTGCTCATGCTATCTCTCTCTCTCTCTCTCTCAAAAATAAATAAACACTTAAAAAAATTAAATTTGAAAGTAATCAACAAAGGTTTTATTTTTTGTTTTTGAACACTTGCAATGCATAAAATACCAGTTTAGGTCCTGGAGGATATACAGAGTGTTAACAGGCTTCGTCCTAGGGAAGGCTGACACCAGCCCAGGTGAAAAGATGGCCGTAAATGGTAAAAGCCAAAGGTGATATGAACTCTGTACTGAGAAATGAAAAAATCACCTGCAAGTTGGGAAGGAGCAGAGAAAATGATGAGGAAGGAAGAAGGCATTCCAGGAAACAGAAACAAAAGACGCCAAGGATCCAAGCTGAGAAACTAACGGTAAGGTCGGAGAGGTCAACTGTGGAAGGCCTTGAACACCAGGTGGGGAGACTTTGTGGAATCTGGGGAGGTTTCTGAGCAGGGTATTGACAGAAGCAGGGGAGGTGACGGACTGAGACAGAAACAGTTACTAAATATCCAGAAGAAGCAAGGACCCTAGCCCTTCCGAGGGGTGCGACCAGAGGGCATGATGCAGCCCCTCGCCCCACGCCACGCTGCCCTCCACCTATGCCTCTAATGTCCGCTTCTCCTGTCTTGGAAGCTGTGTGTCTGCTGTGTGCTCTGGCAATTCCTCCTGGCTCCTTCATTACCTAGCCCCGGCCCAAAGGCCCCTCCCCAGCAGAACCCCCAGTTACTCTCTACCCGTGGGCCCCCTTTCCCCTTGATTGCACTGCATTTCTCTGAAACTACATTCCTTACCAGTTACCTCCCTATTATCTGACCCTCCCCCACGTAACCCCACGAGGACTGGACTTTCTCCTCCTGGCTGACAACACAGCACCTTAACCGGGTGCCTGGCACATCGGAAGCACTCAGTAAGTATTTGTTGAATAAATTAACAAATTTGGGAGATTTATATTAAATCAAGTGAAGAAATAACAGAGAATTTCTCCTTCTGTTAGTTCCTCTTAGGAGTAAGAGAAGCTGTTAACTGCAGCAGCTTGCAGACCAGAAGCGTCCACTGCAGACCATGGGGGGCAAACCTATCAGCCAGCTCCTAACCGCAGGCCCTTAGCAACTTCCAGCAAAGGAAGCACAGAGGCTCAGTTTCAGTGCACCCTCTCTTCTGTGATTGAATTTTTATTTTTAAAAATTTTTTAAACATTTTTTAAAGTTTATTTTTGAAAGAGGGAGAGACAGAGCATGAGCAGGGAAGGGGCAGAGAGAAAGGGAGACACAGAATCTGAAGCAGGCTCCGGGATCTGAGCTGCCAGCACAGAGCCTAACGTGGGGCTCGAACTCACAAACCACAAGATCATGACCTGAACTGAAGTCAGACACTTAACCGACTGAGTCACCCAGGTGCACGTGTGACTGGATTTGAAAAAAAATTTTTTTAATGTTTATTTAATTCTGAGAGAGAGAGAGAGACAGAGACAGAGCAGGAGGGGAGGAGAGGCAGAGAGAGAGGGAGACACAGAATCCAAAGCAGGCTCCAGGCTCTGAGCTGTCAGCACAGAGCCCGATGGGGCTCAAACCCACGAACCACAAGATCATGACCTGAGCCAAAGTCGGCCGCTTAACCAACTGAGCCACCCAGGTACCCCTGTGACTGGATTTTTTTAAATGATAAACACTTTGTTGACTGAACATTTATTCCCTCCCTTCTAAATGAACAGTCAGGTTCCTCCTTCCAAACAGGAGTAATTTCACTGGAGGACAGGAGATTTACAAGCTATACAATATTTCTTTCCCCTTTCTAACTTTAATACAAATTTCTGGGGCAAGAAAAATAACTATCCTGAAGAAAAGAGGCCTGAAAACATTCCAGTAACTGGGGAAAAAAAAAAACAAAGGAAGAATAAAAGGGCTAAATTGAGAAGCTTTTCATAATGCAATAAAACATTAGAAAAGATCACCAGAAAATGAAATTTTCCTCTTTATTTTTTTAAAAGTTTTTTTTATTTATTTTTGAGACAGAGGGAGAGACAGCGTGAGCAGGGGAGTGGCAGAGAGAGAGGGAGACACAGAATCTGAAGACAGGCTCCAGGCTCTGAGCTGTCAGCACAGAGCCCGACGCGGGGCTCGAGCCCACGAACCGTGAGATCATGACCTGAGCCGAAGCCGGACGCTCAACCGACTGAGCCACCCAGGCGCCCTGAAATTTTCCTCTTTAAAAGAGCCAAGAAATGAATATAAATATATTCTTTTTTTTTTTTAATGTAAACATATTCTAGGGGCACCTGGCTGGCTCAGTCAGGAGAGCATGCGACTCTTGATCTCACGGTCAGGAGTTCAAGACCCGCACTGGGTGTAGATATTACTTTAAAAAAAAACTTTATTATAATACTTAATGAGAATATTTTAATAATATATCTCTTAATTTCAGTGACAAAATTCAGTTTACTATGTGTATGCTATTTTCTGAAACTATACACCTTTTTCTTTGATCCAGAAATGTCATTTATGGACAAATTATGAAAATTTACATTGGTGTACATTTTTTTACCATTTCAGAGCATTCTGCATGTTGTACATTTTAAGTGAAATAACATCCAGTTTCATTTTTGAAGATAGAAAATTGCAAAATGTACACAATTTGATTCTCTGTTCTTACTGTTTCAGATTGTTCACCCCTGCTTTTTTAAGTTTTTTGTTTTTTTTTTTTTAAGAGAGAGAAAGCGCCAGTGGCAGAGAGTGGCAGAAGGAGAGAGAGGAATCTCAAACAGGCTCCACGCTCAGCACAGAGCCCAACACGGGGCTCAATCCCAGGACCCTGGGATCATGACCTGAGCTGAAATCAAGAGTCGGCGCACTCAAGTGACTGAGCCGCCCAGGCGCCGCCCAAAATTTTGTATATGTTGTAATTCACTAGACACTTTATTTCCTTTTCTTTTCCACACAGTGTTGTATTAGTTTCTGGTGCACAACAAAGTAATCTGACATGAAATGATAGACCTTCATAGCAAATACACTGGGTCACACACAAATGAATTCTTAGAACAGGATAAAAACAAAAGATACAGCTAGACCTAACTAAATAGGGTTATTTTAGGAGAAAGTCAAAGCAAAATAAGTCTGAATTTTAACTTTTCACAAGAAGTGACATTCTGCTACTTGAAGCATATAAAGTAGCCAGAACAAAGACTACAGGGCAGCCCCAATGTACTCCTTAGGGGGTCGCAGCTAAAAGAGAAACAAGAGAATAAGAATAACCAGTATTTGCTGAACGTGTACTATGTGCCAGGCACAGTTCAGAACACTTACGCAGACTTCACATTTTAACTTGTCACAACCAGCCTCTGAGGAAGGAATCAGATCCCCCACTTTACAGATTAGGACACTGAAGCATAGAGAGGGTAAGTAACTGGCCCAGAGTCTCACAGGGAATAAGTGGAGGGGCCGGAATTCAAACCCAGCAGTTGGATATCAGAACCAGACTCTTAACCCCACACTTTCCTGCCTCTCCACTAGGAGAGAGGCATTTGTAAGCAACTCTAAGTAAGGGAGGTTTGGATACTTAAATTTACTATACCTCGAGGCCAGAGCCCAAGCATGTGCTAAACAAATTACATAACCATACAAAGGCCACTCACAGGAACCCCCCCTCCCCCAAGGCAGTTAACCAGCCTACTTAGGGCAGGTGAGGCTTACTTCAATCAGAGCTGAGCACACTGCAGTGTAATGATCTGTCAGGTGTCAGTCTTCCACACCGTGGGCTCCCTGAGATCAGGGAATATGGAATATATATATGTATACATACACGTGTGTTTTTCCCTCCAAGTAGCAGTAGTTTATTTGAGAGGTGATCCCAGGTAATAGGGTGAAGGGGAAGCAGGACAGCAAAGTGAGGGAAAGCAAAAAAAATGTGTTATGGGACCACTCACCAGTGTGAGTGATAGACCGCCTATGTCGATTTTCTGCATTCATTCATCCAGCCCATACCCACAGGTACATTCTAAGAGTCACACACTACACGGAGCCCTGGCAAAAATGCAATGAAGCAAGACAGAGAAGGGTCTTAGATCTGAAGGGATACCAAGGCAGAAGAAACAGTTACAAACAAGTAAGCACATAAATGTAACAAGTTACTCAGTGAGGAGCACTATGAAGGAACTAAAGTGGCCAGAAGTTATTTGGGATGGAGGTTCCTTCAGATATGTGGACAGCAAAGGCCTGTGTGATGACACTGGAGCTGAAATCGGAAGAAGTCAGCGTGGAGTGTTCACGAAGCCGCAAGCAAACCCGAGCAGGTGGACTCCTAAGAGTGAAGTGGAGAGTAAGCAGCAAGAAGTAGGGAGAATGACGGAGCCAGATCACACAGGCACTGAGCCCGCGAGAAGCTTGGATTCTCATCTAAGTTTCAAGGACAGTGGCTGAGGGTTTGGGGCAGAAGGGTGCCATGGAGTGATTTATAGTCACAAAGATTCCCCCAGATGCTGCATGAAAAACAGATTACAGGGAGGGGCGCCTGGCTGGCTCAGTTGGTAGAGTGTGAGACTCTAAATCTCAGGGTTGTGAGTTGGAGCCCCATGTTGGATGATTACTTACAAATAAATAAATAAATAAAAGAGAAAAGGGAAAAGGGAAAAGAGAAAAAAAAGAAAAGAAAAGAAAAGAAAAAAACAGATTGCAGGGAGACAAGTGGAGGCAAGGAGGCCAGTGAGGAGGCTACAGATGTCATCGTCTAAGGAAATGCAGTGCTTGGGCTGCAGGGGCAACAGTTGTGATGGAGACAAATGAACTAAGTCCAAACTATCACGGGGCGCCTGGGTGGCTCAGTTGGTTAAGCATCAGACTCTTGATTTCAGCTCAGGTTGTGATCTCCCGGTTCAGGAGTTCGAGCCCCAAGTCTGTCTGTCTCTTTCTCTCTCTCAAAATATTCAAAAAACAAAACTAAAACTAAAACTAAAATTACTGTGGAGGAACAACTGACTGGCCTGCTGAAGCACTGGCCATCAGGGTGACGAAGAGGGAGGAACCAAGGACACTCCAAGGTTTTGAACTTGAACAACTAGGGGAGCAGTGGCACCTCATCCCCCATGCTCCAACTTCCGGACGCACTCGATACATGTTCACTGAACCAATCGCTAGCTCACGCTGGATGCTGGCCTGAAACACTATCAGTCGGGGTCCTAGCAGGAAACAAATGGCACATGCAGACGGAGTGATTTGAGAAGAGTTTAAAAGAGGACCACTTACAAAACCAGGAACAGGAGACAGAGAAAGCCATCGGGGCAATACAGTCCTCAGGACTGGTAACAGTGGGGCACCTTACACCCCAGGCCTGGGAAATCTTCCTACTTCCCCGACCCCAGAAGAATGCAGAGAGGACCACCTAGGAGAAGTGTGACCCTACAGCCAGTCCACCACGACCCTGAAGCAAGGGAGCCAGTGGACAAACACCCCGACCCCACTCTCCTCACTCTGGATTTCCCACCTGTGCCTCCCAATCCGCGCTCAGAGGGCAAGGAGCCCACTCACTGCTGCAGCCCATATGGGTCCACTTTTTGGATCTAGAGAGGCACAACAATAGCAGCCTGCACATGAACTCTGAATGAATGAGGATTTACTAAGCCTGTAATTATGCTATTTCACAGCAGAGGGATTCCTATCCGAAAAACCCAAATTACCTTATAGACACATCAAGTTCTTCTTTTTCCATTTTTCTTTCCCCCTCCTCTCTGCTGGTCAGTTCCATGTCAGCATCCTCCACTGACTTTTTCTCACCATTTTGAAAGTACTGCTGAAGGGCGGTGTACAGTTTAAACACTTGACTGAAAGAAAGCTTACTGTAGGCCAAGATCATATGGCGCAGAAATAAACCTACAAAATAAGATGTACGCAGGCGAAGGCATTAACTGAAATCCAGGTTACACAGAGTTTATACTATTTGCTGCAATCTTCCTTCAAAAGAATCAAAAAGAGACGTATGCACTTTCTATTCCCTCCACCTAGAATGTTCTTCCTCATCTTTTACAAAACTGGTTTCCTCTTCTTATGCGGTGCTCAGTCCCCAACCCACCCCCCAACGCCGCACTCCATCATCTTTATGCATCCAATATGTTTTTTCATGGCTACTGGAACTATTTGTATTATCTTATTTATTAGTTTACTTTTCACCATCTGGCCCCACCCTACCAGTATGTGATCTCCATTAAGTGGAAGGTCCCCGTCTGTCTTATAAGCCCAGAGCCTGGTACACAGGCAATCAATGTAATAGCTGATGTTGAATAACATAAAAAACTACCATGCAGAAGAGCCAAATGGATGCAGCATGAATATAAAGCTAATAGAAAAGCAAAAAGAAATTTCACATATGCGCTCACCTTATAAACTCTAGCAATAACATATTCTTACTTAACTCTTTTTATAAAAGTTTAGTTGGTGACCCCGATTCAGAGTTGTACAATGCAGACCAGGAGTCCGGAGAACTGTGAGAAAGAGCCGTGAACCCCTAAAAGCCCGCAGGACCAGGCTAATAGTTGGACTACTACAGACAAAACAGAAGACGCTTTTCCACAAGACAATTATTTAAACATAGAACAAAATGGCAAAGCAATAAGTACAAACTAAAACAGTTCCAACAGCCACACTGTGTTTGTTCAGATACAGCAGAGTGATGACAGATGTGATTTAGAAAGCTGCTCACTTCAATGAAAACATTCTCTTCTCTCCTTAGAAGAGTTTCATACCTACTACACTCGTTTTGTGAACCTCTGGTTCAGTTCCAGAGAAAGAATCTGTAAGGTCATCAAAAAACTGTTCCATATCCTTCAATTCGCCTTCAGCCATCAGTTTGATTCTGAATGAAAAAATTGAGGTGCATATTTTAGGAAGGCCCTTTGAACATCTTCCCATGTTTCATATTCCACAATTAAATCCAATAAATCTATTTTAAAAGCAATTCAGAGATTCATAGAAAATGGTGGCACATAAAACAAACTTGATAATCCAAATTGTCGCTCCCATTATTCTGAAAAGTATCACCATTTTCATCATCATAAAACCTGTCAAAGTAACACATCAGCAAGCAAAATAGAATTCCCTGCAACAACTAAAAAGAATAAGGTAGACCCATATAGAAAAATAAATTTTGAAACAGTAGGTTTAATGTTAACAACCATTAAAAAAAAAAAAAAAAGAGTAGGGGCCTGGGTGGCTCAGTCAGTTAAGGATCCAACTCCTGGTTTCATAGCCCAGGTCATGATCTCATGATTCATGGGTTCGAGCACTGCATCTGGCAGTGCATTTGGCTCTGCAGTGACGGTGTGGAGCCTGCTTGGGATTTTCTCTCTCTGCACTCTCTCTCTCAAAATAAATAAATAAACTGGAAAAAAAGTAGGGGCACCTGGGTGGCTCAGTAGGTTGAGCATCTGACTCAGCTCAGGTCATGATCTCATGGTTCGTGAGTTCGAGCCTCACATCAGGCTTGTTGCTGTCAGTGCAGAGTCTGCTTCAGATCCTCTGTCCCCTTCTCTCTCTGCCCCTTCCCCACTTGCACTCTCTCTCTCTCTCTCTCAAAAATAAATAAAAACATTTAAAAAAGTACTTAGGAAAACAGTATTTGTTTACTGAGAATAACAAAGATATGTTTTCAGAGAATTCATTACCCTGTGCGCCTCTCTAATTTTCATCTACAGAAACATATTCTCATATATACAGAAGAAAAGGAAGCTTACCTGATCTGTACTGAATTTGCCAGCTGGGGACAAGATTCTTCAATTAACTTGTATAGTTTAGACAGTGTAATATCTGGGCCCTGGGTAAAGCAGATAGAGAGGTTACAATAAATTTTAAGGAGCCAAAGAATGATCAACAGCTTTAACAATTATTCCAAATGTGAAAACTCAAGTCAGGAAAAAAAAAACAAAAAACTAAAGCACTAAAGTAATACTTTACATTTGCATAACATTTTTGTTTAATTTGCAGAATAGTTTAAAATGGAAACAAAGCAGAGACTCTCTAGTCTGAAGACCTATTTCTTTCTTCCTAATTTTGTAATCACGGCGAAGCTGTAGCCTCTCTGAGCCCTAGTTTCCTTCATCAGTAAAATGGAGATAATAACCATCTCCCTTGTTTGTGACAAAGAAAGAGTAAAAAAAAGGCAAAGTGCTTTGTAAACTGGACATTATACAAGCATAGGTGTCCCATTTTTCACAAACATAATCTCACTTGATCCTTCTCCAAACCTCGTTAAGTAGGCAGATATACTATGTGCCCAAGTCCATAAAAGGTACCAGTAGAGACAAAGAGTACACAACCTCAGCTGTCAAGGAGACTACAATCTAGGGGCACTTGGTTGGCTCAGTTGGTGGAACGCGTGTCTCCTGATGTCAGAGTTGTGAGTTCGAGCCCCACCTTGGGTGTAGAGATTACATAAATATAAAATCTTAAAAAAGAAGAAGAAGACTATAATCTAATTGAGTTTTAAAACTAAACACTGGGGGTGCCTAGGTGGTTCATTTAGTTTGGCGTCCAACTCTTGGTTTCGGCTCGGATCGTGATCTCACAGTTGTGAGATCAAGCCCCGCATCATTGGACTCTGTGCCGACGGCTTGGAGCCTGCCTGGGATTCTCTCTCCCTCTCTCTTTGCCCTTCCCCCGCTCTCTCTCAGAATAAATAAATAAACTTAAAAAAAAAAAAACTAAACACTGGATCTTTTTTGGAGAGTAAGTTGACAGTATGCATGCTAATTTTAGATGTGGATAACCCAGCAATTCCACTTTTAGGGAAGGTACATTCGGCATGCATTGTTTGAAATGAAGAAAAACTGAAAAGCACCTATAAGTCCATTAAGAGTTCATCTATAATTTATAATAAATTATAAATGTATTGAAATATTAATTAAAATTAGGAGTTCTCTGTTTCTTATTGTGGAATACACTGCAGCTGTTTAAAAAAAAGAAAAAAAAAGAATGAGGCAGCTCTTTTCAAATTTGCTGATATTGGGGCGCCTTGGTGGCTCAGTCAGTTGAGCATCCAACTTCAGCTCCGGTCGTGATCTCACAGTTCGTGGGTTCAAGCCCCTCATCAGGCTCTGTGCTGACAGCCCAGAGCCTGGAGCCTGATTGGGATTCTGTGTCTCCCACTTTCTCTGCTCCTCCCCTGCTTGTGCTGTGTGTCTCTCTCTCAAAAATAAATAAACATTAAAAAAAATTTTTTTTAATTTCCTGACATGGAAAGATCTCCAAGACTGGTTAAGTAAAAGGAACATGCTGTAGAAGTCACATTCATTAACAAACTTTTAAAATTTTTCAGAATTAAAAGGATACACATATATATACTTAAAACCATATGCCTCTATCTATCCATATACAGGCATTTGGCAAAAGGTCTAGAAAGATCCATTCTGGCCTGTGACTGAATGAACGAACATTAACAGTGATCATTCCTGAGAGGAAAAAGGATTGGAGGACATGCAGAACCATAACCTTTCACTCCATCAGTGTGAGGATCAGCTGAAGTTTTTACAGTGAGTCTTTGTGTATTAGTTAAGTAGTTAAAAATTAACAAATTTTGGGGCACCTTGGATGGCTCAGTCGGTTAAGCGACAGACCCTTGATCTCAGGTCAGGTCATGATCTCACAGTTTCTTGGGTTTGAGCCCCACATCGGGCTCTGCGCTGACCGTGCACAGTGCCTGCTTGGGATTCTCCTTCTCCCTCTCACTCTTCCACTCCCCTGCTCTCACTCTCTCTGTCTCTCTCAAAATAAATAAATAAAGTTAAAAAAATAATGAATTTTTTAAAATTAACTGTTTAAAGCCAAACATTAAGCAAAGGAATTGGGAGTCTGGTTGGAATGTTACTAGACCACAGAGTATTTAGCCAGACAAAGAACCGCAAAGCAGAATCTAGGGACAAAAATACCAGCATGAGCAAAGGGCAGAGAGATGTGTGAGTTAAAACACAAGTACTGCTTTGTTTCTTTTCTCTATTACCAAATCTTTTAGTATTATAACTTTTATTTCAACAGTGGGGAAAATGCACTTGTAATAATAGTAATGTGGCTAGGCCTGGGAGCCACAAGTAATAGAGACCCCATTCCTTTTATTCAACCAGCTGGGCAAGCCACTTAATCTCTGTGTCCTCAGTACCCGTCTCTCCCCCAACTAATAAGGGTGATAAAGTCCTTGAGGATAAAAAGGGTAAAAAGTCCTTGATCAAGTAATTGATAATGTGGGGGCCCAGGACGCCAGATCTTTGTTTCCGCCACTACCGCTCAATACACACCTAACTGCTCATCCTTCAGTACCAGCTTAACATCCACTTCCTCTGAGACCCCCATTCACCTGAGTTCACACATCTGCCACAGGAGGGATTTCACTTATTCCACACATTAATTAGGCGCTCTACTCAGCTGTGGGGATATGAGCGTAAACAAAAGTAGGATAAAACACTGCCCTCATCCAAGTTAGTCTAGTAAGAGAGAAATATTAGTCATAAAATCACACAAATAAATGAAAAAAACCCCACAAGATATAAAAGAAGGCAATGCTCTATGAAAATACATTGAAATAAAAATAGCTAACACTTCCCTGAGCATTTACTAGGTGCCACAAACCATGTGCTTTCCATGGATCTTCTAATTTAATACAGCCATCCCAAAACATAGTTTTATTATTGTCCTCCTTTAACAGAGAGAATCCAAAGACCCACCGTAGATTGTGGAACTTGCCAGAACTATAACCCGAGTCTGTAACATGAAATAAAACAGGTGAAGTGCTTAGCAAACAGGAAGTGTTCAATGTTAGTTATAGGTCATTATTGCTACTTATTGCGATCCTCTAGGAGCCTGTAGGATTCATCTGTCTCCAACGCTCAGGACTACGTGTAGCTCCTTTCTACAGAAGACGGAGGATGTGAATAAATAACTCTTCCCTCAGTCATTCAGATAATAAATGCTGGAGCCAAACATGAACCGGAAAAAAAAAAATGCATGTAAAGCGCCTAGCCCATGGTAAGCACTCATTGTTAGCAGGTGGTATTAACTCCTTTATTTATTTTTATTGTTTCGGTCCTCCAGGCCTGAGTTTCTGAAGTACGCTCGCGCCTCCAGGCCCAGTGAGGTGTCCCGCACAGAGCAAGTGCTCAAAAAACGTTTGCTGAAGAGCGGGAGCCGGTGGGGGCCGCTCACCTGCAACAGCGGCAGGAGCAGCTGGTTGAGCCTCCGCCGCTCCATGAGGCTGACAGCGCCCTCGCCCGTGCGGCCCATCTCGTTCAGCAGCACCAGCACTGCGATCTTATATGGAGTCACCCAGTCCTTGATGCCGAACACGTTGGCGTGCACTACCCCATTGGTCATCATGGGGTTGAAGTAGAGGCTCTCGTGGACGCTGGCCATGGCGCCCCGGGACTAAGCCCAGGACCCCGGCTGACCGCCGGGTTCCCGCTTGAAACACACCACAGCCCGCCCTAGGCCTCGGCTCGTCCCCGCGGCTGCCCCAGATACGGGCATTCTCGCCGTCGGCCAATCAGAGAAGCCGGACCACAGCACATGGGACGACTACAGCCAATCAGAATGTCCAGGGGTGCTGTGCAGGGTGGGGCAAAGGTGGTGTACTTAAAGACTGCGTCCCTACGGAAACTCGTGTGAAAGGAGCAGGTTCCGGGGTGGCTAGGGCTGGGACCGTGAAAAGGAGGTGACGCTTGAGAACCGGAGCTGAACAGGTTGTGGTGAGGCGACTGCCCATTTGTTTAATTCGAAAACAGTTAAAATTGAATTTTGAGACGAAGCAACGAAATTACATTTGTACCTTTAAAATTTGTATTTGGTCCATTATGTTAATTTCTAAACTCAAAATTGAGAGTTTCATTTAACTCTTAAGACGTGATGAAACATTTTTTCTCAGTATTTCACAAATGTCATTTGGAGACAGCCAAGCCAGGTTGCAAGTGGCCTTGAATCCTTACATGAAATGGGAGGTAATATCAATGTAATTTGGTGAGTGTTTCCTATCTAATAAAGTACAAGTTCCGTAGTCTGGCATTCGTAGCCCTCCAAAATCAATACCTAGACAATATTTTCAATCCGATGTTTTACAATTCCCCTTCCATTCATCTATATCTCTCCCAAGACCCTTCTCTATAGCCTGAATTATTAGTAATGATTTGCCTATGTAGTAGTCTCTATGACCCTTGAAAGAAAAACCATGTCTGTTCAACTTTCGCTGTATACATGCACTGTGCCTAGTAGTGCCTTGTGTTTGTTTGTTTGTTTTTTAAGGTTTATTTATTTATTTTGAGAGAGAAGGAGAGAGAGAATGCTAAGTAGACTTCATGCTCAGGGTGGAGCTGGATGCTTGGGCTCAATCTCAGAACTGTGAGATCATGACCTGAGCCAAAATCAAGAGTCCCAGGACTTAATTCACTGAGCCACCAGTGATGTCTCAATCGCTATTTTGTTGGATAAGGAATGAATGAATATGTGGTCTTAGTTCACAAAAATAGAAAAGGAGGCAGGTATACACAGACTAAATAACTGTGCCAGAAAAGAAGTTATCGATAGCTTGGAATACAAGACCTTGATGCCATATCTTGACATTTTAGACATACAATTACGTATATTTTGGGCAGACGACTCTGTACATTTCACCACATACAATACCTATGTAACCGTGTCTTATTTGTAAAAGGGGAAACTGACTTTTTGCAGGAAATTTGATACGTAAATAACTTCTTTCCTTCAGTTTATTTTTGTAAAACCCTCCCCCTCCCTTTTTTTTTTTTTAATGAAAATGCATACTTAACATTTCACAGCTCCCTCAGAATCTTTTTGCATAGTGGGTATAGCATAGAATAAAGGTTGATGAAGGACGTTTGTCGAACTTTTATTCAACCTTAAAATCCTGAATAGAAACATTACTGAATGTAAAGAAGAAAGTAAATGTTCAAAAATCCTAAATAACAGTTTTACTCTAAATTGATAAGACTTTCGAGTCATTCATTTATTTATTCAATAAATATATGCTGAGCTACTATATTCAAGGCTGTTCTAGATGCTTTTGTACATCTAGATGCTGAGATAAAAGTGGTGAACTTCTGGACTAAAAGTTGCAAACTGGTGGCCTCTGAACCAAATGTGGCCCATCAGGTGTATTTTATTTGCGCTGCATAGTGTTTGCCAACACTTAAGTGCCTGGGTGGCTCAGTCATTTAAGCGTCTGACTCCAGCTCAGGTCATGATCTTTCAGTTTGTGAGTTCAAGCCCCACATCAGGCGCTCTGCCTGCTCGGAGCCCGCTTCAAGTCCTCTGTCTCCCTCTCTCTGCCCCTCCCTTCTGAAAAAGTCTATATTTCCAGCTTCACTTGAAAAATTAGAATATTTGGCAAATTGATTTATTCCTGTGGGGTAATAATTAACTGGATATAAGCAGCAAGAGTCACCTTTATTCAGGGCGTGTTGTCCCCAAATCACAATAGTTCTGGCCATTCATTATTGTCTCTTAAAAAGCAGATCCTGTCACCCGTTTACCCTACATTACCCATTGATGCAGCTTCACCTGCGGACGTTTGGGTTGGAAATTCCTGTTTCCACCTGTATATATTTGATTTTAAGAAAATGGTTAAATGTTATCAAAATTCTGAAAACATTCTAACTGTTAGGAATGTACTGCACCATCATCTCTTCGGAGGTTATGTAGCCATTTTCATAGCACTTTGTTCAAGCCTTCTTACACATCTTGTTGGTTTTTTTTTTCTTTTTACCAATGATTTGCATAAGTAACTACCTCTGATGGACTGTGTGAGTGCCTCAAGGGCAGGCACCAGGTTTTATTTTTTCAGTCTCTGCAGTGACATAAGCACCTGACATCTGGTATGTGGTCATTATTGCCAAGATTCCTTTGAGTCAGCTGTGCTTCAAATCCTTAAAGTTCACTCCACAAATATTTCTGAGGACCTATTATGTGCCAGACATTGTGCTAAGTCCTAGGGATACAGCAGTAAATATAGAAACTAGTTATTTGACCTCATAGAGGAAAAAAAAAGTGGCACAGGTCACAAATCAAAAATCCCTGATGAATCACCCCGTCTCCGGGAGACTAAGAAGGGCATGCTGTTAGAGTGTGATTGGCCTCCCTTACTTTTTTTTTTTTTAAGTTTATTTGTGTATTTTGAGAGAGCGAGCATGGGCACACGTGCATGAGTGGGGGAGGGGCAGAGAGAGAGAGAGAGAATCCTAAACTATCTGCGCAGAGCCCTCCAGAGGGCTCTAACTCATGAACTGTGAGATTATAATCTGAGCCAAAATCAAGAGTCAGAAACCTAGCCAACTGAGCCCCCAGGCATCCCCGGCCTCCCTTACTTTTCACTGTGAAAACTGAATGCTGGGGGCACCTGGGTGGCTCAGTCCATTGAGCATCTGACTTTAGCTCGGATCATGATATCACGGTTTGAGGTTTTGAGCCCCGTGTTGGGCTTTGGGCTGACAGCTCAGAGCCTGCTTTGGATCCTCTGTCTCCTTCTCTCTCTGCTGCGCCCGCGCTCTCTTTTGCTCTCTCTCTCAAAAAAAATTGAATTTAAAAATAAGAAAAAATGAAAATTGAATGCTGATCTACTACAAAGCAGCCCTCCACGTCAATAAAAGAATCAAGAATTTATAACTTGTCGTGGACTTTGGTTTATTTATTTTGCGTGTTGAGCATTCTCTACTATCATCCCCCAAAATGTGTTGTCTTTGATTTGAACAAAGTTACAGAACATGCCCCTCTGAATATAGGGATGGGCATATGGCCCTGTTAGAGCCCATCAGATCCTTCTCCAGGATTGCTATGTGGACTATGGAAAAAGAAGAACGCTTTTACTCCTGGGGATTCTAGGTGGGGCTGTTGATGCCATATTCCCTGTTGCCAGAATAAAGGTCACCTGTAGGAAGAGAGAACAAGGCCAGTTTGCAAAGAGAAACAGAATCAAGCAGAGTTGAGGTGGGTGGGAGGGGAGAAAAAAAGAGGCAGCTGGGGGCGCCTGGGTGGCTCAGTCGGTTGGGCGTCTCATTTCCGCTCAGGTCATGATCTCAAGGTTCATGGCTTCGAGCCCCGCTTCGGGCTCTGTGCTGACAGCTCGGAGCCTGGAGCCTGCTTTGGATTCTATGTCTCCCTCTCTCTCTGCCCCTTCCCTGCTCACGTTCTCTCTCTGTCTCTCTCAAAAATAAAATTAAAAGAAAGAAAGAAATAGACAGCCATGGTGCACTGACATCTGTTTCTACCTTGAAGTTCTTACAGCTCATTCTTTAACTGCATCAGCTTTCCTAGCAGATAATCCCCCAACCACAAAACTTAGCAAATGTTTGTTAGTTTGCTTTGGGGCTTTTATTTTGTTTGCTTTTCACTTTAACTTGATTGGGGTTTTTGGCTCTTGTAACCAAAAATCATTTTTATTAATATATATTTGAAAATTCTAAAAGCAATGTATCCTGTCAGACCTCTTCGTTCCCAGAAAAACCTTCAGGCTCCTTGATTTGTTCCTATATGAGCCTTCATCTCATCTTATGTGGTGTTCAGTGACTGTCCCCTTTACCTCCCCAGTCACCGGATACTCTCCTGCCAGTCAGAGAAAACATGATTCAAATGCAGTCACTATTGATGAAACAAGAAGAGAGTTGGCCTGGGAATCAGACCCCCCAGGATCTAGTCTTGGCCTTAAAAACCAACTAGCTCTGTGATTCAAGTAGCCACTTAGTCTTCCCTGGAACTTGAGCCAGTCACATTGACAATGAAGGGTTTGCAGGGCGCCTGGGTGGCTCCGTCAACTAAGCATCTGACTCTTGATTTCAGCTCAGGTCATGATCTCACTGTTTGTGAGTTCAAGCCCCACATCGAGCCCCCCTACTCCCCTCTCAGCAATAAATAAATATTTAAAAATAAAAACAAAAGTTTGGATGGGAAAGGAGCCTGCAAGCATCACCACTATCTAATTCCAGAATATTTTTTAAAGTTTATTTATTTATTTTGAGAGAGAGAGCATACACAGGGGACGGGCAGAGAGATGGGAAGAGAGAGAATCCCAAGCAGGCTCCACATTGTCAGCGCAGAGCCCAATTTGAGACTCGAACACACAAACCAAGAGACTATGACCTGAGCCAAAACTAAGAGTCAGAGTCTTAACCAACCTGAGTGGTGAGAGCCACTCAGGCGCCCCTCCAATTCCAGAACATTTTAATGACCCCAGAATGAAACCCCAGATCCATTAACAGTCACTCCTTGTTCCCCCTCTCCCTAACTCCTGGCAGCCACTAACCTTCTCTCTGTCTCTATAGAATTGTGTATTCTGGACGCTTCTTATAAATGGAACCATACAATCTGTGGCCTTTTGTGTTGACTTCCTTTTTTTTTTTTTTAAGTTTATTTGTTTTGAGAGAGACAGAGACAGTATGAGTTGGGAAGAGGCAGAGAGAGAGAAAGAGGGAGACAGAAAATCCTAAGCAGGCTCCACACTGTCAGCACGGAGCCCAATTTGAGGCTCGAACTCACAAAACCATGACCTGATCTGAAACAGAGTCTGGCGCTTAACTGAGCCACCCAGGCGCCCCGTGTTGACTTCTTTCATGTAGCCTAATATTTCTGATGTTTATCCATGTAGCTTATGTCAGAACTTCATTCCTTTTCAAGGCTGAATAATACTCCACTGTAAGGGTAGACTACACTACCATTTGGCTCTTGTGAATCAAGCTGCTGTGAGCACTCATGCCCACATTTTTGTGAGAACATATGTCTTCCACTCTTTTGGGTATGTTCTTATGAGTGGAATTTCTGGATCATACATAACTCTACGTTTAACTTTTTTAGGAACTGCCAGACTCTTTTCTGTAGATGCACCATTTCACATTCCCACCAGCAAGGAATGAGGGTGGCCTCTACATTTTAATGAACATCAGGAAACCAGCCTGCTATTTAATCAGGAGTCTTAATTACCAATGTCATGGTTATGAAAGAACTGAGTAATTATCGAGATGTTTTAAGTTATTTTGAGTAATGGATGACTGTACTCATGATTTTCTGTGTCTCTGAACACCGTCCTCTCCCAAGTAACAGTACGCCAAGTAGAACCAGTTTTCCCCATTGCTCATTAGACAGTAGCTTTCCAGCAGCTAAGTGCTGGCACATCCTCTGCATGTCCCAGAACAGATGGGAAAGCCAGCGGTGTCACCGAACACATGCTTTACCTGCTGATAGGTTCCAACACTTCTGAAAATGACAAACCCTAACTGTGGTTTTTGTGCAATTCTAAGACAGCTCGTTAGAGGACACAGATAATTGCTCTGATTGCCCTGAGCAAGGAAAATGTAACGTGTGAACCAGGTTGCCTGTGTACATGCATAAACAATCTCTTTTGATAATCCAGGAAAATCCAGCTGAGAGGGAAGAAAATATCTCCTATTAAGTAAAATGAGCCCCGACTTTGAAAGAGTCACGAAGAGTCTCAGGGCTCAATTAATACAGAAAGTTCTGGGTAATTAACTGAGCTGCTGGGGAAACTTGATCACTAGCCTGACAAGCATCACTAAGTATTTCCAGACCCAAGGTAACATTCCAGTTTCTCAAAGCTCATGACCTGAATTGACCTCACTCCCTGGGGAAAGAAACTCTCCTTATTGTCTCTGAACCTCTTACTTCATCTAAAGGAAACCTCACTGTCTGCAACTGGAAGGATCTATGAACAAATGAATTAACGGGTTGGAGTTTACACTTCTGTCAACTCTCATCATTTGTTTGCTTGCACCCACTTCACGTATCTCTTAGTGCTAATAAGCAAAAGATAATATACATTCTGTAATTTTCACAAGCATATGAGTACATTTTGCCCATCATTTTCACTTCTTTGAGGATACCCTGACTCACTCTCAATACTTGACTCGATGGCAGTTTCCAGAAATGGCTGCTTTCAGTAATAGAAACAAATTATATTTGTTCATTGCCCTTCCTTCTTCGCAGGATGTTAATTCCTTAGTTTGTAAAACTTGCATACATTTTAGTTTGCAGGAGTTTCTGGATCTCTGATGTTTAGTGAACATCTTGTGCCAAATAGCAGTAATGTAGAATCCCTACTGCAACAATGATGCGGTGTAACAACTGCAAAATCTCCAAGGCAGAGTAAGAAGCTCGCACATCCGAGGCCTTAGGCTAGGGAGCTCTGCTACTCTTGTTGGAGCTTGATCATAGATCTGGGGGCTGGCTGCCTGGATGATCTGAAACGGCCATGACTGGGACACCTGGAGTATGGCTCTGTGTGCCTCTCCTCCTCTGGCAGGCTACCCCAGAGAATGTTCTCGTGTGTGTAAGAACGCAGAGACAAGTCCTTCCTAGAGTCCTCAGCTCAGTGGTGGCACACAGCAGTATCTCTGCCACATTCTATTAGCTAAAGCTTAAGGCTAGCCCAGGTCAGGAAATAGGCTCTGCCTCTTTAGGAAGAGAAGCTGCAAAGTCACATGGTGACAAGTGTGGATACAGGGAGAGGTAAAGAATTGGGGCCAAAGGGCTGTCTACTAGCAGCAGTCCCTTCTCAAACCCTTGGAGTCCATCCTTGGACCTCAGTTTATTTAGGCAAAAGGGGAAATTGGGTCCAAGAGGAATAGATCTGATTTTCTATGTTTTTAATCTTACCAAACAGGTGTATAAATAGATGTATGAGCTGTCTTTGCTCAGGCTGCCATAACAAAATGTCATACACAGGGTGGTTTAAACAGATTTTAAATTTTTTTTAATGTTTAATATTTATTTTTGAGAGAGAGACAGAGTGCCTGGGGGTGGGGTGGTGCAGAGAGAGGGAGACACAGAATCTGAAGCAGGCTCTAGGCTCCGGGCTGTCAGCACAGAGCCCAATGTGGGGCTCGAACCCACAAACCATGAGATCATGCTCTGAGCCAAAGTTGGATGCTTAACCGACTGAGTCACCCAGGTGCCCCACAACAAGATCCTTTTTCACAGAGTTCTAGAGGTCAGGAAGTCCAAGATCAAAGTGCCAAAGATTCAGTGTCTGGTGAGAGCTCTCTTCTTGGCTTGCATATGGCCACCTTCTCAGTGTGTCCTCACACGGCAGAACTGGAGAGAGTTCTCTGGTGTCTCCTCTTATAGGGATCTTACCTTTCATGAGGCCCCACCCTCATGACCTCATCTGACCAGAATTACCTCCAGATACTTTCACATTGGGGGTTAAACCATCAACATGTGAATTTCGGAGGCACACAATATAGTCCATAGCATGACCTAAATTTAATAATCTTAGTATCTTCATTCCTTTTTAATTCTTTCCTCCAAATACACCTCACTTCATATTGTGACCAGCCATGAATAAAATGTCATAATATTAGGGGGTGCCTGGTGGCTCAGTCAGTTAAGCTTCTGACTCTTGGTTTCGGCTGGGGTCATGATCTCACAGTTTGTGAGTTCAAGCGCTGTGTCAGGCTCTGTGCTGACAATGTGAGCCTGCTTGGGATTCTGTTTCCCTCTCTTTCTGTCCCCCCCCTGCTTGCTCTCTATCTTTCTCTCTCAAAAATAAATAAATAAACTATTTTTTTAAGTCCTAACATTAGGGGGCGCCTGGCTGGCTCAGTCTGTTAAGCGTCCAACTTCGACTCGGGTAATGATCACACAGTTCATGGGTTCAAGCCCCGTGTCGGGCTCTGTACTGACAGCTCAGAGCCTGGAGCCTGCTTCGGATTCTGTCTCTCTCTCTCTCTCTCTCTCTCTCTCTCTCAAAAATAAATAAACATTAAAAAAATTTTAACTCTTAATATTAGAAATCAAAGTCAGAACTTAATCTTGGAGTCTCAGATTGATCAAAACAAATTGGAAACATATCCATAGCATGTCTTATTTAGTTTAAGAAGATACCAATTTCTACTTGAGTTGAGGATATAGTGTGTACTTGATCTAAAGTTTGAGGGAATAATGATTAGCCAGTCTTTGTCAAGCCTGGTTTATTGGAAAATGCAAAGTGGTTTCATGCTTCCCAGCCAAAGCATTGGAGGTCATCTTTCTCATAAGCTTCTGCAACTTCTGAGCATTACTCATTCAATCTTAAAACCTGCATGATTCTTCCAATCTTTATTTTCAGGCTCTTAATGGCCTTGAACCACAAAAGCAATTAAGTTGCCAGAGAAAGTTTCTAATATCCTGTTCATCTCAAGTTCTTTGAACAGGCATTTTATTCACTGCATGTGTAGGGAAAGAGAGGAAGGAAACACTTCTTAGTATTTTCATTTTGTCAATTAATTAATAAAAGAATGAACAAAAGGAGAGGGAAAGGTTTCAGAGAAGAAAGCCAGTATCCTAGAGAAATGATGAGATTAATCTGTTCAGAGAGTATATGAAAAGTAGACTGATCTATGGGACATGTTTATAGACGGGCTATCTACCCTAGGCCTCTGAAAAGGTGTGGCCCTTAGGACAGGAATTTAGGAAAGCTGTTGTTCAACCCAATCAATATCGCATAGACAAGAGCATTATTGATAAGTCTTTAATCAGCAAAAGAAAATTTAGAATTTTCCCCTAAACCTGTCTTCATATCAGCATAAGAAAATGAAAACTGGATTTGGGAACTTTTACACTTTTAACATCATCCCTTTTATCAGCCGTATTATGTTTACTGATGTTTCTGACCAGTACTGGCAAAACTGATGGATGCCAGAGATGTCTAGGAAGACTAAACATAAAGAACAGAGGCTATTGATTCTTTTATTTTTAATTTAAAAAATGTTTTAATGTTTATTTTTGAGAGAGAGAGAGCATGAGTAGGGGAGGGGCAGAGAGAGAGAGAGACAGAGACAGAATCCGAAGCACATATTCTGCTGTCATCTAGTACATGCTGGCACTGAGCCAGACGCTGACATAAGGGTGACAAGCGAGACAACGTCAGCTCAGGACCCCATAGAAGTCACAGTCTAGTTCAGATGAGCCACAAATAGGGACGACCACAATGAGACTGCACTTCACACCCGCTAGGAGGGCTGTAACCAAAAAGACAGACAATAACAAATGTTGGCAAGAATGAGGAAAAATTGGAACACTCGTGCATGACTGGGGGGAATGGAAAAGTCTGGCAGTTCCTCAACAAGCTAAGCATAGATTTACCATATAGCATAGCAATTTCACTCCTAGGTATACACCCAAGAGAATTAAAACACCCGTTCCCATAAAACTTGTTCAGGAATGGAATGTTCACAGCAGCACCAGTCACAGTAGCCAAAGGACGGAGACGATCCAAATGTCCAACACCTGGTGAGTAGATGAACACAGTGTGGTCTGTGCATGTGGCAGAGTGTTAGTCATCCACGAACAGGAATGAAGCACTGATACGTCCGTGTTACAAACATCGATGAACCTTGAAAACATGACGCTAAGTAAGGGCAGCGAACACCAATGATTCCATTTATACAAAAAGTTCAGAATAGGCAAATCCACAGAGATGAAAGCAGAGTGGTTGTTTCCAAGGGTTGGGGGGAGAGAGGGGGAAAGGGGAATAACTGCCTAATAGGCACAAGCCCTCCTTTTTGGGGGGGAATGAAAATGTTTTGGAACTAGATAAGGTGGTGGTGACACAGCATGGTGAATGTGCTAAATGCCACTGAACTGTGTATTTTTAAATGGTGGATTTTGTGATGTGTATTTTACCTCAATCAAAAAAATTAATGGGGCTGCACCCTCAAGATCATACATTTTATTCTAAGTTATTCTTTGTAAAATATTTTTTAAATTTTCTTTAATGTTTATTCATTTTTTGAGAGACAGAGAGCACAAGCAGGGGAGGGGCAGAGAGAGAGGGAGACAGAATCTGAAACAGGCTCCAGGCTCTGAGATGTCAGCCCAGAGCCCACGCGGGGCTCGAACTGCAAGATCATGACCTGAGTGGAAGGGGGATGCTCAACAGACTGAGCCACCCAGGCGCCCCTAAAAGATTTTTAAAATCATTTCAGTTTAATTTTTCAGAAATGTATCTTATTTCATTTTGCAATCATTTTGATTGCATATTTGTGTATTTATACATGTGTATTATTATTGCTATTAATTAGCTGGGCTGGGTTCCATAAGGCACACACACAAAAAAGTGTGTCAATCAGAAAAATCTGTTTCTAGTTCCTTGTTGCACACACAGAGAAGAGTTATAAGATCAATTTCCACTTTTTAAAACATATTTGTTTATTTATTTATTAATATAGAGAGCACCTGGGGAGGGGCAGAGCGAGAAGGAGAGAGAATCCCAAGCAGGCTACCAGCTGTCAGCGTGGAGCTCCAGTCCCACGTGGGGTTCAAGCCCACCCACCGTAAGGTCATGACCTGAGCTGAAACCAAGAGTCAGACGTTTAACCGACTGACCCACCCAGGCACCCTGGTCAATCTCCACTTTTAATCGTTTTATCAGGTACGTATTAATACCTCACGTTGTTATTCTGATCAGGATATATAGTACTGAAGTAGTTTTTGCAATAGAAAAACTTTAAAGAAAGCATAATAGTTCAACAGCTTTAAACATCACTATCCCACCTTCAAATTGAACTGATATTGAATTGACATGACACTGGATTTTTTTTAAGTTTACATAACTATGTTTTTTTCAGATTATAAAAATAATATATGATTGTAGAAAATTTGAAAAATATAAGAATGATAAAACAAAAAATAAAATTGGCTATCATTTCATGACCCGTGATAACTTCTATGTCACTTGGGTATATTTCCCTTATTTTGGTCACAGCTGAGTAGCAGCATCTGGTGTGTATATATATATATATATACACACACACATACACAATTTATGCATATACATAATTATATATATAATTGGCATATAATAAATATTCATCACCTATGTTAATGGGTCTTTGTTGACAGAAAGTTAAATCAAACAAAATTTTCCATAAAATTAGGCAGAAGAATATGGTCGTGGGGCACCTGGGTTGGTTTAACATCCGACTTAAACTCAGTTCATGATGTCCCAGTTTGTGAGTTCGAGCCCCATGTTGGGATCTGTGCTGACATCTCAAAGCCTGGAGCCTGCTTCAGATTCTGTGTCTCCTTCTCTCTCTGCCCCTCCCCTGCTCACACCCTGTCTCTCTCTCTCAAAAATAAATAATAAACATTAAAAAAAGAGAAGAATATGGTTGTCATTGTGTTCACTTTGTATCTTTTGATTTTCAAGTTTAGAATACTGAGCAAACATATACAAATACAGACAGATCCAAATCACAGAGGAGAGTCAGCGGACTTCGGCCAAGGAACAGCTCCTTTAAAACCACCCATTGAGAATCACTCCAGAAGTGGGACTCTAAAACATGTCACTCCTTGAATACACTCAGCCACATCTCACATACAAAGGCAATCTCCCTTGCTGATTTGGAAGCTCCATTAACTTTTTCTAGCCCAGGGTAGGTGATTTGGATTGTCAAGACTTATTCTTCCCCAAAGCTAAGTTCATCAAAAATAATGGGTAAGTCTTTTGATGGCGGATACATTTTCCAGTGCCTTAAGGGGAGAACGCTAATGAAAGACTGCTGAGAACTAGTTCAGCAAGTAATCATGCTGCACTGCGTCGTCAGAAGAAAAGTCAAATTATGTCTACTGAAGTTGCCAAAAGTGGGATAGTCTGAACCACCCCAGTGTCCCAATGACAGTGCTTCTCAAACTTTAAAGTGCATCCAAATGACCTGAAAATCTCAGTAAAATACAGATTCTGTTTCAGGTGGTTGGGGGCAATCTGGGATTCTGAAAGACACACAAACTCCCACGTGATGCTAAGGCTGGTGGTCCTCTGACCACACTTTGAGAAGTAAGATCCCATCACACAAAGCTGATGAATGGCCTGACTGGTCTCCACTATTAAAATCTCAGGGTACAGTGTGGTAGATGTAACAGGGGCATCAGGCTGTGTCTCAGATGGAGTCTATTCCATTAACTGATCTAAATAATCTCTGTCTACATTTGAAGTGCTTTGCCACTGACCAGATAAGGCTACATTTAATTTCTCTTTTTTTAAAAATTGAGATGGGATTCATATCACATAAAATTAACTTTTTATTTGAAAGAGAGAGAGTGTGTGTGTGTTTTGTGGGGGGGGGGTTTGGGGGGGGAAGAAAGAGAGAGAGAGAGAGAAAGAATCTTAAGCAGGCTCCACGTTCAGTGCAGACCCCAACACAGGAGCTTAATCTCACGATCCTGGGATCATGACCTGAGCTGAAATCAAAAGTCAGACACTCAACTGATTGAGCCACCCAGGCATCCCTGAAATTAACCATTTTAAGTGTACAGTTCAGTGACATTTTATCACCCCAAAAGGAAACCCTGTGACCATTAATTAGTCACTCCTCATTTCCCCCTCTCCCACAACTCTGGCAACCACTAATCTACTTTCTGGATGTTCCATATCCAAATGAAAATGTTCCGGACAGGGGCACCTGGCTGGCTCAGTCAGAAAAGCACGTGACTCCAGGGGCACGTGGGTGGCTCAGTAGGTTAAGTGTCCGATTCTTGATTTCAGCTTAGGTCATGATCTCACAGTTTGTGAGATGGAGCCCTGAGGCAGGCTCTGCACTGAAAGCACCACACCTGCTTGGCCTTCTCTCTCTCTCTCTCTCTCTCTCTCTCTCTCTCTCTGACCCTCCCCTGATCAGGGTCTCCCACCCCCCCCTCAAAATAAAGAAACTTAAAAAAAAAAAACAGCCAAACTTTTTTAAAAAAAGAAAAAGCATGTGATTCTTGATCTTGGAGTTGTGAGTTAGAGCCCCACGTTGGGTGTAGAGATTACTTAAATAAACAAACCTAAAAAAGAAAAGAAAACGTTCTGGACCTAGACAGTGGTGATGGTTGCCTAACATTGTGAATATACTAAATGTCACTAAATTGTGCGTTTTAAAATGGTAAAAAAAAAAAAAGTGAATTTTATGGTATGTGAATTTTACCACGATAAAAAAAGGATTTGGGCTCTGCATTTTCTAACAAAAGCTACTTGCTGATGATCTTCTCAAAATTAGCTTGAGGCCTAGAGGATGAGGAAACCAAGACCTGGAGGTCACTCAGCTATTTGGTGGCAGAATACAGCCCAGATTCTTTATTTCCTAATTCCTACCTTGTTTGCTCTCAGCCAACGGAGTAAAAGAACACCTTTAAACACAGCAATATATTGGATGGCAAGAAACCAGATGTTAAAATCTGCACCTCAGGGCGCCTAGGTGGCTCAGTTGGTTAGGAATCTGACTGCGGCTCAGGTCACCATCTCACAGTTCATGAGTTTGGTGGGGCTCTGTGCTGACAGCTCAGAGCCTGGAGCCTGCTTCAGATTCTGTGTCTCCCTCTCTCTCTGCCCCTCCCCTGCTCACTCTCTGTCTCTCTCTTGTCTCTCAAAAATGAATAAACATTAAAAAAAATTAAATAAAGATCTGCACCTCGATGCTTTCAATCTAACCAGGAAAACAAAATTGTCACATGAGTGCAAGTGAACTATCAGAAATGCAGAGTAAGTACAAATGGAGCTCAGCTAAACATCAGTAACAAAGAATCCGTGGATCCTGCATTTATTTGGACAATCGGTTCTGAGGATTCTTCTCTTACTGCATGGGAAGCAATTCTAGGTAAATGAACCATGCAAATCAGGCCATAGTAGGTTCCTCCTAATCTATGTAAAATGTAACAAACGTCTCTGTCCTTCTGAAATATCTGTGATGAGCCTACCACTTTTCAGAACCTGGTTCCAAGTGTGGACCCTACAATCAGATGGCCTGGGTTGGAAGCCGGCCCCACCACTTAATATCATGGGGTTTGGGGCAACTTATTTAAGCCTCTGTGCCTCAGTTTTCTTGTCCGTAAAATGGGAATAAAAACAGTACAAATCTCAGAGGTTATTATAAGAAGATACATATACAGTGCTTAGAATAGTGTCTAGGACTTAGTAAACCACAATAAACATTAGCTGTTATTATTATTGCATTTAATGGGGCGCCTGGGTGGCTCAGTTGGTTAAGCATCTGACTCCTGATTTCAGCTCTGGTTATGGTCTCACGGTTTGTGAGTTCAAGCCCCACGTCAGGCTCTGTGTCAGGTTTCTCTCCTCTCCCCTGCTTGAGCAGTCTCTCTCTCTCTCTCTCTCTCAAAATAAATAAACTTCAAAAATAAAAATTAATAAAATAAAATAAAATAAAATAAAAAACTGATAAGCTGGGTGACTTGAAACTTTCCAAGTCAGTCACTAGCTTATTACCTCTATATGGAAAATGTAATACATGCCTCCCCTACTTCTGCAGAGACTGAGTATCAAAATAAATAATAAAGACAAAGCATTTTGGAAACAATAAAGCATTGTCCAAAGATAAACTCGTAATTGAATGCAAGGGAAATCATACCTATTCCTAAAAGCAAATTTCCAAGAATTTCCATTTTCCTGAATTTTGTTTGGCTTATTCAGAACTATTGCACAGACTCAACTGCACTAAAATCACATCTCTTTCAAATTATCGTAATTCAGACTTTTCACTAATTCAGACAGGCATTTTCTTAATCAACACAAATTGTTGCAACTTTATTTTATATCAATAAATACTAGGGTGGATTTATGCTCTTGCAAGGATTTGAACAAGAAGGTTTCTGACCTCATGCTAAAGGAATCCAGACAAGAAAGGCCTTGAGTATAGGCAGAGTTGGGTGAATTTGATCAATGAAAACATCTTAAGTCCAATAAAAGAGTTTGTAATTTGGGAAGAGGGGGAGAGCATGAGCTGGCAAATATACAAGACTACAAAGAGGGGCGCCTGGGTGGCTCAGTCGGTTAAGCGTCCGGCTTCGGCTCAGGTCATGATCTCGCGGTTCGTGGGTTCGAGCCCCGCATCAGGCTCTGTGCTGACAGCTCAGAGCCTGGAGCCTGCTTCAGATTCTGTGTCTCCCTCTCTCTCTGACCCTCCCCTGCTCACGCTGTCTCTCTCTGTCTCTCAAAAATAAATTAAAAAAAAAGACTACAAAGATAGCTGTTGGGTGAGAAAGAAAAAGAAAAACTGGAAAGAAATGGTGTTACCAGTTATCCTTTGGGTTAAAAGATTCTGGAATAAGGGGCTCCCGGGTGGCTTATTTGGTTGTGTCTGACTTTGGCTCAGGTCATGATCTCATGGCTCATGAGTTCAAGCAAACATCAGGCTCACTGCTGTCACTGCAGAACCCACTTCAGATCCTCTATCCCCCTCTCTCTCTGCCCCCCCACTCATTCTTTCTCTCTCTCTCTCTCAAAAATAAATATTTAAAAAAGAAAATTCTGGAATAATACCAATCTTCTTACATGTTGTATTAGCTGGCTGCCATAACAAAATACCATAAACTCAGTGGCTTCAACAGTAGAAATTTATTTTCTCACAGTTTTGGACACTGGCAAATTCAAGATCAAGGTGCCAGCTGATTTATTCTGTGGTGAAAGCACTCTTCCTGCTTTGCAGATGGCTGCCTTCTTGATTTCCTCACATGGGCCCGGATGGGGATGGGAGTCTCTCTCTTCTTCTGCTTCTGCTTCTGCTTCTAAGGCAATTATTCATATCAGATTAAGGCCTCACCCTTAGGGCTTCATTTAACCTTAATTAGTCCTTAAAAGCCCCATCCCAAATACAGTCACATTGAGGGTTTAGAACTTCAATATATGAATGGGGGGGTGCACATTCAGTCTATAGCACATAAATAGGTTTGTGTGTTTTCCAAGTTTGTAAAAACAGCAGTCAGTATTTGTATCATTGGTCTTTAAAAGACAGAAATGGAAAGAAAGGGAGGTCTCCTGAAGATATTTTGAAGAAAGATATTACGAGAGTTAGTGTTGATCAAGAGGAATGTTAAACTACTCCCCAAACTGAAGCCTAGGGGTCTGGGAGCCCTTTCATCACTGTGAAATATTCATTTGGAAGGGGACCAGTGTGAAGGACAAGGCGGTTAGCTTCTCTGGTTTTACCTGAAGTGTGACTCGGTCTCAGTGTCTGCAGGAGAAGCCATGAGGACAACTAAAAGAACAAGCACATGGGTCAGGTTATATCAAGGTCAGAAGCCTAGACATACTGGAGTTGAAGCTCTGCCTGACCACCCCAGCCGGAATGATTCCTTCCTCCCCAGAATTGATGGAGCAACAGTCTTCAACACTCATTTGGCACATCTGCATTCATTCATTCATTCATTCATTCCAAAGTATTTCCTGAATGCCCTTTGTTTGGGATCATTCAGGGGGAGAAGGGAATAGACCAGATTTGAGGAATGGGCGAGGAGTGGGGATAATAGGCAGATGAGGAAAAAGTGGAGATTAATTCCAAAACCTAGGGGCTTTTCCCTCATAGATTTATGGTTACCTTCAAAACTATATACCTGATTCTTAGTATCTTTTGCACAAACAAAAAGCATTCCTGCCTTCCCTTGCCCCTCCAAAAATCTCAGTATAAATATTAAAACAGAAAAATACATTTGACAAAGAGGTGCCAAGCACAAGTCTTGGAGAGAAGATTGAACATCTCGTTTTTCCCCCTCTTGATAATGAATACATTTTGGAATGTAAATTTTGAACTAACCGCTTAACTTCACTACAGCCACTTTAAGGTAATAGGGGGAAAATGGTAAGCTTCTGGATCTGATTCTACCTTTCCAAGTACAAATTATCCTAAGAACATAAATTACAGTTTACTTTTTTTTTTCCAGAGAAAGCATTAAGGAGGAAATTAAGTTGGAAAACATCATGGCAATAATTTTCTACATGTAGATAAGCACTGAGAGTAGAAATATATTAGGGAAAAGCAAATCGCTTGGATGTATACTATACCATAGTACCAGAATACTGTAATGAAGAGCTTATCAAACTTTAGACAAGGCCAGAATGAAAGGAAAGACTATTTATCTCTTTATTTATTTATTTTTAAATTGACCTGAAGGAGCCCTTAACCTGCTCAGTTGGTAAAGCATGTGACTCTTGATCTTGGGGTCATGAGTTCAAGCCCACGTTGGGCTACAGCTTACTTTAAACAAAAAATTGAGATAAAATTAAACATTTTAAAGTGACCAATTCAGTGGCACTTAATATATTCATGATGTTGTGAGCAGGGGAGGAGCAGAGAGTGAGAGAGAGAGAGAGAGAAAGGGAGAGGGAGTATCCCAAGAAGGCTCCACCCTATCATTGCAGAGCCTGACACAGGGCTCAAACCCACAAACTGTGAGATCATGACCTGAGCTTAAATCAAGAATCAGTCGCTTGACTGACTAACCTACCCAGGCACCCCTAGCATGTATATTCTTATATGATACATGAATGTGGTGATGGAGAAGAGAGAAAGCTTTTTATCTTACATAGCCTGATATTGGAATATTTCGAGACAACTATTTTTATCTCAACCATCTGGGTATCTCCATCTCTAAATGTTTACCTTGTTCATTTATGAGTTGCCTTAATATTTGTATTCCATTCATTGTGTCTGTCCAGTCTGTCTGTAAGCATCAGCCTGTCTGCCCTGGATTGTAAACTGTTAGAGAAGAGGCAAGGTTTAGCTAATTCTCTGTGAATCAGTTAGCATGGCATAGCACCACACACAATGAAGGATTTAATAAGGGCGTTTATTCTGGCCTTTGGAAAGAGGCTTAGTACCTGCCATCACTTCTGAAAAGGATGGGGAAAGTTGACTTGATCTACTTTTCATATATTGTTAGCCTAGGAGCGTATGCTGAATATGATAGCTGAGGTGTACTGCTGATGTCTGTTGGGTAAGTGTCTGTGTGGTACAATAAGAAATATACTTGGTCTTTGTCCCTGGTTCATGGCACAGAGCTAAACTGGTGGAATTTCCTGATTGGAATGTATTTTGTTACTTTAAAAAATTTTAATGTTTATTTATTTTTAAAGAAGAGAGAGACAGAACGTGAGCAGGGGAGGGGACAGAATGCAAAGCGGGCTCCAGGCTCTGAGTTATTAGCATAGAGCCTGACTCAGGACTTGAACTCACGAGCCACGGGATTATGACCTGAGCCAAAGTCAGATGCTTAACTGATTGAGCCACCCAGGTGCCCCCTGTACTTAGTTATTTTTAAGGGGCCCCGTTTGAGCACATCTGAGTTTATACTAATGAATGACTTAGGTGGGGCCCTGGATCGCCTAGTGATGGGGCTGGTCACCAGAAAGCCAGAGGTTGGTTATCTTTTTTTTTTTAAACTGGTTTCAAGTTTAATTCCACACACATCGTATGATTGCTATTCTTTAAATTTGTTAAGGTGTGCTTTATGGCCCAGAATGTTGTTTGTCTTGGTGAATGTTCCATGTGAGCTTGAGGAAAATGTATATTCTGCTATTGTCGGATAAAGTAGTCTATAGATGTCGATTATATCCAGTTGATTAATGATGTTGTTGAGGTCAGCTATGTCCTTACAGATTTTCTGCCTGCTGGATCTGTCTGTTTCTGAGAGAGGGGTGTTGAAGTCTCTAACTGTGATAGTAGATTCATCTCTCTAGGTCACAGTGATGAAAAAGAGAGTTAGGTTGTTTCTGGAGGCTGATTTCAGAGTATAGAGATAAAGAAATTTTTTTTTAACTAGAAAAGACGTTTGTAACAACATGGATGGACCTTGAGGACATTATGCTAAGTGACATAAGTCAGAGAGAGAAAGACACATACTGTATGATATCTCTTACATGTGGAATTTTTAAAAAATCATAAGAGCAGAGAGTCAAATGATGGTTACCAGGGGTGGGGGGAGGGGGAATAGGAGAGATATTATTTATTTATTAAAAATTTTTTAAATGTTTATTTATTTTTGAGAGAGAGAGAGAGAGAATGGGTGAGGAGCAGAGAGAGACAGAGTGAGAGAGAGAATCCCAAGCAGGCTCTGCACAAAGCTGGACGTGGGTTTCAAACCCACAAACTGTGAGATCATGACCTGAGCCAAAGTCGGACACTCAACCAACTGAGCCATCCACTTGCCCCAAAATGTTATTTAAATGTATATATTGGCAACTAGCAGATGAATAAGTCCAGGAGAACTAAAACACAACACAATGATTATAGACAATGACAGTATTATAAACATTAAACTTGGTAAGAGGCTAGGTCTTAATTGTTTGCAAGACTAGAAAAAATGATAATTATTTGACAGACAGAGGTGTTAGCTAATGCTACAATAACAATCATTGAGATATCAATGTATCAAATCAATATGTGAAATAAATGTATCAAATCAATGTTATACACCTTAAATTTATACAATGTTGTATATCAAATATATCTCATAAAAAGATAAATATATACTAGTGTATTTTTATTTATTTTGAGAGCGAGAGTGTGTGAGGGGGTAGGGGCAGAGAGAGAGAGGGAGAAAGAGAATCTCAAGCAGGCTCTGCACTGCAGCACAGAGTCCATTGCGGGGCTTGAACTCAGGAACCGCAAAATTATGACCTGAGCCAAAATCAAGAGTCAGACACCACCCAGGCTCCCCAAGAGTGTATTTTTTTTTTAATTTTTAATGTTTATTTTTGAGAGAGAGGGTGCCGGCGGGGGAGGGGCAGAGAGCGAGAGGGACAGAGGATCTGAAGGGGTCACCATGTTGACAGAGGCAAGCCCAATGTGGGGCTTGAACTCACGAATCGTGAGATCATGACCTGAGTTAAAGTTGGATGCTCAACCAACTGAGCCACTCAAGTGTATTTTAACACAGGCACGATGAATAAAATTACTTCGATTGTGTAGAATTTTATCCTAAAACTAGAGAATGAAAAGGTAGAATACTGAATATACATTTCTCTTTCTTTAGCAGTCTTGCCACTTGTAGTGGGTGGAATGGTGGCCTTCAGAAAGACAGGTTCACCCAGAATCAGCAAATGTGACCTTATTTGAGGAAAGGGTCATTACAATTAAGTTAGGGGTCTCAAGATGAAATCATCCTGGATTATATGGGTGGGCTTTAAATCCAATGACTGCTGTCCTTTTTTTTTTTTTTTTTAACTGAAATATAATTGACATACAACATGTTTCAGGTGTACAACATAATGTGATGTTTGTATATATTGCAAAATAATCATCACAATAAGTCTAGTCAACATCTGTCACCACATATAGTTACCGATTTTTTTTCTTGTGAAGGTAACTTTAAAAAAAGTTTATTTATTTATTTTGGGAGATGGGGGAGGGGCTCAAAGACTGGAAGAGAGAGAATACCAAGCAGGCTCCATGCTGTCAATCTCACGAACCATCAGATCATGACCTTAGCTGAAGGCAGACGCTTAACTGACTGAGCCACCCAGGTGCCCCTCAGTACAGTACTTTTAACTCTAGTTGTCATGCTGTATATTATATCCCCATGACTTATTTATTTATTTATTTATTTAATTTATTTTTCCCCCCATGACTTAATTTATTTTATAACTGGAAGTTTGTACCTTTTGGCCACCTTCACCCATCCCCACCCCAATGACCAGTGTCCTCATAAGAAGAGATATGGTACACATAAAAGTAATACCTGTTATGTATCAATTATATCCCAGTAAAACTGGGGAGGGGGAGAAAGAAGAGAATGTAAACAGACAGCTGTATGAAGACGGGGAGGCAGAGACTGGAGGGATGCAGCCACAACCAAGGAAACGCCTACAGCCACCAGAAGCCTGTAGAGGCAAAGGACTCCCTTAGAGGCTTTGATGGATGCCCAATCCTGCCAACGCCTTCATTTAGGACTTCTGGTCTCCAAAGCTGTGAGAGAATAGGTTCTGTTGTTTTAAGCCACCAAGTTTGTGGTTGCTTGATTATGGCAGCCTCAGGAAACCAATATACCACGTCTTTTTTTTTTTTTTAATTTTTTAAAATGTTTATTTATTTTTGAGAGAGAGAAACAGAGCATGAGCTGGGGAGGGGCAGAGAGAGAGGGAGACACAGAATCCAAAGCAGGCTCCAGGCTCTGAGCTGTCAGCACAGGCCCTGATGCGGGGCTCAAACGCACAAACTAAGAGATCATGACTTGAGCCAAAGTCAGACGCTCAACCAGCTAAGCCACCCAGGCGCCCCCCAATATACCACTTCTGACATTTTTGTTTATTCTGACCATTTTAAGCTCCATGAGGAGAGGGGATGTGTCCCTCTTTTTTGGTTCTTGGCATCACATAGTGGGTGCTTGATATATCAATGACTCTAATGATACATCAATACCAGGCAGAAATCGTACCGACTCCACATTTCAGTGGTAGATGAATCGTTTCCCCAATGCTGTATAGTGTTTATAATATCCAGCGAGTCTGTATGTGAATGTGGATCTAATGTACAAGAGGTAACTAGTTTTAGTTACTACCTGAAGAGTAGTAATACAGGTGAGCATAACACTGGGCTGGATATAGAAGATTTGGCAGCTATTCCCATTTGCATCGCTGCCTCACTAGGCCTCAGGCAACAGGGCTCACTTCTGTGGCTCAGTTTCCCAAGGCTTGAAAAGAAAATCCTGTCCCCTTTCTGCCTACTCATGGGGATCAAGGGGGAGGAGGAAAGCCTGTAAAATGCTCCAACTTACTTTAGAGAATTATAAAATGGCCCTGTATTATTTGTTTTACTCTCTAGAAAACAGTTTAAAGTTCTGTTTCACGTATGGCTTCCGGATTCTTCTACCATTCAGCAACATGTAAGGCATTAGCTGCAACTTAATAATCATTACCTCCATTTTACAGAAGGAGATACTTAAGGTAGAAGAGGGTTATATGTTCAAGTTGGCCAAGTAATTCACCAGCAGAATTCCAAAAATTCGGAGTCCCAGATGAAATGATTCTGTGGAACCATCTGTTCTCCAGCTGCATAGACAATTCTATAAAATGCAGTAAGTATTGTTGAAACTATTTTTACCATAGCAGAAGTCAATCAGACATCTAGAATTCAGATAAGACCTGTCTTAAACATTCCAATGAAGAAATACTTTTTCACTCTACTGGTGAGTAGATTTTATGCCCTATCTACAACTTTGGTATTTGCAAATGCAGGTTAATTGAGGATCGTTAGAGAACCTTCAGTCTTCTAGGTCATGAAATTTAAACAACAGCCACAAAGAAGATGAATTACATTGGGTAAAATAGTTACATTTATGAAGGTGACACAACAAGCAAATCAGATCCAATTTTCAGATACTTTCATCTGGCTCATATCCAGGCAACCAGTCATGCACTAATCTAATGATGTGACATAACTCTGATGGGGGATGGGTGGGGAGTGGGACTGGAGATGAGACAATGGCAGAAGGTAGAGAACTGTGAAAAGCAGGTGATGGATACAAAGAGTTCATCACTCACTTCTCTCTACTTCATATATGTTTGAAAATTTCAAAATAAGAAATAACTTAGTATAGCAAGTTGCTGACCAACTTTGCAAAAAGGCTCATATGGTCTTCTATGACTTTTTATCTTTGAGAGAATCCATTGCTAGAATAAAAATAGCTAGCTTTCTACCCTATTGTCTTATGAATACACATGATGTTGAGATTATTCAGGTAGATTTTTTTAAATGTAGGTAACAAAACGTTTGCTGCTTCTTGAATTTGAGACAAGTTTTGAAATTATTTGACTTATAGCACATTGTGAATTCAATATTTTTTTGAGGAATTAAAAAAAACCCGACTCAGATAACTTTCTAACAACATCCTAAGCAAGTAGTTGAGCTGCAACAAATTATCTCATGTGTCTCCGGTGACACTTTTTGACTCTGAAATACAAAGTATTAGGCTGTTATGATTACCTTAGCAAACAGACCATATTTTTCTGAACCACAATTGGTACAATTAGTCCACAATTGAAAGAAAGGTGTCGTATAAAGGCTGAAACAAAGAAAAAAATTAATCACATAATATATCTCTTTTACTGAAAAAGTATGATGTTTAAGCACAAAATGTCTCTCAAGATTCAGGAGGTCGCAACTTAAAGTATTTAGAGAGTGTGAACTCATGTGTACCTTATTTACTCCCTAAAGGGTAGGGTTTGTGTTTGTTTTTGTTTTTGTTTTTATTTGTCTATACCCTATTCCTTCTTAGTCTTACAGAAGAAAGAATTCACTCAAACATTGTTGGGAGCTTGTTGCTAGACACAAAATAAGATATTCTTCCTCAAGAATTAAGAGTCTTAAAATGTTCCCCAGTACTTGGGGCACCTGGGCGGCTCAGTCAGTTAAGCATCCGACTTTGGCTCAGGTCATGATGTTGCGGGTTCGTGATTTTGAGCTGTACTGACAGCTCAGAGCATGGAGCCTGCCTCAGATTCCGAGTCTCCCTCTCTCTCTGCCCCTCCCCTGCTCATGTTCTTTTTTTTTTTTTAATTTTTTTAAATTTATTTTTGAGAAAGAGTGTGAGCAGGGGAGGGGCAGAGAGAGAGGGAGACCCGGAATCCAAAGCAGGCTCCAGGCTCTGAGCTGTCAGCACAGAGCCCGATGCAGGGCTCGAACCCACAGACTGGGGGATCATGATCTGAGCTGAGGTCAGATGCTCAACCATCTGAGCCATCCCAGGCGTTCCCAACATCTCTATTATTATTAAAGCTTTATTGAGATTTAACTCACATACCATACAATTTATTCATTTAAATAGTAAAATTTAATAGTTTTTAGTGTATTTACAGATTTGTGCAACTATCACCACAGCTAATTTTATTTATTTATTATTTTTAATGTAAGCTCTATGCCCAATGTGGGGCTTGCACTCACCACCCAGAGATCAAGAGTCACATCTCCACCAACTGAGCCAGCCAAGTGCCCCCATCAGTTAATTTTTAAAATATTTTCATCACCCCCAAAAGAAACTATCCACTAGCAGTCACTCCATTTCTCCCTAACCCCCTCAACCTCTGGCAACTACTACTCTACTTCCTGTCTCTATAAATTTGCCTATTCGGGACGTTTCATACAAGTGGAATCAAACAATATATGACCTTGTATGACTGGCTTCTTTCACTTAGCATCATTTTTTTCAAAGTTCATCCATGTTGTAGCATGTGTCACTACTTCGTTCCTATTTTGGCTAAATAATATTCTGTTATATGGATGACATTTTAAATCCATTCATCAAATAATGGACCATCTACATCTGTCTACTTTTTGGCTATTATTATTATACTGCTTCTATGAACATTCATGTATAAGGTCGTGGTGGTTTTTTGTTTGTTTACAGACATATGTTTTTCTCTCTCCTGGGTTTATACACAGGACTGGAATTGCTGGGTCATATGGTAACTCTATGTTTAACATTTTGAGGCACTGCCAGATTTTTTCAAAGCAGCTGCACCATTTTACAGTCCCACCAGCAATATACTAAGGCTCCAGTTTCTCCACATCCTTGCAACACTAATTATGTTTGATTTTAGCCATCTTACTGGGTGTGAAGTGGAATCTCATTGTGGTTTTGATTTACATTTCCCTAATGGCTAATGATGTTGAGTATCTTTTCATGTGTTTCTTCCTTAACTTTGAGGTAGGCCTGCCAGCTTTCCTTCTTATGAGGGGAGAATTATGGCTTGGTACTACCAGCGAGTTTTTATTGAGTTTCTTTGTGCCTAGATCATTAGAAGAATAAATTAACACTTTCTTTTCCAGCAAAGCTCGGCTGCTGCTCCAACGTGGTGAATGAAAGACTTTCTCTGCATTTTTTCCAAAGAAGAGAATTCAGGACTATACTGGGTAAGAAGTAAAATGACATTATCTCAGCAGTGCTTGAAGAAAAATAAGTACACTAAAATAGAAGCTAAAAAAGAAGTATTTTTGCAGCCTGAGGAAGCGGCGTTAAATCCCACATGGTGCATATAAGCAAATCTGTTTAAAAGAAATACAACGGTCTTAGGTCCTAGGTCCTCATAAGAGGTGAGTGAATTGACATCTTCCTGTATCTTTCTTTACATACTGGTGGAGTCAGAGGGGAAAGGAAGTGTAGGAAAACCAACGTAACGGCATCCAGTCAGACTGAAGAAACCGATACTTTATTTTACAATCTCAATTTTCTCTAAATGAACTCAACTCCAAGGGCTCGTCTGAATTCTCTCACTGTGTTAGGATTTGGTTATTTTGAACGTCGCTCTAAAAGAGCAGCTGGGATTTGAGAACCGGTGGTTCAAGTGTTTTCAATAAAACCTTGGTTTTAAAGCCGCCTCTTTGAGTGCGCGGCTCACCCAACCCTCCCGAGAGGAGACCTAAGGTCATTACCTAGTGTGAGAGGCTAGAACGTCCCGGGAGGAAATCCGAGGCCCTGCTCTGACAGTTATTTAAAAAAAAAAAAAAAAAAAAAAAGGCTTCAAATCAACTGGCGCTTTGAAATTTACCACGCCCCTTCCTGCCTTCACTGCCCTGGAGACTTTACCACCTAGCCCCAAAGCTAAATCTCTGCTTACACAGGTTCCTCAGGGAACGCTGACTCCTATTTCAACGACCCAACGACGAAATCCACCCCAGCGGCTACCTCCCGCCAACACCCAGACCCGCCCAACTCGGCTCCGGGCGCAATGGAGTCTTCCTCCGCCTACCCGGCAGGCCAGAGGCCCCGCCCCGTTCCCGCCACCTCATTGGCTCTGGTGACCAGCCCCCCGAGGGCTGGCTCCGGGTTGGCCGTCTCCGCCGCCGCTCGGCGCTCTTCCCGGGGGCGTGAGGCGGGCGTGACTACGCCCCTGACGTCGGGACGCTCGGTCGCCGCGGGAGGCGCCGTAATCGCCGCCCAGGAGGAAGGAGGGCGGCCGTGCGAGGAGCTGCTATGGTGCTTAGATCCTCGGCAGAGCCGACCGAGACGCGGCGGTCGCGGCCATGAAGGTGAGAGGCCGGTGGGGCCGGGCAGTTCCTCCTCGCCTCTCCTAACTGGCCGGGACGCCTGAAGTGCCTTCCTTTAGCCTCAGCGGTTAACCCGGCCGGCACCTCGGAGAGCTCCGCTGAGGGCGTCCCGGGCCGGCGCCCGGGCCCTGACCGGCCCAGAGCGGAGATTCTGGGCTCCGGGACCTCTCCAGCTGCCACCGCCTCCCTGCAGCGAGCCTGAGGAGGCGGGAGAGGCCGGGAGCCCCCCGCGCTCGAGGCTGGTGGGCCCGTCTTTGCTCCTGGCCCTGTCCTCTTCCTCGGGGGCCTGAGGCAGACCCCCTAGTTCCCGCCTCAGCCTTCCCTGCTTTTGCCCCCAGCGTGCTCTCTCCCGTGCCGAGTCCTTGAACTAACCCAGATGTCGGGAACGCTACGCGACTGTCGCAGGATGCAGACTGCAGGACGAAGGGAAAAGGAGTTAGTGTGGAGAGTCGTGAGGCTGGGGCCGGGCTAACAGGTTAGAGCTGCCTCGGGGCGCCCCTCTGAAGGATTTCAGGCTCATCATTGGGGCCGTGACCTGGAGCGCTAGCGAACTAGATGTGTCTGCGTCGCCACTAGGTACGCAGCAAGTAATTTGACAGCTTGATTTCTTCAAGGTGGGTGTGAGAGCGTGGGAACAGCAGTGAGTGAGAAGTTGAAGGGGAAGGGGGGAGACTCTGGCCTACTTTTGGGAGCCGATTTTCTCCACTCGATCGCTGAGACTTCTAAAGAGCTCTGTGTACGACAGTCAATTCAGGTATTGATTCCTTTGCTGAACTCCAACCAACCGGGGTAAGGTGATCCTCTTTGAGACCTAGACAGTTTCATTAGCCCCAGTGAGGAGGTGCGCTCGTCGTGGGGAAGGAAAATAACCGGGAACTGCTCCGTAACACCGCACCGTCACAAAACCTCAAGGATTCACCGTGGAAGATTGATAGGGAGTGTCAAGTGGCTGGAGAAATTCAGCAAATATTTTGCGTTAGTAAGAGGGACACTCGCTGAGGTGAAGTAATTGAAAATGCATTCCCACCTTTTCGGAGTTTGCCAATCAAGAGAGAAAATGGGTTCTCATCCACGTTACAAAGCAGCCTATGATGTAAGGCATCAAAGCCTAAATGCTCTGGAGCAAGAAAGGAGATTTCAGGCCTCAGGAAACAAGGAAGATTTTTGGAAATAGATAACTTTAAAAAATGTTTATTTTTGAGAGAGAGAGAGAAAGAGAACAAGTGGGGGAGGGGCAGAAAGAAAGAGAGAGAGAGAGAGAGAGAGGCCGAATCTGAAGCAGGCACCAGGCTCTGAGCTGTCAGCACAGAGCCAGATGTGGGGGCTCGAACTCATGAACCTCGCGATCATGACCTGAGCCGAAGTCAGACGCTTAACGACTGAGCCACCCCCTGCGCCCCAGAAATAGATAACTTTTCCACCAGTGTGTGAAAGTATGAAGATATAAGACTTTTTTTTAATGTTTTTTTAAAAATTGATTTGAGAGAGAGAGCGAGCATGAGCAGGGAAGGGGCAGAGAGAGGGGAAAAGAGAATCCTAAACAGACTCCTCGTTGCCCAAACCCAAGAACCATGAGATCATGACCTGAGCTGAAATCAAGAATCGCATGCCCAACCGACTGAGCCAGCCTAACACCTTATTTTTAACTTCCTGGTATAGTTATAAAATATTTTAATTTAGAATGCCTGTTAAAATTCCTAAAACTAGCTTTCTTTCCTGAAAACCATCATCTTGCTGTGTTAAGATTCAGAAACAAAATGGGGATGTGTGTGTGTGTGTGTAGATACCTCAAAGAATGTCAGTATCTTAAGGAGTATTAAAATTTGTGGCCCATCAACGAACCAGATGTAGAAGGAGAGAAGTAGGGACAGGTCCAGTGTTAAACTTTTTAATCAAGTTCTTTAAAATCAATTTAAGTGGAAGATATTGCTGAGTTGAAGTTTTAGAAACAAAGTTTGGTGGTAGGTAAAAATGTAGCAAAGGTATATATTTTTTGAAGCAGACCTAAATAGACATCAGTCTGTGCAAAGAGGACCATTATGAAGATAGCTGCTTTTCATTTATGTTTTTATGAAAAGTGGATTCATGAAATACAGGATTTAGGCTATTTATTATTTAACTTTGTTTAAAATTGAAATTAATTATAGACTATGCTCGTCTGTAGATTTCTGGGCAGGGTCAGTGATTCCTGATGTCTTAGAATTCTAACATGTGAATGTTCATCGAAGCAAGTACTTCTTTCAGTGGAATTAAAATTACTTTTAAAAGGGTAAGCAATCAGAAAATTACATCTTAACTCAAACCTAGGAGTAAATGACATTAGTGTGTGTGGAATGGGTATTTGCTTTCTTCCTTTAACTTGTTTATTTAGAAACTGATGTTTTGAAGTAAGTTTTACCTCTCAAAGACTCAAGTAACAAGAGTAGCATCTAATTAACTCCCTATAAGGGGTTTTAAAAAAATCCATCTTGGTATCCTATATTAATTTGATTTAATCCTCTTTGCTGTTTTTCCATATTTATACTAATCTCACTTTTTTTAATGTTTATTTTTGAGAAGAGAGCAGGGGAGGGCAGAGAGAGAGGGAGACAAGAGGATCTGAAGCAGGCTCTATGCTGACAGCACTGAGCCCGATAAGGGGCTGGAACTCATGAACCTTGAGATCATGACCTGAGCCAAAGTCAGAGGCTTAACTGACTGACCCACCCAGGCGCACCTATATTGGTCTCACCCTTAATTGTACTAATCATGTTCATTCTTCCAAGCTCAAAATGAGAAATTAAGGAGAAAGTAATCTGTTGGATATAATTTCCTTTTTTTTTTCCTCTCTGAAAAGTGGAGGAGTGGTGATAAAGATCAAGTATACTGTTTAAAAATATATATATGTATATGAGAAAGGTAACATTTATGATTTCTAGAAGACTTTTAAAAAAATTTTTTTATGTTTATTTATTATTGATACAGAGAGAAACAGAGCATGAGTGGGGGAGGGACAGAGAGAGAGGGAGACACAGAATCTGAAGCAGGCTCCAGGCTCTGAGCCGTCAGCACAGAGCCTGACGCGGGGCTCGAACCCACAAACTGTGAGATCGTGACCTTAGCCGAAGTTGGATGCTTAACCTATGGAGCCACCCAGGCATCCCTAGACTTTTTTTTAATGTTTATTTATTCTTGAGAGAGAGAGAGTGAGTGAGCGTGAGTGAGTGAGAGTAGGGGAGGACCAGAGTGGGACAGGGGGAGACAGAATCTGAAGCAGGCTCCAGGCTCCGAGCTGTCAGCACAGAGCCCGATGTGGGGCTTGAACTCAAGAACCGTGAGATCATGCCCTGACCCGAAGTCAGGCACTTAACTGACTGAGCCACCCAGGTACCCCAGAACACCTTATTGTAAAAATCCATCAATCAGTTTGGCCAAATGGCTTGTCTAAAAATATCAGCATCTGTTTTTGCAGCTTGCTTAATGTCCACATTGTATGAGAGAAAGAATTTAGGATGTAGAATTTCCTCCTGGTATATGGTCTCATTAGTTGATAATTAAATAATCAAATAGTTGACAATTTCAATAAGAAATCCTTTCACATTTTAGGGAGCCTGTGCTTCTCATGTGGCTCTAAATAGGTTAAAGATTTTTGATAATTATCTCAACTGTCTCTTCTGCTTTGTTTTGTTTCTTGTAGTCCTAAGTTCTGTAGGAAACTGTAAAACTTATTTTTTTACATCACTAGTGCTAAGGTTTGAAATATCTTTTCATGTTGTTTAACACAAGGACATGAGTTTTAGCAAACAAAATTGTCGGGAGTTGAAAACAACACCTATGGTGAGTGAATTCTCTGACGAAGAATTGGATTCCTGCTTGGTCCTACTTAGCTTCATATAACATCCAAGAAAATTAATATTCTTGAGTTTGAAACCTGGAGGTTCCTCTTTACAGTAACTGTATAATGTATTTAATTGAGAGTTATGGCAAGCAATTCTTAGGGGGTGGAATTATTATTACTGTTCTTTCCCTATTTTATACAAAAGCAAATGATAAAGGGGTGCTTGGCTGGTTTAGTTGGTGGAGCATGCAACTCTTATCTCAGGGTCATGAGTTCAAGTCAAGATGGGCATAGAGCTTATTTAAAAAAAAAGATTTTAGACTATGATCGTTAGTTTTCTGCTGTTTTCAAATCATCAACTTTCTCACTGACTGTCATTTAATCTTCATGGAAACCAGCATGGCTTTTTTTTTATTCCTCATTCTAGTTTGCCTAGTTACTACTATATTTGGCAGAATCATTAAAAGGGATCACATCCTGATGTGGTTTAGAATAGGATTCAAAATTTGCAGCAAACATTTTTAAATGAGCATCTTGGAATTATTTTACCCCTGCAGGGATTCTAAAAGCACATTAGATCACACACACACTTTCAATCAAAGATGGTTGAACCTTGAAGCCATTTGAAAACCCTGGCATTCTACCAGAAAGAAAGCTGGGCTTTCCCTTTTGCAAAAGATACAACATATTTCCTCTTGCTTTTGTTGACTGAAATGATGATTCAGAATGGGCTTATATTGTGTGAATCTGAGGAAACTGAGAGTGCTTATAAAACTGTTGGTGCATCATGGAAATAAATGTCACACCACTGGAAACTCAGTCCCACTTGCATGCAAATTGCTTAGGTTTGTGGATACACTCCCCCTCCTCTATACTCGTACAGAAGGGAGAGACTTTCTAATTCATCCTGTAGGAAGGAACAATATAAAATAAACACTTTCAGCATTTATGCTATCAGAGAAAGAAGAGAACTTTTACGTAGGTAAGTTTTAGCACAGGAGCCAAACGGTACTTTCTGGGACTTTCTCAGATCTGTCTTCCTATATGGGGTGGTGGCATTCTGGTCAACTGGACGGCAAGCTGCTGTCGGTCAGCTGTGTTGGTGACTGGCCTGTTACCAAGACCAATGGACTACAGAGCTAAAGTCACACTTTCAAATTGGTGTAAGTAAAAAAGCAAATATTTAAATTTGTATTATTTCTTAATTAGTTCCCAATTGGGAGCTGTCATTATGGCCCCCCCCTCCCCGCCCCAAATCTTGGTGCACTGGCTTTGGAAAAAACATGAAAACTGGCATTGGATACCAGAATAACATGAGGAGATCTAGGTGTCTGGGCCAGTCCAGACAGGAGGCTTTAGAATTTGATTTTTTACCATGGGCCATGTAAGTTTTTAGTATGCTATCTAGTTCTTAGCTAATACAAGCCAGGCAGGCCATGTCCCTTGAGTATTCTATTCGGGAGCAATTTTGGCCTAAGGGGATATATAGGAGAGGGCTTAGATTATCATGAAAATCCTTTATTTTCACTAATCGTCGGTGAGTAGAAAATAAACTGCAAACACAGTTAAATTCCCTGAGTTAGTTTTGTGCCAGGCATAGGTAGATAGTTGTCTTGTTCAGTTATTCTCCATTTCTGAGCTACATTTATGGTCAAGGGAGGAAATGTTGCCATCTTGTTCCTTCCAACCTCTTGGATTCATGTGGTTTAGCCTGTAGAGTCTTGCTCTCAGCCATGATCCCAAGTAGGATTTAGAATTGTTAATCACAGATCATAGCTGCAGTTTGCAGAGATCCAGGCTTTGGCTTCACTCATGGAAGGGTAGCTGGTTTTTGTTTGTTTGTTTGTTTGTTTGTTTGTTTTTAAATAAGCAAAAGATGAATGCCGACCCCTGTGTAAACATCACACCTTTTTGGAATTGGGGCAGAATAACAACTCAGTGAATTTAGTGCAAATTTAAAAGCCAAAGGGCTGTGCCTTGTAAGGCTGTGTCTTGTATATTGTCTGGGAATTAAGTTTGCTGAGAAAATATAGAAGGAAATGGGGTAGTTTGGAAAATATGCTTCAGTCTTACTACCAAAAGGTGAACAGAGAATGAATAAAGGAAAAAAGAAGGGAAGGCAGCCTGCTTAAACTGGTGGAAGATCTTAGAGGATAGAGAAGATCGTGGGAAAGAACATGAGCCCAGGTCTCTAAATCTAAAGCTTTTAAAGGGAAGATGCAAAAAGAGGGAAGCTTTTTGGCTAATATCCTATGAAATAAGTAACTAGGCTCCAGGGATATAGAGGCAGAGTCAAGAGCTCAGAGGATCAACTGGCATGTTCCCTCTCCACACCCCCCTTCTCAAGAGCCCACATTCAGTAAACTGTTGGGAAAACGCTCTCTGAAATACTTCCCTAATTGCTTTTATAGATTCTGTCATTTGAAAATTGGGATTGTTAGACCTAGTAGTAACAAAATCTGGGTAGGTTTGAAAGGGGAAAAATCAGTGTAGGACACTTCAGGCATTATTAGGTGAGCGTCAAGGTGACGGTTGTGAGGTAGGAATGCCTGTGCCCTGAGGGGATGAAACATACTAAAGGGGAGGTGAGGAAATGGAGCTCAACCAAGCATGGGAGGATTCATCTTTCACATGGATTCTTCAATTTGCAGGTGAAGAAGGACAAAAATAGTTTGAACAAGGGCTGCTTTTGACCCAGAAATCACTTTTTTAAAAAAATTTTTAGGTCTTTATTTTGAGAGAGAGACCGAGAGCAAGAGGGGGAGGGGCAGAGAGAGAGGGAGACCCAGAATCTGAAGCAGGCTCCAGGCTCTGAGCTGTCAGCACAGAGCCCGACGCAGGGCTTAAACCCACGGACTGAGATCATCACCTGAGTCAAAGTCGGATGCTCAGCCGACTGAGCCACCCAGGTGCCCCCAGAAATCACTTTCTTTCTCCCAGTATTAGAGATTTCACACAAGAAAATATGGAGAGGAATACGTTGGGAAATAAAAAGGTGGGGCCAAAAAGCAAAGAGTAAATAAAATGACGGAATAAACTGAAAATGAAAGAAGGCACCACATTTCAACAAAAGTTCCAGGCCAGTATGTGGAAAGGAACTAATTTAAGAATCGGATGAAATTGTTGATAACTCAGCCAAACCCTTCTGAAGGGACTAGGGGAGACCATAGAGGGAGAGGAAACTGGAGGCATGCCCTACTCCTGCAGGGAAAAATTGTCCACAGGTTGTGAGGAGTGTTCGGCAGAGGTCTTGGTCCTGGGGACTCACGAGGCCCAGGCTTCTAGAGGTAACCACAGCCTCTTTTCGTCAGCACTCTGCTCAGAGTGATTTTCCAGCTGAAACATGTAGGCAGGAAAGAGAAAGCGCCTAAACTGAGCAGGTGTTAAATCTTGTAATCTCTGCTGTAATTTGAATCAAGTGGGGAACCTAAAAATTCTGGGGGCGCCTGGCTGGCTCAGGGGAGCGTGTGACTCTTAGTTTCTGGATTGTGAGTTCAAGCCCTATGTTGGGGGTAGAGATTACTTTAAAAAAATAATAATCTTAAAAAAAAATTTCTGATGCCTCAGGCTATACCCAGGCTATACTCGGGCTGGGACCCAGGCATAGGTATTTTTTAAGGCTCCCCTTTTGAATCCAACCACTATTTTCAGGGCTGTGTCACAGGCCTATGCAGGTTCCTAGCAGGAGACCAAGGCAGCAGCCCCTGTGGCACAGAGCTAAAAATCCTGCTCCCAGGAAGTTGGGGAGGTGGAATCACTGAAGAGATCATCTTCACCTGAGCACTGGGGTGCCAGAAAACGTGGGGTTAAAGGGGGAAATGGAAATTAATTTTTAAAAATATGCTGGATGGGAAAGAAAGGTACTTCAAGTAAAACTAGTGACGGGCTTCCACGATTGCAGATTTCTGACCTTTGAAGAAGGCTGGTGTATTGCAAATGCTATCATCAGAGGGTAACAGTATAAGTACCTAGGGTTACCCTGAAGTGTGAATATTATTGGGAAATTTTGTCTAAGTTTCCAGTGCTGATGAGGCTGAGACCTAGATCTTTTTGGTGTTTCTTTTTTCCACTCTGCTATGGTCTTTGGCTGAGTTATACTAAATATTAGGTTGTAGCAACATATTTTTGCCTGGGACATCACTTTGAGGGTTGGCTTGGGCTTTTTTATTTGGTAGTGTGATGACCAAAGGAAGATAGGAGTGTTCTTGTCATTCTTTTCCCTTCTGGGGAATGAAGAAGAAATTTCCTTCCCTTTACAGAAACTAGGAATGGGATAAAGTTGTTACTCCCCAATACTGATATCTCTATAGAGATTCTACCTGTTTTCCCAAAATAAATCCTTCTCTTCCCTTCACAAGAGCTTCCTTTCACAAGAGTAATGATCCTACTCATTTATACGGTTTGAAAGTGTGTATCCTTCCTTAACTCTCGTTGTAAAACTGCTTTCTGGTAGAACAAACTTTGTGACAGAGCTGCTTTTTAAGAGTCACCTTCATCTTGAGAGTCACCTCCATCTGAGATTTCATGCCTGCTAGGTTAGAGTCCTTCTTACCTTTAATACTTTCTCAACAAGACACAATTGGATCTTTCTGGGTAGCACGCAAAATGTAATGTTACATTGCCTTGAAGGAGGTAATATGAGGAAAGCTTTTACACGGTTATTTTCTTATCAGTCTTGGTGGTGGAGCTAGATGGTGCGGAAGAAGGGAGTCGTGTCCACAAGGAACTTTTTCAGTTGTTTGGGGGGGGGGGCAGCATCACCGGGAGTCAGAGGGTTATGGATAAAAGCCAACACAGCTATGTAGCTGTATTGACGCTAGGACAGCAGGAAGCAGACGCTTACCCAGAACTTTACTTCTTTAAATCCTGGAATGAAGAAGAGTTTATCCCAGGGGTGCTCTCCGCAGGTGAGGTATTTCCTTCCCAAAAATGTTACGTGCAAATTGAATTTTTTTTCCCAACAGTGAACTTGAACAACATTATTTTATATATTTTTAATTCCAGTATAATTAACACAGTATTATATTAGTTTCAGGTGTACTGCAAATTGAATTTTTAAAAACATTTTCAGTTTTAAGAGCTCGTGTGTGTGTGAGAAGTAATCTCTATGCCCAGTGTGGGGCTTAACTCATGACCTGGAGATCAAGAGTCATATGCTCTACCAAGTGAGTCAGCCGGGCACCCCAAGAGCTCATTGTTTAAAGCACTAAGGATAAGTCTTCTTCTAGAAGAATGCTTTGTTTAAAATGTATTTTTATAATTTTTATTGAAGTACATGCAATGTGACATTAGGTTCAGGTATACGGCATAATAACTAGAAGGACTTGGCACCTCTGTACATTATGCTGTGCTCCCCACAAAAAAGAACACTCACTTTAAATGAACTTAATAAATCTGGATTTTCATACTTTTATGTTTAAACATACCATGGCTCTCAAGTCTGAGGTATATATTTATTTAAATGTATGAACTATTAATTATAATTTAACCTGACTTTTAAAGGCATCACTGTTTCTCTAGAATTATAGGGTGTGGAGCCATATAATACGTACATCAGTAGCCCTGATATTTGAGACTGTTTGAACCCTGTATTGTGGTTTCTTATTGCTTTACCTTCTCCTTTTCCTATGTTTAATATAGCATGTTACTTGTGGGAAGGAGGAAGAATAGCATGATCCTTCTATACCATTCTAAATAGCCTTTTGAGGTTGTTTAGAAAACACATTTTTAAGAGCTTGTTGGACAAATAGTAAATGTTTGATAGAGTTAGATAATAAAATATGGAACTAGTGGCCATTTTAACTAATCAGATCTCACCTACCTGGACTTGCAATACCTCTCACATTATCTAGAGTCTAGAATATGCTTAAGAATTAGGACAAGGGGCAAAAAGTTAATTGGTTCCAAACACTACGTCTTTTATACTTTTGCTTGGGAAAGTACCTTGAGCCCTCACTGAAAATATGTTTTCATATATACTTCTGACACGCTTGGTTATCAGCTTTCTGAATCTGCAGTAAAAAAGGGGGGTTTTGAATGTGAGTATAATGTTAGGAGTGGTGCCTCTCAGGGAAGATACGAGAGAAAAACCCAAAAGGCAATACATTAATTTCAGAACATTTAGTGGACAAATAGCCCTTATGCCCTGGAAGGTCATGATGGTTATCCAGTCATCAGAAATTGTTTCGTATTTTCCGTTTGAAAAGATAGAATCCCTGCTTTTATAAAAAATATATTTTTAATGTCAAAGCAATGTGTTCTTTATAAGAAGTTTGGAAAGTAGAGAAAAACTCGAGAAAATAAATGTATACAAGTTATATTAAAAACCTAGAGCTTCAGTTGGCATTTTGATGTTTTTCCCAACCATATAAAAAAATAAAAAACTTACATATGCCGTACTTTATTATGCATGGCTGTGAGAACAGAAGTTTAACGAAATTAAGTAATTTGAATGTATATATTTAAAAAAATGTTTATATTTGAGAGAGCGTGCGTGAGCAAGTGGGGGAGGGGCAGAGAGTGGGATAGAGGATCCGAAGTGGGCTCTACACTGACAGCAGAGAGCCCAGTGCAGGGCTTGAACTCACAGACCTCAAGATCGTGACCTGAGCCACAGTTGGACCCTTACCCATTGTATCGTGCGGTCTAGCACAGTGGCCACCAGCTGAAGGTTGCCGGATGGAATACAGGATGCTCCATTAAGTTTGAATTTTAGATAAGCAACAAGCAGTTATTTTGGTGTAAGCATATCCCACATGTCACACAGCCGGTACTTCTGTCCAGTGATTTGTGTGTGTGCATGCATGTGTATCTGTTTCAGTGTGTGTGGAATTTTTTTTTTTGTTTTTACAAAATTGGGTTCATGTATCTTTTCCTTTTGTTTAACGATGTGCCATGAGTTTACCCATTGCCAAATATTCTTTGAAAATACCAGAAAATTTTCTCTTTCCAAAGAGCTTAAAAATGTGATGCTTAAAAGAATAATCTCTCAAAACCATAGTGAGATCTCCCCTCCCACTTACTAGAATGGATATTATCAAAAAGACAAGAAATATGTGTTGGAGAGCATGTGAAGGAAAGGGAACCTTAGTACACTGTTGGCGAGAATGTAAATTAGTGCAGCCACTATGGAAAACCGTATGGAGAGTCCTTGAAAGATTAGAACTACCATAATCCAGCTATTCCACTTCTGGGTATTGACTTGGAGAATATGAAAACACTAATTCAAAAATATCTGTGCACCCCCTATGTTCACTGCAGCATTATTACAATAACCCACATATGAAAACAACCTAAGTGTCCATTGGTGAATGATGGATATTATGCGGTTAATGCATACAATGGAATACTACTCAGCTGTAAAAAAGAAGAAAATCTTGCCATTTGTAACAACACAGATGGACCTTGAGGGAATTATGCTAAGTGAAATAAGTCAGGCAGAGAAAGACAAATACTATATTTTTACTTATATGTGGAATTTAAAAAACAAAACAAATGGACAAACTCACAGATGAACAGACTGCTGGTTACTAGAGGGGAGGGGAGGGGGTAAGAGGATGGGCGAAATGGGTGAAGGGGCTCAGCTGTATGGTGATGGATGGTAACCGGACTTGTGGCCATCGCTTTCTAGTGCATCCAGGTATTAAATTAAGTACATCCAAAATTCATTATATACCACTTTTACCTTAATTAAAAGAATAATCTCAAAGTTACTCAGGGCAAATGTGCCTCTCCAGAGTGGCATTCCCGGACGTTCCTAGAGAGCCCAGGTTCCACTCACTTTAAACTGTGGTCTCTACTTGTGCCCTTTTCCAGGCGGGTGCCACGTCTATGTGGGCTTCATGCTGTGGGCTGCTGAATGAAGTCATGGGAACTGGAGCTGTCCGGGGCCAGCAGTCAGGATTTGCAGGAGGCACCGGTCCATTCAGATTTGCACCAAACTCTGATTTTTCCACTTACCCACCAGCACCTACGGAAGGGCCTAATATAGTTTGCAAAGCCTGTGGCCTTTCATTTTCAGTCTTTAGAAAGAAGGTGAGTTGGATGAAATGTTATATACAAGAGACACATCACATTCTTGATTGTATGTTATTTTGAATGCTAATGAATAATTTCTTTTTATGAAAACGAAAAATTCTTTTTTTTAAGTTTTTACTATTACCTTATGTAGAGCATTCTCACCTTAAAATTTTTCTTTTAGGTTTATTTATTTTGAGAGAGCATGAGATGGGGAGGAGCAGAGCAGAGGGAGAGAGAGAATGCCAAGCAGGTTCCATGCTGTCAGTGCAGAGCCCAATGTGGGGCTCGAACTCACAAACCATGAAATCATGACCTGAGCCAAAACCAAGAGTCAGACACTTAACCAACTGAGCCACCCACGTTCCCTAAAAATATAAAAAATTTTAATTAACCTGAGGGGCACCTGTGTAGCTCAGTTGGTTGAGCCTCTGACTCAGTTTCAGCTCAGGTCATGATCCCAGGGTTGTGGGGTCGAGCCCCATGTTGGGCTCTGTGCTGAGCATGGAGCTTGCTTAAGATGCTCCCTATCTCTCTCTACTCCTCTCCCCCACTCTCAGGAGTGTGCTCTAGTGCTCTCTCAAATTAAAAAAAGGAAAAAGTGCCCATTTGAATGGACTGAAGTACTGCTCAAGTTTTCTGACGAGATATTGTTCTCACATTACTCAGGCGTCTTCTGAGCTCTGCGCTTTCATTCTTCCTGATGATGCTTATGTTCTGGAGCAAAGGATTTCATTAGTCTCCAGTTTTGTTCACAGGTGATTTACTGTAACTGACCTCAAGTTCCAAAAAATGTACCCCTACCCACATTCTTCACTCAAGTGAATAAATAAGTGTAAGATAACTACTGTGTGGGGGTTCAACATAAAACCCTTGGGCTAAAACAGTTACTTTCTCTAGGATGGAAAGTCCTTTTTTCTGAGGACCACCATATTGCAAGGTCATCTCACAGTCTTTGATCACCAGTTCAGTCCTCTGAAATACTTTGGGAACAAGGTGTTAGCTGGTGGGAACAGTGCGGCAGGTAGAAAGAGCCACATCTTTGTGTCATCTCTAAACTTTGTTAGTGCAGTGGCTTTGAGTGTGATTAGGCCTAGGCAGGGTACAGATGACTAGAATAGTGAGATTCTCTATTTGCTTGGAATGACCTTGAGAAATAATTTGTCTTTATCTTTCCCTATATTGGGTCCTCCGCCCAACTTGTCTTTATTTATTTATTTATTTATTTATTTATTTTAACATTAACTCATTTTTGAGAGAAAGAGAGACAGTGCAAGTGGGGGAGGTACAGAGAGAGAGGGAGACACAGAATCTGAAGCCGGCTCCAGGCTCTGAGCTGTCAGCACAGAGCTCAACGCAGGGCTTGAACCCACGGACCATGAGATCATGACCTGAGCTGAAGTCGGATGCTTAACTGACTGAGCCCCCCAACTCATCTTTAAATGGGGAAATCATTCACATAGGAAAAGAGCAGGAAGAGTTTGTGGTGGTGCTTTCTGCACCACGTGGTTCGAGTCAGCTCTTTTCTGCTAATTACATGTTTGCACCAAGGGGTGGAAAGGTTTTAATTCATTAACACAAAAGTGTGTGTTTTTCTTAAAGGGCTGTTCTTGAACTTCTGTGAATCCAAACTTCCTGAGCAGTGAGCATTTCGATTTTCATGGTCTCGGGAACATGAAAGTGGTTGTGAGAGTAGCTAGGTGCCATGGGAAACTTTAGAAGAACTAAAATTGAATATTTAACACAAGGCGGGAAGAAAGCTAGTGCTTTCCCAGGGGCCTATAGGTGGCTGTCATTGCTTCTTTTCTCTGTTTCTCCAGCATGTATGCTGTGACTGCAAGAAGGACTTCTGTTCCGTCTGTTCAGTCTTACAAGAAAATCTCCGTAGATGTTCCACTTGTCACCTATTACAAGAGACGGCCTTTCAGCGCCCACAGTTAATGCGACTAAAAGTCAAGGATCTCCGGCAGTATCTCATTCTTCGAAACATCCCCATTGATACCTGTCGAGAGAAGGAAGACTTGGTAGATCTAGTTCTCTGCCACCGTGGGCTGGGCTCTGAGGATGACCTGGACACGAGCAGCCTGAATTCCTCACGGTCCCAGACTTCTAGCTTTTTCACACATTCATTTTTTTCAAACTATACAGCCCCTTCTGCTACCGTGTCTTCGTTTCAGGGAGAGCTTATGGGTGGAGACCGGACCTTGGGATCTGGAGCGCTGGCACAGGTACGAGGCTACGATTTCCCCAAGGGCCTGGTGTGTCTGCTCGACCCTGCGTGGTGTGGCCTTTATGGCTTTGTGATCCCCTGTGGAAGCAGAGATTGCACACACCGCTGACCCCTATGCACGCGGGCTCTCCTCCTGGGGGTTGTGGAGAGCCCCAGAGGCCGCTGTCTCAGCTCCACAGTCTCTTGACTCTAGTTACTTCAGTTTCCTTAGAAGTGAAATACTAACTATTGAGTTAGTGACTGAAAAGTAGTGCATAAATGTTTGCAGGATTATTTGTCAGGGACCATGTACACCATACTGTAAGTTCACCTAATGCCCAGTTGTCTTGCTACAGTAAAATTGTTCTAATTCTAATTAAGATAATGGGAAAAGGCCATCTAAATTAGTCAAAGGATGTGATTATTTACTAATTTCAGGGAAATGCCATGGAAGAATATTGTCCCAGTGGGGTCCTTGGGCATCCTGCTTGAATAACATGCAAGGGCTTGTCATTAATGTTCAATTTGTACTTATGAATGACTCTAAAATCCTGAATGGATTGTTTTGAACAATTCTCTCCACATTTAATTTTCTCCCGTGAAGAAAGCAGTTAAAAGCAGAGGGAAATCTGCCCACTTCCCTTCTAAATAGTCATAAAATAGAGAAGTCCAATCTAGGAGTTTTATTATTTTTCTAAATGAGAGCTGTCATAATAATGATACAAACATACGACACCTCTGACTTTTGTGCCACTTTTGGTTATAGGACCCCACTCAGGAGGTGTGGGTCTTTGGGTGCTGTGACATGGTACGTGTGAACCAGTGAGCGGGGTGGAATCTTTGAAACTGGGAACTGACCTAGTATTGGAGAGCTATGGTCAAAATCAAGTCTGTAGGAAAGATGGTCCATAACCCACGCCGAAGGTCTTTGTGTTCTTCCTAAAGAAGAGTACCTCTGATTGTTCAGGAATTTCTGACAGATAGAATTAGCATCAGCCAGTCTAAAAAGCATTCTTTGCAGTCAGAATGTCTAAGTATGATGTAGTGGGATTGAGGTCTTTCAAATCAATTGGCTCTGCCACTCGGGCTGAACCTAGAGCTTGAGTTTCTCTCTATATCTTAGAGGCTCCCGTTAGACCAGCCTCCTCAGGTCCTTGGAGAACGATGCAGTGCAGGTACATTTACTTACGGCTTTGGCATTTCGTGATGGGGCCTTTCTCAGGGAGTTGATACTCTGGTGAGGTTTTACAAATTCACACACACAAAGGAACTTGGCTTTTGTGATAACTTTATGGAACGTAAGTTGTTTATGAAATCATGTAGGGCCCAGCTCTTTGGAATCCAAGGTCGCTGTGGAGTATGCCAGGTGTTGGGGTCATTCTCGGAGAGGATCTGTGGAAAGGTTTTCTCCAATGATAAATATTGACAAACAGGGTTTTTACCATTAGGAAAATAGGATTCCTGACCTGATCAGATCGATTATATGTATAGGTACAAAGTGAAATAGCTTCAGCAAACACAGAAGAAGAAGAAGAAGAAGAAGAAGAAGAAGAAGATGATGAAGAAGAAGAAGATGACGAAGATGATGAGGATGATGACGATGAAGAAAACTTGGAGGAGCGGGTGAGAGCGCCTGGCAATTTGGTTTCCTTGACAGGTGAACCTGGCAGGCGGGGAGAGTGCCCGTGCGGCCTTGTGCCACATTAGCGCAGGATGTTTCTTCTGGTTTGAATGTAGTGTAATCTAGAAAACACTTCAAGAACTGAGGAGATGTCTGGGAAGAATACCAGGGGCGGGGGTGGCTGCGGGGCGAGGGGAGCATGCAGTTGCCTAGCCGTGGGAGGGCTGCGTTCACAGGAACGGAGCTCACGGAAGCCCTCTGTGATTGCAGATGCCCGGCCTCTCCAAGAAGCGAGTGAGAGCTTCGCTCTCTGACCTGTCAAGCCTCGACGAGGTGGAAGGAATGAGCGTGCGCCAGCTGAAGGAAATCCTGGCTCGGAATTTTGTCAACTATTCTGGCTGTTGTGAGAAATGGGAGCTGGTAGAGAAAGTAAACCGGTTATACAAAGAGAACGAAGAAAACCAAAAGTCATGTAGGTTTCTTTTTTTCTTTTCTCCTCCTGGTAGCCTTCTTTCGGCTTTTAAAAACTGGGCTGTTTCTGCCACCATGAAGGCAGTTTTTTTGCGAAAACTATGTATCCTTTTATTGAGCAAATTAGACGTAGGAATCTGTAAGTAAGTAGTAAGTTTATTATGTGATGTTGGCTCTGAGATCACTAATGGCAGGTGAGTCAGGAAATTATTTGTTCAGTCTGATTTTCTTCGCCAGAATTTGTTAGAAGTCTAATGAAATTTGTTGTCTCTCTAAAAATGCGTGTTTCCTCACTAGCCCCTCTGGCAGGCCAATACTTCGGTTAGCTCAATGGTAGCTTTTAAATCCTAACTGGAAAAAAAAAATCCCTAGAGCAAAGATGTTAAGTAGTTCTTAGCATCAAGTATTACGTTTCTGTGTAAGTCGTGAAAAGCTGAGGTTAAGAATTCCTCAACTATTGACTGATGAAGTGTGGAGCAGAAATCCTCAGCCGGTAACAGGGCCAAGACATAGAGCATTTATAGGCCAGAGAAAAGATTTTAGTGGTGTTTAGACCAACAAATACTGTGTTCCAATCTAAACAGCCCTCCCATCACTAACTTTTCCATCTTGAGTTTTTTTCCTTTAAATCTGCTTGTAATACAGCAATTATTGATAGACAGCTTTATGCCCCGAATATGCAGGAAGGGTTATGGCATACCTGTTGCTAAGGTGATGCCATGGTGGCAGATACAGAATCTTAATCCTCAGAGCCTTCAGAGGTCCCAGGCCTTGGCAGGGTAATGGAATCCTCACAGTGAGGGGAGAGGCCCGTTGACTTCGTAAATGTAAATGTCAGCTGTGTACAGTGCATGCCGGTCATGCATAGCCATTCCCCCCCGCCCCCAGGAGTTTATGGTAGAGGAAGCCATGACATGCACGTTTGCCAAAGTGCCTTTTTCAGTTAATCCACTGCTTGCTCTATCCCTGGCCCAATCTCCAGCCTTGTGGAATACTGATTTTGTTTTGAGCACAGCTGGAATCTTCCCTAGTTTAACTGGCTGAAGCCACTTATGTTGAGACTCATCCCAAGAGTCTTACCCAATACCCTTGATAGCCCCTGGCTCCTCTGCTTTATGCTCAGAACTTGTAAGAGTGGAAAGAAACTTCCATGCAGGAAAGGGGACTAAAGCCTAGACTCTTGATTTACTCAGCCCTCTAGTGTCTTCTCCATTGGCTCACCCCATGAATCCTTTCTCCCCAGTCCCTGGTTTACAAGAATCTTTTGATTGTTGTGGCATTGTTATTTCTCTTAAATCCAGAGACTACTGGCCCTTCAAGGTTGAATTCCTCTTCTTTTCTTTCTAATTATATCTCCATGATATATTGATCCCCTCTACAACCTGTAGAAAGGGAAGCCTCAGTGTCTATGGCTCCAGGGACAAATCTCAGGCTGAGGTGAACTTTTTAAAATTTATTCAGCACTTTTCTTATTCAGAGGTTGGATTTTCTCAGAACCCAATCTGGGCCACAGAGCAAGGATGGCTTATCCATTTTGAGTTAGAGAGACTCCAAATGTACCTGGGTGGCCAGGAATACAGTTGGTTTTTGAGATACTTATATCTCAGCTCAGCTAAAACTTTCCCCCAAGTATAGGCCACTTGATGTACTTCGTAACCTTTCTATCAGTGTGGAAATAAAGCTCCTACTGAGATGATGCTCTGGAGACTGACTTTCCCCAAGGCCACACAGTTGGGTTGGAAATTCCAGTCGTGTTCTCTGAGGTCCATTAGTAGGCAACCTTGGGTTTCCTCATTTTCACTTCCAGAAGTAATTCATCCTTACCACAAAAACTTTGAATTACATACAGATAAAAAATAGAAACAAGTAGCTAACATTCGTTGGGCATTTCATACCTGGCCCTAAGCATTTCTCATTGATTCTTCACATTACGAGGTATAGATATTATTATCACTGCCATTTCCAGCGGAGGGAGGTGCAGAGAAGTTACAATCCTGGGCTCATTCGATGCCGGTCGTGGTCACCCCAGATGGCTGCTTAGTGCCCTGCCCGTCAGGCAGCGCGGTGCCCGCAGCCCCGGCTCTCTGTTGCCTTTCAGATGGTGAGCGGCTGCAGCTGCAGGATGAGGAAGATGACAGCCTGTGCCGTATCTGCATGGATGCCGTCATCGACTGTGTCCTGCTCGAGTGCGGGCACATGGTCACCTGCACCAAGTGCGGCAAGCGCATGAGCGAGTGTCCCATCTGCCGGCAGTACGTGGTGCGCGCCGTGCACGTGTTCAAGTCCTGAAGCCCAGGTCCTTCACAACAGGACCTGCGCCCCAAGCTTGATCCCAAACATTTCAATGCACAGAAGGGATTGGCAACTTACTGTTCAGAGGCTGAGACTATTTTTAAAAATTATTTTCACTACTAACTGGGGACAGAAAGATTGGATCCTAAGTTGTGGCAACGTTGGTCCACGCCATCCATGAGCCTGTCAGCCTGTGGACATGCCATTTCCCAGGTTTTGCTGGGTTTCATCCCATGTCCATGATCACTAATTGCTGACTAAGTCAGACTGCTTACAGCGTCAGCTACTGCTCTCTTTGGAGAACATTTATCCTGTTCTCTTATTTCTCCTTCATCCTATTTTTAACTTAAACTACTCAGATGTTCGAAACTTCTGTTCTCTTTGGATGAGATCACTGTCCACAAGTGGCTGACACGGTACACGCTGAGCAGTGGCCCCTCTACTGTTCACTTTATTAGTCATGTATATTTTAAATGCTACTATTTGATGAATGTAAGTTTCCACATTGTTGCTATTTCTGCGTTTAAACGTAATTGGGAACAAAGGACATTCTATAGTCAACTGCCAGAGCCTTAGACTCAATATGTCCATTTCTGTTCAGGTACAGCTTTTTAGAGCAAGGGCTGCCTCTAGCTTCGTTTATTAGAGAAGTGTGTGTGTTAAATTCTTTATTAACGTGTAATCAGTTTACACTGTTTTGTATAGTGAAAGTGTATTTTCAGTGCTACCGCTAGCTAATTTGAACTTTAGGAATAAAATTAGATTTTAAAAAGTGCTTTTGCTTACATTGTCCTAGCCAGTTCCTAATTCACTTGGGTACAGCACAAATGGGTGTCTGCGCCTGGTGTAGCACCTTTCTTCCCAAGGGACAGGAGCACCTTCAAAGACTTGCCGTGATCTACCTTGGCTGCTGACTCACCAGTAAGGTTAACTACAGATTTGCTGTTGACGATGACCAGGTATTGTGCTGAGTGCTTCCTAGTGCTCTCCAGCAGTCCGAAATAGATGTTGCCTTGCTTTGCGCATGGGGAACCTGAGAAATTAAAGAACTTGTCTAAGATCTTAAAAAGTGGCCGGGATGCCTGGCTTTCTCAGTTGGAAGAGCAGGGGACTCTTGATCTTGGGGTCGTGAGTTCAAGCCCCACGTTGGGAGGAGAGCTTACTTGAAAAGTGGGTGAATTATTTGGAATATGACTATCTCTTCATAGAGCTGTTACCAAAAAAGTGATAATAAAATATTTGATACTTGAAAGAAAAGGAAGTGGCTAAAGTCAGAATTTGAACCTAGCTCTGATTTTAATGTTTTCGTAACTCTTCCACTACCACCCAACAAATGAGAAACCTGACAGGAGCTTATGCAGAAACGTTCCTGGGACACGAATGATCTGAAATCGCTTTTCTTTTATGTCCAAGTCTAACCAGAGTGGTGGTGAGACCCGCTGTGGACTCACTCCCCTCATTCCCATTGGTAGTGGGCAGGCGTGTTTGTAAGCAATGCCTGGCTTCTCAGCTGAGTCCTTTTGGGTTTTATTTGTGGATTCTGCAGTGGGTAGCACACCTGCCTTTAAGTGTGCAGGATCTACAAGTCCATCCACAGATCTGCAAGGCGGGGCAGACGGGAGAAAATTGGCCTAGTTGTGCAGAAAAACGTACTTTCCCACCTTTTCTGGATCTTAGGGTCAAAGCATGCAAACCAAGGCCTCATGGATATTTCAAACGCCCTTCTCTCCTGTTTGCCTACAGAGCGCAGGGCAGGTGCTGGCCATGATTCACAGTAAGCAGATCATGACCTCACCACAGAGCCACTGAAGCTCATCCCCTGCTGAAACTTTAGGAGCACCTACCTGTCCCTGTCAGACTGTCAACTCCAGAAATTCAACCTTGTCCACAAATCACTCATTTGGTGGAAAGAAGTCTCCAAAATACAGGCCGGCGGGTGATAGTAAACTGTTCTCAGAAGCTGAGCAGCGGTGGTTTGTCTTAAATTAGAAAATTGAGATTTATTTGCATATGGTCTCAGCTTCCAACAGCTTGTTTGATGTTTCCTCTTGGATTTATAGTTGTCTCGGGTACTTATTTTTAGCAAGAGAATTAGAAGTCTTAATGGTGGATTTTTTTTTAAGTGTTTTGAGGGGCGCCTGGGTGGCTCAGTGGGCTAAGCGTCCAACTTTGGCTCAGGTCGTGATCTCATGGTTCTTGAGTTTGAGCCCCCGCGTCGGGCTCTGTGCTGATACCTCGGAGCCTGGAGTCTGCTTCAGATTCTGTGTCTCCCTCTCTCTCTCTCTGCCCGTCCCCTGCTCATTCTCTCTCACAAAAATAAATCAAACTTTTTTTTTTAAAATTAAAAGGTAGTGTGAAGTAATCTTGTCTTAGTGACTAGCCAACAGGAATTTTTAGTCTAACAAGCTTGAGAACTGAAATAACCACGTCCTAAGCTAGGTACACACAGACTTGTTAGGCAGAGGGTAAACATTTCTCTCTGCAATGTGCATTTTCTGGCTGTCCTGTGCTGCCTCTTTAATGTTTTTGAACAGGTACTATATGCATAAAGTCTGAAGGTCTACACTGGTATATAAGGATGTCTCCTTGCCCCTGTCCTCACAGTATGGAAGGAGAGCATTTGATGCTTTGGATGTGCCTTGGTATTTTTGTCACCCTCAGGTTCCCTGGAAGAGGAGAGATGGTGCCTAATTTCTAGAATAGGAACTGTGCCCTAATCCATTAAACGCTGCCTCTGGCTTAGGGTCCTTTTTTTGCTTCATCTGTTATGGTCTATGGATTCAGAGCAGCGGTTTGCAAGCATTTAACTCAAGCTGGCCTCATCTAAGGCTCATTTTTAAAAATAACAGGTCTGTAGAGAAACTGTCCTGGGCTATGATCTTAACTGGTTTGTTGAGTCCACTTGGGAGAGCTCCTGAGTGACCATCACAGGACTGAGCCTGCTCAAGCCTGCAGAGACTGCTGTCTTGGTTCTGAGGCGTCCCTCTGGTAGCCGTGGCCCCCCAACACTGGCAGTCCCCCCACCTCCGCTTGGCAGACCTGCGTCCTCCTGAAAACATGACAGGTGAAACAGGGCCCTCTAACCCCAAGGACTGTGCACCTAGAGAACACGGTTACCCGTAAAGAATTCCCAAGGAAGAGGATGTCTTCCCTGGACATCAGGGTCACGCTTACTCGGAAGTTCAGAGAACTCGGGCTGCTAACAAAATGGAAACTTGGCCTCCTGTGCGCGTGTTCCATGATGAACGAAGAGGCTTGCAAAGGTAAGCTGCGTTTTTATAAATAAACCACAATGTTCAACTAACTTCTGTAAAGTGCATCTCCCCAGTTAAGTTCTGGGGTACACCAGCTGCAGAGGTCTCCAGTTTGAGTCAAAGGATCTCTGGGTTTAAACTAACAGGAGGTGGCATGAGACCAGATGAGATCTAAAACCCTTTTGCCGTGGCCTAAATAAATAAGGGGAGCAATAAACTACCAAGGAAGGAAGTTGGGTTATTTTCTCCATTTTCAGATTCACTAGAAGTAAGAAGTTGCAGAGCCCTGTTGGTTAAAAAAAAAATTTTTTTTTCTACGATCTAAAATTACTCCCACTGGTTTCCGTGTCTGCTAGCTGGGGAAGTCCTATCCAAGTGGCCTTCAGCCACCCCGGCCGGAGCCCACTGAGCAGTGTGTGGCCTCCATGAGCTGCCTCCAGGGAGAGGCCGAGGAGACGGACGTGTCATACCTGCTCCCCTGCAGTGATGGAAATGCCCAGTGGCACGGCACCCCAACAGGTAAGCCACCTCGCCCCTTGTGGCAGTTTGTACCAAATCCCTCCCTGTGGCCGCTAGTATGGCGGAGCCCTCCCCCTGCCTTCACGAGTCCTAAACCAGCTCTGAGGACGGGGGAAAAACATGGACCAAGGGGCCACTGCTTTTCTCCGGGGAATAAGAAATTGTTTATGCCAGTGTCGAGACGACTGCCTCTGGATTTTTCAGTCGAATTTCTAGTCCACTCCTAGAACAGAAACTCTCTAAGTCCAAGGGTGCTTTTTTGTACAATTGTTTATACAAATTCAACAAAGGTAAAACCGCGTCCGGGAAGGTCTAGGAAAACACCACCTTACAACAATGGCACTTATGGAGGCATAACTTTACAACTAGGAAATAGCCATGTTATAAACCTTGAACGAGAACTCAACTCACTTCAAAGGAGAGAAAAAAGGAAAAGAACGGCTATGTTGGATCATTTATTCTACTTGACTCACTGTATAAATTAATCTGTAGGTACAACAGCTCATGCGCTGGCTGCAAAACCCTCCTGAGTGCAAAGGCTGAAGTCTGATTTTTAAAATTTCGAGAAATAGGTGAATTCTGTACAGAGGAAACTTGGCAAAGTGTCTTACTTCGACTAGAATTAACATAGATCCACATGCTTAGGAAATTCTTGACGTCCAAAGCGGGCTCTCGACTTCCAGTTAAACATGCTTTTAACGGGAAGGTCTGGGCCTGCTCTGCCAGATCTGGGCACGTGTGGAGATGGAGCATCTGTGTCGAGGAAGTACAGGTTACGTTCTCTCCTACCTTAGGGAAACCAGGAAAGTTGGCAATCTCAAAATAATAAAAACACAGGTATGCATTCAAACCTTGCATAAATAACTTTTAAACAATTTGTACAAAAATAGTTCTGCATAATGTAAGATGTAACAAAACCAAACAAACAAAATGTCAAGACGGCAGATGTGGTGTGTGGTCCACTTTACGTTGACCCCAGCCCCGGAGGTGAGGACTGAGGCATCCAAGACAAAACACCACCACCGGCAAAAACTCCTAAGTTCGTGCTTCAGCAAGACAATTTCTGCAGCCTCCTCCTCTCCAGCCGGAATGTCTTCTTGGTAAAGGCCGCCTTAGAAATGGTCCAGAAAGCAGTGCAGCTGTAATTCAGACAGACCAAAGGAAAGCATCCGGTTCACTCTTCCCCAGAACAGGTGGGGGAACGGCTTCTCCCTCGGCAAGACTTGCAAATGGAATCGTTCTGTGGTCTGTTGTTCCAAGTTCCAAATTGAAAATAAAAGCCCCACTTTTTTTTTTTAAAGTTTCTTCCCCTCCCCTGCCATGTCCCCTCCCCCCACCCAGCCCTTATTTACATACTTGTCCTTGGACTAACTCAGTTTTTGTAGGAGTTTTTCTTCCACTTGCCCAAACTGGACACTCACAGACATTTCAGCTATGAACTGCTCACAGCCTTCCTTGGTAACTTGCTTGCAGTACCTCAGGTCAATATGACAGATATTTCCACAGCGTTTGAAGAAGGACAGGCACTGGTCAGTAACCTTATTGCAGTCTGCAGGGAAGAGGAGACCACGTGAGGTGGAAGAATCACAGAGCCCGAAGGTCCCCCCCCCCCCCAAGAAATGAAGACACAGGACAGGGCCCGAGGGCATACTCCCGCCCCTCGTGCCCAGGGGAAAACTGCACTTGCTTGAAAGCTCTCTTTAAATGAGGAATGGTTCCAGCTACCAAATTATAAAGGTTAACATAGGCCTGAAAAGCGTTCAGACTGCTTGAAGTGAAATCACTTAGAATCTTACCGTGGCTTCTTTACACGTATATATCCTCACATCCATAGGTCCCCTGTCTATGTTGTTTAACAAAGATCGGGGCACACTATATATCAAATAGCATCTGCTTATTCCCTTCAGATCCGTTCCAGGGGTGGGAAGCACAGGGTGAGAGGGAGAACATCTCTGTAGTCATCTAGGGATCCTTTTCCCTCGTGGGGGCACCAGTGCTTTGGCGCGAGGTACAGCATGCTTGGGAGCCCCCTTACCAAATGTTTATTGGAAACCCACGCAGACAACCCCAAGGTGCTCAAAGGGCTGCCGAGATTCTGCCTACAGTGAGCAAACCCAGAATTTGGAATCCTTCATCACCCCTCCCCCCACCTATAGAAACACTCCTCTGCCACATTTTCTATTAATTTGTACGTTCCTTTTATCATCCTCTTTTGTTTGAGAACTGAATCCACAGTTCTCTGGCTTCAATGCCAGTTAGCATCCAACTGAGGCTCAGAGATCCCCCTCTGGCCAGATGAATTTCTTCATCTCAGGACCTGTCTGTCATCACTAGTATCTGCATTTGCATTTTTCTGTTAAGTAGCAATGAAAACAGTAAAGGCACACTGTAAATATAATCAGGAGGCCCACACTAGCACTATTATTGAAGTCCCAGGTTTAGAGGTGGCATAAAGAAATAAACAAGTTCAGCCAAATCAACACACAAAAGTCAGCTGCATTTTTATACACTAGCAAGGAACAATCTGAAAGAAAATTAATTCCATTTACAACAGCATCAAACAGAATAAAGTACTTAGGAATAAGGTTAACCAAGGAAGTGAAAGACTTGTACACTGAATACTTGAGAACACTGCTACGAGAAATTAAAGATATAAATGGAGAGATACCCCTGGTTCATGGGATGACTTAATATTGTTAAAAAGGCCACACAACTAAAAGCAATCTATAGATTCAATGAAGTTGCTATAAAATACCAACAGCGTTTTCTGCAGCAATAGAAAAATCATCCTGAAATTCATGGAGAAGTATAAGGGATCCTGAACTGCCAAAGTAGCCTTGAAAACAAAACTGGAGGACTCATACTTCTGGATTTCAAAACTTACTACAAAGCCACAGAATGTGTTAATGCATTAAAAATGACATACAGACCAACTGACAGCCTAGACATTAAACCCTTGAATGTTCAAATGATTTTTGACAAAGTGCCACAACCACTTGTGGGTAAAAGACAGATTTTCCAACAACTGCTTCTAGGAAAATTGGATATCCATATGCAAATGAATGAAGCTGGACCCTCTACCTCACACCATCTACAAATTTAACTCAAAATTTTAAGACCTAAATATAGGGGCCAAAACTATGAAACTCTTAGGAAGTTTTGTCAATGGTTTCATAAACATGACACCACAAGCACAGACAACAAAAAGAGATTGAACTAAATCAAAGTTAAAAACATTTGTGCAAAAGTATCTCAAAATCACATTGAGATATCCTTTCATTCCACTTGCATGGCTATAAAAAATAAGGGTTAGCAAAGATGTAGAGAAAATAGGACCCTTGTATACTATTAGTAGGAATGTAAAATTGTGCAGCTGCTATCGAAAACAATATGGTGGTTCCTCAAATTAAACCTAGAATTAGCATATGATTCACCTAGGCCCTGTCTGGGTATGTACCCAAAAGAACTGCAAGCAGGGACTTGAACAGATATTTGTACACCCATGTTCCCGGCAGCATCATTCATAACAGCCAAAAGGTGGAAGCCACCCAACTGCCCAGATGGATGAATAAATAAAACTGGATCTATACATACAATGGAATACTATTCAGCTTTAAAAAGACAGGAAATTGACACCTGACACAATATGAATGAACCTTGAGAACATTATATTACTTAAAACAAGCCGCTCACACACAAAAAACCAGTTCTATAATTCTATTTACATAAGGTCCCTGAAGTCAAGTTCACAGAGACAACATGAGGATTGTCGGGCTGGGGCAAAGCGGAATGGGGAGTTAGTCTGTGGGTACAGAGTTTCTGAGGGGGTAAACGGTAAGTTCTGGAGATGGGTGGTGGGGGTGGGAGTTGCACACAACAAATGCAGTTAAATGCTAGTGAACTGTATACTTAAACAGTAAGGTTTATGTTACATGTTTTACTACAATTTTTTAATTTTGTAAGTTAGAGAAGAGATAACATAGTAGATTTGAGAAAGCTTAACCTAAACAGGCTGAAGGGAAAGTAGAAAAGCAGAATCATTCTATAAAACACCCCAAAGGTTCAGGTAGGAGAAACAACAGGTACATTACACGGGCACCTGGGTGGCTCAGTCGGTTAGGTGTCCGACTTTGACTCAGATCATCATCTCCCAGTTCATGGGTTCAAGCCCCGCGTCGGGCTCTGTGCTGACAGCTCGGAGCCTGGAGCCTGCTTCAGATTGTGTGTCTCCTCTCTGCCCCTCCCCAGCTCGTGCTGTCTCTGTCTCTCAAAATAAAACGTAAAACAAACAGGGGGCGCCTGGGTGGCTCAGTCGGTTGAGCGTCCAGCTTCGGCTCAGGTCATGATTTCACGGTTCGTGGGTTCGAGCCCCGCCATCGGGCTCTGTGCTGACAGCTCAGAGCCTGGAGCCTGTCTTCAGATTCTGTGTCTCCCTCTCTCTCTGACCCTCCCCTGCTCATGCTGTCTCTGTCTCAAAAATAAATAAAACATTTAAAAAAAAATAAAAAAAACAGGCACACTGGAAGTGGAGCTAACAAAGGGGTTAGATTGGTGGACCTTTAGACTCCCTCCCTAGCTGCAGAAGAGCAGTTTCAGTCTCTGATGTTAAAAGAGAGAAAGTCTCTGGTCTGGGTGCCAGGCTGCGGAATCCAGTCAAAATCAGGGTCTAGGGGCAAGCTTACCTGCTGTCGAAATCCCCAGCTCCCTTCCCCTGCCAGACCCCAGGACACTGGGCAGTCCGGCCTGCACCCTCCAGCTGGGAGGTCAAGGAGAATCCTTTTGGCAACCCTGACCAGCTCTAGAGAAAAGTCTGAAAGATGTCACATCTTGGTTTCCCCAAAGAAACCACCCACGCTGACCACACAGTGACTGATGTCCACAGCAGAGCAGGTCGAATGTGTGTCACCAGCCTCTGATTACCTTAGCGTGGACAACCACGTGTGGACACTAAATCCGAGGAGGATATCTTATGAGGGCCACTGACTATGTTTGAAGGAAACAATGTAAGCCCAGAGAAGAAAATTAAGCTATCAATATCCTCAAGCCACTCTGCTGGGGCGCCTGGGTGGCTCAGTTGGTTAAGCATCTGACTTTGGCTCAGGTCATAACCTCACGGTTCATGGGTTTGAGCCCCGCCTTAGGCTCTGTGCTGACAGCTCAGAGCCGGGAGTCTGCTTCAGATTTTCTGTCTCCCTCTCTCTCTGCCCCTCCCCAACTCATGCTGTTTCTGTCTCAATAATAAATAAACTAAAAAAAAAAATTTTTTTTTTAAAGCCACTCTGCTTAAGTTCAGAGAATGGGAGCACCTGGCTGGCCTAGTTGGTGGGGTGTGAGACTCTTGATCTCAGGGTTGTGAGTCTGAGCCCCAGCATTGGGTATGAAGATTACTTAAAAAAAAAGCTCAGATAACAGAAAGGGGAAAAGATAGGATTCGGGGGGAGGTTCAGAGAGTAAGATACAACTGTGATATTAAAAATATCAGTTGAGGGGCATCTGGGTGGCTCAGTCAGTTAAGTGTCTGACTTCGGCTCAGGTCATGATCTCGCAGTTCGTTGAGTTCAAACCCCATACTGGGCTCTATGCTGACAGCTCAGAGCTTGGAACCTGCTGTGGATTCTGTGTGTGTCTCTCTCTGCCCCACCCCTGCTTGGGCTGTCTCTAAAAAATAAACATTAAAAACACTTTTTAAAATATCGGTTGAACCATATTAAACTACCCATGTTTTGACTGTGTTTGACCTATATAAACAACAGTAAACTCACTAAATGAATTGTGTGATAAAGTGAAAAACTTTCAGAAAAATGAGAAGACCTACAGGTGGAAAACAGAAGGAAAAAAGATACCAGGGTACTAGTAAAGAGGAAACAGAAGAAAAGGAAATTGAGAAATAATTCAATGAAGTTTCCCAGAACTGAAGGACATTTGTTCCTAGGTTGAAAGCCCGAAAGGGCTCAAGAGTGTGGTAGATGAAAACAGATTCAAAGCAAGGCTCATCACCAGCAATTACAGAAAACTAGAAACAAACTAACAAACTTCCAATTAGAGAAAATATTCACTGAAGGAAGAAGAATCAAATGGATTTGGATTCTGAAGGCAGAGAAAGAAGAGCGCCCACTTTTTGAAACAACACAGTTCCCAGATCCAGCTATCAGTTCAATGTGAGGGGATGATAAAACCATTTTCGGACATACCCAGTCTAGATGTCCTCCATGAAATCAGAGAGGCAAGAAAAAACATGGGGTCAAGGAAAATGGGGACTCTACACAAGACACAGACCAAGAAACTTTCTAGGCTGGCAGCTGGGCAGCAGGCATGAGTCTGGGAGGAGAAAACAGACAGGGAGGAAGGAAGTCCAGGAGGGAGGGCGCCCGCAAAACACTGGTTGGGGCCCGGGGCGCCTGGGGGGCTCAGCCGGTTAAGTGTCTGACTTCCGTTGGGGTCATGAATTCGAGGTTCCTGAGTTTGAGCCCCATGTCAGCTCTCTGGTGTCAGCACAGAACCTGCTTTGGGTCCTCTGCCCCCTCTCCCCCTTTCTTCCCTCCCCCTCCCCTGCTCGCATGCTCTCTTTCTAACAAGAACAGACATTAAAAAAAGAAAAAAACCCCACAGCAGTGGTTGGAGCCACAGAGAGGAGTTTGTGTGTGAGTGAAGAACAGTATTCAGGTCTGTTGTAGAGTCTGCTTAGAGACTAAGCAAACAAAAAAAGAGGCAATTATTATTAACTCTAGGGAAAAGAAGGGAAATGTACTCTTAATACGCTATTTAGTTCAACAGTGGATGGTAGTTATGTAGCCACAGAAAGAAACTTAAGCATGAATTGGAAAGATAAGGGGGAAGAGGATGTAAGAGGAGCAATCCTGTGTTCTACACAGCAAGCCAGGAAGTTCAGAATGCCTGAATGGAAAAAGAAACCCAAAAACTAGCAACACACGCGTGCTGTGTGCAAGCACCCAAATAAATAACCTAGAGGAACATTCAGCCTGAATAACAAAAGCTAGACAACTGTGACTTGACTTTGTCACCAGATCCTTCAAGTTCATAGATCCTGAACCAGGTCAACTGTCCTCTGTGTTGTGTCACAGACTTATTTTTACCATTAACTAGTTACACTGATGGCAAAGGAAAACTTTTTAAAAAGCAATGACTCTAGAAGAGACTGGGTCTCAAGGTTTGCCTTCCCACGCAGCACGGTTGTGAAGAGGAATGCAGACATCTCTCTGTCCGGAGGCGAAGGGGTGAGCTTCGTGGAAAAGCAAACACAAAAGCGCGTCTGCACACAGGACGGCACGTGCAGGGTAACAACGGACAGTGAACAGCGTCGCTATAACACCAAGCCGCCCCCGGGCCCCGGGTCAGACCGCAAGCGGAGCCCAGAGCCAGGATCCTCAGCCCAGCACAGCTCTCTCCTCTCCGCCTCCACCGTACGGAATTCTCTCGCACCACCAAACCTCCCCACTCCTCCTCAAAGGTGGCATGGCTCACAGGAAGCTGTTTACCCACCCAAGCAGGAGGTGAAGGTAGCCTTTATTAGCTGCTAATTTCTGGAGGAAAAAAGCATTTTTTGAGGGCTTGTGTAAACCTCACACCCACAGCCTGACCGGTTCCCCGTCAGTCATACCCTGGGGCCTTCACACCCAACGCCAGCCCCGCGGGCAAAGAGAGGGAGCGAGCACTCCACGGACACAGAGCCGCAGGGGCCCCAACTGTAGGGTTTTCTTCTCTCTGACAGGCCCCTTGCTAGTAGGGCCACATAAGCGAGGACCACCACAGCACACTGAGCTCCTTCGGGGATCGAAGGCCGCCTGGCCTCACCCCCCGCCGCTCCCCCGCTCCCCTCTCTGCCTCTGGAGCTGGCTCGTGGGCACCACCGGGGAGAAGTTCCTCAAGCCCATGTTGGGAGTCAGGAACCACTGCTATGTGCGCTCATTGCCACCAGCACTCGTTTTTTGGCAGCAATCATTACCAATCCAGTAACAACTCGTGTGTTCGAGGTTTCTCCGCCAGCCTAGGCTGTGTGTCTGTCTTGTTTACAGGGTATGTCCCAGCCCTGACACTGTGACCCTGTAATAGCAGGCACACGAAGGATTTCCCAACAAAGGTGAAATTCCCAGCCTGTCCCCCAGGGTGCCAGGCAGACCCTGCTGGGTGCCCCCACTGACCTGATAGGTTGATTTCAGTTAAGGAGTCTCGGGTGGTGGTGCCCACAGCAGTGAGCAGGTTGATGGACTGGTCGGTAACGTGGTTACAGTAACTAAGGTGGAGCTTGGACAGCAGGGGCATATGGCGTATGATGAGCCGCAGGGAGGCGTCTGTGATGTCCAGGCCTGCTAGACGTAGTTCCACAATGTTCCGGAGCTTGCTTCGATTGTCCATCTGACCTGGGGGGCAGCAAGGAGAGAGGCAGTATGTCAACCTGACCGGGGGAGATGTGGTCACACTGACCTAACACTCTAGAAGGCCAACCGGCCACGGGTCACACTTCGGTTTCACTTAGCCATTGAGCGTTTCCCCAAACTGGTTCCCACATTTAAAAATATAAGGGATCCCCATCAACTCTCATGCTTCTGGATTCCTGAAAAATCAGAATGTCTGGAAACACAGCCCACACTCTACCCAGCAGTCCTCAGCCAAGTGGAGCAGAGACAGCACAGCATTTCTGATCACCAGGGTTTCCTCATTTAAGCTACAGGCGGGGAGCAATGACCCTCACAACCCAAGCCAGGAACGTTTCATCCTGTGAGCTGATCTCCAGCTACACTGACCACCGAGCTCATGGAAGCTTGAAGCTAACGAAGGACAAGTTAACAGAGAAGTAGTCAGAACGCGTGCAGAACCCCCGAAGTGAAGTCTTGGGTGTGCAAAGAAGCCTCTGCTCTCAGTGCTCCCTTCTCTGTCCGAAGCTGAGTGAGAACACGACAGCATCGTCCGGGAAAGGGCTGGGACCAGAGAAGGCTGTAGAGCCTGTGCACCGGCCGGGGCCTGTAGTGAAAACCAGCTCTGACGGCACAGCCTGGTCCGACTGCCTCTGTGTTGATCTCCTTGGGCCTGGCCACTCACCTGGCCTGTTATCTGTGGGTGGGGACAGGAGATCCCGCATCTGGGCGTCCTTTAGTCCTTCTACCCACTGGACATCCAGGGTCCGGAGCAATGGACAACTGGAGCTACATAGAGCTGAGACGGCGATCCACGAGCAGCCTGACAGCACCAAGTCTCGGAGCCCTAGGGGACAGGGGCAGGGCCGGCAGGTCAGGCGATGCACCTCAGCTCCCACCACTGTACTATCGGGGTCCCTGGCCCAGTGCTCACCAGGCAAGCGGTTGATGAGCCAGCTCAGCTGTTTCTTGGAGATATTGGTCCAGCTGAGGTCCAGGGAGACAGGCTGCCGCCGGATGATGCCGCTCAGCATCAGGGGGGTGATGGACTTGCAGTGGTTCAGATCGATGCGGGTCCATAACCGCTTATCGCAGCACCTGGGGGCCAGGCCCAGCAGAGGGGGCATCATCAGACTTGGAGCAAGCCCCCTGCATTGTTGTGGCAACTCACCCCACTACCACATTCGGAAAAGGGGGAGCTCCTTAACTCCACCCTCTGGATCCTTCTCTGTTTCACTCCTGTCCTGCCCACACCTGGGCACCTTTCCTCTGACTGTCCCAGACCCCCAGGGGAGGTGCCAGTACCTGCTCTTCATTAAGTCTTGACTGGGGCTCTACCACACCCCCTACACACCACTTCTCAAAGGCAGCTCCGGGCAGACATCATATCATGACCTTTTACGGATAAAGGTAAGTAACCTGGCAAAGGCCAGAAAGCTAGGAAATATCGAAGCTGAAAGTAAGATCGGTAACCGAAACGCTTGCTTTTAACCTGGGCTACCTCTTTAAGGACCAGGACTCCACCCGGTCCTCAGTTCATCTTCCAAGGGCTGAATCAAGCAATCAGATAAGGTTCACCTCTTCTGACAAGACCAGCGTGACCAGATTGCTGTAGCCACCTGGAACTCTTTGAGAAGAATAATTAAGCTGGACTGAACTTACAAGGAAAGAAAGACGATCACGAGTGACTTAAGTGGAGACACATACCAGCATGTGCCGTTCCTGGTCTAGTCTAAGCCTTAGCCTGGAGCCCAACACAGGGCCAGTCCCTGGCCGCCGCCACCCCCAGCCCGTCCAAGCTCAGCCCCTCACCAGCGGTTCCAGGTCCTGCAGACCCGCATGCAGACACACAAGTCTTGGTGGCTGAGGTAGCTGAAGACGGCCATCCACACCTCCCTGTGCATGACGTGGGCTGCCCCATCATCCAGGGGCAGTGAGTCAGGCGGGGGACTGATGGGGGGCGGCCGGATCACGTGTCGCTCCATCTGGATGCACTTGGGAGGGGACACGGAGGGAGGGGGCCGGGAGATGACACGGGGTGGGCTTCGCAGGCCGGGCCCCAGCTGGTGCCGCAACTCCCGGGGGGTGCCAGTGAGCCCCTTGCTAAAGCGGTGGGGGCGCTCGCAGAGGCCTAGGGGGCGCTTGGGCTCCTCGCTCTCACTCTCCGGCTCTGACTTGATGGGCTGGTGGTTCTCGTTGGCCAGGCTGTTCTCGGTCTTCTGGATCTCTTGGTTCAGCTCCTTGCTCAGTTCCTTGCTCAGCTCCTTGGTGGGAAGCCGCCTTTTCCGGCGCATCTTCACCTTCTTCTTCTCCTCGGGGCCCTCCGCCCCCTCGGTGCTGGGCCCAGCGGTAGGGGAGCTGGATCGGGAGTGGTCACTTTCCCGGGCCTTGGGGGGCGCCTCGGGCAGGTCATCCTCCGGCTCCTGCTTGAAGCGCCGGAGAGGCTTGTTGGCAAGAGCCATCCGGTCCTCGGCGTTCTTCCAGGACCGCCGCTGAGGGAGGAGGGGGAGTGAGGGCAGCTAAGCCCCTAGGCTCAGAGCTGCTTCCCCACCCTCAGAGTGGGACCCACTGACCCGGGAGCAGGCGTGGGGGGGGAGGGGGCGGTGGGGAGACGGTACCTTTTTCCTGAAAAGCTTATCTTCTTTGCCAGGTTTTAGCTGTCACAGGAAAGAAAGCATGCAGAGCTTGCTCCCAGGGTTTGTGGGATTTGGTCTCCTCTACACTCTGCCCCCCCACGAGTGCACAGTCTCTAGTGTAGGGGTTGGAGGGCCACCTTTCCCACAAATCCCATCTCCTCCACAGAGACTGAAACACAGTGGACCCTGCCTGCTGCTTTGAGACGTTGGAAGGGGAGAAGTGTGGTCGAACTGTTCCCACCCAACTGACCTCCCACCCCCCAGCAGACCCTGAGGTGTGCACTCGCCCATTTAGGTTGGACTTAGTTCTGGGAGCCAGTCCTGGAGGCGGGGCCTGCGGGGTTCCCCCCGGAGCCTTAGTGGCTGGAGCTGGGGAACGACAACCAGGCGCCACCTCGTGGCCGAAGCGGGAAGAGCCGCTGGGCGGAGCGGGGCTGCCAGGATCCTCCGAGGTTTCCAGATCCACAGGGCTTCCCCGCGGCAGCTTCAGCTTCTCAGGCCCCACGCCAGAACCACCAGCCAGCGATCCGGGACTGGGGCCCAGGAAGCTGCGGCGCACAGATGCCTCGGAGCGGCTGCGGCAAGGGGCTGGAGGACCACAGGAGCGGGAGGGGAGGGGCGCGGGGCAGCCAGGACTCGCAAGTCCCCAGGGCCTCGGGAGGGCGGGGCGACGTGGGAGCACCTGCTGCTGGAAGTAAGTGAGACTGGATCTCCACCAGGGGCTGAGGCTGCTGCCTAGAGGGGGCCTCGGCGAGAGGTGAGAGGAGGAACCGGGGGACGTTTGAAGCGTCGAGGCCTAAAGGGGTGGGAAGAGGAGTGACTCGCTGGTTTTCCCCTCCTTACTTTTGGGCCGGGCTCTCGGGACTTATGTGACCTGCTGAGGGCAGCCAGAGGCCAGGACCCCGAGTTCTCCCCGCCCCCACCCGTGTGCCCCGCACCCGGGGCTAGCCAGGCCACCCCTCGCTGCCCGCTCCTCCCGCTGCGTACTCGCTTGCGTCCACTCAGCTCTTGGGGCTTCTCGTATTTCCGCTTCCTCCTCAGGTGCACGTCGTCTGACTTTCGGCGCAGGATGCCATCCGGGGGCACCTTCTTGGGGTGCTCGTCCGACCTGCGCCGGGGCGCCTCCTCACACTCACTCCTCCGCTTGGCAGGCTCCTGCCCTTCCTTGTTGTCCCGGTTCATCTTCTGCTCCTTGAGTAGGGAGCCCGGCAGGTTGGAGGCATACTTAAAGCCAGGGCCACGCTTTTGCTTGTAGGCCAAAAAGAGAGAAGAAACAAACAAACTGTATATCTTTGGACTTGCCCCCCTCCGGGCACCCGCGGCACCCCACGGGCCCACCGCGCCGGTCGGGCTGCATCCGGCAAGGCCAAGGTCCGCCCCTCCCAGGCTGACCCCTGGGACTTGGAGCCCGGCACTCACTTTCCCGGTCTTGCCGGCGTGGTTACACTTTGGACACTCCCAGCAGTTTGGAAGCTCATCGTTGACCACGCCCTCTGACTCCTTAATCTGCGAAGGGCACACGCCAGTCAGCAAGCAGGGAGGGGGCAGAAGATGCCACATCTGCCAGGAACACCAACAGCCCCCTCCCAAATGTCACTCCTATCCCATCCTTGATCAAGAGAAAACACAGGTGGTTAAGACAGGTGGCTCTGGATGCAGGCCAGGGGTCAAATCCTAACTTTGCCTCTTCATAGCTCAGTGATCCCGGGCAAATCACTCCATCGCTGTGGGCCAGTGCCCTCCATCATGCAATGGAATGTACCTGTGTCACCACTGTCCTGCAACAATTCAGGGAGATAACCTAGGTAAAGCCAAGGGCCCAGGGCCTGTTCAGTCATTTAGTAGCACTGGATGCTAGGTGTGAGCAACACAGAGGTGCTGTCCCTGCCCTTGAGGAGCTTCTGATCTGGGAGATAGAAGGAACCAGGCAGTGAAAACATGAAGCCTGACTTCCAAAGCCAGGGAGCGCTCACAGTGCTCCCTTCAGACTGTGAGGTGTGTGCAGGAGGATGAGCCTCGAGACAAGGCACCGGGAGGAAAGAGACATTTCAAGGCTGAGGTAGGATGTGGGGCAAGCCCACCTCAGTCTTTCTAAAACACACAGATAGGGGCGCCTGAGTGGCTCAGTCAGTTAAGCGTCCGACTCTTTTAACTTTGGCTCAGGTCATGATCTCCTGGTTGTGAGATGGAGCCCCATGTCCGCCTCTGTGCTAAGCATGAAGCCTGCTTGGGATTCTCTCTCCCTCTCTCTCTCCCCCTCCATTGCTCACATTCTTTCTCAAAATAAGTAAATAAACATGAAAAAAAGAAAAAACCAACCACACAGATATACATAGGCTGACACCTGGGCTGATAGGGAGGTGCCAGGCATGATGACATTCTGTGGGGACAAGCCCGGAACAGTCTCTTCTTCGCAGAGGTAGAACCTGTTGCCTAAGACAGGCAGGCCCAGCACAGTGGTCCCCACAAGAAGGCAGCCCTGCCCTGGGCACACCAAGGGAGCAGGTTCCTGGCACACAGGGACACTAGCACAACCACCTGTCGTTACAGGGTCCGCCCTCCCAGGCCCAGGCTTCGTTCTCCCCAAAACCCCGAGCCAGGATTCCAGCGAGCAGCCCAACCTCTGGTCTCGGTGCAAGACTCTGGGGACTCTCTGTGGTTCTGTCATATTGGGAGGTGGGGGGTATGTGTTCATTCCCTCCAAGACACAGGTGGGAGGTCTGAGAGACTCCAGACCCTTCTTGCCCTCGGCTTGTTATCTGACACTCAGAACCTCCCAGACTTAGCTCACTGTCCCTCAGCATCAGCACCACCAGAGGCGCTCAGCAGGGGTGCCGGGCAGCCCAGTCAGACCCCTTTGGGAGCGCTCACCTTAAGGCATCCAGGGTGGATGATTTCATTGCAGATAGAGCACTCCATGAGCATGAGGTTAAACTTTCCTTCTTCCTCTTCCACTGTGTCTTCTTTCCCTGCCTCGCCACACACCAGGCACACGGCGGTGTGGGGCAGCACTGGCTGAAGGGCCAGAGAGAGCACAGCACAGTCAGCAGGGGCCAGGACCGGGGGGAGCAGGTCAAAGGCCAGGAGATGGCAGAGAACTGGCCCAGGCACTGTCATTCATTCATTCATTCATTCATTCATTCAAATACTCATCAGGCTACTATCTCTATGTGCCAGATACTAAATGCTGGGAATGGCACTGGAGAAGACAAAAATCTCCACCATCCTGAGCTTACATTTTTGTGGAGGGAGGCAGACAAATGAAGACCAACAGCAGATGCTGTGACAAGGGACATGGAGAAACATACAGCAAGGAGGGCCAGGTGAGGGGTGGAAGGGGCTTATTGGAACATGGAGGTCAGGGACAGCGTCGCACGTGAGCAAAGACCTGAAGGAGGAGGTGGGGCATGAACTGAGCCCAGGCCTGTGGGGGACTGAGGCTGTGCACCACCAGTGGCTATCAAAGCACGTCCAGACTCCAGGGTCCCTACAACCTTTACAGGGCGGTCTGCAGGGTCAGAACTATCTTCAGAGTAACACTAAGATGCTATCTGCCTTTTTCAGCTATGCTGACATTTGCACTGGTAAGTGAAATTGCCGGTCCTCGTCAGGACAGGACTGAGTCTGTCCCTGCCACACACTCATTACACAAAGACCACCGGTTTCACTGAAGAAGGTCTTTGATGAAGCAGTAAAAAATTACTAATTTTGTGACAACTTCGACCCTTGAGTACATAACCTTTTAATATTCCGTACTACAAAATAGGAAGTGTGCATCAAGCGCCCCTGCTGCATACCGAAGGACGATGGTTATCTAAAGGAAAAGCACTCGTGACTAAGTTGTGACCTCACTTGGTCATTTTCTGCAAAGATCATCATCCTACTTAACAGAGCAACTGAGTAAGAAGAGTATTGGCAAGTTTCTCAAAGATGAAACGAGCCGGTCACTTCCATAAAAACAAACTTTTGGCATTTGTTGCAAATGATAAAATTCAAACTTTAAAAACAAAAATTAGAATTTTGGAAAACCTACACTAGCCACCATGAACTGGACAACTTCCTAATAATACTTAAAGACTCGGAGGAGGAGACTGGCAGTGGTGTTAACAAAGGTGGTTATTACTTTTTTTTTTTTTTTTTTTAAACAGTGTATAACACTGTATGCCCCTGTTTGGAAAATCTGTATAACTCAGTGAGCCAGTATTTACCAAATGACCCCATGTGTGATGATGTAGATTTGTGATGTTGTAACATCCCGCATGAGCAAATGAGCTTTTGCAGGGGCAAGGAAAGACTAATGAATTTTAATGTAACTATGACAAGTTCATTGATACAGTTTCAGATTCCACATTGCAACTAACCTTTAAGAAACTGCCACCTGTTGAGTTCTGGTGGAGGATCAGAGATATCTACCCTTAGGTGGGAAGATTGCTAAAATACTCCTCCCCTTCCCAACTAGAGACCAGGCCACATTTTCCTCACATAGTGGCCCCAAAACAACATACTGCAACAGAATGAAGACAGACACGTATATGAAAATACGTGCCATCCTTCCTAGTAATCATTTTTGTTTTGGAAAACGTAGTTATTTCTCATAAAAATGTCATTTATGTTAACATGTAGTGGGTTTGTTCTTTTTATTTTTTATTTATTTTAAAGTTTTATTTAAGTAATCTCTATACTCAACATGAAACTCTTCCGACTGAGCCAGCCAGGTGCCCTGAGTTTGTTCTTTTTAAATGAATTCAAAGTATTTTTACTTCTCCATTTTAATTTTGAATACAATAATAATAAATAACCCACATAAACAAAGCTCTTGGGGGAGGGGTCCTCATAATTTTTAAGGGGGTAAAGAGTTCCCAAGAGCACAATGTTTGAGAACTGATGTACTAAACTATAAACCCTTTGCGGGCAGGGCTAAGCCACTTACACTTCCCCCCCCTTTACACACCCACCTCCCTGTACTTGGGATCCAGACGAAGCACACAGTCCATTTTTATCACACTGAATTAACAGAACTTCAAAAAGGCTGGGATATAGGCTCCCCTAAGTGGAAAGTCTATAAAATGGCACAAACATTTGAGTTCAAGTAAATAGAACACTGAAGGCAAAAGAGCCATCATTTGTTCAACAAATACTTAATAAACATCTGCTAAAGCCTGAACCAAGCCACCAAAAGGGGAATGGTAAGGCAGCTGCTCCCCCGAGCTGTTTGGGAAGAGGAAGACAGAACATGCTGAAATCCTAGGAAAACATGGGAGAGTTACATGCAAGTGCTGAGGGGAACAGCGAGAGGCTGCTTTCCCCAGGACTCCCAGGACAGGGAATGCGGGCCCCTACAGGCCCAGAGAAGTGAGGAGCAGGAAAAGCGAAAGGGACCTCTAACCCACGTGAAAAGAGACAGAGAAGCAAGAGCCAGATCCGCTCAGCCACAGGGAGCAGGCCGGGCCACCCGGGACAGGGAAGCGTGGAGAGCCCAAAGCTGGGGTGCCGGGTGAGGAACACCTGGTAGCCAGAAGATGGTCTGTGATGGGATGGGCGCGGGTAGGGGACTGACTCTGATACTGGTAGGCAGAACCACAGGCAGAGCTACCGCAGAGACTCAGGAGGGGAACGCAGGCCTGAGCCAGCAGGGAGGCGGTGCTGGCCGGTGCGAAGGGAAGGAGTCTCCCAGGGAGGAGAGACAGCAGCACATCAAGAAAGAAGGCCTGGAAAGGGAGGAGAGGTGGCTTGCATGTGTCAGAGGAGGGTAAACCATGGCAGGAAGAGCCCCAACAACGTGGAAAGGTTAGAAGAGTAAGGAGGACCCCAACAGTCAGGCCAAGTCTACACTTGATATTAGTTCCAAAAGCCACATTAGGTTGGAGACAAACACACACACACACACACACACACACACACACACACACACAGTGAGGTTTCCTTCAACCAGCACTCACTGTGCCAGGCACCATGGCTGCAAAGTGTGGGTGACGTCAGAGACAGGTCCCATAACTGGCCCTGGGACACAGGGTGGGGATGGGGCAGAGATGAAGAGGGAGAGACAGTGCTGCGTCACTGCCAACATGCTGAGTTTTAGGGGAGACTGTTCTCAAAACCTCTCTTAAATCCTGACAGCATGCAATGCGTCACATCGATCCTCACTCCAGAAAAATGTACCTAGAGGCATGCACACAAACACCTGTATTTAATTTCAAGGGGACTCCTCCAACTTTCCTGAAATCCACTGAAATGACCTGGGTAGAGGTAACAATTGAAAACACAAGTAACCCTACAAGAACTGTACAGCAAAAGGAAACCATCAACAGAGTGAAAAAGCAACCCACGAAATGGGAGAACATATTTAGAAACCAGGTATGTGATGAGGAGTTAGTATCTAGGACACATGAAGAACTCCAACAAAAACACAGACAATCCAATTTGAAAATGGCCAAAGGACTTAAACAGACATTTCTCCAAAGAAGCTACGGCCAACACACATATGAAAAGATGCTCAACATCACCAATCATCAGGGAAATGCAGATCAAAACCACAACGAAGTATCTCACCTCCCTTCCATCCAGGCAACTAGTATCAAAACAACAGTAAATCAAAAGTATTGGCAAGGATGTGCTGAAAACGGAACCCCTGTACACTGCTGGCGGGAATGTATGATGGAGCTGCCTCTATGGAAAACGGTATGGCGGTCCCTGAAACCATTAGAAATAAGCTACCATATGACCCAGCAATCCTACTTCTAGGCATATACCCAAAGGAATTCAAAACAGGATCTCAAAGAGGTACTGGGCACCCCCACGTTCATAGCAGCATTTTTCACAAGAGCCAAGAGACAAAAAAGCAACTTAAATGTCCATCAATAGAGGAATAAAGAAAACGCAGCACATACAAATGATGGAATATTATTCAGTCTTTAAAAAGAAGGAAATCCTGGCTGGCTGGCTCAGCCGGTAGAGCATGCAACTCTTGATGGGGTTGGGAGTTCAAGCCTCACATTGGGCAAAGAATTTAAAAAAAAAAAAAAAAGGAAATCCTGACCCATGCCATTACATAGATGAACCTTGAGAACATAATGTTCCATGAAATAAGCCAGTCACAGAAGGAGAGATACCATTTATATGAGGGATCTAAAGCAGGCACACTTAGACAGTAGAAAGGTGGTTGCCAGGGGCTGGGGGAAGGGAAATGGGAGTTGTTGGATGGATATAGGGTTTCCATTTGGCAAGATGAAAAGGTTCCAGAGATCAGCTTGCACCGTGAGTATATAGGTAATATGACTGTACTGAACACTCAAAAAAGGTTAAGATGGTAAATTCTGTTGTGTTTTTGACCATAAGAAAACAAAAAATAAAAACAAAACTCGAAACTAGAACAAAAATGCAGGCAGTATGCGTGGAGGGAGAAGGGGAAGGAGTCCCCAGTCTCGGAAGGGAAGGGGCAGCGCAGCCGGAGAGAAGGCGCACCCAGGGCCAGGCTGGGCCTTTGGAGGAGCTCTCCCAGGAATCCCGTCCCTCCCGCTGAGCCTGCTTTCCCAGAGGAGCAGAGAGACCACCCGTCCCGCAGGGAGGACTCCAGAGGACCTGGAAACAGTGCCCTGCAGAAGGTGGGGAGTGTGCTGTAGGGACAGGGACAGACCCCAGGACCACGCCCCGCCAGTCTGGGCCACTGCCCATCCTGGAGCAAGGTGGGGGGCGGGGGGGGCAGTGTGGACAGGCTGGCTAGGCTCTGCAGCAGCCCAACTCCTGGGCTCCATAAATCAGCCCTCTCTATCTGGGGCAGTCCCCTCAGGCGGGGCACTGACCTTCCACCTGGACCTCTGACTTTGAAGGCAGGACAGGAAGGAAGGGAGGGCTCAGAACCTCATGAACTGGACCATAAATGTTGGCAATGGGGTCACAGACAGGACAGGCTGACATCTTTAATGGCAGAGACTTCAAAGTACTCGGTCATCTAGGGAAGGAAGGAGTTCTAAGACCATCAGCGTGTGAAGAAAAAGGGGCCCCTCGGCAAGGTAAGTCTGTCCCCAAGTCCTGCGACATGGAATCTGAAACGACACAGGTCAGAGCCCCCTTTCTTCCCACAAGGGAGCCCCTCCTAGGGGTTCCTGCAGCTGGAACATTCTCTTTAAGGGAGAGACTAGGAGGATCAACAAGCAGAACAAGCCAGTGAGGTGGGGTCTGGATTCCGAGAAGGGCCAGGACCGCCACCCCCACTCTACTCTGGGGGTGTGGGGAGAGGCCCCCGGGGTGCCCCGCCAGGCTGCGGCCGCCGCACTCACCGCAATGCACTGCCGCATGATACAGCTCTGCTTCATCCGCCCGGGGCCCCCGAACTTCTTCATGTCCTTGCAGAAGTGACACTCTCCGCACTCGGTCCGCAGGCAGGCCTCGCACTTGCGGCATCGCGTCCGGCGCCGGCGAGCTCCCGCCGTCGTCCGGTTGGCAGCCAACTTCACGGCGGAGGCCGGGCCCAGCTTCCCCTTGGGCCGACCTACCGCCCGGTTCTGTGGGAGAGCACACAGGGCCGGTGAGATGGGTCGCAGGGCTGGCCAGACCCTCACCGCAGGGCCTCTGGGGCTGATGTGTTCAGGTCCCAACCCCGGGACCTCAGACTGCGACCTTATTTAGAAACAGGGCCTGTACAGAGGCGATCCAATTAAAATAAGGTCATTAGGGTGGGCCCTAATCCAATACAACTGGCATCCTTATGAAAGGGGAAGTCTGGACACAGGCACAGAGGGAACACATGTGGAGACACATGAACATGGCCATGTGACTGGAGTAATGGGTCTATAAGCCAAGGAAGTCAGCGGCCACCAAAGGCTGGAAAGGACAAGGCAGAATCCTCCTCTAGAGCCTTCAGAGTGAGCATGGTCCTATTAACACCTTGATTTCAGACTTCCTGCCTTCAGAACTGTGAGAGTTAAGTTATTGTTGTTTTAAGTGCTCCAGTTTTGGGTAGTTCATTATGGCATCCCCAGAAAGTAAGCAGAGGTCACCCTGCTTCTGAGAGCATGCCCTGGCTCAAGACCCTTCCATGGCTCCCATGTCTCAGCAGAGGCCCCTGCCTGCCTCAGGCCAGGTTCCACTACTTGTGCTTCCCCAGAGAGGCCATACATGGCCACATGGAAGGCCTCTGTCCCCTCTGGGAGGAACAGACTCCCCTCCCCACTGCGCTTGGCTACTGCCTACTCTTCTGCAGGCCCCAGTTTACAACTGCCTTCTTCTGGCAGCCTCCCTGCCCTGTGTTCAGGGCGCCTTCTGCAGGCTGTCTTCTCAGGGACATCCACTCCTCCCCTCCCCCGCCCCCGTGAGACAGAGAGCTCAGGAAAGCAGTTTTCATGAGTCTCGTCACCACTGTCCTTTGACAAGATGGCCTGGCACGCCAGATGTGCTCAATAAACTGAACAACCCCAGGTAGAATGAGACAGTAACCAAGGAACCTTGACTTCAAGATCTTCTCTAAATGGGCTCCAAATGCTTCTTTCCCTGTGACTCAGAGAAAAAACAGAGAAGGGAGATGAACAGAAAGCGGTACAAAAATGTTGAGAGTGAGCCAGCCAGCCAGAGGTCCTGTTCAGGGGTCCTTATGTCCCAGCCAGCAGCCTCAGAGCCTCTTGCAAACCAGGATCCTGGTGGAGCTCCTGCACTGGCCACTGGAGGACAGTCTGCTGTGGGGCCCTGTGCAGCTGTGACTATAAGTGGGAGGGACCAGGACACAGCCTGTGTTGTCTGAAGCACCTTTCCAAGCAGCAGGAGAGTTCGCTGAAAAATGGTTCACCTGTCAGGGAGACACACGCCTTACCCCAAACCATCTGATCGAATCGGCATCAAATGCTTAAGGTCCTTTGCAGCCAATCAATCTTGAGTCCAGTCCCAGCTTTTTAATTTTACTTGCTTGCTTACACCTCGATCCCTAATAAAATCCCCTTCTCTTGTCGGCTCCGGGGACCCAGAAGTGTGGTTGCTATGCATCACAACAGTGCAAAAGGTCCTCCTTCCAGGGACCCCTCTCCCCCAACACCACGGGGCGATCCAGAAACAAACCACAGCAGGAAGAAACACTGTCCACCATCTCTTCTCCAGCGCAGTGGTCCCTGCGCAGAGCGAAAACCTCACACACGCACGCCCACTTCAGTACTAACACCTAAGTGGATCCTTCCCTCCAATTAATTCATCTTCCTGGCAGCCTGCAACAATAGGGAACCTCGAAGCTGGCTGATGGCTGAACTGCTCGCCTCGAGAAGTGCTGCTCCTCTGACCTTGATCGCCCCCCAGCTTGCCCCGAGCTCCCAAGGGGAAAGGGAGACACCAGACCTGGCTCCGGTGGTCCGTAGGTCCTCATCAGCCCCGTCCTGACCCTGCCACTTCCTCAGAGCCACTCCACGCTCGCTCAATAACAGCCACCCTCAGCTGTGAGGTGGCCCAGCCAGCGGCCCTGTCACCAGGGAGACCCACAGGTGCCCTGTCACCAGGGAGACCACAGGTGCCCTGTCACCAGGGAGACCCACAGGTGGGCCTGTCACCACCAGCTGCCTCGGGGAAGGGGCTGCTCCCACGCAAGCTACTCTGCCTTCCAACAGCGAAGGCCTCGTGGCCCCCTCCCACCAGTCCTTACACTGCACCCCAGTGAGGTCTCGGGTGCCCCTTGTCACACACAGGAGTTTGGCAGCCCTAACACCAGAAGAGGGATAAATCGGCCCACACAGCACACATGTACACTGATGTCAGGTATTGCTGCCAGATATGTAGTAAGGAGAAAAAAAGAGTTTTTAGAGGCTTTGGAGGCGAGAATGGTATGTAAGGAGCCACGGACCTGAACCCTAAGAAGCAGCTGACCAGAGAGCAGCAAGTGTGCCAGGCAGAAGCAGCCAATGACAAGGACTGTGACAGCAGTGATGGTGGGTATTTGCTGAATGCCCGCTACCATGATCGTCATTTTACATATGATATTACCTTATTTTCCCAATAATAACCCTATGAGAGAGAGGCCATTTCCGGAGAGAGAGGATAAGTGACTTGCCCAAGGTGACGGAGCCAGTAGAGGATGAGCACATGCCCAAAGTGCGCTCTGAACACTATGAACTACAGCACAGGGGCAGGCACGGCAGGGCGGGAGTCCACTGGAGGTGAGCACACACCCCTGGAAGGGCCCCCGGTTAGTGCCTTCACGCCCATAGCATGACAGGTGCCCACAGAAAAGTACACAGAAGCACATTCATTTCCCAAGAAATGGAAACCAGGAAGGTTTCTCTCTCCCTTCACAGCCTCTACTAGTCAGATTCTCCCCTATAAAGAGCACAAGTCCTGTAATCAACCCACTCCTCAAACCCCGGCAACGAGGCGGACGATTCTGAGCCTCAAGTCAGGCACAGATGTGAAGGCAGTGCACACAGTCCAACCTCCAAACACAAAGCAGAGGGAAAGGCCTCAAACTCTGACTCCCACAGCGGAGACTCTTAGGACTAGCCGCTTTGACGAAGGACTGAAGACAATTCCTGGAGTCCAAACACGGTTCTCTCCTCCCACTCGGGAGCATCAGGTATACATAGCTGCTAGGCACCTCTGTCCTTACTGGCCATGAGGACAGTGTCTCTCTGAAGTCAAAAGTTAGCCAATCCAGCCAGGGTCACAAAGCTCATAAGTGACTATTAAACAAGTCTACCTTCCAGTGCTTTCCAAAGCACATTCCTATCCAGAGAGGCATTTTTCCAACCCATGAAAAAAAAATTCTCCTAGATCCCGATGGCAGCTGAGACATCCTGGCAAATGACAGAGCAAACGACAGACAACGTCCTGGAAGACGAGGTGTGAGGAAGCCCTGTTTCTGAAGACCTTGATTCAGGCCCTCTCTAGCGGGCTGCCAAGTCAAGCTAGAAAAGCTACTGCCGCCTGCAGCTTCGTGGCCAGTTTTTGTGGGAAGTGGGCACCAGCTGGCTTGTCAGGAGTCAATGAGCAACACTTGAAAAGCAGGAGCCTAAAAAGGCCACCCAGAAAATCAACAGGTGAAAAAGACAATGGAGGGTCTCTAATAAGGAGGGTAAACAAGCCAAAGCCCTGTCATTCTGACATGAAGCTTCTGTCCTCATCTCTTCTTCATGGTATCTCAAGGTTTAAAATCCAGGGTGTGCGTGGGTGGTTCAGTCAGTTAAGTGTCCGACTCCAGCGCAGATCACAATCTTGGGGTTTGTGAGTTCAAGCCCCGCGTTGGGCTCTGTGCTGACAGCTCAGAGCCTGGAACCTGCTTCAGATTCTGCGTCTCTCCATCTCTCTGCCACTCCCTCCTCGCACTCTGTCTCTCTCTCTTTCTCTCTCAAAACTAAATTTAAAAAAAATTTAAAGGTTCAAAACCCAATTCTAAATTTCTCTCTATCCTACCTTTGCCTCTATTTGTTCAAGTAACTCAGAATGCATCTTTGTTAATTTCAGGGTGAACTATTCTCAGCAAAAGGAGTGATGGCATCCACTGACTTTCACTTACAAACCAGCTTCCTCAACCCCAAGGCCACTTGTTGATTTTATCAGCCCAGCTCCACCTGTTAAGGAAATCTAGCGTCCACATTTGTCCCCCACACAGATCATAGTATTCTGACACCTCTTCTCCATCAGTCACTCCTAAGCATTTTCCTTAAAAGGAACAGTGTTTTGGTAGTTCTTTCTTTCACTTGTTCATTCATTCTACAAATATTTACAGAGTGCCTCCTATCCATCAGATCTTCTTCTCCTGAATATTCATGGGCAGAACCTCTTCAATCCCTCATCTCTAAAATATTGGGATTAAAATTACTTGGATTAACCTAAAATAATGAAAAGACATCCCATGTTCATGGATTGACTTAATATTGTCATGATGGCAATACTCCCTAAAGTGATCTATAGATTCAATGCAATCCCTGTCAAAGCCCCAGCTGGCTGTTTTGTTTTGTTTTTGCAGAAATTGACAAGCTGACCCTAAAATTCACATGGAAATGTCAGGGCCTGGAAAGGCCAAACCAATCCTGACAATGAAGAACAAAGTTGAAGGATTAATACTTCCTGATTTCAATACTTACTACAAAGCTACAGTAAACAAGACTATGTGATGTTGGCATAAGGACAGACATATTGTTCAATGGAATTGAGAATCCAGAAATACACCCTCACAGTATTTACGACCAAACGATTTTTGACACCAAGTGATTTTTGGCAGGTGTGTCAAGACAATTTAGTGGGGGAAAAGAATAGTCTTTTCAACAAATGATGCAGGGACGTGCAAAAATAATGAAGTTGGTCCCCTACCTCACACTATTCGCAAAATATTACCTCAAATGACCTCTTACCTAAATGTAAGAGCTAAAACTGTAAAACCCTTAGAAGAAAATAAAAGGGTAAGCCTTCCTGACTCTGGATTAGGCAATGATTTCTTGGATAGGACACCAAAAGCAGAGGCAAAGAAAGAAAAGAGATAAACTAAACTTTAAAACGGAAAACTTTTGTCCATAAAAGGGGCACAATCAGATGAAAAAGCCGAGAAAATGAGAGAACATATTGCAAATAGTACATCTGGTAGGGACTAGTATCTAGAATATATAAAGAACTCTAACAACTCAATAACAAAAAGACATACATTCCAATTTTAAAATGGACAAAGGATTTAAATAGGTTCAGAAACATACATACAAACGGGGCACAAACACATGAAAAGATGCTTAACATTACTAGCCAACAGAGTATGTAACCTGCACTGGAGACTCATTCATTAATGAGTCACACATTCACCCACCTGCCTACTCAAGTGTTTTCTGGCTGAGAATTCTATACTGGATTCAATGCTAGGTGCTGGGACTACAGAGATGAATAAGATGTGTCCCATATTCTCAAAGGCATTACAGTCTAGGGGGAGAAAGACAGACAACCACGTAAATGCAATGCAACATGATGGTGATGATGATAATGATATTACAAGTAACACTGACTGAAGTAATCAGTCTTCTCAATATTTGCATCAGTAACCTGAGACAGGAATTATGATCTCCATTCAGGAGTGAGGAAACTCATAAAAAAAAAAATATTTGGAAACTGAGGCACAGCAGAGGTAAGTCGTCTGCCTAATGTCATATTGCCAATGAACGAGACACCGAGATGTGAGCCTCAGCAGTGGCTCTAAAGCCTGGCCCCTGGCATCCTGACCCAGAAGAAATGCCTCATCTCACCGGGAAGGGAGCTTGGGAAAAGGGTCACAGACACAGGAGGTGGTGACTGAGGTGGCTCTTAAGGGAGAACAAGCTGCATCTTCAGGCCAAGGGTAGGGGTGGGGTAGGGGGCAGATATTCCAGGCAGAAGGAATAGGAATATGATAGAGACGTGAAATGACATGACACATTCAACAGCCTGACACAACTACTGGAAAACAGCCTTGAGGTGTCAGGAGCCCAATCTTGCAGGGCCTCGTAGGACAGAGAAAAATGGTGTCCCTTGTAAGAGCAGTGAAAGGACTTTACACTCAGGAGCAACATGTGCAAGTGTGAGGAGTGACTTTCTGGACAGTGAGCAAGATGAGAGGTGCGGAGAGGAATTCAGGAGGGCACCACAGTAGTCCAGGCTGAAGATGATGAAGGCATGAGCAGAAGCCACAGAAGGGTTGACAGCGAGGGGATGATTCAGGACATGTTTTAGAAGCAGACCTGGTTTTAGGCTGCCTGAACACGGGGTACACAAGCAGGAAGAGCCCTGGAAAGCTCTGAGGTTTACAGCTTGAGAACAAGTGGAACAAAGGGCCTAAGAGAGGGAGGAAAGATCAGGGCCTCCACCATGGACACACAGAATCTGGGGAGCCACGGGACATTCAAGGAAGCTGGCCGGCAGCGGGAGGGATCAGCGTGGATCCACAGCTGGGAGTCAGCAACACATACTGCTAAGCTAGTTAAGTCCATGAGGTTGTCCAGGGAGAACAGGCAGGGTGAAAAGAGCATCCTGGACACTACCTCCAAGACTACAGACATTCAAGGGCCAGTGAGAAAGACCAACCTGCGGAGGAATGGCCACAAAGGCAGGCAAAGCAGAAGGTTGTGGCACCCCTGGGCCAGGGAAGAGTTTCAAGAAGGGACGACCGTCAAGAGAAGTCAGTGAGAAAACCAGTGAAACGTGGCTGTGTGGTTTTACAGTGAAGACTGCTGTATGTTTCCCAGCAAGCTACCCCCAACAGCAGCACACTGACACTCAGCCCCACAAGGGGTAGCCATGGCCCCCCAAACATCGGTCACGCTAATGTTGTGTTCTACTGCATAACATAGATGCATCTCAACATACGTCCATTCCCAAATCTTCACGCATGATGGACATGCCAGGAAAAGCAGCAGTGTGGGGCCCCTTAACACACACCTGTAGACTCCAGGGAGGGCTTTGGTTTGTTTATATACTGAGGGTAAGGAGCAAGAGAATAAAAACACAAGAGCTACCAGAAACCCAGGGGATGGGAGGACCTCTGGAGAATCTGAGGAAAGCTGAGGACCTTTTCCCAGAAAAATGCACACAGAGCCACAAACCTCTGATATCATTTGAGAAAGGTTCGGGGACCCCTGTCTTAAAATTTCATAAGAAGCTACAATGAGTAACACAGTAGTTACGGCTGCATAAACTTCTGAGAGATTTTCTTCTTCCTAATTTTCTCATGATTATTTTACTTTTTTAAAACAATTATCACTTTTAGTTTTAGAAAAGGAACAAAGCTGGGGCGCCTGGGTGGCTCAGTGGTCAAGTGTCCGACTTCGGCTCAGGTCATGATCTCACAATCTGTGGGTTCGAGTCCCGCGTTGGGCTCTGTGCTGACAGCTCAGCATTCTGTGTCTCCCTCTCTCTCTGACCCTCCCCTGCTCACGCTGTCTCTCTCTCTCAAAAATAAATTTAAAAAACATTAAAAAGAAAAGGAATAAAGCTATTTTCACTTCAGGGGTTAAAAAAAACAACAACAAGATGGAACATGAATTCTCATTAACAGCCCCTCTTTTGGGGGCATCTCCTCAAATTGAACACAGCTAAAGAATTTTCTGACACATTCTGCACTGGAGAAGCAAATCAAGTCCATGGGAGACGGCCCAGCCAAGAGTGAGCCCTGGCAAAGAGCAGGCAAGGGGTCTCCTCCGAGCCACCATCCCCACCTGGCCCCCATCCCACACTGGGAGCAGGAGAAACCCAGGCTACTGTGGGAAGCCGCAGGGCAGACATACCTAAGGAAGCCTGATGCCGCCCAGGACTGGACGCCAGCCTCAGGTGGGGACTAGAGAAAGACCGGGACCTTGGGGTGGGTGTGAGAGGATTAGGAGGTTGCTGGAGTAACTGGGCAATAGTAACCTCCCAACAGGGCCTCCCCCAGTCTCTTCACACAGGTGGGAGTGAACCTGCATGCCCGCTCCTCCCTGACGGACACTTTACTTCACTCTCCGGTGGGAAGACACAAATGTTTCCGAGATCCTTAGAGGGAGCCACTGTTCTCAGCCCCAAGAAATCCTGAGGCTGAGAAAACTAGTGAGGAAATGCTGGAGGAGGCCAACAGCAGTGAGCTATAGCCTGGAGCTTCCGCAAATGCAAGCTCCTTCACAGACCTCCATCTCCGCTGCTGGGAATATGGGAAAAACCTGCTGCCCACCTGGCTTAGGGATCCTCTCAATACACCTGAGCCTAAGAGCGCACCTTAGCGTGAACCTCGAGAACTTCTGTTGCTGACAGCTCCAGAAGGGCCACACAGGGCTGACTAATGTCAGGAGGAGGGAAGCAGTCTGGCTACAGGGAGCACCGGTCCTCTCCTGATGGAAGGCTCTCTCAGAAGTGGCGGACCTGAAAACTGTTTTTTAGCCCAGAGACATACGAAGTCTTGTCTCATACCGTGTCAAAGATTGTATCTACCAAGGCCACAGGGTGTGGCCAAATTAAAAAACCAAAACAAAAGCAAGTAACAGGAACCTCAATCCTGAATCCACCAAAGCTGGATCCAAGTGTCTTCTTGTGAATAAGCAGATGCAGAAACAGTAAACCGCTGGCAGGAATGAAGCAGATCCAAACTGAACTGAACATTTTTCAAACCAAGATTTGGTGTGAACCTAGAAGCAAGAACTAAGAACCATTCACACACGGGGCTACGGACGTGATAAAAGTTCCAAGACAAAAACCACTTGGGTTGTCTCTGAGTTAAACCAATGCCTAAGACCAGCGAGATTCAGACACACCTCATAAGGTGCCCGTGCCTGAAAAATATGCCAACAAAACTCAGGAAACAGTAAACTGTAACTAAACAATAAAATTTAACTTCATCTGTTAGATAAAACCACTTAATGATGTGTGTGATACTATTTAAGTGCAGCATATACAGCGCTTCCTCAATCGCCCCTAATGGACGAGAAAAACGTTCCTACATCTCGGCCTAAACATTCCAAAACATCTTTATTCCACTGAGGAAATGCACCCAGGATTTTAAATAAGCATCTGATTCACCTGGTCCCATGCCCACTTGATAACTCAACCCACCCCACGCTTAATTCCTCCAAGTCTACCTAGCCTGTGTCCTGTTTCAAATATCGTGCAGACTGTACTCGGTAAAACCTCAACTTTCTTCCCCCGCTTCCTAAACACGAATGTTCCCGGAGTAAATTCACGCCGTAAACACACCCAGGGCTTTGTTTTATACACAGATTTCTCCCCCCTCGTCCCAAGAGAGGTTGCTTTCCCTTCTAAATCCAACCGAGGCCAACTACTGCCATCTGGGGTCACGGCTTCCTCCGCCCCGCCGTGGCGGAGCGCACTCGCCGGGTTCCGGATTCCCCGCGCCGGCCCGCGGCTTGCACCCCTTCCTGTCTCCGTCTGCCCACGGCGGGCGGCGGGCGGCGGGCGCGCGGCGCCCAGACAAAAGCTCGGGCCGTCGGGCCCACGGGCCCCGGGCCGCGGCGTCCTCCAGCCCAGAGGCCGAGGGTCCCGGGGCAACTTTGCAAACAGAAAAGAGGGAGACGCAGGCGGCCGCAGGTCCGGGTGCGCCCGGGGCGGCCGGCACGCGCGTGGGCCGCGGGCGAGGGCTCGAGGGGAGGGCGAGGCGCGCCCTGGCCGCCGGCGCCGGCGCCCGCAACTTGCCCGCGGGCCGTGGCCCGCGCCCGGCAGGGCCCGCCCGACGGCGAGGCCCACATTGTCCCCGCGGCACTGCCGGCCACCCTCGCGCACCGCCGCTCGCACACGCCCCCTGCCCGGGCCGGCTGCGGGGCCCGCGGCGCCCCGGCGGCCGCCGGCCTGCCGCGCTCCTCCACGCCCCGCTCGGGCCCGGCCCTGGCGGCCCCGCCGGCGGCGGCTGCAAAACTTTCTCCTCATCGCGGCTGCCGCGGCGTCGCGGCCGCCCGGGGCGCGTCAGTCGGTCGGTCGGGAGGTCGGCGGGCGGGCGGCGGGTCCCTCCCTCAGCCCCACCCCGGGCCGCCGACCTGGTCCGGCTCCGATTCATAGTCGTCGTCCTCGGCGCTCACGGACATGGCCATGGCTCATGGTGGGCCCAGGCTCGCGCGCGCTGACATGGCTGGAGCGGCGCCGCCGCCGCCGCCGCCCGCCCGGAGCAGGCTCGGCTCGCCCTGGCTCGGGCTCGGGCTCGGGCTCGGGCTCGGGCGCCTGCTGCCGCGAGGAGGGAGCCGCGCCGCGCGCCTCGCACGCCCGCGCGGGAGGGGGCGGGGAGGGGCCGGCGCCGGGAGGGCCGGGGCGCTCATGCATATGCATGAAGCGAGCCAGGAAGGGGCTGGCCCCCCGGGCCGGCGGGCCAATGGCGCGGCCGCGGCGCTCGGGCCGCACACAAAGGGAGCCCGGCCTGCGGTGACATGGGGGCGGGCCCGCCGAGGGCGGCCCCTCGCGGCCGGCGCGCGGGGACTGGGACTGCGTGGGGGCGTGCCCCACGGCCCGCCCGGCCCGCGCGCCGCGGGATGCACATGGGTGGCTGCACGCCGCCGCCGCTCTAACAGGAAATGCACGCCCGACCTGGGGTGGGGTCTTTTGTGCGGTCCTGCGGGGCGTCTCTCGGGAGCCCCGGGGCGCACCGGCCATGGGGGGCGGCCCTGCACGCGACGCCAGGCAAGACTCCCTGTGCCCCCGGTAGCGGGCACACAGGCGCCCAGGTTTGCACATGCTTTGGGACCAGGACCTGATGCCCGCGAATCCGGGAGTTCCGTACCCGGAGCTTTTAGGCCCACTGGCTTGGATACGGTGTGGGGGCTCAGTTCCCCCGAAAGCGGGCAGTTGGGTTGGGTCGGTACCCTGCCGCTGCCCTCTCTGCTTTCAGGTTTGCCTTTCCAGATCAAGAGGCAGTCCGTGTGAAACGTACGGTGGTGCAGGCGGGAAGTTCCCATAGAGCTGCCGGACTTGGAGGCTACCGGGGAGAACGCCCTGAATGCACTCTGCCCCGAGGTGGGCGCCTCACCGTCTTGGACAGAAACCCTCCTTCCAGTGGTACCCTGGAGGTGATCCGCCCTGGAGGCGATCTCAGAAGGGGCAGGGCGCTTACAGGCCTGAACCCACTTTTCCTGTGAGATTGGCAGCATCTGAGGCTGGCCCAGAAGGTGTGGAGTTCTATATTCTTAAACAGTAAAGGTTCCTCTTAATGCTTAATCCAAAAGCAGCCCACTCCTACCGAAAATTGTTACTGGAAATCCAGACTGAGATTCATTAAAAAAAAAAAAAAAAAAGTCTATGGGGCACTTTCCTCCTCCTGCCCTTATTCTGAAGAGGAGCTCTGACCGTTAGCTAGAGTAATCAATGCTGTTTGTTATAAGCATCAAAACTACAGTTAAACTCAAGGGAAGGCGCAGATGACTTAGCTGGGCAGCTGGCATACTTATCATCTAACTAGGAATGTCCAATATGACACTAAACATGCATACCTGTGCATGCTCAGTTTCTTCACCTGTAAAATGGGAAGGTATGCCCAACCCAGGGATGAGCAACCTTCTGTAAAGAGATCAAAGGCTTTCCCAAGAAAAAGCTCATTCGCTGTGAAATCTGGTAATCAACTCTGCAGTGTTGTCCAACTGTTATTCGTGCCCAGGCCACTGGCCATGAAATCCACTGCGAGAACAGAAGGGACCCACAGGCCGGTCATGGCCTGGGCTTTCAAGGAAGGCAGAATGTATGTAGCAGAGACCTTGTAAATAAAACTCAGAAGCTTCCAGCAGGGAGTCAGCAGGAGTGGGTAAGCAGGGATGTCAGGTTTACTGAGTGGATTCTGAAGTCTGTGGGAAATTTATACACCCACTGACACTATGGGGAAAAAAATCCCAGCAGACTTGCTCTTTACTGAAACATACCTGTTCTGAGTTTCCTTCCTCCCTTCTGCCTTAGAGTTCCTTATAGTTTCCACGAGCCTTGACTCAAGGTTAACAAAAACAAAATGCAAAAGAATATCTCCCTCCTCTACCTCACTCCATCCCCAAAGATCTCAGCTTTTAAAAAGCTACAATGATGGACCTAAGTCTGTATCTGATGACCTCTTAGGGGCCATTCTACCCAGTAGGAAGCCCCTTAAAATAAAGGGGAGGGGCTGATAATATGCTAATAATGCTTTTACTGCATTGTCATTCACTGTGGTCAGAACTGCATAGGTAAGGAAGTGGGACTTTTTCTTGAAGGTCTCTCCCATTGCTTATCAAGAGTGCAAGATTACCTAGACTTGTCATCAGGCTGATTTCTTTTGAACTCTCAAAAGCTCTTTTCTGTATTTAAGGAAGTAAAAAGACAGGGTTCCCATTTATCATGGCACAAAGAAGAGAAGGGGAAAATGTTGATAAACAGAAGCTGTAGCTAACACAAACTTGCTTCCACCATATCATTTCTGAACTAGAAGGGACCTCACCAGACCCTCTCACTTCACAAATGAGGAAATGGAGACCGAAAGAAAATTAGGAAGTAGCTCTCAATCTCAGGGTCCCTTATACAATAACACCACCCAGAGACCCCCATCCTTCAGGAGTCCAGGCAATAACAGCAGCTAATTACTAAAGCATGATTGAAGGGCTAGAGCCAGCCGGTGTGAAGTGTTCTGTAGACATTCTCATTTATCCTTTTTTTTGGGGGGGGTGCAAGTGGGGGAGGGGCAGGGAGAAGGGGCAGAGAGAGAGAGGGAAAGAGAGAAGAGAGAATTCCACAAGGAGCAGAAAGAGAGAGAGAGAGAGAAAGGGAGAGAGAAGTGGGGCTCACCCAAAGTGGGGTTCGAGCTCCCCTGATGCAGGGCTCGAACTCACCAACCATGAGATCATGACCTGAGCCCAAGTCATGCTTAACTGACTGAGCCACCCCCACCTTTATTTATTTCTTAAGTTTGTTCATTTATTTTGAGAGACCGTTCGTGCGCGCACATGTGCAAGGGGGGGGGGCAAGGAAAGAGGGGGGAGAAAATCCCAAGCAGTGCAGAGCCAGATATGGGGCTCAAACTCACTGACCTCGAGATAACGACCTGAGCTGAAATCAAGAGTTGGACGCTTAACCAACTGAGACACCCGGATGCCCCTATCCTTTTACTTTTTTTTAATGTTTATTTATTTTGAGAGAGACAGAATGCATAAGTGGGGGAGAGGCAGAGAGAGAAGGAAAGAATCCCAAGCAGGCTCCTCGCTGTCAGCGCAGACCGTGATTATAAACAACCAAAATCAAGAGTCAGACACTTACCTGACTGAGCCCCTCATTTATCCTTTTAAACAGTCCTATCAGGTATGTACCATTGTTCACCCATTTTATAGATGAAGAAACTGAGGCATATTGCTGCTAGGAGATGAAAGGACCGGGATCTGAATCTGTAGACAGCTGGAGCCTAGAGCCTAGAGCTTGGGCTGTTAATCAAACCACTCCAATTCCTCATGCCAGAGACAAAAGAGGAGGATGCCAAATGAGATGGATGCACAAATCCAAGTGAAAAAAATCAGACTTCTGTAGAATTAAATTAACTATCCCTTATTAAATTCTGCAAATTCTGTATTCTCGGTTCAAATTCAATTTCAAAGCAGATAGGTATGGTTTTGGTAACCAAACTGCTGTCTGATCAATCATCTGTCAGGGGCCAGTTCTGAAAGTAGGAAATCAGGATTAAGACATGATAATGCAGTGGGTCCTCTCTAAACATTAAGAAGGCTCCTGCCAGCCGCTATCCTAACACCTACTCAAAATTCCTCTTTTGACACTTGCAAAGAACTTCTTACTCCTCCCCTCGGTCAAGTTTCCACTAGCTAACTGGCACACACAATTATCCAACATTTGTTTTGTATTAATAGGGTGCTGGACTGTATATAAAATACATTATGCTAGGGGCGCCTGGGTGGCTCATTCAGTTAAGCCTCCAACTCTTGACTTCAGCTCAGATTATGATCTCACGGTTCATTGAGTTCGAGCCCCGCGTCGGGCTCTGCACTGACAGTGTAGAGCCTGCTTGGGATTCTGTCTCCCTCTCTCTGTGCCCCTGCCCCTTTGCTCTCTATCTCTCTCTCAAAATAAATGTTAAAAACTACTGAGGGGTGCCTGGGTGGCCCAGTCGATTAAGCGTCTGACTTCGGCTCAGGTCGTGGTCTCGCGGTTTGTGAGTTCCAGCCCCACACTTAGCTCTGGGCTGACAGCTCAGAGCCTGGAGCCTGCTTCAGATTCTGTGTCTCCCTCTCTCTCTGACCCTCCCCTGCTCACACTCTGTCTCTCTCTCTCTCAAAAATAAATAAACATTTTAAAAAAAATTTAACTATTAAAAAATACGTTATGCTAACCCTGGCCCAGTAGAATTTCCACCTGAAAATTTAGTGTTTACATTGTGCTTCTAGGCTTATCCTTTCTCCCTCTTGGCCTCATCTTTGACCCTAAGAGCTGAATGGTCTCCCAGCTCCACTTAGCCAAGGCTTATATTCTTAGAAAGAGCTTCCCAAAGCTGATGCCACCCGGGGAAGTTGGTGCTTGCCCTGAGCCAGGAGGATCCAGAACTTTCACCAAGCGATGAGGAAATAAACAAAAAACAATGGGAGCCAAATCAGCCTTGGTCACAGTCGGCACCCACTTCCCTGTTTTCTCTCCGAGTATCATTTAATATTCTGGTCTGCCTATCAGATCATGAGACACCAGGAATGACCCCTATATGCTGAGAGATGTGCCCAGAATTAGCCACCTAAGGACACTGCAGGCTGTCCCCAATGCAGGCACAAGCCCTGAGCTTATTAGGTTAAAGAAGGGAAACCATCCTCTCCGTCCCCATTTCCAGGAACAGGAACAAGTTGCCCACTGGACTCCGGACTTCCCTAGGACAAGGGTTTCTCCTATGTGTGGCCCTTTCCTTGTGCCCATGTTGCAAAGGGCATGGCTAAAGCCTGGGAATGTTTTTTTCCAGAGGATCAAGGCAGGGAAAGGGAATGGATTCTCTGTGTCCAGACCAGTAACAGGGTGGCACAGTCAAACCAGTGGACCCCATTTGTAAAGATGCCCCTTAGGAGGGAACAGAAATGACAGAACAGGCACACGAAGGGGTACTTTCTGGTGCAAGTAATAATTCATACTTAACAAGCACCAGGGAATGCGTGCCTTAGTTATTTTACTATAGTTTACTCTTTGTCTTTCTGTTTTTCAGTAGGTTTTTTTCCTCCTTAAAAGCAAAAGGAGGTCTCTTGGAGCGTTATTTTTCTAATAAAATGTAAATAAGAGGATTTTTTACATTGTGTCACATAGCAACTTAGGACTGATGCCAGGGTTGCCTGGATGAAAGTACAGTTCAAAGAGTGTCTGTATGACCGGCCAAGGGCTGCAGTGATTTCTGCTGAGGAAATAATAATGTTATTTAATTGCTTTCTATTGTCCCCCTGGAGAGTCATTCATTCCACAAGCATTTAAAAACCACGTATATTTGTCATATGGGTCCTTTAAACAGACTGAGCTTTCTTTTAAATGGGGTTCCTCTCCTAATAATGTCTCCTTACGTTACCAAAATCAACCAACAAATATTTACATTCACTGGAAGACTTGTGACTGGGCACAGGATTTTTTAAAGATTAACTAATTTAACAGGTGACCGGCATTGATCTGAGAAATGTTTTCCCGCCATCCACCCCATTTCCAGGTCATTCGCTGACCTTAGGAAGTTACTTCCCTTCTCTCTTCATTACCCTACAAAAATCCAGGCTAAGGCTGAGCACTCAATTTGGACGAAATAAATGAGTTCACTTTACAAACTCCTCTCCCCTGGGGCTCTGGAAAATAGGAGGGGCTAAAAATATATAAAATGCCAGCATAATTCTGGCCTACAACCAAAACTTCTGTACTTTAAAAATATTTCTTCTTAACAAGACCAAAACTCCCCCCTTGGTTTCCTTCCCAACAGACACCCATCCCCTTATCTATCTCCCCATCCTCCGGAGAAACACCTTAGAGAATCAGAATAAAAAGTTCTGTGTTTCCAAAGGAAAACACTAAATCCAAAGATTACTTAAGATGGTATAACATAGACAAGAGGCAAAACAGGAGTAAAATTAAGTTCATCATTGATCAGCAGCGGTTTACAATAGCCAAAATGCGCAATACCCATATAATGTCATACATACATGCGCTTTTTTTTTTTTTTTTTTTTTTTTACCCACCATCAAGAGTGATCTTAGTTCTTGTTCCTGAAAGGTAACCTGGTTAGGAAATGTAGGCCCTAAACCCTGGGGCATGTTGAAACTAACCAAACCAAAGAGATCGTTGAATCACCTCTTAAATGAGCTGCTAACAGGCACTGGGGTTGTCTAATAGGCTCTGATGGTGCTCTAAGACTTCAGTTTAGGGAAGCCTGACAAATGCAAAGGTACAGTGGTTGGTGTAGCAGGGAGTAGGGATGATGGGGAACTCTCTCTCCCTCTCCCCCCCCACCCCCACACACACTCTCTTTGGCTGCAGCCATAAGCCTCCCTTCATTTACCATTCTTGCTTTTCTTTAAAAATGGCTCATCTCCAGCAGGCCAATTTGCCTCGAAAAGCCCCCTGGATCTATGAAAATCCATGAGTTTATCATGACACTCAACACAGAAAAAGCCTGACAAGCTTGTCTGTCACCATTTGAAGCGGCCATTAAACCAACTCCTTACTTTGAAAATTGGTATTTAAAAGGGAAAAAATTGAGCCATGTATATGGTCTTTTCAGGAGGAACTGTATTTAAGGGTAGCCCTAACTGATGAGAGAGAACGAGGGGGAAGGGGGAGCCAACTCAGTGATGTAACTCTCAACAATTTGTATCAGTAAATTATTTCTCAATAAAAACTGGGGGAGGGGGGATGCCAGCTAACTCACAAGGGAGAGATGATAAATCAAAGTTTCATTTTCATCTCCTGATACAATTATTGATACAGGAAAGAATGATCAACTGGTACTAAAACCATCTGTGAATTATGGAAAGAAGCAGGGAACCAGGCGGCCAGTGGATCCCCTTCCAGATTATTCTCTGCAAGAAAGAGGGTCAAACATAACTGAATAATGGGGTATCAGACCACCACCACCTTAATCCACCATCTATGATATTTAACTTTAACCAAGCGTTTAGATCTAATTTCCAGCTTACAGAAATTACAAGAGATGGGGGAAAGCTCCATGATACAAGGAAGCAATCAGACAAATTCATATAGTGGGATCTTCTGCAGGACCCCTGGTTCCAGCTTCTCTACAAATCAATGTCCTGAGAAAGGTCTAGATTAAAATAGAATAAAAATAGATTCAATGTACAGTCTTGGACTGGAGCCTGGTTTAGAGAAGGCATCTGCAAAGGACAATTTAAGAAATCTCAATATGACCAGACATTAGGTGGTATGAAGGAATTATAAATTTTGGTAGGCGTAAGTCACATGATTTTAGCTGTGTAGAAAAATATTCCTCTTTTTCAGAGATGCAAACTAAGCACTAAGTATTTAGGTGTAAAATGCCATGATGCCTCTAACTTTCTAAGGCATACTTCAGCATAAAAAATAAAGCAAGTAGAAGGGCTGCCTGGGTGGCTCAGTTGGCTAAGGATCCCATTCTTAATTTTGGCTCATGATCTCACGATTCGTGAGATCAAGTCCTGGGTTGGGCTCTGTCCGGACAGTGGGGAGCCTGCTTGGGATTGATTCTCTCTCTCCCTCTCTCTCTGCCCCTCCCCCTTGTGCTCCCCCTCCCAACCCTCCACACTCACATACATTCTCTCTCTCAAAATAAATAAACTTTTTTTTTTAAACAAGAAGAAGGGGCAACTGGATGGCTCAGTTGGTTAAGCTTCCAGCTTCGGCTCAGGTCATGATCTCACGGTTTGTGGGTTCAAGCCCTTATGTCAGGCTCTTTGTTGACAGTGAGGAACCTGCTTGGCATTCTCTCTCTCCCTCTCTCTCTGTACCTCCCCCACTGGTGTTTTCTCTCTCTCTCTCTCAATGTAAAAAAAATAAACTTTAAAAAAAAAGAAAGAAGAAAGCAGGTCCCCCATTTGCAGACAGGACCAAAGGATAATATTTTAAATAAATGAATGAACGAATGAATGAATAAATAAATAAAATGATTAAACAGTCAATTTTATGATATGTCTATTTTTCCACAATTAAAAAATATGATAAGAATCAAAAGAAAATAAAAGAAACACCCTCCCTCAGGAAAACTGACCAATCAATAGGGAATGCTCAAACCAATAAGCCTTGCTCCATGGTAGCATCCCGTCCCATAAACATTAACCAAGGGAGAAATGAATCTAAATGTCTCAACTCCTTCAAAGTGTTTTGCTGTTTAGTTACTTACATGCATTGGTGGAGAAGGTCAGTGGTTAAGAGCAGGTTTTACTACAGCTGTGCCTTTTCACCTACTTTCTTCATATGTAATTAAAGTTCCCCTCATCCTAACAAATGCACTTGCCCTTGTCACCTTTATAACAAAAAGCAAAGTTAAATGATGCAAATACTTCACCTGTATTCACCTACTCGTGCCCCTTTTTTCTCTAGATCACCTAAATTTGGAGAACACATTACCTGGCAACATCATTCGGTCGCACACACATCCATCCTTCTAAAAAAGCCAAATGAGGGGCGCCTGGGTGGCTCAGTCGGTTAAGCATCTGACTTCAGCTCAGGTCATGATCTTCACGGTCCATGAGCTCGAGCGCCAAGTCAGGCTCTCTGCTGACAGCCCAGAGCCTGGAGCCTGCTTCAGATTCTGTGTCCCCCTCTCTCTGCCCCTTCCCCACTCGCTCTCTTTCAAAAATACAATAAAAACACTAAAACATTTTTAAAAAATAAAAAAGCCAAATGATAGAGTATGGGGCCGGGGGGCGGGGAACACGACAACTTATTCCCTATGTCAATGGTCAAGTGTCCTCCTTTAACATGGGAAATATATGATGACATCTGACAATAAGGAAAGTCTGAAGGATAGGCCATTGTTCCAGAAATAAAACAAGGAGAATGGCAGGCAATCACTTACGGTACCTGCTTGGCTTTCTAATTACCCCACCAAAGGCAGGAGCCCGCAATATTTCAATTGCTTTCCAAGAATTTGTCTTTGGCGTTATTAACACAGACAGCTGAGCAGGTTATCAGACTAAGAAAGAAATCCTCGGCTCCAGACTTTAATTACAGGTTATTTCAGCTGAACGCTGACTTAAAGTTCAATAAAGCGGTTCTAAAATGACACAGAGGATGGCTGAGAAATTCCAGGTGGTTTCTAAGTCCAGTGGGATAAAGAAGGTTGCTTAAATCTGAGAGACAAAAGGCCCCAAAAGTACCAAGGAGCACTGAACATTCCATTTGGCATTCTTTCTCAGTTGGCTGGGGCTGGGACATAAAAGTTACACTAAGGAGAGATCCACATTCTCACTGAAGAGACACAAGTAGAAGAAAGACAGCCAAGAGCCTGAAACGGATGGCATCCAATTTCATCTTTTAGAAATGCTGGGGAAACCCATGATCGAGTTCATTCACTCAACAGACATTTCCTGGGCCCTTGCTATCTAGGAGAAATCGTGCATGCAGGAGACAAAAATGAAGAAGGAAAAAATTAATAAGATGAGTTCCAGTCTCAAGAAGCTGGTGAAGGCCACAAAATGCAGAGTAGAATGTAGACACCCCATGGAAAGAGAGGCTGGGGAAGCACAGCCGTAGGGATCCTGGCAGGCAATGGATGGCACCCTGGCACCCTCACACCAGTTCATGTAGGAGAGTTTAACAGACTCGGTTTAGAGTGTAGTGGGAAATCTACAAGGCACGGTGTTACACCCCAAGCCTAGCAATGGCCATGAGCCATTACCTCCCTTTGGCCAATGGGCTACGAGAAGGAACAGCTACCTAACTGCAAATGCAGAGAGAAAAGGTGGAAAAGGTCACAAAATAGGAATCGTGGCCTTCAAAAGAAGGAAGTAGCCAACCTGCAATGATCCCATGGGGAGGAAGCTGGGGAATAAATACTCCAGCCTCTTTCTCCTCCCACACTTCCATCTCCTGCTGGTACCTACCACTGGCTGAGTCCAACCAGAAGCTGGAGAAGGCAAGAGAGCCTTTGACGCAGTGCACTTTTGGAGCAGGTGGGAGAAGACTGGAGAGGGACTCTGGAGCTACAAATAGAAAACATCCAGCCCAGGAAGCTTCCTTGTGAAGAAGTTCGGCTGGGCTTAGAGGTGGAAATTTTGTACATGGGGAAGTAAGAAGAAGGGCATTTCCAGAAGGGGAATAGTGTGAGCAAAGACCAAGACAACTGAATGGAAAATATGGACTAATTCAGTTCCCCTGCAATGTTGAGGAGATGAGAGAAGATCCCATGGCAGAACCACAACTGAAGACTTAGGCACTTGGGACCAGGTCAAGGATTTGGGAAATGGTTTAAAGAAGATGGAAGGCTTGACAAGTTTATAGGCTGAATCTTATTTGCCCAAAAATTCATGTAATGAAGTTCTACCCACCCTCATACCTCAGAATATGACACCGAGTCTTTACAGAGGTGATTTAGTTAACATCGGGCTATTAGGGCCCTAATTCAGTATGACCGGCGTCCTTATAGGAGGAAATTTGGACACAATATACAGAGTGAAGATGATGTGAAGACACTGGGAGAAGACAGGGCTCTTTCCCACAAAAAGCCAGCAGGCAAAGCCACAGTCCCTCCTGCCTAGGTCTCATGTGCGGTGTTGACTCTAGAAGCTTCTACCCTCTGGCTTCGATTCACTCCACCAAAAAGGGAGGGTTCTGATAGGATCCCTATCATCCAGCCCGCCAACAAAATCATGTGAGTTCAGCCACTAACCAATTTGGAATCGGAGCTCACAAAACCTGGTCCAGAGACCTGGGCCCCAGCTTCTCCGCGATGATTTTCTTCCAGCTGGATTCTTCTACTTGTTGATGTTGTACACAACGCTCTCCAGAATAAACAGGCTATTTTTGTGGGTAGTTTTATCACAGGTTTCTGCGGCACTCCTGGGAACCTGCCGGACTTCACAGATGACTCAGCCGTCACTGAGGAAAACCCTGGGGATTCCAGACGGGGGGCCCCAGATTGGTTTCCACTTGGTTCCCCTCGCTGCATCCTCCCCACCATCCACTGGTTTCTCTTGCCTTTCTTTGCTCTCCTGGTGCCAGGGCTCTCACTGCCGGCCTCCCCCCTGCCTGTGAGCATCACACATGGCCGCTCTCGGAGTCTGCTCTCAGGAAGCTGGAAGGACCAGGCACCCTTCCTCCTACCCTGACCCAGCAGCAAAGCCTGTGGCCTCAGCACCCTCAAGCCCGCAGGGGCACAGTCTAGTCAATAGTCACCCACAGCACCCGGGACTTCTTCCTTCAGGGCACGAGTGAGGAAGGGATCAAGGAGAAGAAGCACTTTCTTAAACCAGCTCCCTCGTAGGGAACGTCAGCCATTTCAGAAGCACCGTGACTCCTTCGGGGAGAATGAAGTCACTAAGGGTCTTTGCTTGAGATTATGCGTTTGCACCAGCCAATAGCAACTGAAAGATGGGAAATGCCTCTAAACTGTTCACTCCCTTCCCCTGCTCCATGCCATTCCTTCCATATCCTCTATTTCTATAGAGACCATCGCCAGCCTTCTGGAAGGGCAAATTCAGGGTTGTCATTTACTTATAAGCCATAATTGCAAAAAATTACAATGACTATCACTGACTGATGGCCGAGGTATTTTACAAACAGCATCTCATAGCAGCTCTACAGGAAAGGTACTATTAGCCCTTTTTACAGAGGAGTAAACTGAGGCTCAGACTTGCTCACAACCACACAGTTTGTGGCAAAGTCTGGGTTCAATCCCCAGATGCATCTGACCCCAGAGTCCACCCTAGTGACACATGAGAACTACCTGCATAATGTTAAGAAAGTGTAGACTCCCAGGCCCCACCCCAAACCTACAAAATCTCAATGTCCCAGACCAGGCCCAGGAAGCTGTATTTTTTTTTTTAACAAGTTCCCCAGGTAAAGCTGATGCCGCCATCCTGAAGACTGGCTCTCATTAGAGCACGATGCCTTTCAGGGAAACTACCTGGCCCCAAGTAGGCAACAATAAAAGGCAGGCTTTATCGTCATCCTCCTCCTCATCATCATCAATTTAATTACTCCAGGGGTGACAGGAATTGAGAGCAGGGCAGAAAAAGAACAGGAAGTACACGGGGCCTCTTTTTACTGAATTATGTGCCTCTCCTTCAGGTGAGGGCTGTGTGTCACTCCAGAGGGACCCCACACTTATCAGGCCTCCCAGATCTAAATGACCCACTGCAGAGGAAGGGGAAGAGAAACAAAGTAGAACTAAGAGTAACCCAGACATCAGGTGTGCGGATGTCGCTTCCTGCTGTGGTTCCTGTGTGGCCCCATGACGTCCCCATAAGGAAGCCGATCCAATAACTGAAAAGGACTGTCCCACGTCCCCTGTCAGGGCACGTGTTCAGCCACACTCCAGCCTGTCTGCTCCTAACTCCAGAAAAACTGCCAATAATTGAAATTCAAGAGGCAGCCCCGTTTGGCCACTTGAGCTAATGGATTAAGACGCAGGCAGCCATGGCTCAGTCTCCCCTCCTTCCTCAGTTTCCCTCTCTGTGAAAGCACTGGCAAGCTAGCTGGGTAGAAGTGTCTGGCTGCTGAGCAGAAGGTCAACTTGCTAATAAGGCTGAGGTCGGAGGTGAAGCCTCAAAGAAGCTCAGTTCTCTTGGCTTGGTTCCAAGGTCACAGACAGGCCCCCAAAATCCTGCCACCTGGTCATAAAAGAAAGCAGCCAGAGTGTAAAAGGATCAAAACAAATCCATCACCACTGGTGGGAACAGCCAATCGGGGGAATGGTGACGGATGGTGATTCAGTAGCATCTTTGATTTGAACGACGCAACATCAGAAATGACCTCACAGCACCTAATCAGTTCCAGAAAAGGACTTTGTTCTCCGGGAGGCAAGGTGGGAGATCAAAGCATTTCTCGCTAATCATCATTTAGCATTAATTACTTGTTAAGTAACCTGACCCAGACCCAATACCGCTCCCTACCTCGCATCCTGACAGCCTCAACGAGCACCCTTGATCTTTCAACCCAACCTGCATCAAATTGGGAGCAAGCGGACTGCAAACCTGGGAACGGACAGACCCCGGGCGGCCCAGGCA
>CM053566.1:6964993-7002921 GCA_028646485.1 Cryptoprocta ferox | reverse complement strand
AAAAAAAAAAAAAAAAGAAGTAACTAAGTTAAAATGGGGTCATTAGGGTGGGTCCCAATTCAGCAAGACTGGCGTCCTTATAAGAGGAGATTAGGACACAGGCACACACACAGGGCAGACCACGTGACGACACAGAGAGACAACAGCTATCACAAGTCCAGGAAAGAGTCCCCAGAAGACATGCGTCCTGCCAACAGACTTCTGGCCTCCAGAACAGTGAGAAAATGAACTTCTGTCCTCTAAGCCACGCACCCAGCTAGTGCAGCCCTTGCAAACTCACACAATAAACTTCAAACGAGTCCTAGAAACCATAAGCTGAATGAAAAAGAAAAAGATGGTGCTAGTATGGCTCTAATCAAAAAGACGGATAAGGGCGCCTGGGTGGCTCAGTTGTTGACAGTCCGACTTCAGCTCAGGTCATGATCTCACAGTTCATGGGTTTGAGCCCCACATTGGGGTCTGTGCTGACAGCTCAGAGCCTGGAGCCTGCTTTGGATTCTGTGTCTCCCTCTCTCTCTGCCCCTTCATGCATGCTTGCTCTCTCTCTCTCTCTCTCTCTCTCTCCCCCTCTCTCAAAAATAAACATAAAAACATAAAAAATAAAAATAAAAAAGACAGATAATAAATGCCACGGCCACTCTGGGAAAGTCTGGCCATTCCTCAAAAAGTTAAACACAGAGTTACCGTGTGACTGGTCAACCCCACTCCTAGGCGTCTACCCAAGAGAAATGAAAACACGTGTCCACACAAAAACTTGTGCACGAATGTTCATGGCATCTTTGTTCACAACAGCCAAAAGACAGGGACAGCCCAAAGATCCAGCAACTGGAGAAGAGATGAACAAAGTGTGGTCTACACACACAATGGAATATTATTCAGCCATAAAAAGGAATGAAATACTGACAGATGCTACTGTGTGGGTGAAGCTTAAAAACATTATACTAAGTGAAAAAAGCCAGTCACAAAAGGTCAAGTATTGGATAATTCCGTTTATATGAAATGTCCAGAACAGGCATATCCATAGAGACAGAAGGCAGATTAGTGGTTGTCAAGGGCTGGGGGAGAGGAAGATTGAGGGCTTGAGGACTGGCAGCTGATGGGCCTTCTTTCAGAGGGCATGAGAATGTTCTAAAATGGTGGAGATAGTTGTACGACTTTCTGAACATACCGAATACCTAAAAAGTCCGTTGTACACTTGAAGTGGGAGCAAATTGTATTTATTATAAGGTGTTTAAAAAAAAAAAGACTGGTACCCTCAAAGTATTGTTTTTTTTAGTTTGTTAAATCTCCAATGTTCTCTCTTCACTCTCCAACCAGCCTAAAGGCTCCAGTCTCTCCTCTCCCCCCAGATTTGATACCAGCCACGCGACCTTGTGTATAGACCAGTGCTTATACACCAATCCTCCACAAAAATCTTAGATAAGGGCTACTTCCTCCAGAAGCCTGCTTCCTGTTTCCAGCCCTTTGGAGGAAAAAGGCAGAGGCTTGGGTTTTTTTTTTTTTTTTTTTTTTTTTTTTAATGCCTATAAGCCTCTCAGGAGTAAACTGAGGGTCTCATGCACAAAGGACAAGACATATTAGTAATCCTGAAGTGATTTCCCCCAGAGAAGCTCATTTGGACCCTCCATTAATTCTGAGATTATAGTGGGTCATGGCAAGTTTGTTTTTTAAAAGCCCATGTTCTGTAAACCCTACCTAATCCCTCCCCCGGAGCAATTCCTCAGCTGGGAGGGGAGCAGGCAGTGAGGCAAAGCCACTGTTTCCTCTTCAAGTTCAGAGCAGCCGTGGGGCCTGGCTGAGTTGTTGCAAGGTGCTATGTTTGCAAGTACAGTTTGTGGTCGGAGCGACGGCGGTTGTGTTTATTGCCCATGTAGGGGAAAGTGAACATTAAAACCCCACATACTTCCATGGATCGGGAAACTAACAGCAGAAACCATGAAGGTGAATCCTTTTTCATTTCTACTGCCACCTAAATTCCCACTAAGCTTCAAAGAGAATTAGAATTCAACACCTACAAGTAATAGGGGCCCTCTTCCTCAGCAATTCCACATTTAGGAATTTACCCTAAGGAGATAATCAAACAAAACTAGAAAGAATGACCTAAGAACATCACTGTCCAATAGAAATATAAAGTGAGCCACAAATGTACTTTTATATATTTTTTGTAGCCACACTTAAAAAGGCAAAAAAAAAAAAAGGTGAAATTAACATTAATAATCCATTTTGTTTAACCAGTATATCCAAAATATTATCGTTTCAACTAGAGTTGCCAGATTTAACAAACAAAAATACAGGACACCCAGTTAAATTTCAGATGAACAATGAATAATCTTTTTTAGTGTAAGTATATCCCATGTGATATGTGGGCTATACTTACACTTAAAGTTTTATTTGTTGTTTTCCTGAGATTCAAATTTAAATGAGCATCCTTTCTATAATCTGGCAGCCCTAATTTCAACATTCAATCAATATAAAAATAATTAATGAGTCATTTTACAGTGTTCTTTTTTGCACTAAGTCTTTGAAATCTGTTGTGTATTTTATACTTCTGACACATCTCAATTTGGGCTTGCAATATTTCAAGTGCTCCAATAGTCATACCGCTAGCAGCTACCATTTTGGAAAAAAAACAGATCTAGAATGTTCCTCTAATTGTTTCTTATTACAGCAAAAAAAACAAAAACAAAAACAAAAACCCAGAAATTGTCAAAATACACACCAACAAACAGGCTGCTTAAGTCACAACTAACACTTAAAGAGCACTAACCACTGGTCAATCCTTGTCCTAAGAACGTTGCATGCATTCTTCTTTTTTTTTTTTTTAATAGTTAACTAGAAACAAATTCAACAATGCATTATCTCATCTAATGGTCACAACCACCATTTGAAGTAGGTGCTAGTATAACCCTTTTTTTACAGACGAGGAAAGTAAGGGCCCAGGGAGCTTCTATAACTTGCTCAACAAAGCGGTGAGTGAGTGTCAGCAGATGGGCTGACACATACATGGCCCACCCCAGCACACACTTTGGAAGAAGACACACCAAAATGTTACTGGTTTTCTCTGGATAGCGGACTTTGAGGTGGACACTGCTTAACAGTCTGGTCTCTCCTGTCACATAGACCAATCACCCTGCCCTTCATTCTGCCAGGTGCCCTCACAAGTGATTTTACCTTTCCAAGCCTCAGTTTCCTCATCTGTAAAATGAGAGCCACGAGTGTCTGCCCCACAGGGTCACTGGGAATCTAAAGAAGATAAAGGATGCAGAGGACAAGGCAAAGCAACCTGCTCCTGGTAAGTCCTCAGCGACATTACTATCATTCTCCCTAGGGTCTCTGCCCTCTCCTAGTTGATTAGACTTTTTCATGGTGAGCATCAATCAGTTTTACAAAGAGAAAAAAAGTTACTTTCAAAAAAATGGAAACAGTCCTTGAAGCAACTGGAGGAAAAAGAGAAGGAAGGAAGGAAGGAAGGAAGGGAGGGAGGGAGGGAGGGAGGGAGGAAGAGAGGGAAGAAGGGAAAGAAGTCACCTAAGGAAAGGGAAAGATGAGCCATCACTTCCTCACGGTTTTCTGAGTGGCCACCAGGGGGCACTGCCTGCAGTTTCCATAGCTAGGGAAAATGATCCCTTTCAAAAAACAAAAACTTCAAATAGACAAAACACCAAAAACATTCATCTTAACTGGGGTGCCGTCTGCCAGGAGTCCCCACTGAAAAGCTGCCCACATTCATCTTACAGGAGATATGAAAGGCAGTCCCCCAGCTGTGGACGATCTGCATCTTACCTTTGGAGTCTTCTTTGGCCAAGTGACTACAGGGACCCCAGTGATGGCCAGACTGGGGTCGTCATCTGCATGCTCCTTCAGGACATTCTGTGGCCAAACAAAGGAGCCATATTAGCCCGGAGGAGAGGGAAGGTTTCTGAAGGGGGCTGAGACCGGACCTAACCCAGTAAAAGACTGATAGGCCTCTGCAGAGTCACCCACCACCCACGCACTCAGTAGAAACCCTGCCACCAGGGTCCCTGAGAGGCCACAAGACACGCCACATCCCCCTTTCCAAAAAAATGTTCAAAAAGCAAATCACTCACCTCCCTATGACTTCCATGAATGTATCACTCACTGATCATATTTATAACACCACACATACGTCTACAGCACCAGGGCCTCTCACACACACAACCTCATTCAGTCCTTACCAAGTACCCTGGGAGTGGGCTGGGCAGGGCACTAAAATACTCTAATAAAAACTCAACTATGTGTGCGGAGAAACAAAAACCAACACAACCAAGAGGTCTTGACACCTGTGAGACCTCTTTTCTTCCATCAGCCAGCAGCAAGTCAGGTGTGTTCTAACCCTGGTGTGTGAAGACACGTCACTGTTTATTACAACATGGGCTTACATAAACACAGGTAGAGACTTAATCTGGTTTGACCAAGGACGGAGTCACATGGCCACAAATGCCAGCAGAAAAGGGGGCTGTGATAGACAGACACCTGGACTGGGCAAGGGTCTCCCACGAGGCGCTCTGTGTTCACATCTTTGCAGGTGGTTTGAAGGCTTTTCAAAGGTTAATTCTGACTCGCCCAGATTTCGGCCTTCCGTGGTGACTGATTTTAGACCCTCATCCAGGTGTCAGATGCTACTCCATTGAATTATCTCTAACTTATAGGCGTGGCAATCAAGGCTCAGAAAGATCCAAAGACCTTGTACGCTAACCCGGAGCAGGAGGGCAGAACCCCTGAACCTCACTTTCTGGCTCCAGACTTCCTACCCCATGACGACTCCAAACATGGGTTTTTTGGTTGCATCTAAAACACACCATGAAAAAGCCCATAGGGACAGACACAGATCTGTCACTGGCCTCTTCTGACCTTGACCATTAATTTTTGGATTGTACAAAAGCATTCCTGCAGGGACATTTAAAAGCAGACAAAGTTGCACAGGAGAACTTAACAGGAAGAACAGAAGAGCTCAAAAGAGAAATGTAGGGAAAGATTATTTTAAAAATGAATCCAGCTCACTTCTAATTTATTCTATCTACTATCTTAGTTTTCCTTGTGATCCTTTGGTTGCCGGATTTTTCAAAATGTACCTAATACCCCAAATCCACCTGGTTGCCAGATTTTTCAAAATGCGTCTAATTTTACCCCAAATCCACCTGTGCCTAATACCTCAAATCTACCTCCTCTGCCCACAGGAGGTGGAAACAGGACAGTGATCAAGGATCAGACTCAGGACTGCCTGGGTTCAATTCTCAGCTCCTACAGCCTTCTCCAAGCCCAGCATCAATGTCACTGATTTATAAATGCTGCTTTTTTTTTTTAACGTTTATTCGTTTTTTGAGAGATAGAGACAGAGTGCGAGCAGGGGAGGGGCAGAGAGAGGGGGAGACACAGAATCCAAAGCAGGCTCCAGGCTCCAAGCTGTCAGCACAGAGCCCAATACAGGGCTCGAACTCACAAACTGTGAGATCATTACTCAAGCTTAAATCAGACACTTAACCAACTGAGCCACCCAGGCGCACCTATAAATGCTGTTTATAAGTGTCTTGTTTCACTGCTATATCCCTAACCTTGCACAATGACTTACAGTAACCCTCCAGTAAATAACTTAAAAAAAAAATAAATAAAGCTACAAATCCCCAAAGAGGGACTTTCTACAAAATCCCTGATCAGTACTCCTCACATCTGTCAAGGTCAACAACAACAGCAAAAAATCTGAGAAACCGTCACAGCTGAGAGGAGCCTGAGACATGACAGTTACATACACAGAGGTATCCTGGGTGGGATCCTGAACTAGATAAAGGACATTTGGTAAAAATTGAGGAAATGTGAATAAACTATAGACTTTAGTTAGTAATAATGTACCAATATTGGTTTTAATTGTAGCCAATGTACTCTGCAGATGTACCATGTTAGTAACAGAGGAAACTGGGAGCGGCTAGTAAATGGAAACTCTCTGCTGTACTATCTGCTGAGTTTTTCTGTCAATCTGACACGATTCTGAAACATAAAGTCCTATCATAAGAAGCAATCTTTAAAATGCCAATCAGACAGTAGTAACAGCTACCATAAAGGAAAACAGAATAATGAGGCTGCCAAGCTTTCTAACATGTATGTGGAGTATTTAAAAAGAAATACAACAAGAGCACCAGGCTGGCTGCCAGCAGAGCATGCAACTCTTGATATCAGGGTTGTAAGTTTGAGCCCCATGCTGGGTATAGAGATTACTTAAAAATAAAATCTAGGAAGGAAGGAAGGAAGGAAGGAAGGAAGGAAGGAAGGAAGGAAGGAGGGAAGGAGGGAAGGAAGGAGGGAGGGAAGGAAGGAAGGAAGGAAGGAAGGAAGGAAGGAAGAAATACAGGGCGCCTGGGTGACTCAGTCGGTTAAGCATCCAACTTCGGCTCAGGTCATGATCTCGCAGTTTGTGAGTTCAAGCCCTGCGTCGGGCTCGGTGCTGACACCTCAGAACCTGGAGGCTGCTTCAGATTCTGTCTCCCTCTCCCTCTGCCCCTCCCCTACTCTGGCTCTGTCTCTCTCTATCTCTCTCTGTCTCTGTCTCTTTCTCTCAAAAATAAATAAACATGAAAATTTTTTAAAAAAAGAAGGGGCACTTGGGTGACTCAGTCGGTTAAGCATCCGACTTTGGCTCAGGTCATGATCTCGCAGTTTGTGGGTTCAAGCCCTGCGTTGGGCTCGGTGCCGACAGCTCAGAACCGGGAGCCTGCTTCGGATTCTGAGTCTCCCTCTTTCTCTGCCCCTCCCCGCTGGTGCTCTGTCTCTCTCTTTCAAAAAATAAACATTAAAAAAAAGAAAAAAGAAATACAACAGAAGGGAACCAAGAATACAAGCATTATTCAACGCACATGCAGACTTCACAAGGGGCATGAAAGAGGCTATGGAAAGTTGGGGGCAGTGGGAATGATTCATGCCTGCCGGGAGGAGCATTTCATCACTGACGTTGTCAAGAATTGCCAGTTCCCAGTGATGATAAAAAGCACCCCAATTTTTGATCAGTTTTGGTTTTTAATTAAACAGACCGCAGACCCTACACCCTTTCATACATGCACCCTAGTGGGTCATTCCCACTGCCCCTTCTCTGCCTTGGTCCACTGCTTGGGGTAGGTGGGACTGGCTAAGTGAGGGGTGAGATGGAAACATCAGGGGGCAGGCACCACACATTTTGCTGAATGGATGTGGGAGAATAAGATGTACGGCGTGTTTGCTCTGTGTTGGGCACTGTCATAAACATCCCATATCCCCTCACTCATCCAAGCCTCTTGACCACACTCATCATTTCCAGATGAGAACCCCAGGCCTTAGGGGGTGAAGGAACTGTCCAAGACCATTCAGCCACTAAGAGGGAGACCCCTCCACTCTACAACTTGTGCTCTGACCATGGTATTACTCGACCTATCCTTAAAAAAAAGAGGCAGGCCACGTTCCTAGCAGCATTACTCACAACAGCCAAAGGACACTTGAAAACAACTCAAGGGTCCATCAAGGGATGGATGAATAAATAATATGTGGTCTATCCACACCATGGAATATTATTCAGCCCGAAAAAAGGACGTTGTGACACATGCCACAATATGGATGGACTGGGAGGACACTCTGCCGAGTGAAATAAGCCAGACACAAAAAGCCAAACAGTGCATAATTCCACTTCCATGAGGTACCTAAAGTAGTCAGATTCATATAAGCATAAAATAGAGTGGTGGTTGCCAGGGGCTGAGGGAGGGAGAAGCAGGGAGTTGTTTAATGCAATCGGGACGTCTCCACAGCAGTATGAATGTACTTCATGCCACTGAACTTGACACTTTAAAAAATGATTAAAATTATAAGTTTTATGTTATGTATAATTTACCACAATTTTTAATTTTTTGCAATGTCTTATTTTTATTTAAGTAATCTCTACACCCAACATGGGGCTCGAACCCTCAACCCCAAGAGTTAAGAGTTAAGAGTTGCCTACTCTTCCGACTGAGCCAGCCAGATGCCCCTACCAATATTATATTTTTTTAATTTTTAAATTATTTTTTTCTAAATGTTTATTTATTTTTAAGAGAGAGAGAGAGCAGGGAACAGAGGACCCAAAGCAGGCTTCATGCTGCTGAATGTGGGGCTTGAACCCATGAAGCATGAGATCATGACCTAAGCCAAAGTCAGGCGCTTAACTGACTGAGCCACCCAGGCGCCCCACAGTTTTTTAAAAAGGGGAGGAGAGAATGGGGCATAGCAGTCCCTCCCTAAGGAATGGATTCAGAGGTTCTAGAAAGTACACAGAGGGGACCTAATATCTTGCTAGTTAAGCCGTTACTATTATGCCTGCAACAACACTGGTTCTAGGGTCAGAAGATCTGGGTTCAAGTTCTACAATATCAGACTGTGTGACCTTGAAGGCAGCCACAACTTAGAACAGTGATATCTAACCTTGATTTTATGCCACGAAGCTAGATGTGGCTTTGCTACTATTCTTCGGAGCATTTGTTGAGTGCTTGCTCCGGACTAATCTTCTCTGTGGAATGGGGCTGATCCTCCCCATTTCACAAAAGCAGAAACTGAAGTTCAGAGAGGTCAAATGACTTGCCCAAGGTCACACAGTTGGGAGGTAGTAGAATCTGATACTGACCAGGCCCATCTAACTACAAGCCCAGGCAGTAATAGTGGTGATACAGACTCAGAAAACCATTCCAGCAACCTCTAGACCTGACCTATATCTCATTCTTGAAAAATGTAACACCTAGGAGACAATCTGGGCTCCATTCGATTAACAAATACAGAAATGAGTCATCCTTGCCTATTCCTTGCAAGTTAAGACCAAGAACTAATTCAGTCACTAACTCCTCTACAAAGCATTTTGCAAACTTTGCCCCAATCACAGAAGAGGCACAGATGCCCATCGTGGGCCCAAACAAGCACAAAATTTCATTGACATTTCATGGTTCTTTTTTTCTTTTTTTTAATAATGTTTTATTTATTTTTGAGAGAGAGAGAGACAGCACGAGCAGGGGAGGGTCAGAGAAAGAGGGAGACACAGAATCCGAAGACAGGCTCCAGGCTCTGAGCTGTCAGCACAGAGCCCGACGCGGGGCTCGAACCCACGAACCGTGAGATCATGACCTGAGACGAAGTCGGACGCTTAACCGACTGAGCCACCCAGGCGCCCCTCATGGTTCTTAATAATCCTATGAGGGGCGCCCGGGCGGCCGAGTCAGGTGAGCCTCTGACTCTTGATTTCGGCTCAGGTCACGATCTCAGCGTTTGTGGGGTCAAACCCACACTGGGCTCTGCACTAACAGCACGGAGCCTGCTTGGGATTCTCTCCCTCTGCCCCTCCCGTGCACATGCATGCTCTCTCCCTCAAAATAAAGAAATAAACTTAAAAGATAATAATAATAACCCTATGAATTTCACACCCTCCTCCACAATACATCAGGGTTCTGTGAGGTTTTTTAATAATATTTCCCTACCCCCAGGGCCATCTGGGCGGCTCAGTCGGTTGAGCGTCCGACTTCAGCTCAGGTCATGATCTCACGGCTTGTGAGTTCAAGCCCCGTGTCGGGCTCTGTGCTGACAGCTCAGAGCCTGGAGACTGCTTCTCCTTGGGTCTCCCTCTCTCTCTGCCCCACTTGTACTCTGTCTCTCTCTCTCTCTCAAAAATAAACATTAAAAAAATATATATTTCCCTACCCCCAAAAAAATCATTAAAAAAAGATTGTCTTGGGGTGCCTGAATGGCTCAGTCGGGTTGGGCGTCCGAATTCGGCTCAGATCATGATCTCATGGTTCGTGGGTTCGAGCCCCACGTCAGGATCTGTGCTGACAGCTCAGAGCCTGGAGCTGCTTCAGATTCTGTGTCTCCCTATCTCTCTGCTCCTATCCTGCTCACACTCTGTCTCTCATAAATGAATAAATATTAAGAAAAAAAAAAGATTGTCTAGGAAGATGCTCTGTGTTTAGGCAAAACATATATATATATATATATATATATATATATATATATATATATATTGCAGTAGGGAGCTCATTACTTCCACAGGACTTCCTGCTCCCTTACCCCAATCACAAACTCCAGGCTGGGGTAACAAACTCAAATGCTTCCGGGGACCAACCAGATAAAATGCAAGATGTCAACAAATGAGAGCACTAGACAGTGGTGTGGTCTACCCAAACTAGAAGCCACAGGCCCAATTTAAAGAGGGCAAATGCTACTCAGTTCCAACCTACTACCTCTTGTGGACATGAAAACCCAACCAGATCTCTGATATTTTTCAGAAGAAACCAAAGATCCAGAGTTTTATCTGAAATCACTTAAATGTTGGCAACTGACTAAAAATTTAAAAAATAATAATAAGACAAAAACAAAAATAAAAAAACAACTGTGAGCCAAACAAGATCTGTGGGCCAGTATGGGCCAAGGGCCACCAGTATACACATGCTACTCTGAGTAAGATTGAAAACAATGTCCATTCGCCTTGGTCTTCTTGGAGTTTCTTTCTGAGCTGTCTCAAGACTTCCTGTCATTTCAATATTAAACTGGAGTTGATCACTCACAAGCAAGGTGAGGCCTCTTTAGAGGAATGTCTGGTTACAAAAAGCTATTACTGGAGGTGTATTATTAATAACTAAAAAATACATTAGTAACAATAAATAGTAATTAAAAATTAAGAGAGACCTCCCCAAGTACCCTGGAGCGGGCGTCTCACGCACACTCTCCCTGCAGGAAGCAGTTCCTTCCATGGCCCTCAGTAGCCACCAGGGGGCACTCGGGGTTCTGTCCCTCAGAGATGTATTTTCATTAGCATGTGACAGGCTATAGAAAAAGGAGATTGTTCTAATTGGAGATTCCCTCTCTGAGAAATAAATTGTGCAGAAGAAATTCCTGTCACTGGCTTCCCTGGGCTCTGCCAGAATTTATACACTCCCTGGGGCTCTAGGAAGCAGAGACTACTTAATACCAGCCCGGGGCCCTTTCGGTTACACCCTATAAACCTTCCGAATACGAAAGCCTAGACATTGTGGGGGCGGGGGTGCATGGGTGGCTTAGTCAGTTGAGCATCCCACTCTTGATTTCAGCTCAAGTCATAATCCCAGGGTTGTGACTGAGCCCCGCAACAGGCTCTGCACTAAGCGTGGAGCCTGCTTGGGATTCCCTCTCCCTCTCCCTCTCTGCCCCACTTGTGCATCTGTGAGCGCTATAAATAAATAAATAAATAAATAAATAAATAAGAGAAAAATTGGGGCACCTGGGTGGCTCAGTCAGTTAAGCGTCCAACTTCAGCTCAGGTCATGATCTCACGGTTTGTGAGTTCGAGCCCCATGTTGGGCTCTGTGCTGACAGCTCAGAGCCTGGAGCCTGCTTTGGATTCTGTGTCTCCCTCCCTCTCTGCCCCTCCCCCCCACTCTCTCTCTAACTCTCAAAATTTTAATTTAAATTAAATTCAAATTCAAATTTAAAAATCTGAAGAAAAGAGAGAGACATAGAGACAGAGACACAGACAGATTGAGGACACCAGAGGCCCTCTCTGCTGGAAACTACCCTGCTTTTGACCCAACAAGATGACCACAGACAACAGATGTGCTGGGTCTCTGTTCCCTGTTACTCCAACTCTCTCAGTGAGTTTAATTGGTTAACAATGGATTCAGTCCCCACTGTTCCCTAGGGTGGGGTGTTAATAATAATTAATGATAATAAAGCAGAGGCAGGCATCAGGAAAGAATCACTGGGTAAAAGGGGGGTAATAAGGCCTGGAGCAGGTCCAATGCTGCTCTGGGGAACCTAGCAGACTAAGGGGTCCTCCGCTTGCCACAGAAACTGGGCTTCAATGCACCTTGGGCCTCCCAAGATCCCTCTGCCCCGGCCCAACTATCATGTGCCCGCCTGTAAAAACCCATCTGTACTGGGTTGAACCATATCTCCCAGATAGATATGTTCAAATCCTAATCCCTAATACCTGTGAATGTGACTGGACTTGGAAAAATTTGCACATGTAATTGTTTAAGGCTATCCAGATGAAATAATCCTGGATTTAGGGTGTGCCCTCAATCCTATGACTGGTGTCTTCATAAGAGAAAGAAAGAAGAGGGGGATTTGAACAGAGACACAAGGAAGAAGGCTGTGGGAAGACAGAGGCAGAGACTGGAGGGATGCATCACAAGCCAAGAAACATCAGGAACAACTAGAACCTGGAAGAGTAAAGAAGAATCCTCCCCTGGAGCCTTCCTAGGGGGGCAGACCAGACTGTAAGAGAAGACATTTCTGTTGTTCTAAGCCACCAAGTTTGGGGGCTCCTGGGTGGCTCAGTCGGTTAGGCATCTGACTCTTGATTTTTGGCTCAGGTCATGACCTCAGTTCGTGAGTTCAAGCCCCGCACTGAGCTCTGTGCTGACAGCGTGGAGCCTGCTTGGGATTCTCTGTCTCCCTCTCTCTGTCCCTCCCCCACTCATGCGCACGTTGGAGCTCGCACTCTCTCTCTCTCTTTCTCTCTCTCTCAAAAATAAATAAATAAGTAAACAAACAAACATACATACATACATTTTTTAAAAAGCCACCAAGTTTGTAATTAATTTGTTATGGCCGCAACAGGCACTAGCACACCAAATTTGCCATAGCGCGCTGTGGCTAAAAGCCTCTTAGCTGCATGATTTGGTCAAGTCACCACATATCTCTAAGTCTCAGTTTCTAGTCCCCACCTTGCCAGGTTGTGGCAAGGATCACAATGCATGGAAGGTACCAGGTACACGGTAAATGCTCAACAACTTTTGGCCGACCTCTTTTGGCTTATGTTCCATTTCCTGCTGGAATACATTGTCCCTGTCTTCTGTCTGCAGAATTCCACCACTTCACAAGTTCTAAGCACAGGGAAATGTACAAGTTTATTTATTGGAAGTGCAGTCTAAGAGCTGACTGAGCTGCCTCATTAGCAGGGATAATAATGTGATTCAGGTGCCCACAAGTTAACTTTAGGCGAAAAAAAGCCCCAACTGACATGGATCAACCTACCTATTTTTCAGGTCTAGGGTTTGCCCTGGTGCCTGGAACTCAGATCCCTGGCCCTTTGCTGTTCTCCTCTGTCCCCCTGAGGTGGTGCCAGCAGAGAACTCGGGTATGTGTGGTTTGTCATCATACTGGGAGATCATTAGGTGAGAGACCTGTCTCATTCACCTTTGTATCAACCTCTATCCCCTCACTGCCCAACAAAAACACAAAACACACAGCTCAGTATTCCATCCGGCCCCCAACAGGAGAGCCTGAGCAGCTACTGGAGGCCAGCCCTGCGGCCCCACTCAATCTGATTATGCGGTTCCTTCTCTGTGCTCTGGGCCATGCTGGGGCAGGGAGGAAGCCAGGCTGGAGACCTCTCACTGGCTTCCTGCTTTTTGGCTCTTTTGATTCAGGCGTGGGGATGAGGGTGGTGATAAATTAAAAAGCCAATAGTGCCAGAGGTCTGGGCTCTACACCTTACTATTCTGCAAAACACCAAAGAGGGGGGAGGGGCTTAAACAAGCAGGTATGTTCCGGGGGGGAGGACTGATGACCCCACGAGAGAAAAGCTGTATAAACGTTCCATGGTCATGGGTTTCACAAACTCACACTTGACCCTAAATGGGACTGTTTTCACTCCATGGTGTCTGAAATAATAACAGTAATAATAATAATAATAATAATAGTAATGATAATAAATCAGCTCCAGGTTACTGAGCACTTAAAGGCCCTGTGCTAAGTGAGGCTTTATGCATGTTGTCTTGCTGAATTTGAGGAGGCACGTAGTCTTACTCTCCCCATTTTCATCACATTCCCCAAGAGCATTCAACTGGTTGGTTAATGGATGGCACATGGGATTCAGCCTGACTCCAGAAACTTTGGTCTTAAAAGATAATACCTGTTTGAATAATGTACTCTTAATTTACTTTCTTTCCTATGAGGGTTTTGATGAAATAACAATAGAATTGATTTCTTTCTTTTATGTGTGTGTGTATATATATACATATATATATATATTAAACACCTAAAAACAATGGCCCCTCTTTGGCTCTTCCAGCCCCACAATTCCATGTAATAAGAAAGGTGGTTGTCCATAGAGAGCTGGCCTTTGTCATCCAAGTTGACAGTCTGGCAGCCAGGGGGGCCTGGCATTATTTTAATTAACAATAACAGCTGCAGAATAACCTCGCAATGGGGTAATTGACAAAGATCCTCCCACCTCCAACCTCACTGGTCACCACCCACTTAGACCCAAACCCTTCACAACCTTGCAATACACTGGTAATTTTCAAGTCATTTACAGTCAATTTGAGGAGTAGACCTGCCCGCCAATAGCACTATGCCCTCCTTTCCTCCCAACAGGAACCGCAGCTCTCTCTCCCTGAGTTCTAGGTGAAAGTACAGATTCTTCTAGAAGGAACAGCACCCAGCGCAACTCCTGTCTTACTGTGGGCAATCCAAGATGGAAGAGAAAAATATGACACAGTGGTTTGAATAGCATGCCCCTCAAAATTCATGTGCAAAACCTCAGAATGTGACCTTATTGGGAAATGGGGTCTTTGCAGATGTAATCGTGTTAAGATGAGATCATAGTGGATGCGAGTGGGACCTAATCCAATGACTGATGTCCTTAGAAGAGAAGACATATAGAAAAGACAAACAACCATGCGAAGATGGAGGCAGAGATCGAAGGGATCTAGCGACAAGCCAAGGAGCGCCAAAGACTGGTGGCAACCGCAAGAAGCTGGAAAAGACAAGGAAGGGCTCTTCCTCCCCTAGAGTCTTCAGAGGAAAAGCATGGCCTTGACTTCTGGCCTCCAGAACCGTGAGAGAATAGTTTCTGTTGTCTTAAGCCAGTCTGTGGTTCTCTGTTAAGGCAGGCCCTAGGAAACTCACACAGACGGCAATCATTAACCTGGAAGATGGAAGTGGGGGGAGCTGAGAGGTGGCACAGAGCTGGGGAAGGGTGGGAGCTGGCCAAGCTGGCCTGGCTCTCCTTTGACTCTTACCTAAGAAGATCTAATTTTTCTCCACGGGTTTACTAGGAGGGAGCGCTAGGTGTTCATTACCTCATTGTCATTCAAAATAATTCAGTGACACAGGTCCCTGTTGTTATCCACATTTTACAGCGAAGATACTCACATCTCAACTGGTGAAGGCCTTCAAAACGGCCAAGGACCTATAGAATCTGGTCCCACCAAGACAAAGCCCAGCTAGTCCAAAACCCTTGTTTTACATGCAGGTGAACAGAAGGGTGGAGTGACTTGACCACACAGCAAGCGGCAAAGAATAGAAACGGAGAATAGAAACGGAAACAGAACTCACGGGTCTCGTGTCCTGATTTCTTATTCTCCCCATTACGTACAGGCCAATATCCTACACTCCTCCAGCAAAGTATCTTGAAAGAAGGAGATCACTAAAGGTACCTCAGTGCCAAATCCCACGGATTTCACAAACACGGGGAAAGGAAATGGCTTTCTCAGTTCAATTTTTACAAGACGCTGGAATCTCCTTTCTTTTCACAACATAAATGAAGTTAGGGTGGTCATTTTGGTTTGAATCTAAATCCACACCCCCTCAAGGCAAGTTTTCAAGGTACAAATGAGCTCACTCGGACCTGCTAAAACCACAGGGTCACGGCAAGGACAAACTCGACTTTCAAAAGTTCTGCCCACAAAAAGGGTAAGCTAGACTTACAGGAAGACACAAAACAGAAAGCTTATTTAAGGGACAAAAGCAAGTTGCTTTTGCAACTTGCAATCTAATTTTTCTTTAATTATGTATACATGGGGGCGAGGGGAAAGCTCCAGAAGTATATTTAGCAGATGAGTAACAAGGGGTTACCTCCAAGTGGGAGAGCTGAGGAGGGGAACAACTTTTCTAGCCTGTAGCCTATAATGTTTAATTTTTCTTACATTGATCATGGAACACTTGAAACTTTTACAGAAATGAAATATCCAGAATAGGTAAACCCATAAAGACGGAAAGCAGATGAGGGGAGGGGGAAAATGGGGAGTGACTGCTAGTGGGAACAGGGTTCTGTCTGGAATGTTGAAAATGTCCTGAACTACACACAGGCAGTGGCTGCACAATATTGTGAATGTACTTAAAGTCACTACACTATACACTTTAAAATGGTTAAGATTGGGCACCTGCTTAGTTCAGTCAGTGGAGCATATGACTCTTGATCGTAGGGCTGTTTGAGCCCCACTTTGGGTGCAGAGATTACTTTAAAATAAAAAAATATTGGAGCGCCTGGGTGGTTCAATCAGTTAAGCATCCAACTTCAGCTGAGGTCATGATCTCACGCTCATGAGTTTGAGCCCTGAGTTGGGCTCTGTGCTGACAGCTCAGAGCCTGGCCTACTTCAGATTCTGTGTCTCCCCCTCTCTCTGGTCCTCCCCAGCTTGTGCTCTGTCTTTCTCTCAAAATAAAATGAAATAAATTTAAAAATTAAAATAAATAAATATTAAAAATTTCTTAATAAAATAAAATGGTTAAGATGGTAGGTTCTTGAAGTTTTTTTTAATATTCCATTATTCCTTTTTTTTGGAGAGGAGAGACAGAGGGAGCGGAAGAAAGGGGCAGAGCAGGGGTGGGGGGCGGGGAGAGAGAGAGAGAGAGAGAGAGAGAGAGAGAGAGAATCTCAAGCAGGCTCCACACCCAGTGCGAAGCCCAACATGGGGCTCAATACCACGACCCTGGGATCACAACCTAAGCTGAAATCAAGAGTAGGATGCTCAACTGACTGAGCCACTCAGGCAACCCAATTCTTGAAGATTTTTGAAGATTCTAAAGTGGTGATCTAGTAAGTAAAAAAGAAAAAAAAATTTTTTTTAATGTTTATTTATTTTTGAGAGAGAGAGAGAGAGAGAGAGACAGTGCTAGTAGGGGAGGGGCAGGGAGAGAGGGAGACACAGATTCAGAGGCAGGCTCCAGGCTCTGAGCTGTCAGCACAGAGCCCGATGCAGGGCTCAAACTCATGACCTGCGAAATCATGACCTGAGCCAAAATCAGATGCTCAACTGACTGAGCCACCGAGGCACCCCAAAAATTAAAAAATTTTAAATCAAAATAGTGTCATATGTATTTTACCACAATTTAAAAAATACATTACAAATGAAAGAAGAAAACAAGTTTTTCCAATATTGCACTGTATGTTAACTACCTAGAATTTAAATAAAAAATTCTGGGGAGCGGGCGCGTGGGTGGCTCAATCGGTTAAGATCCAACTTAGGCTCAGGACATCATCTTGCAGTTTGTGAGTTCGAGCCCCGCGTCAGGCTCTGTGCTGACAGCTCAGAGTCTGGAGCCTGCTTCTGATTCTGTCTCCCTCTCTCTGCCCCACCCCTGCTCACACTCTGTCCCTCTCTCTCTCAAAAATAAACAAACATTTAAATAAATAAATAAACAGTAAAAAAAAATTTTAATTAAAAAAATTTTTAATGAAAAATAAAGAAAAAAATAGGTTTTTGATAATAAAAGACAAAACCTAGCCATCTGGAGATGGAGTTGTTTTGGGACCATCTCCAATACCAGGGGCTCCGGTTACCGTGAGCCACCATCAGCAGCAGTCTCTGAGGTCCCAGAGAAAAGGACAGAAGGAAAGATGTTGTCTTTTTGCAACACAAGCCAAAGATCATAATGGGTCCGTCACCAAGGGAGAACCACCACTGGCCAGAAACACGAATCACTCAATGGTAGGGACATCCGGGGGCATGGGACCCACATTCCTCAGCCGTGTTTTATTTCTCAGCCAGTGCAAATGAAAGCTCAGTATCTGAGGACAGAGAACAAAGGCACCTAAATGTGTACAGCCAGTGTCCGTGATGACACTCTCGCTCTGAAGGTCAGTCTTGGATTCAACACCTTTTCTGGGTCTCCAGGGACTGTGAGGGGCTGACAGCCAAGAACCCCCCTGTTCTGGAAGAGACGTTTAGCCCACTTCCCCGTACAGACTCTTGGCCACATAACATTTAGACACACCAGCAGATGCCCCAGTTTTCCTGAGGCTCTAAGGAGACCTGTCTACCCAATTTACGAGCTCTTTAAGCTGCAAAAGTGCCCCCCGGACAAGACTCAAGAACATAAATATCTCCAAAGATAGGCAATTCAAGCCCCCTCGGCCTCAGATGCCATCTTCCTGGAAACCTCCACTCCATGACAGCCGAGTGGAGAAAGAAGCAAAAGCGAAGGCTGAAGAGAAAAAGAAGATGGAGCACAGGTCCAAGGAAACCGCGAGCTTGTGCATCCACGGAAGCCATGGGAGCGCAAATAAGGAAAGCCAGAGGCTAGGGAGGCGGGTACTAGAACTAGGTTCAATGGATCTAAAACATCCAGCGCCGTGTGATTGCAATGACCACCTTTGAGAGACACATCTTGCTCAGACCAAAACACAGCACTTTTTGGTCCTTTCCCCTGGACCTGTGACTTTGGGGACTAATTCTCTTTTCATTTGGAACACGTATACAGTCAATCATCTCTTCTGCTGTCTTAGTAAAAAAAAAAAAAAAAAAAAAAAAGAGAGAGGCAAGTTCAATAAGTGAGCTAAGTGACTAGATTATATGAAAAAGAGATGTGAGAGCCTAATAATAAATACACAACTCAAGGAGGCAGTAGGGAGTGGTGAGGACTGGGGTGTATGAGGTCAGCTGCGACTCACTTCCTACTGCTTGCAGTCAGTCCGGAACATGGGCCAGGAGAGCTAGGACATGTTTTTATGACTCTTCTGATATTTTAATGTTGACAAGTAATTACAAAAATATGTTTTATACTGTGGAGACCAAAGTTAATGCCTAGAGGCTGGATATGGCCAGGGACTGCCGATTTACAACTTCTGTCCCAGGGCCTGATCCGTTGCTTGTTCTGTAAAGAAAGCCCAAGCAGGGGCACCTGGGTGGCTCAGTCGGTTAAGTGTCTGACTTCAGCTCAGGTTATGATCTCACAGTCCGTGAGTTCGAGCCCTGCATTGGGCTCTGTGCTGACAGCTCAGAGCCTGACACCTGCTTTGGATTCTGTGTCTCCCCCTCTCTCTGCCCCTCCCCCTGCTCACACTCCATCTCTCTCTCAAAATAAAGACATAAAAAAAAATTTTTTTTTTAAAGAAAGCCCAAGCAATCCCCTTACTACCTTCTCCCTAAATGTAACTGGCCTCTGAGAGGGGAGAAAATTTCTGTACAAAGCAGTATGGTATACGAGGTAAACACAAAGACTCCCCTATTGAGCAGCATGTGTGGCCTTAAGCAAATCACTTAACCTATCTGTACCTCAATTTCCTCATCTTCAAATTGAGGCTAGTAAAAACACTACTGAGGGTTGTTGGGAGGTTTAAATGAGTTTATATACGGGAAATACCTCTAAGAGCACATAGCAATTGAGATGCATTATCACACATTATCACAACCTGCCACTGAACCCCATGGTGGGGATAGGACGGAGGAGGCTGGGCTCCTTGAAATTTATCCAACCCCCTCCCCCAGGCCTCCTCCACACCATCGACCGGCCTACGCTGAGTCCAGTCTCAGATGCCCGTCAGGCGGGTATCGGTGAGAGACAGGACGGGCCAAGTTCCATCCCTAGAAAGAAATCTGACCAACTGAGGAACCAGGACTACTACTTAAGCACATCAGAGATACAAAGATGCATTGGAAGTAAAAAAAGAGGGGCGCCTGGGTGGCTCAGTCGGCTAAGTGTCCGACTTCAGCTCAGGTCATGATCCAGTTCGTGAGCTCATGCCCCGCATGGGACCCTGTGCTGACAGCTCAGAGCCTGGAGCCTGCTTTGGATTCTGTGTCTCCCTCTCTTCTCTCTCTGCCCTTCCCCTGCTCACGCTCTGTTTCTCTCTCTCTCAAAAATTAAAAACAAATTTTTTTAAGTTAAAAAAGAGCTTTCCACAACCACAGAAAACATTTCCTTGTAAGATGAAATGTGAGTTAAAAAACTCACAATATTTAGGGGCCCCAATACTATTAATGGTTTTATGACTGATAAAAATTCCTTGTTTTTACTTTAAAGGACCTCAGAAAGGAAAAAGGAGCCTCATGACAGAATGCTAAGGTTTCCTTTGGGAAACCCAATATAGAAAACTCCATGCCAAGAGATTAAGGATTCTTAACCCAGGTCCAGGAACAGGCTCAGGAGTCCAAGACCCCCCACCCCCGACCCAGCATGCAAAATTTTGTGTGTATACGCAAGTTTACACGTGAGGTCAGCAACCTGCAAAAAAGTCACAAGTCAATGAAAAAGACCCAAAGCAAGTAAAGATTTGCTTTATAGGGATGGTCACCACAGAATTCTTTTACCAGACAATTTCTCCCAGTTTATAAGATTTTCATTTCACGGCACCTGGAGGAACACATCTTCTATATAAAGTGAAATATATCTGGATTAATGTTTTGTACACCCTCTCCCTCTGTTGGTGGTACCCGTCAGACTGCCTGATGGGGGCCCCCGGAGTCTCACTCGAACAAGAGTTCAGCCCTAGATCACTGAGCACCTTGAGGACAGGACCTTCTTAACATTTCTATATGGCAGGACCTGGCACATGTTTCCTAAATGAGTAAGCGAACACATGGACTAGTTTACAAGACCTGGGTAGTACTTCCAGCCATCAAAAAAGAGACTTAATTTCCAACCCCAGCAGGCAGCTGGACTCACTGGGAATCAGACACTGGAAGAGGAAACCCAAATGCCTCTGAGGCCTCACAGCAAAAAGCCTGACCGATGCTGAAAAAAGAGCTGGTTCTGCGTAGTGGTATACACACAGGAGCTCTGGGGCCACTCCTGGCTCCTCATCCCAGCACCCCGCATTCACCTGCTCTGTCACCTGAGGCATATCCTTCACCCTCTCTGAACCTACTTCCGTATCTGGTAAGTGCAGAAAGTTGAGGTAGCTTCCCTAGCACTGGTACCTGACAAGTAGCGAGGTTTCAACAAATGGTGTGATGATGGTGGCTACAGGGCAAGGCTTTCAGCATACTTCCTAGGAAATACACACCACCACATGTTTGCACTGTGCCTGTCACAGCCTTCCCCTTCGGGACAACTCCTATGCAGCCGCTACAGCCCAAGCCAAATGCCCTCTGCATAACTGTCTCCGAGTCCTGGCACCTGGTGTGGCTGATGAGTGTCCTTCACCCCACCTCCATGCCCTGGGTTCACACAGCAGGCTACAGGCCACTTAACTCCCTATCTCCTGACTTCTTCTCCTCCCTGCTTCCTTGCTACTGGGTGAGCTTCCAATGCCTGCCTGCTTTCTGTTCCCGGAGTGGTCAGCCCAGGTGGTGCTTAATGAACATTTGCTCAATAATTAGGCTCTACTTAAAGACCTCTGAACCCCAGGTGGCTACCTCAGCAGGCCACCTAGAGGGCCACCAGGACGTACAACCTGGTCATATGAAATAGATGCACACTCCAGGGGAAGCCAGCCCAGAACAGCAAGTGTCCCTGAACAGGATGGAGGGGTCTGTCCCCAAACCTAACACCACCACTGTGGACACACCCATATGTCTTCTGCCAGCAAAGCCTGCCGGATTTTCAACAAGTGCTGGGAGAGAACTCCTTGCCAACCACGAGGCAGCTTTCCCCTATAGCTCTCAGCGGTGGCCTCAGCTCAGGGGCCCGACTCGGGCCTTCTTGGACCAGAAGCGGCTTTCCATGCATAGACATACCCCCAGGACAGTTTGCACAGAGCTGCCCTGGGAACTGCCCAGCCCTTCTCAGCTGCCCAGGTCCAGATGCGACCCCCTGCCCACCTTCACACCCTCCAGGAGTGCCTGGGGGTCCTCGATGCCCTCGGGGACACACTTCTTGTTCTCTGGGAGAGATTCCAGTTTCTCCACCAGTGCTTTCAGGCCCTTCAGCTCAAACTCGGTGAGGTGGGTCCACTTGGCAGAGACCCCCGTGGCGGGGGAGCCAGTGGGCGTCTTGGGGTAGTCTGTGGGCACCGTCATGGACTTCACGCTCTCCTCTGACTCGTTAGACAAAGTCCTTTGGAGGAACCGCATGGCAGGCGCTTTGGGCTTCTTCCCAGGGGCCTCCTGGTCCTCTGAGGGGGTGCTGGTGGGCGAGGCAGGGCCATCGGCGGGTGGCTTGGGCACCTTATCTGTACCCTCCTCCTCCTCCTCTTCCTCTTCCTCCTCCTTCTCCTCCTCCTGAGGCTGCTGCTCACAGGACTCCTCCTCCATCTCCAGCCAGGAATCGGATGAGAAGCCGTCTATGCTGGGCTTTCTTGGGGCATCTACAGGGAGCAGGAGGGGCAGCAGAAGACTGAGATGAATGGCCCAAACTCCCTGGCGGAAGTCCCTGGAGCCTCCACTCACTACACCTCCCTTTACTCTGGAGATCAAGCTTCTTTGGACAATTCTAATGGTCTATGCCTCCCTCAGCCTCTAGAAAGGGTGGGGTCAGTCAGACATTGGTTCGAATCCCAGCTCTCTGTTTCTTCCTAGCTGTGTGTTCCCAGACAGATTACTTCACCTCTCTGAATACACCTGGCAGTTTATTTTTCAATGTATAAAAATAAGGCCAAAAAAAAAAAAAAAACATATAATCGTTCATATGAAATATCCAGAACAGGGGGAAATCTATGGAGACAGAAAGTAGATTAGTGGTTGCCTAGGCTGGGGGGCGGGGAAGATAAGGAGATAACTCAAGGGTACAGGTTTCTTTCTGGGGTAAAGAAAACAACCCCCAAATTGACTGGTGATGGTTGCACAGCTCTGGGAATATACTAAAAACCACTGAGGTGTATACATTAACTTGGATGATATGTGAACTACATGTTTTAAAAATATAAGGCACGTGCGGCGCCTGGGTGGCTCGGTTGGTTAAGCCTCCGACTTCAGCTCAGGTCATGATCTCACAGTTTGTGAGTTTGAGCACTGCCTCAGGCTCCGCACTGTCAGTGCAGAGCCCGCTTCGGACCCTCTCTCCCCGCCCCCCAACTCATGCTTTCTCTCTCAAAAGAAATAAATAAACTTAAAAAAAAAAAATATATATATATATATATAAGGCACAAAACGCTTCCTCTGAACACTTGTGGTGAGGATTCAGTAAGGCATCAGTGAGCATGGGTCCCGGCACACAACCAGCATTTGATAAATGAGGCATCTCCCTGACGTCTCCCCTTTTCTTTGGCGGGAGGAATGCTGAGACAATGGGAAACAAAGACAAGAAATTTTAAGAAAAATTCAGGCACTGAAGACCCAAATGCCGTCTCAAGATTCCCTCTCATGCCTGCGAATGGAATCAGGGATGTTCCCCCACATGCCCCTCTGTTTGCTGGCCCTGAGGACTGCCACCGAATCAAGCCTCCGCTGCCCACAGGAATGTGGAGTACTACAACCACAGGGGTTACCTCATTATTGCAGAATCACTTCCTAATTCCTACCAAGCTGGGAGCTTCCAAAGAGCAGGTTGTGGGGTGTCAGGGCTTTTCCACACCTGAATATTGCATCATCTGACATGTATGTGACTCACAACAGATTCCCCAGACAACCCTGAATCTCTAGGAGGGAAAGAAGCACTTCCCAATAAAGACCCCAGCGGAAACAGTTGTTCCCCATCATATGCCCAGCGTGAAACCCCTAAAAGTCACCAAGGATGAGAGTCAAAGGAAGGAGGCAAGAAGGCCTTTTACACTGAGAAAAAAATAATAGGAAATATAAAAATCCTGGCGATTGCAAGAAACAGTGCAAACCCTAAAGGAGACAGACCGATCGTATTGTTCTATCCTGTGATGAGACAGAAACTGTGAATGAGGCTCAGCTGACTTTGCATCCAGGAAGCCCCTGAGCAGTAACAGCTCAGAGGCAGGGACAGAGGGAAGATGGGTGTTCCTCCAGATTGCTCCTGGGGGCTCACTGTCACAGCTAGAGGCAACTTCAGGGGGGCGCCTATGAGTCAAGGTTCAAGGACTGAGCCATTTGGGGGGTGATGTCCCTTTAAATAAAGGAAGTAAGGCAGGGCTCCGCAGCTGTGGCTATAAACGCTCTCTCCCAGCCTCTGTCAGAACCACCCACTGCTCTGGCAAGCTTGTGTCTCCAGCCCGGGTCACCCCTCCCACTGGCTCAAAGCTGGCCTCAGGTTTTGAGGACTGGCTGCACCTCACGGGCCTGCTCCTATACAGGCAAAAACCAACCCCTCAGTGCAGCGGAGGAGTGAGGATAGGGGGATCCGCTGGTGGCCACAGAGACATAAAACAACCAGGAACCTTTGCTCCGTGGGGGTCCTGTCTCAGCAACCATGCCTGGACTGGATCCTCCTCACACCTAAACAGTCACCAGCAAGACCTGGAGGCCACGAGTGGGACTCTGTTGGGGGGTGGGGGGAAAGGTTACAATTTCATTTTCATGGACCGTGTATTCCAAACGGAAGGTCGACAAGGATGGCCTCCCCTTCCTAATGGGTCTCTAGGAATCTGCCCAACACTTTGGTTCGAAAGAATTCCAGAAACCCAGGGGCCCTCGGGGGCCACACTGAAAACCTTCTTGCTGCCCAGCTGAGCAGTGGAGGCGGCCGGGCCCGCATCTCACTCACCAACAAGCATGGATTCTCTCTGGTATTCCTGAGTGAGGTAGGACCGCTGGGTCACACAGTACACGTATCTCTCCAAGACATACCAGCACATCTCATAGTAGAAGGGGTAACGGAATTTGGGCTGCACCTGAAAGCAAAGACCCAGGGGTAGAAGTCAGTTTCTGGAGGGCAAAGGAGAAGCAAGGGAGGAAACTGGGGGGAAGGGGTTTCTGCAGGTGGGTGTTATTTTCACCATCTTAACAAGAGCACAAATGGTGTGAGGGGAAAATGGGGGAGGCGGCCGGAAGGCAGGAGAGAGGCGCTGGAAGGGGCAAGATACCAGTAGCATGCACACATGAGGAGGAAGAGGGGAGAAAGAGGCCTATGTGAGAGCATCATTTCAAAGCTCCCTGAGCTGCATGCCGCCAGGGAAAGGCGGATGGGGTCCACTTTGTGCTTCTGTGAGATGCGGAGAAACAAGAGTTGTCCCCTGACCTACTGACGGAGGGTGCGGGCACCTGCGGAGGTGATCCTGATTCCAGCTACAACGAACACCGGCTCCTCCTTGTTCTCAAAAAATTCTTGCACAGACTCTGCTATCCCTCCCTGCCCCTTGAAAGACAGAAATCGACCCCCAAACCTTACCCCATTTGCAGACAGGCTATCAAGCATCTCCTGCACTCTGGGAAGGAGGCAACACCAGCAGGACCAATGAGGAGGGAGGGAATGTGGCCTCTCCTAGCTCCAGGGGCGGGGCCTCCGAGGGGCCCACCTCCTGCTCCTCCCCGACAACCACCTGGCACTGCCCAGCCTGTATTCCCAAAGGACTCCCTCAGACACAAGTCCCCAGGGTGACCTGGGACCACTCTAACGTCAGGAGACACATGCCCGGGTCAGGAGCAGGAGTTCAGATCGAGATCCCCTTTTGGCCGTTTCTTACAGGGGAGGAAGTGTAGATGCAGATAGTTTTGTGCATCAGAATTATGAAAAGACCTGGGCTCCAGGAGGATTCTGATGGGTCTATATGGAGGAGATGGCAGAGGAAGATGGGAAGGGAGCAATACCACTAATGCCCGTGCACAGATGAACCTTACGGAAACTTCATCCTGAGCAGGTTAGTAAGGAATGAGGGTGGTGAGAAGGTGGTCCCTGTCTCCGCCCACACACACAACCCTGGGGGCTGAGCCCTCTCTTCCAAGGCTACACATAGATCCTGTACGCCCAGGCTCACTCCCGGCCTGGTCTCTTGCCCTCTCGCCAAGGGTGTGTCTGCTTCAAGGGACCTCTGCAGGGGCCACAGACCCCTCTTCACCTCTCCTATTTTCCAGAAACCCAGGGAGCTGGATGTTAAGCAAGAATCTTCTCCCACCTTTCTCTGCAGTAGTGTACAGGCAATGTGAGATGAAGGCAAAGACGAGCAGACCTAGCTCTTCCTTTTGCCCTAAAGTACCATTTTGCTGCCTCTCTCATAGTGCCCACCTGGAAAAGGCCCCAGCTCTGCCCTGAGAGTCCCAGATCAGTCCCCAAGCCACCCCAGACCCCGCTGACTCAGTGTTCAACCGTGAGGCCCTTTTCCCGTGTCAGGGGCCTCACTGCTCCCATCTGCTTAGTGGGTCAATTTGAAGTCCCCATCTCTGGTGGATGGTATGTTGGAATGAGATCCTGGCCGCCGCATGCTGTTGACCTCCTCCGGGGATGCATGGAGTTGGGAACATCATCTAGCGGTTTCCTTGGCTCCAGCTACTTTCCCGAGAACCCTGGTTTTAATGCTAGGATAGTATTAATCCTTTTCCACAATCACTGGATCAGTGCCCTTCAGAGTTTAAAAAGGAGAGGGGCACTTCAGACTGAGACAGACCCTGACCTCCTGTAAAGAAGAGTCTGGGAGCCTCAGCCCCACCCCTGCTCCAGAGCGAGGACCAAGCGACTTTGAAAACAATTGCCAGTACCTACTGAGCAGGCTGAGGACAGGCAGGCCCGCCTCTTCTCAGACCCTCACTCACATCTCCCGACTTCAGGTTCGATCGGTAAAACTCTGAAGTTGCGTTTGACCTTTCAAATTTTGAGAACCCGTCTGAGCCGCTCTACACTGAATGGCACCATGGAGCCTGAGAATCTTTCTAGATCAGGAAAAAAAAAAATCTATTTTTTGGCTGTATTTCAGGAGAGGAAGAGAAGTCTCCCCTCATTGTTGCTGAACCCAAGGGAAACCGGCTGGGTGAAAACAAATGCTGATGAAGGAATTCAAATTTTTTCATTTTATTTTTATTTTTTTTTTCCAAGAGAGCACCGCAGGAAACAAAATTTGCAAAGAATTGACTTACAAACGGGTTGTCGCCTTCCACCCTTCGCCTTCAAAAGGTTTCAGCCACATGCCTGGGAACATTAAACACACGATTGCTCAACATTACTTGTTGACAAATTCCGAGCCTCACCAAACTGAGTTGTTCACCGAAAGGCAAGGCAGTCAGAAAGCATGCAGCGCTCCTAGCCTGGGGGGTAATCAATCTATCAGCGGATCTCAAGGGGCAGCTTTGAGTTCCCAAAGGCCCATGCAAGTAGCACTCGGCCTTGGCCCTTCCTCTTAGAACTGAGTGACCTCAGGAGATCAGAATCAAAGGTGTTTTGGTGCATCTAGAACTCCCGGGTTTCAAGGGACTTGAAAAACTATAATATGAGGGTGGGTGGAAGTGTCTTAAAATTTGTTTTTCTCCTGGAAAAAAAAAAAAAAGTCAATGGAAAAAAAAATCCAATGGTAGAGGAAAGAGGAGAAGAAGGGAAAATTATTTGCAATTTCCAAATAGATTCACTGGCTGAGAGGGGATGGAGTGTGCGGCGTTACCTTTCCTGAGAAAACTGGTTTCACTAGAGCCATTAGGGAAAAAAAAAAAAAAGATAAACATAAGAGAGACGGCAGTTTAATGAATGACCAACTGGACCATCCCTGTCCCTTATGAACCTAACTGGAGTTAAAAATACGTAGTGATAGTTGTTGAGATGTTATCGTCAAATAATAAACATGCAACACACCCGTTCTTTGTCGTTCTTTGACTCCCTGCATCTTTAGAACAAGATTTAATCCACACAGAGGAGTGTACATGTGGGTTTCTACACATGCAAACCCCAAGGCCCTTGCAGGGTAGGACCTCAAGGGCAGCACGGGCAGGGTCAAGTCACCTATCATCCAACCCCACGCCCCAAAATTAAAATCCTAGCAAGCAAGGCATGGTTTTCTAAACATAGAATCTTGGGGTTCCCCTGGTCTGGATGGGAGGGGAGGTTCCCCACATTGGGCCACAAAGGCAAATTCTTTTTCTTAGACAAATCCACACCGTGGGGCTTAAAGACTGACAGTTTCCTGTCCCACCCCCTGCCTTTGGTTTCCAAGCAAAGCCTTGTTTTAGGGACTCTTGAAAAACTATTTTTAAATGACCATAACCTTCTTAAGAAAGCTCGCAGGGATGTAAAGAATTAAGCTGTAGCGAGCTGACAAGGAACCCTGGCATTTTATCTGGCTTCCCGTGCTCTCTCCCCAGCATCTTTTGTCTGCCTTGGCTCCTAAGACATAAACAATTGGGCCTTGTAGCCAAGCCCTCTCCAAAGACCAGAAATCAAAGCAGATTAAACAGCCTGCTGCTACTCCCAGCCCAGCCTGCCCGCCAGCCCCCCGCCCATCAACCTGCTTCAGGGATACCAGATGGGGCGCCCACTCAGATGACAGGGACAGTGGGCCTTGGGGGAGGGGGCCCTGCCACACTCATCTCAATGTGGGCATGATATTCTACAGGAACTTGGCGCAATGCTGGGGGTTCCACACTATTACCCTCCCTCCAGCCTCCGCTGGGCTCCTAATAGAATGATGGGGCCCAAATCCACTGAGATGTGTAATTCGGATTCCCTGGGGGAGGAGACAGCTGCCAAGCAAGTTGCCAAAGCCTTTAGAAATCCCAGCCTGACTCTGGCTTTCAGGAATTGGCTGGAAAGTCGTGGGCCTCACTTCTAGATTTCTCCTTTTCTATCCCATGCCTCCCTAGTCGGCTCACACACAAACTGGCCCATTCTTCAGGGCTGGCCAAAGAACAGTTGGCCGAAGCCCCAGACAGCACTTGACCCAGACTACGAGATCACCACTCACACCCAAACGGTGCCTTTTTCCAGAATGCCACGGGGCAGCATCCACCAGACTGGAATAGGGATGGTGGGCGGACGACAGAGAAGAGAGGCGCGAACATCCACAAAACAAGACCAGTCTCTGCAGACCCGGGCATCCTGGCAGCAAACCCGCCAATCTGGAGACAAAGCACACCTGGACCGCTGCACAGAGCTCAACGCTGTTCCCAGGAAAGCCCTGGATAAGGTCCCTCGATGTCAGGACTGTTAGAAAGGTCAGATATACATGTAGTAACTAAGATTTTGGCTCATTTATGTGACTCTGTGCAGACCAGGGCCTAAAAACAAGACCAAGAAAGGCAGGGACCCGGGCTCAGGGCATCTGCCTCAATGAGACGCTCCTTTAGTGTCCAGACACGACAATACCTTTCTGGGGCAAAAAAAGTCACCTCTGAGGCAAAGCCCAAGAAGACGTGGTATGGTCAAGCCATACAATGGAATATGATTCAGCCGTAAAAAAGAACAAACCACTGACACCTGCTTCGACATGGATGAACCCTAAAATATAAGGCAAAGTGAAAGGAAGCAATCACACAAGGACACGATATAGGTTTCCATTTCTATGAAACGTCCAAAACAGGCAAATCTGTAGAGACAGAAAGCACGGTGTTGGTTGCCACAGGCCGGGGCGAGGGGCGGGGAGTGCTGAGGATAATGGAAGGTGACTGATAATGGGTAGGGGGTTTCTTTCTGGGGTGATGAAAACATCCTTGAACTAGAGGTGACAGCTGCACAACATCATGAATATGCTAAATGTCAGTGAACTGTGCACTGTAACTGGTAAATGTTATGGTGTGTGGATTTTATCTCAATAGAGAAAAGAAATGAATATTTGAACAACTATAAGAGAGAAGAAAAAGGAATGGGTCTTCTTGGCCCCAGTTTCCCACCCTCAGACCTGTCTCAAATGCCTTGGGACTCTTGGCCGAGTTCCACATGGGAAAGAGGGTGCGTGCAAGCAGCCAGTGCTTTCCAGAGGAGACTCAAGGAGCGGCACACAGGGCGCACGTCAGGTGTCTAAGCCTCGGCCCCTGGTCCTGGCAGGTGGGGGTGGGGGATTCCCTATGTCTGAGAAACTGTTACTGTCAAGAGGAAAATGGACTCCCCCCTGCCCCGACCCTGCAAGCAAACAGAGGCAGAGCTCAGAGACAACACCTGGGGGACCCACAGATACTGGCTTCCTTGGGCACTACGTCACATTTGGGGTCCGTGGGGAGAGGAGACACATGGCCAAGAGCCGCCCTCCATGCCACAGCAGGAACAACCCTCCCAAGGCTCTTGCATCCCTCTCTACACGTGAGAAGAGGAGGCAGGGTTCCTGATAGCTCACGGTGCTTTCTCAACAGATACTTCCTCTTTGACGAGGGGGTTTTGGCTGCCACCAGCCTGGAGATGAACAGAAACTCCAGAGGCTCTGGGTGGGGCTCTTGCCGACAGCCCTCCCCCCCACCCCGCCGCAAGGACCAAGGCCCCCCGCTTGAGGCAGGGAGCAGCAGGGAGGGGGGGACCACGAAAGACTTCAGAACAACTCGTCCCACATGCCCCGAGCGCCAGGCAGAGCTCAGGGGCCGGGCATTCCCACGAGGAGAGAAGGAAGCCGCCTTACCCGTGTTCTGTCCTCGATCTCGTAGATCCGCAGCTGCATGGGCACGTTAAAGCTGTGCAGGATGTTTCCGCCAAATACCAGAGAGTCTACAGGGGTGTAGACTGCGTGGATCCAACCTGGGGTGGCGAGGGCACAGAGAAGGTCAGCCACTAGCTCCTGGGCCACTGGGGAGGGTCACCCTATGGAAGCATGTGGAAGGTCACCGGAGGCCCAGGGGAGCACCCAGGGCCAGAATCGGGGATGCTCGGGCTGCTGACGCAGAAGGCAAGGTTCCTGGCAGGCTAAGAGGACTCACACACGGCCCCGACGGCCTTCTGCAGGCAGGGACTCCTGGTCAGCTCAAGACGGATGACTGGCAGCTTGAGGGCCTTGCCAAACCTTCCCCGTGTTGTTGCCGACCCGGCCACAGCAGCCAATGGAGGCAGACCCTGCGCCCCTCCCAGGGAGCTGGACATCCCTCATTCAAGGCTGCTTATAGGTCCCTGAGCCTCTTCCTCAGCATCCCAGCGACCACTCATCTCGGGGGGACTCAAAGGATTGCTTGGGGCCACAACCCAGGAATGACACCTTGCAAGAACTGCAGAACCCAGACACTTTCCTGCCTGAGGCGACTTCCTGCCGTTAAAATCCCCCAGGGCCCGTTTCGAGGTGTTCATTTTAGCCACACAACACCTGTATCCCCCTATCAGTTCTGCTTCTGCTCTGCCCTACAGCTGCTGGCAAGCCTCTCTCCTGCCAACTGCAGCCCTTTAACAGCCTGGGACACGGCTTTTTCATCCCCCTGAGTTCCCAAGCAAGCCTGGCCTAATAATCCTGAGGCTAAAATTGAAGGCTGCCCCTTTGCATTGGTCTAAGGGCTTTACAGAACTTACCTCACTTAATGCTCACAAAATCCTTGGAAGATATATACTATAGTCATCCCCAACTTCTCAGAAGAGAAGACTGAGGCACAGAGAAGTAAAGTTACCTATAAGGATTGGAACCCAGGGAGTCAGCCTCACTTGGTCCTTGAAGGCCAGACAAATCAAGCCAGACACACACAATTCCCTCCCCAAGTAACTAACACACGTTTCAAGTGCTCAACAGACCCACATGCACCTCCAGCCTGCCGGAACAGCGCGAGGCTAGGGGACAGGTAGTATTATAATCCACTCCCATTTACAGATGCTGAAACCAAGGCTAAGAGAAGGTAAGTCACTTGCTGAATGAAGTCACAGCTGGCAAGAGAGAGTGCTTCTGTTTTTAACCACGATGCTGCACCATTGCTCTATCACAGGCTTAGCACCAGGCCTGCAGGCCCCAGGAGACACGGCCTGCAAACAGGCCTCGAAGGCAAAAAGAGACACGCAGAGAGAAACAAGAGAGACAGAGGTGAGACAAGGACAGATAGAGGCAGAGAGACTCACAGTGAAAGATGGGATTGGCAGAGGGGAAAGAAGACAGAAAGGGCAGCCCAAGCCCCGAGATTCCCAAACGCAGGTGCCCGTGTCTCCTCTTCTCTGACCCCTCTTCTCCGACCTGTATGCATAATTTGTTTGCTCGGAGGAAAATTACAGAGCCCTCCCTTACCGCGCACCCAAAACACGCCAGCCCTGAGTCACAGGCAGCCACAGGTGGCCACGGCTGCCAGGAGCAAAGGTGTCACCTGGGAAGAGAGCCGGGAGGCCACTGCTGCCATCTGTATGACACTTGGGGCGCTGGTCCTCCTCTGCTGGGCAGAGGGTGGGATCAGCTGGTGGTCCCTGGGGAGCGCAGGGAAAACCGACAGCCAAGAGCATGGGAAGGAAGGCTCTCTGGAACCTGGTTCTGCTGTGAGCTCCCCACTTCTCCGGCTCTGCTGGACAGGTGCACCCTTGTGGAGTTACCTGGGCACCTTCCCCACCACCTTCACACCTCCACACAGAGCTAGTTCAGCTGCCAACTTTAAAGCCTCAGTTTCTATATCTGCTTCAGCCTCTCCACCCCAGCGGGGTACCAGTTGACTTTCTCAGCTGTATATTTTTGTATTTTTGCCGAGCAGCACTACGCGGTCTATTATTGCTCCTGTTACCACTATCAATGTTATGTAAGCAACACTTCCTAAGACTGGGACCTAGGACCGCCGGGGCCAGGTAGGTGCACATGGTGGGGTGAAGCCTGAATGGGGCAAAGATTCCTGGGTCTCGTTCCTACGCTATTCACATGCCCACACGGCGCCCTACAGAAAGCCCAAGTCCCAGGACCTGGGCTGGAAACTGTCCCATGGCCAACTCACCGTGCAATGTGGGGCACTTGACCACCCTCTCTCCTGGCCCCCACCTGCCCGCATGAGATGAGGGAGATCATTGCCTCCTTGCAAGGAATCAGGTGAGCAAGAACTCAGTCCATGAAAGCAACTGCCACTGATATTCATGGTAGTCTCATCCATCTCGAGGGCTTTGCAAACAGCGATGCCCACGTGAATCTGCATTTATCAGCCCTGGACTCTCCCTTCTGTCCTGTCAGGTGGAAATGCAGACACACCTGACGTACACCTGTTACCCTACTATGTGAGCAAAGAGAGGTTCTGTTTCAAGTGGAGCGGCAGGGAATCTATACCCCCAGGCATTTCAAGGGGGTTCTAGAAGCTTCTACCCACGCTCGTCTTGTCCCCAAGCCAGGGCCTCACAGGTGGGCCAGGCAGCCTCAAATGGAATAGTCACTGCCTCCCACAGCCTTCCTCAAAGCTACTCCATGACTTCCATACTCCCCTCGGGAAGAACCACGGAGAAATAACAGCGTTCACAGACCCCATCCATCCCCATCCTCCTGCAGGCATCTCCTTGGTGCACCCCAGGAAGCACGAGGGCCCAGGTGTCCCAAGCTGGTGACTGGGCTGGGGAGGCTGACATCTGTCTCTTGCTTCCAGGCCAGAGTCACCAACAACATGAAGGCAATAACAGAGACTATTCAGGCCAAGCGACAAGGGACAGACCAATCATGGAAAGAAAGCAGGCGACCCACAAAACCTACTGACGGGTGTTCTCTGGGACCTGAGGGACAGTGGGGCACATGGAGTCTTGCCCACAAGCCAAACACTCGGGATTCAGACACCAAAGTCCACCCCCACCTGCATCCACACTTGTCTATCTTTGTGGCTGCTCTAGGAGTAAACCCAAAAAGCACAGAACTTGGGGGGCACCTCGCACAGGGCCATGACCTGCTTCCTTAGCTGAGCTAGGCCAGGCCCCAGGCTGCCCACTGCAGCTGCCGGGATGAAGCAAGAATGGCCTTTCCTTTCCAGGACCCTGTAGTTGGTGCCAGGGACCCAAACTGGCAGGTCACAGGCTGCAGGAGACTCAGGAGCGTGTTTAGTCTGACCCTCATGTGTTTCAGAAATGGGGAAACTTCTCAAGACAATCCGAATTGTTTCCTTCTCTAGAAAAACAGGAAGATGGGCCCACAGGCCAGTCTCATCTGGCTTTAACTGGCCGGAGAAGAGCAACAGTTGTCTCATTTCCCTGAGCGCACCACCCTCTGTCTCACATCCAGGCTTCTTCACTTCCACCCTCTCTCTCCCTGCTCTGTACCCATTTTATAGGCAGGTCATCTCAGGCCCCAGCTACATTACATTATTAAGTAACTTCAGGTTACTTTTTCTCAGACTGGCCCAAGTCTAAGAAACACCTAGGGCTACCTGTGAATTTTGGGTCATGGGTGATTCTTACTACAAAGCAAAGATGGGAAATACTTTCAGGCCAGTCCAAGCCACTGACCCCAGGGCCCTTCCCAGGTCCCACCATCCTGGCTGGACAGGCATTCAGGATAGAGAGAATCTGTCTTATAGCTTCCCTACCACCTTCCACGCCGCCCTTAAGAAAGTTTTAGGGACACCTGGGTGGCTCAGTCAGTTAAGCATCCGACTTCAGCTCAGGTCATGACCTCATGGTTTGTAAGTTCAAGCCCCGTGTCCAGCTCTTGAGAGCCTGGAGCCTGCTTCGGATTCTTTGTCTCCCTCTCTCTCTGCCCCTCCCCTGCTCGCGCTGACTCTCTCTCTCTCTCTCTCTCTCTCTCTCACAAAAGTAAATAAACATTAAAAAAAAAGTTTGTTAAATGAGCAAATAATTTTCCCAAAGTCATATGGCTGAGAAGGAAGACCAGATCCTAAGTCTGCTGACTCCCAGGTTAAAGGGGAACCAGGACAACTCTGAAACTAGATACACTTGGGTTCTTGCCCTGCTGTGTTGCTTAGTAACTGTGTGACCTTGGACCAGTCTGATCACCTCTCTGGGCCCCAGGAAACTTCTTTACTTAAAGAAAGAGCAGGGGAGAAGTTGCTCCCTACATGCTTACAAAAAAGGTAAGTAGAATATATGTAAAATATTGTTGCTCAATAACACAAGTTATTTCTATTTATTTATTTTTTTTTTTTTTTGAGAGACTGGGAGAGACAGAGCATGAGTAGGGGAGGGGCAGCGAGAGGGGGAGACACAGAATCCAAAGCAGGCTACAGGCCATGAGCTGTCAGCACACAGAGCCTGACGTGGGGCTCAAACCCAAGGAACGGGAGATCATGACCTGAGCCAAAGTCGGACGCCTAACCACCTGAGCCCCCCAGGCGCCCCTAACACGAGTTATTATTACCATAAACTATAGTTCATTAAGCTGGTGCAGCCAGAGGAAGAGGCTGAGCCTGTCAATGTGGTCAGGGCATTTGGCCACAGGTCCCCTCACATGAAGGAAAAAGATGTCACTGGGTCTCTCTGACTTCCTACTCCTTGGGGATGATTTCCACCTCAAGCTTTCCTTCTACCTAATGATCAGGCTGAATCTGGGTAAGTCACCGGCCACTCCTGACCCTGACTGTGTGCCCTGGGGAGACAAGTGTATTCCCATTGCCTCTGTCTCATCAACAGGACAAACCTAGGCCCCTTTCTCCAGATCATCTCACTCAGCCACCTTCAGGTCTTCCTCTTCCAGGCAGCTTTCCTAGACCACCCAGGAATGAGGCCTGAGAACCAACCACTCCCACAGCACAGCCGGTACCCAACCTCCTCACTCCAGACACAAGAAAAGAGTGAAACCACATCTCACGAAGACTGTAACATTTAAACCCTCCCATGCCAGGAGCCTCCCATTAGCGTTGAGTTCAAGACTTGCTGAACGACCCATGGGGAGACGTGAGGGCAGCATCAGGTAAGAGGTCACATGTCTAAGGTCACACTGTGGGGAAAAAAACCCACGTCAGAGGTGAGAAATGTCAGAATTAGATCCTCTGCTCCAAATACAGAAAACCGACATGCAGGGGGCTGTGCTCCCCAAAGCTGTCTCTCCAACTCTCCACCCGAAGCCACACTCCAAACACCCCAACTCTCAGATGTGTGTCTGCCCACAGCTAAGGGGGTGTGGGTGCTGGAAAGAATTCCCAGGTGCCCATCTACCTCAGTGACCGCAAAGGTCTGGTCCTTCAATTTTCACTGGTTGGTAACAAAATGAGGAAAATGAAAATGGTATACATTTTCATAAACTCAAAACTATCAAATTTAAAATACCGTCCATTATTCTGAAATTACATACTTCGGACTTTTTTAGCATCAGAATCATCTCCCATTCACAAAAATCAGCAATAGTAGATGCCAGGTGTTTTTGTTTTTTGTTTTTTATTTTTTTAAGTTTATTTATTTATTTTTGAAGAAGACAGAGACAGCGTGAGTGGCGAGGGGCAGAGAGAGAGGGGAGAGAGAGAATTCCAAGCAGGATCCTCACTGTCAGTTCAGAGCCCAATGCAGGGTTTGAACTCACGAAACCATGAGATCATGACCTGAGCTGAAACTGAGAGTCAGATGCTCAACCAACTGAGCCACCCTGATGCCTCTGGGTGGTTTTTTTTTTGTTTTTTGTTTTTTTTAATTAACACCCATCCTTAGCAAAACTACAAGTTTGTAACTATAAGCTCCTAACTTTTTTTCCCCCAATGGTCCCTGCAAAAATCAACACTTGGGAACCACATGTACCCCCAGACTCTGAGAAGGTGACAACTTCTAACTGTCCCTTTTTTCTTTCCCAAACATCCTGGTGTCTCACTCACAACCCTCAGGGCCCAGGAGTCTTTGCTGGGATCTAACTCAACATCTGCTAGCTGTACTTCAACTCCTCCTCTTGCCTTCAACAAACACTCACACCTCTGCTAGGGCTCAGATGCTGCTTCTCAAGACCTTTTCCAAATTGCTAAGTCCCCAAAATGCACACCCTGGCCATCCCAGACTGAGAGAAACCAATGAGCCACCTCCCAACTCTGGCAAAGGCCCTAAGGAAAGAAGGCCAGTCCTCCCAGGAAGGCTAGGAGGCTTGTACTCAGGGGGGCCGTAAGAGGGGCCTTGAGGCTATCACAGTTTAGCCCTACCCACTCCCATTGTAGAGACTGGATAGTTGAGGCACAGACAGGGGAAGAGACGAGCCCAAAGTTCCTTTGAGCACACTTTAGAAAGGTACCGCCTCCTTCCCGATTCTCCATGCCACATCGGCCAGGGTATGTACCATAAATGCTGCCCACCAACTGCAACCAATTCCTGTCCCAAACAGGGGTCCCGCCCCTCCCCCAAGTCTGAGGATGGACCTGGGGCCATGGTAACAAAGTCACCCTCCCCCAAACCCTGAGATTTCCAAATCCCCAATTTCCCTAACAGTGAAATCTCTACTTTCTGGCCAACTTTCTAGAAGAGCCCAAGTGTGCAAGCCCTGTCCCCTCAGTGGGAGCTGTTACCGTAACGGCCCCCTCTTCACTTGACACAAGCACTTGATGTCCAGACCCAAGGCCCGCTTCCAACCCAACGTTCAGAAACCTAAGTGTGACCAGCTTCTCCCTCCAATGGATCTTAGCTGCTTCAAAGGATACTCCTAAGGTTCAAGCCTCCACTCAGTGGCAAATTCCCTGCAGGCTCCTTGGTACAGCCATATATAGAGCCTCTACTTGTATATATCCAGGACAGGGAGCTCATTACCTAGCTGAACTAGTCATTCCAACACCACGTGGCTATACCTCTTCTTCCAGGAGACAATCTTTCAACTAGCTGACAGATGTTCCCATACACCTTTACTCCTCTGGGTAAAACCACCCAATTCCTCCTTCCAATTCACTCATCTGGGGGCGCCTGGGTGGCTCAGTTGGCTAAGCATCCAACTCTTGATCTCGGCTCAGGTCATGATCTCACGGTTTGTGAGTTCAAGCCCCACATCAGGCTCTGTGCTGACAGCCTGGAGTTTAGAGTCTGCTTCAGAATGTACGTCTCCCTCTCTGCCCCTTCCCCACTCGTGCTCGCTCGCTCTCTCTCTCTCACAAAATAAATAAATAAACTTAAAAAAAAAAAAAGACAAGTTCATCTCACCTGATACGGTATCCAGACTCCTATTTCTGGGTTGGCTAACCTCCTATATGTGACCTGAATCCCTTACTCTATACAGTCGGACTGGCACCTCCCTCATCCTGGGTAAAATGTTTCCATTAATTCGGCCAAAGACTGTACTCCCTGATGATGCCTAGGGCATCTGTCATACTCACTGGTGACTCAGCCTGTAACTGTCCAAAGCCCTCGGTCCGTCACCAAAGAGCTGTAGGCGTGCAGGTCTTAGCTCACTCCAGTCCTCACTACCACCCTGGGAAGTCCCACTACCATTTTACAGACAGGAACAC
>CM053566.1:6925461-6964893 GCA_028646485.1 Cryptoprocta ferox | reverse complement strand
CCCCCCCCCCCATCCAAATACAAGAGCCGGCATTGACCTCAACTACATTTCACCTGTGTCTACAGGAAGGAGGCTGCCACACTGGGTCCTTCCCCAATGCCACACTGCCCTCTGCCCATTCCCTAGGCTTTCAGGCACCCCCATAAAACTCCTGACCCTGGGGTCTGCCCTCCCCCAGAACCTGCCTTGGACTACACCCTCCATACCTAGCTTCCTTGGGAAAACAATGCAATTCCTCCTTCGAGGGGGTGAACCTACCGTCTCCCCACAGTACCACTGTCATCCCCTCACAAGGAATTTCCACAGGAAGTCCTGGGGAAGCCATTCACACTTCCCCTGAGAGAGAGCCCTATGCTCTTTCCCAGGAGAGAATTCTAGCCCACAGGCAGGAAGACAGGTTAATATGAGAGGAAAGGGGGCTGTTTTTCCCTGCAGCCGAGGCCTGCTCCTCTCAGAGACTGCCAAATGCCACGAGGGCCACAGAACCCTGTCCCTTGGCCCAAAACCCTGGCTGGGGCCCCAGGGATGCGGGAGCCTTCTCCCAGTGCTGGGAGAGCCAGGCGCCGAGGAGAGCCCAGCACCAGGCTTGGCCGGAACCTACCGGAAGGGATGAAAAACGTGTATCCCTGTTTCAGCTCAATTCTTTGGCATCGCTCCACGCGGTCTCCCAGGAAGATGTCACTCTGTTTTCCTGACAGCACCCATTCCTCGTACAGTGCCAAATTGTGTAGGGTTGGAGGAATCAGCCAAAAGATCTTGGGAGGAAAAGGAGGCAATCAGCTGAAGATCCGGGCCAAAGTCCTGGATTTCTTCCAGACTGGGCCACAACCCAAGGAGACAGCCCCACCTGCCTGGGATCGGGCGGCAGGGGGGCGGGGGGGGGGGGAGACAGGGCACACCCCCAGGATGTGGCCCTAAGGGTCTCTGGGGTGGCAGGGGAGCTGTGCCACTGTCCTGGGACACCCTTGGCCTGCCTTTAGGGAATCTCCGTTCCCGGTGAAACACCAGGGTGGGTAGACTTCCTGGACTGAGAAGAACATTCTTTTTCCTAAGCCACAGGCTTGTTGAGGAGGTAAGGGAAGGAGAGGAAGGGAATTTCCTAAGTTGTCTGATCAAATGGCCCAATAAATAAACCCAGCTTGTGTTCACTCTGGAGAAGGAGGAAAAACATCTGGAACCAGGCAGGATGACTTCCTACCCAGCATTTCTTCCAACGTGTTTGGTTAAAACGAATGTACACACAGCCCCAGACGAGCAGGGCGGCACTCGTACTCTCAAGGAGCACCCACACCCGCACAGGGTGCACACAGAGGCGAACACAGCAGGAGGGTCCTGAACGCATGCCCCACCTCCTCTCTCTGGGTGACGCCTGTCCCTCGTGTAAAATGCTCGTGGACTCAGGTGGTGCTGACAACTAGACTTTTACGTTAAACGGTCTCGGTGCTGGAGCTGAAAACTCCAACGGGCCAAAGGAATGCTGGCAATTCTCGGGAACCAAAGCTGGAGTTCTAATCTGGCCTAAGATGCTTAGAACACTGGACTGGGTGGGCAGGTGTGAACAGGTGTGATGCAGAAGAGTTGACCTTGATCCTTCTCTCCAGAAGACAGAGAGGGAGGAGGTGGCCCTGAATGTAGTCACAGAACAAGGGCTGGCTGGTCGTGGGGCAGGGAGCGGGTGAGGGGAGTGAGCCCCTCCAGGAAGAAACAGTCAGAGACGTACAGAGGTTGAAGAAACAAAGCTCAACTCACCTTCCCACCCCGGAAAACATGGTACCAAACGGAAGTGCCTCCAAAGTCGATGTGGAAGTCAGTGAAACAACCTTTGACGCTCATGAGACAGTACCTGCAGCACAGAAGCAAGGGAGCAGAGAAAACAATTCAGCGCCTGAATCACAGGTGAGCGAACAGCTTCAGAGATGCTTGACCTGCTGGCCTTTCACAAATGCTAACACCGGGGAATTTTCTTTTCTTTTCTTTTTAAACCCAGTTCTAATCGGAGTTCCCCATGGGGGAAGCCCCTGTGATCCGATGATGAATCTCAAGCATTGGCCACCTGCCCCCAAGGCTCGGGGAGGCATTTTTGTTCTCAGGTTCCCAGGAGAGAGCTGGCAACCCACAGGCCACTTGGTTCCTTCCTCCCCAACAGCTTCTACTCTGGCCCCACCCCTACTCTGGTGAGAGGCTTCCTTTCTGTTCCTTACCAGCTCTTCCTGTACCTGCAGTTCTCCCAAGCTGCCCAAGCTGCCCAAGCTGCCGGTCCCTTTCGCAGCAGCTGGACCCCCTGGAATTCCATTGTAAACCACCTGCAGGGCTTGCCAATTACCAATCCCCATTCATCTCCTCATTCATTCAACAATCATTTACTGAGAGCCAACTCGCTCACGGTCCAGACCAGAGCTAGGCATGACACTTAGAGAAAGGCATAAGAATGCCCAAGACAGCTGCCCCTCAGGCCGGGACACTCTCAATGGAGCACTGTACAGGAAAAGTTAAATGGCAAGACAAACTGCAGTAGACTGAGAAGTGAGCAATGCAGCTCAAAGTACGTGGTACCAGCCACAAAAAGATCAGTGTATGATTTCACGTATATGGTATGGCCAGAGTAGGCAAACCTACAGAGACAGAGTAGATTACTGGTGGCCAGGGCCTGGGGGTGAGGGTGGGAGGGGGCAGGGATGGAGAGTGACTGCTAATGGGTACAGGGTTTCGTTTTGGGGTGACAAAAAATGTCCTGAAATGGACTGTGAATGCAAAACTCTATAAACATACAGAACCACTGAATTGTACACTTTAAATGGATGAATGGTTCGTGAATTGTATCTCCATAGAGCTGCTGAAAGAAAAAAGGGAAGAGATTAACAGAAGATGTTGGGGGTGGGTGGTGGACAGGCAGAGGGGAGAACCTGGGCCTCAAAGGCTTGGGCGGAGGAGGTGAATTCGGGAGGAGGAACCCGCCAGCAGCCCCCCTTCTCAGCTCTAGCAGCAGCCAGACAACCCACCCTTCCTTACAGGAACTCACCAGCCTCCTCCCTCCTCTCTTGACATGCTGCCCTCCTAGGGGTGGGCAGAGCTTAAGTGGGGAGGGGGGGGTGCAGAGCAGCTTCAAAGTCCAGGCCTGGCAGCCGGTCGGTGATGCCAGGGTCCCCTCTTTCCCTCCCACCCCTTCCCACAAGAGCCAGCGGCAGCACGGATGGGGCAGCCTCCCCATGGCTCATGCTCATGCACCTTGGCATCTCCAGGGGCCCACACGCACATGCTTACCCCACTGACCTCTTTTCCCTGCTGCACTTTGCTTTTCCATGGTTTGGGGAAGAGGGGAAGAATGGGGCTGGGACAGGCAGGGAGGAGCCAGCAGCAAGCCCCAGAGGAGATAATGGGGGTGGGGGGGCGTGGGGCTGAGCTGGTTAGGAGGCTAGTGGGCTCTAGGTGCCCCCCTCCCTCTAGCTGCCTTTTGCACCTCACATTCAGGTGGACCCGGGGCTCAGCAGTATGCAGGCAGCGTGCCCCGCGTCCCTCCTCCGGATAGGCTGGAAGGAGCCTTAACCATGTGTCTGCAGGAGGCTGACAAATCAGAAGGCCTTCCCGCACATCAGAGCCCCGCTGCCTAGCAACCCCATCGGAGGGGTGTAGTTGACAGCACAGGACGCAGCCCTGTCACGAAGACAGGCGCGGGCTGCGGGGCTGGCGCTGGGGTTGTTAAAGTCCCAGCTCGGGGCTGGGCTCTGCACCCTCCCGCCTCCGCCCAGCACGGCCTGGCCAGGTCTCTACTCAGAAGACCCCACTGATCCTCTTCTTTCCAAGAAAATGGGGGTGGGGAGTGGGGGTGAAGCCCTAACCCACCCCACCCCCACGGACACACCAGCCTCCCCTCCAAGCACCACTTCAAAATATTAGTCCTCATTTTCCTAAAACCACCTCTATGTCTGGCTTTTTTTCTTTTCTTTTTTTAATCTAACCTTGGTTTCCACCCCCTCCGGGCCTCGCAGAAAACAGCCTCGTGAAAACAATTTAAGTGTTTGTGGGGTGGAGCAAGGAGATGTGCTTCCTTCAGTCTGCAGCTGGATAGCAACCCAGGTGCCGGCAACGGAGAGGAGAGGAGCGTGGCTCTTGGGCACAGGGCCCCAGGCTGGCCTGGCTACACCGGTCACCACCTCCGAACCACCACCCCCTCCCCCCGGCCCCAGCCTCCCCAGCACGCGTGGACGGAATCACTACGAGCTACGGCAGCTCTGAGCAAGGAAAGTTCTCCAAGTTGTGCTTGTGTCTGATTTGCCCTCCCGGTCACCCTTCAGCATCCTCTGGGGCCCTTCGGAGCTTGGGGGCGCCACTTCCAGACCCGCCTCTCCTAGAGAGGCCCCTCCTCCCATGTCCCTCATTTCCTGGCCGCTAGGCCGGGCCGCCCCTCGGGCCGCCCCTCCCGCCGGGCAACTGCATGCGTTGGAGCGGCCAGGGTGGCTGTGACAGGGCGGCTTTGTCCGGGGACGCTGCAGCCGCCACCCCCCCCCTCCCGCCTGCCCCGCGCTCATTCCGGGTCTCCCCCCTTCACTCCTGCTCCCGCTCGCTCTGGCGTGACGCCTTTGCACTGACCTCTACAGCTTCCTCTTCCAAAGCACACCGCAGTCACATGGGCACCCCGGCTCTGTGCCACGGCCGCTAAGCTCTCCCCGCCGGCCAGCCAGCCTGGCTTCCGCCTCGGCTGCCCCTTGCCCGGAAAGCCGCGCCCCTCAACACCCTCCCCCCCGCCCCACCGCCCCGGTGGCTTCTGTGCAGGAGAGCACCCTCCAAGTTGGGGAATGAGAATCAGGAGCCCCAGAGCTAAGCCTTTGGCGGCGGTGGGGGGGGGGGGTTCCCGCCTCCCAAGGCCCGGGCTAGCTGGGGAGGAGCGTGATAGAAGGGGGCGCTGCACCTGCAGCACCAACTTCGGGGCACTGCCTGGGATCTGGGGAAGCCGGGCGACCCCACCCCGCCCTTTTCCCTCCAACTTAGCGAAACTCCCCCCGGCAGCTCAGGCGGCATCCCTTCGGGCAAAGGTCTTGGCGGGGGGAACCTGGGGAAAGCTGGCACCGGGTGACGGGGCTGGAGGCGCCGATCGCGCGCGCACACACACTACACACTTACACGCAGCCCCGGGAGACACAAAGAGCTGCTCCGCGACGGCGGCCGTGCAGCCCGCGGGCGGGAGGCGACCCACACCCCGCCCCGGCGCGCCCCATAGGAGCGGTGGCTCCCAGGTAGCCCCGGGCCCGCGGGGCGCAGCGCAGGGACGCCCGCCCGGCCCCGCCCGGCGCGCCCGCGGTTACCCTCGGTGGCGGCGGCAGCGCGGCTCCTGGGCGTCCCCTTCGGCAGCGCAGGATCGACGCGCGCCCAGCCCCAGCGACCGGAGCCGAGGCCCCTCCACGGCTCTGCCGGGGCCCGGCCGAGGACTGTGCAGCCCTCTCTCTCTTCCTTCCTTCCTTGGGGAGCCGGGAGCAGCCTGCGCTCATCCCCGCGCTGAAACTGAACACCCGCGCGGCGCGGCGGCCGCCAGGAAGGAGGAGGGAGGCCGCGGCGGCGACAGGGAAGCTAGCCGGCCAGCGCCAGGGGAGGCCGCCGCCGCCCACGGCCACCCCCTCGCCCCGGCTGGGTGGGGTGCACGAGGGCAGCTCGACAGGCGGACGCTCAGGAACCCCTGAGCCCCCGTTTTCAGGGAGTGTGGACGCCGTCCTGCTACTGGAGGTGACCACCCAGCAAAACCACCTTCCTTAAATGTGTCTGCCCATCGGGGCACGGCTAGGGGTTGGAGGGAGTGTCAGATCCCAGGTCTGGCAGCTCAGAGACCAGGGATGCTGCTCTGGCCCTAAAATAGATTATCTCTGTGACTTTGGGCAACTTACTTTCCCTCCCTGAGCAGGTTTTCTCATCCTAATGGCAGGGAGGTGACCTGAAGTTCAACTCTCCATTCTAAGATGTCCCTTACCTGCCCCTTTAGTAGCTGTGCAACCGTGCATCATAGAATTACTGTGGGAATTCACTCAGATACATACATGTTAACACAGTACCTGGCACTATGATTCTTCGATTATTAAATCCAATTTTCACAACCCTCTGAGGTCATTCCCAGGATTGTCCCCATTTTACAGATAAGAAAGCAGAGGCTGGGATGTCATGACTCACCCAGGTCACTATCATAGGCAGTGATGATGCTCTGGCTCAGAGTTTCTCAGCCCTTCTCCCAGGTCTAACCTGGCAAATCCCAAGACTCTCAAAGAAGCAGTGTCTGCAGGTTACAGTCAAACTCAGCCCCTGACTTCCGGCTGCAGGAGATGGTCCAGCTCAAATCAGAAGTCCCACCCTCCAGGGCATGCTCACCAGGGCCACAGCCCTCCTCCCATTCTGTCCCCACACCCTTCCCCTAAACCCCAAAGGGGCAAGAGACCTCTGCCGGGGCAGAAATCAAGCTTCTTCATTCTTTAGCCAAATCCCATCTACTGCGGCTATCCACCAATATTAGTTAATAGGTTCTAAATTATCAAGTGCTAATAATAATAGCTACTTATATGCATATCATTTCACCTTTAAAATAACCCTGGGGCCCCTGGCTGGCTCAGTCAGTGGAGCATGTGACTCTTGACCTCAGGGTTTTAAGTTCAAGCCCCACGTTGGGTGTAGACATTACTTAAAAAAATAAAATCTTCATGGGGCGCCTGGGTAGCTCAGTTGGTTAAGCATCCGACTCCGGCTGAGGTCATGATCTCACAGTCCATGGGTTCGAGTCCTGCGTCCGGCTCTGTGCTGACAGCTCAGAGCTTGGAGCCTACTTCAGATTCTGTGTCTCCCTCTCTCTCTGCCCTCCCCCGCTCACTCTGTCTCTCTCTCTCAAAATAAAGACTTTAAAAAATTTTAAATAAAATAAAAAAACAAAATCTTCAAAAAATAAATAAAATATAGATAAATAAATAAATAAGACAACCCTATAATCCCCATTTTAGGAAAGTGAACACGGATGCCATCTCAAGGTGGTCAATGCCCTGGGCCAGGGTGTTGCTCCCCAGTGTCGGTTACAGGATGGCCTACCCATTAGTACCTCTCCAATGTTCTGCTGTGAGATTAAACTATGAACATTCTTGGAACTGGGTGATTTTTTTCACCATATGTATGTTCCGCCTATTTAAAAGAAAATATTGTAACAACAAGAAATATCCCTCACCTTAGATTTGAGCACCAATCATTGAGTGGGTGTTCTTGAGCAAGGTCTTTGACACACAAAATATAGATGGAGTTAAATGAGCTGAGAGAAAGAAGACCCTGACAGCTGGACCAGGCTATCCCCACAGAAAATTATTACTCTTTTAGTCACAAATGCCTCAGCTCGAGCCCCAGCAGGGATCACATCAGATTCATCTGTGTTAAGTATAGCACCCAGCAATACAGCCCTATAATTATTCTGATCAACTGTGCGACATTGGACTAAATCTTTCCCCCTCCTGGAACTCAGCATTCCCATTTGTTGAACTAGTCAGGGGCCTCCAACTGGTGGCCTTCATGGGTCAAATAGACCCTCGATGTGCTTGGTTTGTGTATTGTTTTATGTATTTTGTTATGTTTTTTAAGAAGAATTCTGGGGGGTGCCTGGTAGCTCAGTTGGTTAAGCGTCCAGCTCTTGATTTCAGCTCAGGTCATAATCTCATGGTCCGTGAGTTCAAGCCTCATGTTGGCCTGTGTGCTGACAGAGCAGAGCCTGCTTGGAATTATCTCTCTCTCTCTCTGTCCTTCACCCACTCACATTCTCTCTCTCTCTCAAAATAAAGAAATAAACTTAAAAAAAAAGAATTTTTGAAGTTACTCATATCCACACCAGCCCCTACTGCCTTACACTCAGCTGCTACACCTGTTACCTGCACAGAAGCACTATGAACTTCAGTTTCCTTGTCTGTAAAATGAGGAGAGTAACACCTGCTTCCAGTACTGTTAAGATGTGCGTGCTAAGTGTCTAACACAGTGTCTGCATCTACACATGACAGCACAGAAAGGCTGGCTTTCTTTGTTCCTCTTGTAAAGGTGTGGATGTAGAGAGGAAAAGCCAGAAATTCAGAAGCCTGGGGTGTGGGTGTGTGGTCCACACAGTTCTATGCCTGTGTGACGTCCGCAGTTTCTCTAGGTCAAAGTCCCCGTGTGATATATTAACACAGGGATATCCGTTTCTAATACCAGCAAACGTGGTTGAGGAGAGTTGAAAGTAAATGAGTGCTGTCCAGATAAAAGCCCAGTGCAAATGTGAGAGAATAAATCGAAAAGCCACGGATTCCAATGGCAGTTGGAGACTTGTGTTTATACGAGGCCATAAAGACAAACACCTTTGTTTGTCCTACCCACATCTCACATCCACTGTAGGCTCCATTTTTTCCCTACGGCATTGTTGGGAGGTGGCGCAGGGATGACAGAATCCCCACTTTGTAGAAGGGGAAACTGAGTCCCTAAGAGGAGCTGAGAAACTTCCTGAAGCCACCAGAAACTGCCAGGGGCAGTCCTTGAACCTTGCTCATCCCAGCACCCAGCTGCATCCCATCTGGGTTTCAGTTTCACACCCAATTTTTTCCCCAGTTTTTCCTGCCACCCCCAGAAAGTGCAGGGGCGGGGGAGTGCAATTCACTCCCAATTATTTGGGGGCCAACTATATGCTTTATGTAGGATCCCCCTTCCTTTCACTGCTTGTGAGTTCACAGCCCATCTCCATTAAGTCGTAAACCTCATTTCTGCAAATAGCATGTGAGGAGAGAAAAGATTTGCTAATTTCCCTCTGGAATGCATTATAATACCCACTGGTCCTAAGTGAGAAAGGTATGCCCATGCCAGAGACTTAGGAGATTGTGGAGGCTTTAAAACATGCCCACATAGTCTTTGAGACTTCCGCTTTTCAGAGATAGAGCCAAATTCCCCTCCCCTTGGAGTGTGGGCTAGACGTAGTAGCTCACTTTTAATTAATAGAATATGGTAGAAGGAAACAGCATGTGATTTTTCAAAATTGGGTCATAATAGGCACTGTGGTTTCTTCCTTGCTCTCTCTTCCCCCACCATTTGGGGGGTGGGAGGGAGGACCAGCTGCCATGTCACAAGGACAGTGGAGCAGCCCTACTGAGAGGCCCACATGGTAAAGAACTGAGGCCTCTTGTCAACACCCATGTAAGTGGACCATCTTGGAAGTGGACGCTCTAGCCCCAGTCAAGACAAGCTCAAGAGCAACTATCAGCCAGAAGTAGCCAGCTGAGCCACTCTCAGATTCCTGACCCACAGAAACTGTGCAGTAATGTTGTTTGTTGTAAGCTGCTAAGGTGTCTTTTTTAAGCTATAAAATTTTAGGAAAATGTTATGCATCAATAAACAACTAATACAAGAGGGTACTCCCAAATAGTTTCACTGTTTATCCGATTATAAGGAATTTTCCAGGACAAATAATTCTGGATGGCCAAAACATCCCTGTAGGGTAGAGATGGAGGGAAGGCAATGGCGGAAGTGCACACGGCAGCGGACATTCCTTCAGCCTACCCTGTCATCCTCTTTTCCCTTCATCTTGCTTTATTTTTTTAAAGTAATCTCTACGCCCAATGTGGGGCTCAAACTAACGGGGCTTTCCTTTATTCACTGTGGCCTACCAACTACTTAGACTAGGGTCTGCATTTATGAGCACTCAGTAAATGCAGCAATAGATAACTGATACACTAACATATCCTTTACATCTTTTGTCTCCCACAAAGTTACAGCCACCCCCGTGACAACCGCCATCACCCCTAGCCTTAAGTATCTCAACCAGAACCTATTAAAATTCCAAACCCCCTCTCCATGATCAAACTGCGCAAATCCTGGACCCGGGGAGAAGGCAATGATGGGTCTATAACACTTCTCTCTTCCCTCCCTCAAACCTCATTTCAGGTGACCCGTCAGCATGGAAGCTCTGACTTCTAGAAACAATGTCATTTTAATTAAATTCCACAGAACCATTCTGTGGTCCCAGGGGACTTCATCATTGTGGGATTTTTACCTTGCTGATTTTTAATGCTGATTAACTGAAAGCAGCATTCTTTACAGCCAAAGCAACGGACGATTCCCAAGGTGACAACTTCCTTCCTGACAAGGTTCAAATCCTGTAACAAGTTCCCAAGGCCACTGACGGGGCTTGTAAATGTATTTGCCACACAGCCCAACCAATAAGTCGAAGACACACAGTTCTAGGAAATAGTGCAAGAGGCTTTTTTTTTTTCGTAATTTGATAGGACTCTCAAGGTATTAATAGAACTTACTATTCAGAGAAATTTTTCAGTAAGGTGAAGAATACACCAAACATCTAAAGGGGGCAAGGCAATTGAAATCTAGGTTCCACCCCCCACCCTTCGCTATTTTCCCTTCCTAGATACATGTCCCATATGCCCCCTGCTCCCTCCTGCCCCATCATTTGCCCTCAAGGAAGCGACTCACTGCTTTCCCCTATCACTCCACTCCCACCTCCTTCGATCCACACAGCAGCAGCAGAACTTGCGGAATGTGTATCTGCACACATCCCCCTCTGCTTAAGATCTCAGAGAGGTTTCTGACTGCTCCTAGGAGAAACACTGACCCTTCAGCCTGGCGTGGCAGGCCCTGAGCAGCCTGGCCCACCCAGCATCCTGCACCCGCCACTCCCTCCCCTCACTATGCTCCAGCCTCACTAACCTCCCTTCCACAGGTCCACTTGGCCCTGTCTCCCTGCCCTTCCTAGCCATCCCACCAGGCTTTCTGCACACAGCCAGGAAAGCTCTTCCCAGACCTCTTCACCTAAGTAACCCCTCTGCCCTGAGGCCCCACCCTGGGGATGACGGCCCCACCCTCCCTGACCACGAGTACCCAGCTCCACAATCCTGGAGCACCATGGATCTCTGCCTTATGGCCTCAACACAGCTGCAAATTTCCATTCGTTTCTCTGATTGTTGGATGAACATCTGTCTCTGGATAGACTATAAGCTCCGTGAGGGCAAGGAGCTCACCTGGTTTTCTCCTCTCTGCATTTCTAGTGCCGAACACCAATCAGATGTTTAATACATATGCTGACTGAATCAACCAATCAATCACCGAATCAATCGACCAGAGCTGTGATCCACCCCTTACTAAGCTCTGAGCCCCACACTTTCCTCCAGCTCTACCTTCATGATTCCATCAAGGACCCCGGCACGTCCCTATCTCCACCATCTCCCCTCCAAGTCCTTCCCATCTCCTCTGTCCTTTAAAGCCCAGGTGCAGTGTGCCCTCTGAGGGGACTTCCCAATGCCACCAGCCAAAAAGGATTCCTCCTCTCCTGTCCCAGACCCGGTTTCACTCTATCTAGGATGAGATGGCACTTTACCCCGTGCGTTATACGACACGTTCTCCAGAGGGTAAGGGCTCTTAGTCTCATTCTTCTTATTTCCCCATCCCTGGGGCTCCAGAAATTTTGCTGCAATCGAATGGCAAAGGAAGAGATCTGAAACCCTCTTTCCCTCCCCACTTTGAGCCCATTCTTTGTGTTTGATGCAGCCCAAATCTAAGGGGTGTAAGGAGCTTCAGCTTCAAGGGGAAGAAAAATGCCTGAGAAATAATTACAGAAAGAGAGAGCTTGAAAGCGAAGCCTTGAGAAGCCAGGGCCAGCGCACTGGCCTCCCTTACAAAGCCTGGCACCCAGTCTGCATTCACTCCCCCCTTCATTCAGGGTGGAGTGAATGAAAAGCTCACAGCCTTCACGCTCGTGGGGGCACTCCTGGCAGCAGGGCTGAGCAGAGAGACGCTAATGGATTCGGAGCGGCCAGAGCCAACTCTTCTAGGAAGCCCGGAGCAGCAGTCATGCCCGGGACGGCCAGCATCTCCTTCCCGTTTGGAGATGGAAACACAGACGGCCTGAGATAGCAAGAGCCCCGATAGCCACAAGGGTCCCCAGGGTCCATTACTGAAATTCTAGAATGTGGAGGGGATCATAGGTGCCTCTGTCCATATTAAACAACTGGTCTCAGGGCTTACTGGTCCATATCTAGTGATGTCCCTGCAATTAGATGTGGCCACCTTCCCGGCCCAGAGCCGACTTGTCACTTCAAGACACCATCTAAGGAGTGTTTGGTAAGTAGCCCTTGGGCTTTGATGGGAAAAGTTCTGGATCAGAGGCCCTTGGTCTCAATAGCAAGCGGCAAATGAACACCAGATCCCTCCCCAGCCTGTGGCAAAAGCAAAGCATCCATGGTGAGCAGGTCTCTGCCCACTCCCAGGGCTTGCTGTCACTTGGCCAGAGTAGATAAAGGTACAGCAAGCACACACATGTACAGAGAGACGGTCCCCATTATTCCTCCTCCCCACTCAGATCACATGCCCCGGGGGAGAGCTGGCAAGGAGGCCAAGGAGGACCATCTGGATGGGGAATGCACGGTGCCAACCTGCTCACGCCAAGGACCCCCATCCCTTACATCCCAGCAGCACCCGGCTGGGCTAGAAGACACACCCCACGCCCAGCTCCCGCCACTAGCCAGGCAATCTTACTTCTTCACTTTCGGGTATTTCATCTCTGCAATGGCGTTCGTGGCTTCTGTCTGCTTCTCCTTCAGATGCTGGGGCCACATGTTGTCCACCCAGTCCACCAGGTCTACCTGAAAGCCAGACCGCTGTCAGCACTTCCTGTCTTGGGGTGCCCTTCTGCTGGGCTCCCTCACCACCTCCACCCTTCCTCGTGGGGAGCACCCATGCCCTTCCTGCCCTTCCCTGGGGCTGACACTGCCTGGCCTCGAGTCTGGGCAGCAGGTGAGGTGGGGCAAGGAGGGGAGGCGTCGGGGCAGGGGGCCACGGCCGGGGGCCTACCACGGTCGGACGCTTGACCAGGTGCTCCAGCTTGGTGTGGCTGAACTCAAGGCTGATGACGTTGTACAGCTTGTCCCGCTGAGCCTCAGGCGTCTCATAGTACCGCACAAACTGGGACATGCTCATCTCCGCACCCTTCTGCGTGTTCACATCCATCACGTCCACCAGCCGACGGCCACCTAGGGACAGAGTCCACGTGCTGGCGGCTCCTGACAGCTTGGGGTCCAGATCGAACTTGGGGTCCCCATAAACAAACCCTGCCTCCCCGTTATGCCATGTCTGCTCCATCACCCCATCCGCTTGGGTTTCCTCACTGAATCTCTCTCCACTGCTTCCCTGCACCACCACAGCCTCCACGCTGCTCCAGCCCAGCCTTACTACTCTCCGAGACAACCTCCTCAGTGGTCTCCAGAGCACCTCCTCCTGTCCATTCTCCACAGTATTGACAGTGTGAGCTTTCTAAAACAGAGACCTGACCATGGACACTCCTCTCTCTGCTCAAAACCTTCAATGCTCCACACTGCCTACTGAAGAATCTCTTAGCATGGCATTCAAGGCTTTTCTGTTTACTCACAGCACTAGGATAGTACTTAATTCTATAGAAAACTAGCTGTTTGGTAATCTCCCTCCCTGGTCTGTGAGGCCAGGAAAGTTACCTGACTTCTCTGAACCTCTGTATCTTCATCCTGCCATCTCTTCTTTCTTTTTTTTTTTTAATCTTTTTTAATGTTCTTATTTTTGAGAGGGGGAAGGGGCAGAGACAGAGGGAGACACAGAAGCCAAAGCAGGCTCCAGGCTCTGAGCTGTCATCACAGAGCCTGACGTGGGGCTCGAACTCGTAAACCATGAGATCATGACCTGAGCCGAAGTCAGATGCTTAATTAACTGAGCCCCCGAGGCGCCCCCATCATCTCTTTTCATAGGCTAACTGTGAGGATTCAATCAGATGATGCTCACAGAACTACTTGCAGTGTCTGGTACAGAAATGTACGGGTCTCCCCATTATTCCCTTGAACTAATCACAATTCCTGAATATGTTTTGTTGGCTTTGCTGGCTTTCTTCCCTACTGTTCCATAATCATCGCCAGGGCAGAAGTCTTGTCTGTCTTGCTCACTACTTTACCCCAAGTATCTAGAACAGAGCCTGGCACATGGTGGGAACTCGGGAACTCAGTACGTATTTGTGGAATAAATACGTGAAGAATGTTGGCTGTCCCATGCAACATGTGACGTACGACTTCTCATGGGAACCACCGCTGAACTGAAAGGAATGAGTGGCGCCCCTCCTCAGCAAAGCCCAGCCTCTCATCTCAGGACCAAGCCGCACTGCCTCCGGCTGCTTCCCAGAGAAAAGGCAAGAAGCTCAGGACTGGGAGACAGGAGCGTTCAGCGCTAGCCCTGGGACCACCAGCAACAAACAAAGCTTCAAAGAAATCACAACCCTTCCAGGGACTCTACTTCCCCATCTGTAAGATGGGAATAATAATGGCTCCAGATCTTCAGCCAATGTAGAAGGAACAACCAAAGTAAGCGCCGTGAGCGGGGAGAAAACAGACACATAGCAGATTGCCAAATTCATGGTGATTGAGGATGAAAGCTGGCCCCTCCTGTCTGTCAGGACCCAAAATAAGCATCAGGACTGTAATGAGGAGCCCGCCATCTGTTAAGGAAAGACCTCAAGTCCCCATTAGTTCAGTAACAAATGCGTGATCCATGGAAACTCAGAAATGTGTAAACCAGAGGAAAAAAGAAAGAAAAGAACAGGAAGCAGGAGATCCCCTTGTTCAAAGCTACTTCAAGACAGAAGAGCAAAGAAAGCAAGCAAATGTCAACACATGGGCAAATCTGGCCCACAAGCTAAGAATGGTTTTTACATCTTTAAGTGATGAGGGAGGGGGAAAGAAAAGAAGAAATTTTTAAAATTTATTTACCTGAGAGAGAGAGAAAGAGAGAGCACAAGCAGTGGAGGGGCAGAGAGAGAGGAGAGAGAGAATCCCAAGTAGGCTCCGTACTGCCAACACAGAGCCCGATGTGGGGCTCAAATTCACACCCCGAGAGATCCTGACCTGAGCTGACGTCAAACACTTAACTGACTGAGCCACCCAGGCGCCCCTCAGGAAGAAGAATATTTTGTGGTGTGAAAATAGTACAAAACTCAAATTTCTGGGTCCATATATAAAGTTTTATTAGCACACAGCCACATTCTGGTTCACACAAGGCCCCTGGCTGTGCCCAGGCTGCAAGGGCTAAGCTGAGAGGTTGACACAGACTAAATGGTCGGCAAAGCCCAAAATACTGGCTCTCTAGATCTTTACAAAGTTTGCCATCCCTTGAATTAGACAAAACCCTCATGGAACTTACATGCTGATGTGAGTACTATTCCATTCTGGTTCAGTGCAATATATCCAGCTCTGTACACAGAGCCTGCCTTATAAGAGGCCCAAGTTCAATATTTGCTGAATTTATACAGTGCCTTTCACACAGCAGGAACTGAATAATAAAAGTAATCCCATAGGCACGTATGAGAACCCGGGTGTTACTATCTTTTGGGTTCAATATCTAATTTTTCATAACCACCCCAGATGCTAGGTAGGACTGTGCTTGTTTTATAAATGAGGAAACTAGGGGCACCTGGTGGCTCAGTCAGTTGAGCATCCGATTTAGGCTCAGGTCATGATCTCACGGTCCACGGGTTCGAGCCCCATAATGGGCTCTGTGCTGACAGATCAGAGCCTAGAGCCTGATTCGGATTCTGCGTCTCTCTCTCTCTCTCTCTCTCTCTCTCTCTCTCTCTCATCCCCTCCCCTCCTTGTGCTCTGTCTCTGTATCTCTCTCTCTCTCTCTCTCAAAAATAAGTATTAAGAAATTTAAAATAATAATAATAATAAATAGATGAGGAAACTAATGTCTACAGACAATGGGATTGGCTCAAGTCATCCAGAACATATTCTACCAATTAGAATAGTTAATATTTACTGAGCAGAGGTAAGCTCTCTCCACAGGATATCTTAAGTTAATTGTGGTGCTGTGAGGTAGTACTTCACTTATACCCATTTGATAGATGAGAAACTGAGTCTCAGACAACTAACTAGACTCAAAATGCCCAGTTAATGAGCAGAACTGCAATGTGAAGCCAATTCAATCTAATCCGGTGCCCAGGCTCCTGTCCCGCGACTCCTGTCCCTGTCCTACTCAATACTGAATCTAGATCACACGCTATGGTTGAAAAATGATCTCCGCCATCAGGGCCTGGCTCCTGACCCCACAGATCCTGGGAAGACTCGGAGAACAGCTTTGTTTTGCTTCGGGAGTGCAGATCCACCAGGGGGCATCCCTGAACTTTGCTGGAAATTCTGGCCTGCTCTGGACAGAGCTGGCTCTGACCTCACCCAGGGCTCCTGGAACAGGTAGGCTCTGCTCAGCTTTTCTGGGAAGCCCACCTGGCAGAGAGCCTGCTGTTACACTGGGGGAGGGGACAGAAGAACAGGCAGCCAAACCCTCCCCCTGCTTTGGCCAGCCTCCCACTTCCCCCAGCCTCTCCTTCCTAACTTTGCATGAGGTCATGTCTAAGAAGCCCCCAGTGGAAGGATTGCTGGGCAGGTAGATAGCAATCACAGACCTAGAGGCTCATGAAGGTCAGCATTGAAGACTGGAGCTCAGTCGCCTCTATCAGAACAAACTAAGGTAAGACTTCAGGGTTCAAACCCCAGCTGGACCTTGGGCCTCTTAGCTTCTCTATCAGTTTCCCCATCTGTAACATGGGGACAAAAATGGGTTGCCCATGGGTTGACATGACCCTTAAAGGAGATAATGCACATAAAACACTTTCATAACGTGCCTGAAGATAGGTACTGTTACCTAATTGGCCAAATTCATCTATAATTACAGGTGGAGAAAATTAAGCAGTAGAATGTCAGAGCCACTTAAATCTCTGCCAGCCAGTCCAGTGGACTGACTACTTAAGATCCTAAAATATAACAAGAATGACTAACAGGTGTGAGGTTTTTATGGCGAGTGATAACAATGTCCTAAAATTGACTGTGGTGATGTTTGCACAGCTCTGTGGACAGATGAAAAGCCACTGAATTGGACACTTTAAATAGCTGAATTATATGGCATGTGAATTATACCTCAATAAAAATGTTATTAAACAAAAAAACTCAGGCACTAAATGATCAACAAACTTGGTTTTTCTAAAAGTAACTTTTGGGGCACCTGGGTGGCTCAGTCAGTTGAGTGTCTGACTTCAGTTCAGGTCATGATCTTGTGGTTTGTAGGTTCAAGCCCCGCGCCGGGCTCTGTGCTGACAGCTGGGAGCCTGAAGCCTGCTTCTGATTCTGTGCCTCCCTCTCTCTCTGTTCCTCCCCCCACCTCTCTAATAAATAAATATATAAACAAAAAATTTTAAGTAACTTTTTTCTTTCAAAAGTCTCCCATGGGGGCACCTGCACAACTCAGTAGGTTGAGCATCCAACTCTCAATTTCAGCTCAGGTCACAATCTCATGGTTCGTGAGATCGAACCCCACATCAGGCTCTGCGCTGATGGCTCAGAGCCTGCTTAGAATTCTCTCTCTCGCTCTTCCTCTCTCTCTGCACCTCACCCGTTCACTCAAACATGGGCTCTCTCTCAAAATAAATAAATAAATTTGAAAAAAAAATGATACTCAGTGAAAGAAACCAGACACCCATGGTCACATTTAAAAAAAAAATTTTTTTTTACATTTATTTATTTTGAGAGACAGAGACAGAACACAAGTGGGGAAGGGGCAGAGAGAGAATGAGACACAGAATCCGAGACAGTCTCCAGGCTCTGAGCTGTCAGCACAGAGCCCCACGTGGGACTCAAACTCACAAACCATGCAATCATGACCTGAGCCGAAGTCGGCTGCTTAACCGACTGAGCCACCCAGGTGCCCCACCAATAGTCACATATTGCACGAAGCCATTTATATAACATGTACAGAAGAGGTAAGTCCACAGAGACTGGAAATAGGTTAGTGGGTGCCAGGGGCTGGGGGACATGAATGAGGAATGAGTGCTAATGGGTACGAGTTTCCTTTCAGGATGATGACAGTGTTTTGGAACCAACAGGCAAGTTAATGGTTGGTCAACATTGTGAATGTACTAAATGCCACTGAATTGTGTATATTAAAATGGTTAATTTTATGTTATGTGAATTTCACCTCAATAAATTCTTTTTGTTTCTTTTTAATTTTTTTATGTTTATTTATTATTGAGACAGAAACAGAGCATGAGTGGGGGAGGGGCAGAGAGAGAGAGGGAGACATGGAATCTGAGGCAGGCTCCAGGCTCTGCGCTGTCAGCACAGAGCCCGATGCGGGGCTCAAACCCACAAACCCTGAGATCATGACCTGAGCCGAAGTCGGCCGCTTAACTGACTGAGCCCCCCAGGCGTCCCTCTGTTTCTTTGTTTTAAGTTTTATTTACTTTGAGAGAGAGAGAGAAAATGCAAGTGGGGCAGGGGCACAGAACGAGAAAATTCTAAGCAGGCTCTGTGCTATCATCACGGAGCCTGACGCAGGGCTCAAACTCACAAACCGTAAGCCAAAGTCAGATGCTTAACCAACAGAGCCACCCAGACATGCACAATAAATTATTTTTCAAAGCAATGTAAGATATTAATTTAAATCTCATATACTTCCTCCAATCTGACATGAACAAGAACTTCATTTCTCCCGATCTCGCTCTCTCTCTCTCTTCTTTTACCTAATTGTTTGTGTCTGAGTCTCCCTTCATCATGGATCAAGAGATTGGGCCATGGACTGTTTCAGCTTCTCTCTCTACAGAGGCTTCACGAACTGCCCACAATGCCCTTCCCTCCTCCTAGGGAGGCACTAGGTGCATGCCTGGGCTCAGTTCTTCCCAACTTAACAGGCCTCAGGGATACAGGCAGAGGTGGGAAACCCTAAACAGAGGCCAGGAAATGATAAACACAATTCAGGATGGTAGTGGAACGGTGACCCTCCAAAATATTTACCCAAAACTTTTGAATAGGAACTTATTTGGAAAAAGGGTCTTTACAGAGGTAATTAATGTGAGGATCTCAGGAGGAGATGTCCTGGACTGAGGGTGGGTCCAAAATCCAATCACTAGTGTCTTTAGAAGAAGGTCAAGGTCAAGTGAAAGATGGAAACAGAGAGTGAAATCATGTGTCTATAAGCCAGGAGTTACCAAAAGCAAGAAGAGGCAAGGCAGGAGCTTCCTTCAAAAACTCTAGAAGGAACCAATACAGTCAACACCTCGATTTTAGACTTTGGCTTCTAAAACGGAGAGAATAAATTTCTGTAGTTTTTAACCCACTCGGTCTGTGGTACTTTGGTATGGAAGCCCCAGAAAACAAGACAGTGGTCACCTCTGGGGCAGGAAGGTCTCACAGGAACATGTAAGGAATTACAATGCTTCCTAACCTGGGTGGCAGGCATTCGTTCTTTTTTTTTATTAACTTTTCAGCCTATATAATACATTCCACATGCAAAAATGGATCAAAGGACTCAGATGTTTCAGGTTCCCATCTCTCCTCAGAGCATAAGATACTTAGACAAAGTACCCCAATGTCCCCATCTGCAACAGAGAGGTAAGACCACCTACCTCAAAAAACAGTTGTGAAAAAAAATGTTTTAACTAAAAATTTAATTAATTAAATTTAATATTTAATTTTTTAATTAAAATTTTTGTTTAATATTCAGACAATTAATGCTGGAGGCAAATGAAAGGTTCCTAAGGGTACCAAAAGTGCTGTGGCATCTCATTGCATACAAGCTAAAGATTTGGGGGCACTTAGGTGACTCAGTCAGTTGAATGTCTGACTTCAGCCCAGGTCATGATCTCTGGGTTCATGAGTTCAAGCCCCGCATCGGGCTCTATGTTGTCAATACAGAGCCTGCCTCAGATCCTCTGTCCCCCTCTCTCTGCCCCTCTCCGGCTTGCACTCTCAAAAATAAATAAACATTAAAAAAAAAGCTAAAGATTTGTATGCAAGTCACAGCTTCCCATCCCTGCCAGTCTAAAATGACAAGATTGTCGGGGCACCTGGGTGGCTCAGTCAGTTAAGCATCTGACTCTTGATATTGGCTCAGGTCATGATCTCACAGTTTGAGAGCTCAAGCCCCATGCTGAGCCCCTGGGCTGAGCGAAGATTTCTCTCTCCCTCTTCCTCAGCTCCTCACCACCCCCTCCACTGCTCACTCTCTCTCTCTCTCTCAAAAAAAAAAAATAAATAAAATAAAATAAAATAAAATAAAATGACAAGATTGTACATATCAACCCCTTTTCTTTCAGAATGCTTCTGACTCATTAACCTGATTCCCAAACTTGCACAATAAAACTAATGCACAATAAATATATAAATAATGCACAATAAATCAATACTATTCTATCAAGTTGGTATTATGTATGATGCCAACTTATATTCAATCCAAATCAAAGACCAGAATAAAAAGATGTCAAAAAGCATAACGGCCCAAATCTAGTTCTAAAAAAAATCCTCTTAAAACTGAGTACATTTATCCGTTTTTGTTAGCACATATTACACATACACACATGTGATATACACATAACACATGTAATATGCATGTGTGTATAAATACGTCACATATGTAAGCAATAATATAGATATATTAACATGTACATGTATCTTAACGTACACACATATTTACATTTAGAAAAACTCTGAAACAAATTCGATGTTGTACATTCAGTTATTCATGGTAAGTACATGGCAATGTACAAGTTACTGATATATATTTTACATTTCACTGAAGTTTAGTTGACACACAAGGTTATATTAGTTTCAAGTGTACAACAGTGATTTAACAAGTCTCTAGGTCATGTTATGCTCGGCGTAAGTGTAACTACCACCTAAAACCCTATAACGCATGTACAGTACCCCTGACTGAACCCCCAATGCCGCAGCTGCCATCCCCATGACTCATTCATTCCATAAGCAGAAGCCTGTCCCTTCCATTCCCCTTCACCTCTTGAAATTAGTGGTAATTTTTTTTAATGTTTATTTTTGAGAGACAGAGCAGGGGAGAGAGAGGGGCAGTGACAGAGGGAGACACAGAATCCGAAGCAGGCTCCAGACTCCAAACTGCTAGCACAGAGCCCGAGACGGGGCTCAAACTCATAAACCTCGAGATCATGACCTGAGGCAAAGTCGGAGCTTAACCGACTGAACCACCCAGGCGCCCAAATTTAGTGGTATTTTTAAAACACATAACACCTTCCTCACAGGACATACATATCCACATGTAACTGTGAGTAAAATATGGGCACGACTGTATTTTCAAATATGTATATGCCTTGCATCTACCATGACAGTTGTCTTTTGTAAGATATTTTATACAACACTGACAACTCCTATTTACTCCCATGTATACAGAACCCCCCCTAAAAGACACACATTTATTAACCTATAAACTATGACTTTTGCAGCTTTAAAATAATCTAGTTCAATGGTATCATTTACTTACAAGGGTGCAATAATTTCCAAAACTGTACCACGACCCCCTAAAAATGTTATTTCCCCGCCTATATCAAGGTATTTTATTTTATTTATTTTTAATGTTTATTCATTTTTTGAGAGAGAGAATGGGGGAGGGGCAGAGAGAGAGAGACAGAATGCTAAGTGCTGACAGCTCAGAGCCCACCATGGGGCTTAAGCTCACGAACTGCAAGATCATGACCTGAGCCAAAGTCAGATGCTCAACTGAGCCACGCAGGTGCCCCAAGGTATTTTAAAAAATAATAAAACTAGTCTTGGGAGGGGCACCTGACTGGCTCAGTCAATAGACTGTACAACTCTTGATCTCAGGGTTGTGATTTTTGAGCCCTACATTGGGTGTAGAGATTACTTTTAAAAAAATTTTTAACTAGTCCTGGGAAAAATTTTTTTAAATTCTTTAGGGGTGCCTCAATTGGTTGAGGCTCTCTCTTGATATTGGCTCAGGTCATGATCTTGTAGGTTCATGAGTTTGAGCCCCACATCGGGCTCCGCCCTGACAGTGCGGAGTCTGCTTGGGATTCTCTCTCTGCCCCTCCCCTGCTCACATGTGTCCACGCGCTCTCTCTCTCTCTCTCTCTCTCTCTCTCTCTCTCTCAATAAACTTTAAAAAAAAATAGGGGCCTGGGGCCCCTGCGTGGCTCAGACAGTTAAGTGTCTGACTCTTGATTTCAGCTCAGGTCACAATCTCACAGTTTGTGAGATCAAGTCCCTCACTGGGCTCTGTGCTGACATCTGGGAACCTTGGGATTCTCTCTCACCCTCTCTCTCCACCCCTCGCCCACTCATCCTCTCTCTCTCTCTCTCAAAATAAATAAATAAACTTAAAAAAAAAAAGTGTGAAGTCAACCGAGGTGCCCCCTACGAAACGCTGGAGGTGCGGAAGGCACGGCCCAGCATTGGCCCTTCCTCTCCTGGCCCTAACCTCAGTGTCTTCTATCCCGCCAACAGGCTTACCCTGCAGTCTCCTGTGGTTGAATTGTGTCCCCAAAAAGAGATGTTCAAGTCCTAACCCTGGACACCTGTGAATGGACCCTATGTGGAAATAGGGTCTCCGCACTTGTGATCAAGCTAAAATGAGTGGATGAGGGTGGGCCCTTAGCCAATTCCAATGTCCTTGTAGGACACAGGAAATTTGGACAGACATACACAGAGGTAACACAGCCACGTAAAGATGGGGGCTGACATTGGAATCACGCAGCCACAAGCCAACACGTGAACACCAAAGACACCAGCAGCTACCAGAAGCCGGAGGAACCTCTGAAGAATTCTCGCCTAGATTCCCAGGCAGCCCGGCCCTGCCAACACCTTGATTTCAGACTTCTGGTCTCCAGAACTGTGAGAGAATACAATTCTGTGGTTTTAAGCACCTAGGGTGTGGTGCTACAGCAGCCTCAGCAAACCAAAAGCAGGGCAGACGAGGGAATGACTGGGTAACCCCACAGGGCTCCAGAAATATCCCTGAGGGCAGAGAAGGGCTATTCCGCCCCTGGCCTCCCACACAGCAACCCCCCCCCCACCACCACTGTCCTAGGTGTTACAGGACGGACATAGTTGACCAGAAGCTTCAAAAAGAGAAAATGTCATCCACCAATGACATCCCCATTTCATCCTAGACACTAATTCTTTGTCAGCTTGTTTCTTGTCTCTCTCCCCTACTACTCTGTAAGCATCATGAGGACAGGAGTCTTGTCTGTCTTGCTCACTACTCTTATCCTACGTATCTAGAACAGAGAGCCCAGCCCATGACAGGAGCTCAGTAAAACCATTTGTGGAATGAATACATAATGTTGGTGTTTTTCAATTTTATGCTCTGCCCAGCATATGACATATGACATCACATATAAGTGACAGTCAAACTGGCGAAATGGCCTGGGGATGCCTCAAGGTGGGTATGTGTAACCCTCTCCACGCTAGAGAAGATGAAGCCCCCCAACCTGGAAAACATCTGGAAATCCTGAGCATCCAGGAGCCCCACCGGTGGGACAACTGTCCCTGAACCCAGAAGGATGTGGGTGGGAGAGGCCCGTTCTTTCTTTTTTGAACACAAACCAGGCTCTCAATGCATCCTCACTTCCCTCTGTTCTTAGCCAGGTGCAGGCCCCCAGCTAACCCCACCCCAGCCTGTCCCTCACCCTCTGATGCAAAGGGAAGTCAGGGCCTGGAGTGGTCAGAGCAGTGAGGAGCAGCTGGGGCTGACGGGGGAGTAAGGGTGTGCAGGAAAGAGGCCTGAGGGTGGGAGAGGCTGAGTGACTGTATCTGGAGCGGAAGGTCGAGACACTGGGTTCTAAGAATAGCTTCCCTGGTGTGTAGGGGAGCTCCATCCAGTTCCCCAGGTGTCCTGGAAGCCACGGTCTGGGGGAGGGCTTGAATCGGGGAGAAAAGGGAGGAGGAAAGTCAGTTCTTTTAGGTGCCTGGGCTCCATAAACATAAACCCCCAGGTTAACACGAAAAGGACCTAGAAAATTCAGCTCTGCTGGGTTCCAGCCCCCAGATGGTAGGGAGAAGTGCAGAAATGATTGCACTTTCAAGGGAGGCAAATGCTGTGGGTAGGAGTGACCGCTGGTTTGGGTCCGAGGTAAGGGCCAGGTCTGGAACAAAGAGCAGAGGAGAGGGAGTGTCTCCCCAGGTGTATTCCAGCCAACAAATGACAAAGGATGATCAAACTAGACCGTCACCGCTTTGAAGCCCTTAACACAATAATGAATCTAGAAATCAAACCTCAATGCCTGCTAACATCAGACAGAGAAAGAGATGACCTGACATTATGTGCCTCCTGATGGAAGAACAGAACATCATCTATGAAGTAGTCTTGCCCTAAAAAAATGAATGAATGAATGAATGAGCACATTTCTGTGTGGAGAGAAAGAGACAGACTCTGAACCTGTTCAAGCGTCTACATCCAACTGCCAATTTATGGAAACTACACAAGACAGAAGAACACAAGCTACTCCAAGGGAAAGCTATTGGCAAAATCCAGACAATGAAATCTCCACAGGTCAAATAATCCAACTTCTTCAGACTGGTGTGAGATGGTAGAAGGGCCTAGAGATTATAAATAAGAGATTTAAAAGGCATCACCACCAATCACAAGGTAAGGACCTTATTTACCTTCTGACTCATAGAACTGGCAAAAAAAAAAAAAAAAAAAAAAAGAAGTAATATGTATGCTAACATGAAACTGGAAGTTTGAACAATAAATATGGATATTTACATATTTTATTTATTTTTTAATTAATTATTTTATTTTTTTAAGTAAGCTCTATGCCCAGTGTGGGGCTTGAACTCACAACTCCAAGATCAAGAGGTGCATGCTCTATTGACTGAGCCAGCCAGGTGCCCCTGATATTTACTCATTTTAAGGAATTATTGTTTTTACTTCTTTTTAATTTTTTTAATGTTTATTTAGTTTTAAGAGACAGAGACAGAGCATGAGTGAGGGAGGAGCAGAGAGAAAAGGAGACAAGAATCTGAAGCAGGCTTCAGGCTCTGAGCTGTCAGCACAGAGCCCGACGTGGGGCTCAAACCCACAAACAGTGAGATCATGTCCTGAGCTGAAGTCAGAGGCTTAACCGACTGAGCCACCCAGGCGCCCCAGGAATTATTGTTTTTAAAAGATTAGGTGTGAAAATGCTATTGTGACTATGGTTTTGTTTATTTTATTTTATTTTTTAAAGCTTATTTATTTTGAGAGGGAGAGAGAGCAGGAGAGGGATGGAAAAAGAGGGAGAGAGAATTCCAAGCAGGCTCTGTCCTGTGAGGATGAAGTCTGAGGCAGGGCTCAAACTCACAAAACCATGAGATCATGACCTGAGCTGAAATCAAGAATCCGTGGCTTAACTGACTGAGCCACACAGGCGCCCCTCTCCTCATTACTTTTTAAAATTCTCTCCTGCAAATCCCAGCTCTGTTCCTAGCTCTCTGGCTTCAGGGGACTCATTTACCCTTTCTAGAACTGGAAGGCTGTTTATTTGTAAAAGGGGCCCATTGATGTAACAGAGCCTAACAATGTCTGGCACATGGTAACGTGTGCAATGCACTTAGCCACTAGCCACGGGTCCTGGGTCCTGAGGTTCTGAATGGTAAATGAGGAGGTGTCCCAATCAGACAGATGGGGAAAGGGAGCTGGTGCCCCTGCCCCATACGTGGACTTCTTAGGCACCGAGATTTTAACCCTGAAGACACAGCCCCGCAGCAGGCTCTTTTACTCTCGCGTGAAGAACCACACTGGAGGCAAGGGTGCCTGGCTTGTTCACTCCGCCCACAGGAGCCACGCAATGAGCGGCGGGTGCCTCCAGGGCACCTGGGACAGTGCCAAGAGCCCTGGACCGAGTTCCAGTCCCAGCAACCCTGACTGACCCTGCTCCAAGCCTCAGTTGCCTCGTGTGCAAAGGCAGGAAGAACAACCTTTACACTTCGGTTTTCACCGCCACAGAACTCTTTCTTCAAACAGAAGCTCTGACAAGAGCCAAAGGCATAAATAAAAACAAGCAGCTCAGGTTAAAGCAGGAAGGGGGGGAGGGGTGGATGTGTGCTCAGAACTCAGGCCCAGATTCCGGGGATTTCCCTTTGAAAACCACTGGGTTAGGTCTTCTCAGGTCCTCTTCCAGGACCAACACACTGATTTTTCGCCTAGTTCTTAAATGGATCAGATCCCTTAAACGTGAATGGGGGAGAAGCATGTGGGGGAACAGACCCACAGGCTTGCCCCAGGGGTCACTGGGGACACTCGGGCCTGCCTCTCCTCTTCAGTCTGAGCTGGGAGATTAAGAATCAGCCCTCAATCATTTCAGGTTCCCAGTCTGGTCTACCCCTGATGGCAAAGGAGAGCTGGCTATAAATGCCAGGTCTCTGAGCAGGAAGCTCAGTACCAGGAAAGAGGCCTGTGCCCCCAAGGGACAGAAGGGACAGATCAGTGCTAAGAATGGAATGTGGCCCTCCAAGCTTTGGGGAGCAGCCACCTCTGGAGCGGGTGACGGGTACAAGCTCCTCTTTGGATCCTGCAAGGGACCCAGAGCAGTGTAACTCTCGGGCTCCCGAAGTCAATGGGTTACAGGGAAAATTTTCCACATTGAGCAGTGCCTGGCGTTCCTAAGTAGGGCAGCAGCTCAACCCCCCTCCTTTCCTCTCCCCCCCCCATCTCATTGGTTCTCTGGACTCACAGGCTACACACACATCCAACACATTCCAGCTGCAGAAATTAATCCGTGGCCCCATGGCCCTTGCTTTGAAGGCCCCATCAGTCAGCTCCAGGAGCCACAGGCTCAGAGCTGGGAAGAGGCTGCTGAAAGTCACTTTGAACACACGGGCACTGACCCCAAACTCCTCCTGAGCCCGCTCCTCAAAGAGTGCCCACAACTTTCCTGCATCACCGTTCTGGAACCCTCTCTATCTTCCTCAAGTTTCTCAAATGGTATTTTATTCTCCTTGAAAGTGTCTCCTCATCCATTTAACAGAGGTAGTGCTTATTAGCAAAAGCACTGGCCACAGTTCAAATCTCACCCCGCTATTTTCTAGCAGTGAAGCCTTGGGTATATACATCCCTGAAGCTCCCTGGGTCTCTGTTTCTTCATCTGTAAAGTGGAGAGAATAGGACCTGCTGACACCATTACTGAAAGCACTTTGTAAACTTAAAAGCACGAGTCCTACTGAGGACATTGTCCCAAACTGAAGGTATGAGCGAAAGGGGAGGACCCAGAGCAGAGACTATCTGCATCACCTGGGACAAACCTCTTCCTAGGCCTCAGTTTCCTCACTGTGCAATAAGATGCTTACAAAGGTCCTTAAGTTCTCCCTGAGCACTGATATCTTCTCCTCACTTTGTACCTTTAAAAATTATCTCCAGCACAGATCCAGTACCAGGATGTCCTCTGTGCCCTGGGTTCAAGACCCCGACCCTCACAGACAGATGAGCGTAAGATACAAACCAGGGGTGCCTGGGGGGCTCAGTTGGATGAGTGTCTGACTTCGGCTCAGGACATGATCTCACAGTTTGTGAGTTCGAGCCCCCTGTCGGGCTCACTGCTGTCAGCACAGAGCCTGCTTGGGATCCTCTGACCCCTCCCTCTCTGCATTTCCCCCACTCGCATCCTCTCAAACATAAATAAACTTAAAAAAAAAGAAAAAAGGAAGAAGATACAAACCCAGACTAACAAATCAGGGTGAAACCCAATCAGCCAAGAAAATCCAAAAAGACACCCAAGTCAAAAACACTAAAGAGCTCTGGATTACGGGACACTGAGAGCCAGTCACATGGACATGGGGACAAATCAGCAATTCCACACACTAGCTATTTGACTGTGGACAAGTCACTCTGAGCCTCAATTTGACATCTATGGAATGGGGATAGTGGTAAATAGTTTTATGTGGATCAGATGACAATATGGGAGAGGTCCCTGGCTTATAAGATCTCAGGAAGCAACAGCTAATGCTAGTAGTTCCAGTCTAAGAAGCGACCCACAGGCGAGTGATTTCTATTAGGTAAACAGTGGGGAGAAGCAAGTTAAGTTCCCCGAGGCCCGGGTACAATCAAAATTTTTATTTTAGAACACTGGCTTTTCAAGAAAAGGGAAATAGGACAAACCAGTGAGCTGGGTGTTTATCTTCAAGAGAAAAAAAAAGGGCGGGGCACCTGGGTGGCTCAATCGGTTAAGTCTCTGACTTCAGCTCAGGTCATGATATCACAGTTCGTGAGTTCGAGCCCCACGTCAGCTGTGCTGACAGCTTAGAGCCTGGAGCCTGCTTCAGATTCTGTGTGTGTGTCTCTCTCTGTCCCTCCTCCACTAGCACCCTCTCTCTGTCTCTCTCTCTCTCTCAAAAATAAACATAAAAAATTTTTTTAATAAATAAATAAACTATTGAGAAAAAAGAGGGGGTGCCTGCGTGGCTCTGTTGGTTAAGTGTCTGACTTCGGCTCAGGTCATGATCTCACAGTTCATGGGTTCGAGCCCCTCATCAGGCTCTGTGCTGACAGCTCAGAGCCTGGAGCCTGTCTTCAGATTCTGTGTCTCCCTCTCTCTCTGCCCCTCCCCTGCTTGCCCTGTCTCTCTCTCTCTCTCTCAAAAATAAATAAAACATAAAAGAAGAAGAAATAGGGGCACCTGAGTGGCTCAGTCAGTTGAGCGTCCAACTTTGGCTTGGGTTATGATCTCATGGTTTGTGAGTTCGAGCCCCACAATCAGCCTGTGAGCACAGAGCCCACTTCGAATCCTCTGTCGCCCTCTCTGCCCCTCTCCCACTTGCACACTCCCGAAAATAAATATTTTAAAAATAAAATTTTAATTAAAAAATAAATTAATTTTTAAAACTTATTTAACAAAAAAGAAAAGAGGAAAAAAGAAAAAAAAAGAAATACAACTCAACTCTGAAACTCTCCTTCCTTGGTGCTCAGGAGTCTCAGCCCTCCTGACCTCACGCACCTTCCCGTGCTTGCATTTCTATCTGTTCTGCCAGGTGGATGCCTCCCGTGTCATCTGTCCACCCTGGATTTCTCTCCCGAGCTCCATTCAGCATGGCCGGAACTGAGCCCATCTACACCCCCCGCACAAGTCTACTTTTCCTCTGGGTTTCCATTACAAGCATCATCTTCTCCCAACCACTGAAATTCAAACCCGCATCTGAATCTGATATGCCATCTGCTGTCTGGGCAACTTGCAAGCCACTTCTCTCCAGGCCTCAGTTCTTCCCACCTGTGAAAGGGGAAAGCAAGACTAGAGGAATTCTAAGAACTCTTCCAAAGGGGCGCCTGGGTGGCTCAGCCCGTGAAGTGTCCAACTTCGGCTCAGGTCATGATCTCACACATTGTGAGTTCGAGCCTCGTGTTGGGTTTTGTGCTGACAGCTCAGAGCCTGGAGCCTGCTTCAGATTCTGTATCTCCCTCTCTCTCCTGCCCCTCCTGTCTCTCTCTCTCTCTCTCACACACAAAAATAAATAAACATTAAAAAAAAAAACCTCTTGCGGAGTTTCAAATGTAAAATGTCTATGATTTTAAATCAACTTAAAAAAAAGGAAAGTTCTGGAGGCAAGTCAGCTATCTTTGATTTCTTTTTTCTTTTCTTTCTTTTTTTTCTTTTTTTTTTTTTTTTAGTATTTATTCATTTTTGAGAGACCACGAGCGGATTAGGGGCAGACAGAGGGAGGGACAGAGGATCCAAAGCAGACTCCATCCTTCACTCTGACAGCAGCTAGCCCAATTCGGGGCTTGAACTCACAAACCTCAAGATCATGACTGAGCTGAAGTTGGACACTCAACCGACTGAGCCACCCAGGTGCCCCAGCTATCTTCGATTTCTAAGGTGTGAGAATTTACTAAGCACAGCCAGTCAAGGGCACACCCAAGTCTGATGAGTTTCTTTCATCAGACACACACAGACACCAGTAACTCTGTGAAGGAAGAAGGAATGGAGGAGAAAGTCATGAAGCAAAAGTGTGGGAAACACCCAGAGCTGAGTTCAGGTCCCAACTAGATCGCCCGCCCATCCACGGGCCATGTGGGTTGTTCCCTCTGAGCCTCGGGTCCCCAGGTCCCCATTGGGAGAGTGAACAGTAACAATGTATATGATTGTTGGTGAGGACAAAATGAGATCTCTTGGTAAACAGACTGTAAAAGGTGATTATTTCTTTAATTGGATAAATAAATAAATACTGAATGAGGTGATTTGTCATGAATATTTTTCAAGAAAAGGGGTCAAAGAAAACATCGTTAGCTTGGGTATCCTCATTAGAGAGAAATACAATGAAGAGATAATATGTAAGACCCCATGGCTCAGGGCAGGACTCAATCAGTGACACAATTGTAGAGAGACAGGGTACGCAGCACTTTACGGATATGTTTTCTCAGAAAGTTTACAGCCATCTTTAGAGGCAACTAGAATTACTTCCCAGTCTCCCTATTCCCCCACCTCCCAACCCACATACTTGAAAATATCCTATTCTTCTTAAATGGATTATCTGGGACTGAGCCCGTTGTTTGCAGGATGCGGGGAGCCGCTCAGGGAACACACATGAGCATCCAGAAACAGACCCACGCAAACGCAGTCACCTGATTTACGACAAAGACAATACTTCAGCATCGTGAGGGAAGTGTGCTTTTTCAATAATGGTACTGGATCAACTGGATGCACGTGCAGGAAAAAAGGGATCGTGACCCCTATCTTGCACCAAACACAAAAGTCAATTCCAGATAAACTACAGACCTAAATGTGAAAGTTCGAACAATAAAGTTTTTTTTGAGAAAAAGATGTGACCATCTTCCAACTTTGGAGTATGCTAACATTTCTTAAACAAGACACCAAAGAAGTAATAGACCAAGAAGAGCTAAATGGTCTATGTTAAAATAAAGAATATCTGCTCATTCAAAGACACCTTTAGTGGTGTGAAAAGACAACACAGCCCACAGAGTAAGAGATCTTGGAATGTATAACCATATCCAGAATATATCAAAAAGCTTTACGTTATGGGCTGAATTGTGTCCCCTAAAATTTATATGTTGAACTCCTAACCCCCAGGACCTCAAAATGTAATCATATTGGAAAACAGTTTTTAAAGAGGTAATTAAGTTAAAATAAGGTCTTTAGGGCGGGCCCTAATTCAACAAGACTGATGTCTCTCTCTTTTTTTTTAAGTTTATTTATTTATTTTGAGAAAGAGAGCATGCACATGAGTGAGGAAGGGGCAGAGAAAGATGGAGGAATCCCAAGTAGGCTCCACGTTGTCAGTGCACAGCCTGATGTGGGGCTCGATCTCATGAACTGTTGAGATCATGACCTGAGCTGAAATCAAGAACCAGACACTTAAACAACTGAGCCACCCGGCGCCCCAAGAGTGATGTCCTTATAAGAGGTTAGGTCACAGAAAGAGAGAGGGAAGACCATATGAAGAAACAGGGAGAAGACAGTCATCTACAAACCAAGAAGAGAGGTCTTTGGAGACACCAGCCCCACAACAAACACCTTGATCTTGGACTTCTAGGTCCGAAATTGTGAGAAAATAAATTTCTGCAGGGTGCCTACGTGGCTTGGTCAGCTAAGCATCTGACTCTTAATCTGGGCTCAAGTCATGGTCTCACAGTTCATGGTTTGAGCCCTGTGTCGGGCCCTGTGTTGACAGCACAGAGACTGTTTGAGATTCTCTATCTCCCTCTCTCCCTGCTCAGGCTCTCTGTCTCTGTCTCTCTGTCTCTCTCTCAAAATAAATAAATACATATTTTAAAAATTAAAAAAATTTTCTATTATTTAAATCAAGCAGTCTATGGCACTTCATCGTGGTGGCCCTAGCAAACTAATACATCTTACAATCAACAAGAGACAACCCCTCAAAATAATGGAGAAAAGATCTGATCAGACAGCCACATAAACATACGAAACAGAGCTCAATTTCATTAGTCATTGAAGAAATGCAAATTAAAACCACCATGTGATAAAACTATACGCCCACAGCACAGAAGTGTGACTAAAATGAAAAGGATGGGGCGCCTGGGTGGCTCAGTCGTTAAGCATCTGACTTCAGCGCAGGTCACGATCTCACAGTTCTTGAGTTCGAGTCCCACATTGGGTGAGCTCGAGTCCTGCTTCGGGTAAAAACAAGAGCCCCGGGTGAGCCCTGCTTCTCTCTCTCTCTCTCTCTCTCTCTCTCTCTCTCCCCCCGCCCCCCATCCTCCCTCAAAAAAAAAAAAAAATGAAAAGGATGGAAAGGGGAGCCTGGGTGGCTCTGTTGGTTAACGTCTGACTCTTGATTTCAGCTCAGGTCTTGATCTCAGTGTTGTGAGTACAAGTCCTTAATTGGACTCCGTGCTGTGTTTGGAGCCTACTTAAAAAAAAAAAAGAAGGATGGAAACATGAACTTTTGGGGCACCTGGGTGGCTCAGTCGGTTGAGCGTCCGACTTTGGCTCAGGTCATGACCTCAGAGTCCGTGAGTTCAAGTCCCAGGTCGGGCTCTGTGCTGACAGCTCAGAGCCTGGAGCCTGCTTCAGATTCTGTGTCTCCTTCTTTCTCTGCCTCTCCCCACCCCCCATGCTCTGTCTCTCTGTCTCAAAAATAAACAAACATTAAAAAAAAAAAAAGGAAACATGAATTCTTGGTGAGGATGCAGAACAACGAAGCTGAGCAAGCCCCGTGGACAACTATTTGACAGTGTCTACTAAAATTAAACATATCCTCACACCCTGTAACACAAGCAATTCCACTCTTAGGTATATGCCTGACTGAAATGCACCCATTTGTTCACCAAAAGTCATGTTCCAAGGTGGTCACAGCAGCACTAGACACACAGCCTTAAAGTGGCAGCTACCAGAGTGCCTATTCATAAGAGAATGGGCGCCTGGGTGGCTTAGTGGGTGAAGCATCCGACTGGATTTCAGCTCAAGTCATGATCTCAGGGTCGTGAGCCCTGCATTGGGCTCTGTATGCTGGGCATGAAGCCTACTTTAAAAAAATAAATAAATAAAAATAATAATAATAGAATGAATAAATAAATTGAGAAACAGTCATATAACAGAAAACTACAGCAATGAAAATAAGCCACCTACAACTATATACAACAGTATGGTTGAGTCTTCTTAATTTTTTTTGAGAGAAAGAGAGACAGCATGAGCAGGGGAGGGTCAGAGAGAGGAGACACAGAATCCGAAGGCAGGCTCCAGGCTCTGAGCTAGCTGTCAGCACAGAGCCCGACGCGGGGCTCGAACTCACAAACCATGAGATAATGACCCGAGCCAAAGTCGGATGCTTAACCGACTGAGCCACCCAGGCGCCCCTGGTTGAGTCTTATAAACACCAAGCTGAGCAAAAGAAGCTGAAAGCAATAGTGGACACCTGCCTGATTCCACTGTCATAAAGTATGAACACAGGAGAATTTCATCCACGCCATTAGAAGTCAGGACGACAGGGCAGGGCAGTGACAGGACAGGAACACAGGGGTTGATTTTGTGGTACCAGTAACCGTAGTATATTCAATTTGTTAAAATTAATCAAGCTGTATGATCACCATATGTGCACTTTTCTATATGTAAATTATACTTCACTAAAAAGCTTTTTTTTTTTTAAGTGTATGGTGTCCTAAAAATGGAAAAGTGCCTTTTTTTTATTTTTAAAGGCAAGGAGTTAGGAACGGAGACCAGGCATCTGAATTCCCAGAAGGCATGTAAATGGGGCTGATAGAGAAAAGCCCAATTTTAGAGCATTAGAGAAGAATCTGTGGCCGCAACTTGTGGCCTCAGAAGCTGGCCCCTTCTCGAACGGTTGTCTCCCAAGAAACAAAGCCTGGGGAAGGGACAAGAGTGTAGAAGACAGAGGCTGAGACCCCACACTGACTGAGGTGGGCGAAGCCTTCCCCATGCCCTGCCCTCCAAGGCAGAACTCCCATTTACGTGTAGGACATGTTTATGTTGCCCAGCAACCCTGGAGAATCACCCCTTCCCCAGTCCCCAATCACTCGCTCGTGCTGCGGCTGACCCCAGCCACCAGCTCCAGGGGTGAGGTGACGGTAAATCTGTCCGAGCCAACCCAGAGACACCTGATGGAATTACTGGTGGGTCGGGAAGGAGAACCTGTGCACACAGGATAAAGCCGGAGCTGCTGGCTCGCCATCTTTGCCACCACATGGGGAGAAGCTTGACCAAGAATGAACCAGAAAGAGGAAACCAAAGAGGGAAGCAGAAGGGAAAAATCAAAGTCAACCTCTCAAGATCTTCTTGGAACACCTAGATGTAGATGTGCCTGAAGGTCACACTCTAAACCTATTATGTAAGCCAGTGAATTCTGTTTTGCTCAGGCCAGCTTGAGTTACATTTGCCATTTATGTCACTGTGAAGTATGTGCCCTTTTGCTGCTCCCTGGAAGCCTGCGTGCACTCTCAGAGATTAAAATGGGCTTTATAATGCCCCATGCTAACTGCATGGAACACACTATATCTTCACAAAGCACTTCAATACCCATCAATTCATTTGATCATTACAGAAATGCCAAGAGAGATAGGGTGCAAGTATCGCTATTCCTGCCTTCTTTGCCATCCCAGACTTTTCGAGAGCTGGCAAGGACATCGGGACCATCTAATTGAGTCCTCTTGCTTCAACAACCAGGAAAATGAGCTGCAAAGAAAGCAGCAGCCGCCTGAACACGACTAGAGCAAAATAAAACTGCAAAGGGCTTTTAAGTTCCTCAAAAGGGCCAAGAGCAACATTACTAAGACTCTGATGTTGCCTGAGCCTCTGACTTGAGGATCTAGCTTTCATCCTTGCTCATAAAGAGAATTTCATCACACCCATGCCCTTCCTTTACAATAATAACAGGGACCATTCATCAGGCACTCATCAGCCAACAAAATGCTAAGCGTTCATTCATTCTCTTATAGAATCCTCCTCTGAGGCAGAGTCGGCTAGGCTACTAGGCCCCATTTTGCAAATGAGGGAACAAAGGCTTAGGTAGATTAAGCAGCTTGCCCCAAATCAGTCAACTGGCAGAGGTGGGCCTCAAACTAAGTTTGTCCAACAGCAAAGGCTAGGGCAGGGTTGAGGCCCCAGAATAAGTCATCTGTGCCAAGACTTAATCTGGGGGTCCATCATGCCACCTTCTGCATGCTGTCGGAAAGTTTGCCCCTTCTGCTCTGATGTTCACTTCCTTCAGCATTTCTAGAATCCAGCTTAAAAAAAAATTACGTCCTGGGGCACCTGGGTGGCTCAGTCAGTTAAGCATCCGACTTTGGCTCAGGTCATGATCTCATGGTTCATGGGTTCGAGCCCGCATCGGGCTCTCTGCTGACAGCTCAGAGCCTGGAGCCTGTAGCCTGCTTTGGATTCTGTGTCTCCCTCTCTCTCTCTCTGCCCCACCCCTGCTTGCACTGTCTCTCTCTGTGTCTCAAAAATGAACAAACATTAAAAAAAAAAAAAGGCAGGGGTGCCTGGGTGGCTTGGTCAATTAAGCGTCCGACTCTTTTTTTTTTTAATGTTTATTTTTGAGAGAGAGAGAAACAGAGCATGAGCAGGGGAGGGGCAGAGAGAGAGAGGGAGACCCAGAATCTGAAGCAGACTCCAGGCTCTGAGCTGTCAGCACAGAGACTGACATGGGGCTTGAACCCACGAACCGTCAGATCATGACCTGAGCTGAAGTCGGACACTTAACCAACTGAGCAACCCAGGTGCCCCAAGCGTCCGACTCTTAAGCTCAGCTCAGGTCTTTATCTCGGAGTCTTGAGTTTGAGCCCCATGTTGGGCTCCATGTGGGCACAGAGGCTACTTAAATTAAAAAAAAAAAAAAAAAGGACAGGAAATAAGTTTTGGCGAGAATGTGGAGAAACTGGAACCCTCATGCATTACTAATGGGAACGTAAAATGGTGCAGCTGCTTTGAAAAAGTCTGGCAGTTCCTCAGGTTAAATATAGTTAACATATGACCCAGTTACCTAGGTGTAGATCCAAGAGAAATGAAAACGTATGTTCACACAAAAACTTGTACACAAATATTCATCGCAGCATTATTTATAGTAGACAAGAAAGAGAAACAAGCAAAATGTCCACCAACTGACGAATGGATAAACAAGATGTGGTCTATCTATGCACACACATCCAGTGGAATCTTATTCAGCCATAAAAAGGAACCAAGCACTGGGGCGCCTGGGTGGCTCAGTCAGTTAAGTGCCCAACTTCAGCTCAGGTCATGATCTTGAAGTTCATGGGTTGGAGCCCCGAGTATGGCTTTCTGCTGTCAGCACAGAGCCCACTTCAGATCCTCTGTCCCCCTCGCTCTGCCCCTCCCCCCCACTCATTCTCTCTCAACAATAAAAAAAATTTTTTTAAAGTAATGAAGCACTGACACATGCTACAACATGGATGAACCTCAAAAACACGATGCTCATTGAAAGAAGCCAGTCACAAAAGTCCACATATTCTATTATTCCACTTCCACAAAATGTCCAGAACCCACAGAAGGCAAAAAGCAGATAGATCCCTGGTTGTTGGGGGTTGAAAGCAGAGGGGAACCAGAAGGTACAGGGCTGACTTTACAGGTGATCCATGTTCTGAAATCACAGAGTGGTGACGGCTGCACAGCATTGTGAACGTACTAAAAGCACTGAATTGTACACTCTAATGTGGTTAAATAGTGAATTTTATGGTATATGAATTTTATGTGAATTTAAAAAAATGTTTTTAAACCTCTCCCAAAGAAAGTGATCAAATTGCATGGCTACCTCCTTGTCCTGCTTTAATTTAAAACTCCCCAGAGCAGGGCACCTGGGTGGCTCAGTCATTTGAGCATCCGACTTTCGCTCAGGTCACGATCTCAAAGTTCATGGGTTTAAGCCCCACGGTGGGCTCTGTGCTGAAGGCTCAGAGCCTGGAGCCTGCTTCAGTTCTGTGTCTCCCTCTCTCTGTGACCCTCCCCTGCTCACACTCCATCTCTTTCTGTTTTTCTCTCTTTCTCTCTCTCTCTCTCTCTCTCAGAAATAAATAAACATAAAAAAATTTTTTTTAACTCCCCAGGGCTTCCCACCACACTAGGAGTGAAACCCAAACTCCCCACCAGGGCCTATAAGGCCCTAAATGGCCCTGGCCCTGTGACCTCTCCCCTTTCCTACTTTCCCCCTGACTCACTCCACTCGTCCCCCACCTCCTGGCCTTTGACCTGGCCTATCCCTCAATCTGGAATGTTCTTTCCCACAGCTGGCCTCTCATCAGTCGGGTCTCTGTCCAAATGTACACACACCCCAGGCCCTCTCTGACCAGCCCATCTAAGATACAGCCCACATCAGGCAACACCCCATTACCCTGCTTTATTTCTTCATAGGCCTTACCATCTTCCAAAAAAGGTATCGATTTTTAAAAATTGTTTGTCTGTTGCCTGGGATCTTGTCTGTCATGTTCATAGCTCTGAACTTGCCTCCATGAAGGAGCTACTTGAGAAACACTTCTAGAAAGAACGGATTTATTGAAGGACGTCCTGTAACATCTGAAACATGCTGAACACTGGGATCAGCTACACCCTGCAGGTGCTCGGGGGGCTGACGAGCATTTGCTGGGCACTCAGTGGCAAACCCCACCCTAGCCCTGTCTAGAACCCTGAAGAAGCAGGAAGAACAATCCCTCCCCTCCAAAGTCTGAAAGTCTTTCAGGGGTCACAAAGCACCGAGTGTTTACCCAGCAAGCCCCAAACAACGCAAAGGAGAGATCTAAGATTGTGTTGTGATGGAGGCTAGGGTCCAAATCGGCCCTCATAAAACCGTGCGCTGGCAAACATCCTCTCACACAGCTTCTTATGACTTTGCAATCTGACCTGTTCTCCGGAATGAGACGGTTGCAGCTCACACCTGCTCCTGCCTCCTCCCACGGGGACTTTCTTTAGGGAGGCAGTTAAAAATCTAAACAGGCGGTGAAGACCTCCGCCCCTTGTCCACCCCCACCCCCACTTCGGCCTCTGAGCTGCACACACAGTAAGCAACTTACCCACTAGGAGTTTGACGTCTCGGACTGTGAAATCAGGGTCAGGCATCCTGGAAAGAGAGGTGCACAGGTATTTGCTGAGAAGCTAGAAACAACAGAGTTTGACCCAACTCTGGGGCAAGGCGAGGCCATTTTTCCAAGAGGGTTCCCTTGCTCTCAGTTTGGGAACCCAGAATGAGATAATCCAGAGGGAGGGGGGATAGACCAATGAGTGCCCCCAGGGAGGGTCACTCTCCAACCACTGAGCCCTTTCCTCACCCTAGTAGGCACACGAAACTTCCTCAGTCTCCCCAACAGGAACTCAGCACTGCCACAGAAAAGTGGATGGGACATCCACTGTCCACCCCACTCTGCAGGGGAAGACTGAATTGTGGTGTCAAAGATAAGTCCCAGAGCTGGGCATTCAAACACCTGCTTTCTTTTAGGGTCGGCAGCCCTCTCTGTGTCTCTTCCCCTAGCAAATAATCTCCATAAAAGGAGCTGTAAGGAGGGTCAGAGAGATCCCTTAAGTTCAAAAGGGGAAAAAAAGACACATATCATTCCAATTGGCATTTGGTAACATAGGCCATAATGACTGTGGTGATGTTCCTATTAATTCAGTGATGCCAGAGGTTTGATTTCTACCCTGGGAATGAGACTCTTGAGCAAGTCTGGCAGTGCAGTAGATGCCGGAGAGGGAGGCGAACTGGGATGGCACCCATAGTCTCCTCTCCACCCCAGCCCAAGGGGCGGAAACCTGTTCTTCCAGCCTTCCTCCGGGATCTCTCCCCCACCCCACCTGGAGCTCTGACAGGTCTCTAAGAGAATGGAAACCAAACAACACACAGTTGGGGAGGCAGGTGCTGGGGCAGGCAGAGAAAGAGGATGCAAGGAGCCTGGCAACCCAGGAAACATGCCCTCCCCCTAAAAGGGCCAATTTCTCACACAGTGAGAGTCTGGAGTAGAAAACTACGTACCTAGGTGCCCTGCCTCTGGGGTTAGAAACTAGCCAATCCCTTCACAGTTCAGGCCCTGCCTCAGTTTCCTACTTTGGGGAGTACTATATTCTCTTTAGGAAGTCACTGCACCTCACTGCATGGGTCAGGGAAAGAAGTGAACACTGTTTAAGTACCCTCTGTCGTCTCTGCCCAAATTCTCTGAAAAAGACCAATCTTTGGAGAGTTTTTCTCCTTTGTCAGGCCTTGAACAAAGAAATACTATCCCCAGGTAATGAAGAAAGATCCTTCTCTGTGATGAGAGGTGGGGAGAAGGGCGCAGGAAATCCATCCCAAACTATAAACTGTAAGGGAGAGAGACACAGGAAGAAGCAATTAGTTTCAGAAACTTACTTAATCCCCAGTCCATCCTTTTCTCGAAATATCAGGGGAACCCTGAGAGCTTCTCTCTGCACGTACTCATAGTTGAAATCTGTTTGGATATCAGAATTAAAACAGGTTGGTTAAGTCATGAAGGAGCAAAGGAACCACTATCAGTTTGGGTCGCAGGAAAGAACATGGTTACACTCGATGCAAGCACCAGCTCTAGGGCACAGCTTCCTAAAAAATGACAAGGAAACGGAGGAGGCACGGGCCTAGAGAAGCCAGGCCAACGATCAGCTCCTCTGCCTACTCAGTCATTCCCTGCATGCCCCACGGGTCAGAACTTGTCAATGAGCAGCCC
>CM053566.1:6746965-6925361 GCA_028646485.1 Cryptoprocta ferox | reverse complement strand
GGGGGGGGGAGCTGGTTTCCCTGGAAACTGTGTATTTGGTGCCAAAATAACTAGAGAACTGGGCACAGCTTTGTTGTCTTAATAGTGAAATTCTGCTGCAGCTATTACAATAGTTGCTTCCACTGGGTAACTGAGCGGAATGCTCCCCAGGTAAAGGCTGTGTTAAGGGGCCACAGGGAGGCCCGAAGAAAATTCACAAGGTAGCTTTCTGACTCGGGTTTGTCTAGCGTCGACCCCAAAACCCTTATGGAAAGCCCTGGAGAATGAAGGAGGCCTTAGTTTCTATGTTTCCCGAGTTCCAAAACCAGGGGATCTGACCCAACCTTCCTTATCTCTAAATATGGAGTTGAGGGAAGCAGAGATAAACCATCACATCCCCAAATCCTCAGGTGAATCAAGGCAATCCACAAGGGCACAAGCCCTTCCTGGCCAGTGAGGAGAGATCACAGGCCACTGAAGTCCCTGTCCCAGGGAAACAGTTCACCAGGGCAGCCTGGTGGGGGAGGAGGCCAAGGCAACCCAGCTCAGAGCAGAGGGAGAGAACAAAACCAGAGCTGGGGAAAGCCCTGACCTTAGCAGCTCAGATCCCCAGGGGCTCACACTGAATGGGGATTCCTAAGGATTTAAAGGCAGAGAAGTTTAAGTAGCTTCTACTTTGAATCCAGGCTAAGGGCTCCTTCTGTTTCTCAGCTCCTCCCTCGAATTTTGGGGCCAGATCTGAATTAACTACCAAAATGCAAGGACCCTCTCCTTTGAAAAGAGCCTGGACAGCAGATTTAAGGACTCTCCCTAGCTGGAATCCACCCCCTACACACCCACACCTAACACCCAGCTCCACCCCCACCCCCCAGCTTCAACTTCCTCAAAAGAGCTTGAGAAAACACTCAGATCTTAGGCTGAGAATTCCTCACAAATGACTAGGAAGAGTTTCCATGTTGTTTTCTCCTAGGATCCACCAAACTCAAAATGGGAAGGAAACGAGAGGAATTAAAATCCCATTTGTGCTAAGGAAATTTAAATGTAGTTGAGCTAGTTTCTCCCCACCCCCCAGACCGTCTGCCTCCACATGCAATGCTCTTAAGACCTGGCAGGCTGGAAGAAAGTTCTTCTTCCTTCCCCCAGCAACTACCCCCTACCACTGAGCCCCAGGAAGCAGTGGGCACAAAGGAGAAACTTCAAAAATGCAAAGCCAGGACTGTCTCATCTGGGGGCTAACCTACAGCCCCAGCCACTCAACCAGAACCTGGAGGGGGAGCCCCTTCCCCTGTTATCAGCTCACTGAGGGATGGAAGGGTTTCCAAGGGGGAGGGGGGGCGGGAGGGCAACAAAATGGAAACGGTGTATTATAAAAGGAAACGAGTATCTGAGAGGAAAAAACCAAAGGTAGAAACCCCAGAGAGCACAGGGAAATACCTAGGTAGGCAGGGGCATCTCCAAAGCTCCAACCCCACAGGCAGAGCCAGAGGTCACCGGGGCCCCTGGAAGCCGCAGACCCACCCTAAGAGCATCGCCCCAACGTTGGCGGGGCACCACAGACACCTTCCTAATACTAGGGCCAGGGAGAAACTGGGCCCTGAAGGTCTTAGGCTGGGGTGGCACCCCAAAACCCCAGAGGCTTCCCCAACTTCTCTTCTAGACTGGCAGGGCCTACAAGGGACAGAACTCTTCGAGGTCTCAGGCTGAGAAGAGACTTTGTTACCCAGAGGGCTATCCCAAGTTCAAACTAAGGTAAGGAAGTCAGGGATCTCAGCCTGAAGCCTGAGGGGGTAAAACTCTCTTACCTCCAGTCCCCACTTCATACTGTCAAGGCTGCAGGGCCAGAGGCCTCAAGCATAACTGGGGTCTCCAGCCAACAGCTCTTAACTCACTCAACCTCTGCTCCAATCTGGTAGAGACCAGAAGGGTATGGGGTTCCGCAGACCCCAGCGGCTGAGGAGGCATCATTCGGTGACCCGAGCATCCGCAGCACCAGCTCCTAACTGGCAGGGCCCGAAATGGGACGGGGTTTAAGAGGCTTCGGGCCTAGGGGGGCTCTCATCCCAATGTCCCAGGGACACCCCAGCCCCTCTCCCAGACCGGCAGCCGCACCTCACGCAGCTACAAGGAGCTGAGCTGGCTCTGGGAGGGGTAGAATGCCGCGCACCCGCCCTCCCTCGGTCCACCCGTCAGTCCCCAGGTCCCTCTGACCGCCAGTCCCTTGGCTCTGCCCACCCTGCGGCCGACTGTGGGCGCGGGCCGGGTCTAGGCCCACGCCCGGCCCCGGTTCCCGCCTGCCCTCCTCCTTCGCCACCCCACCCCACCCCACCCCCAGTGCTCGGCCTCGTTTCGTCACCGGATCCCCTGGAATGGGGGACGCGGGCGCGAAATACGAACCCAGTCACCGGCAGCTCCCTCCCCACGTGCGCTCGGCCCGCGGCGCGGAGGGCGGCCCGAGGAGGGGGCACCTCACCTTTGCCCTCCATGGCGTGCACGAAGTCCCCCTGGTACAGCTGACTGCGCAGCTTCTCCTCCAGGCTGAAGCCGCGGACGCTGACGATCTCCTCCACGTCCGACAAGTCCTCGTTCTCGTCGTATCTCTGGCGGTCAATAGGGCGCTGCGGGGACCCAAACCAGAGAGCCTGAGGCATTATTGGGGGACCTGGGGGTCGCCTCTTACCCTAGGCCCTGCTCAAGCAGGTGCAAGAGTCGCGCGCCCCCCGCACCCCACCACTGCGACCCGAGCAACTTTGCGCAAATGCCAAAGATGCTGAAAATCGGGATAACGAGAGGGGCCCGCACCCCCGGAGTCCGGCTGTGCCCTGTACAGGGCACTCCCCTCCTGCATCTTTGGAGGCCATGGAGAGGACATCTGGGGGGCTCTCCCTTGCCACCCCACCCCCGATAGGTGTAGAGTTTTGCCCACTCGGCCGGGAGCCTGGTTATGTAACCCGCGAAGGGGGCTCCGCGCACGGGCTGGCGGGGCATTTGTAGGCCCCGGGAGGAGCCGCCGCAGCGCCCCGCTCGGCGCTAACAGCAGCCCGGGCGGCCGCGGCGGCAGAGCCGGGAAGCCGGAACCGGGGGCCGGCGGCATTTCTAAGACTGGAGCCGCCCCCGAGCTACTCGGGAAGCTGGAAAGCTGAAATGGAAGGGCTGAGACCCCAGCCACCCCCGCCGACCGACCGCCAATGCTAGAAGAAGAGGTGGAGGGGGAGGTCGGGGCTTGGGAGGGGGAGAGGCAGACGGCCCGCCACAAAGCTCCCATCGTAGACCCCAAAACGCACCAGCAGCTGCCTCATCTCCCCACAAGCGCGCGCGCACACTCACTTCCTAAGGAGACTCCCCCACCACTCCCCGCATCCCCTGCCTCCTCCCTCGACCGCCCAGCGCCGGGCCCTGCAGCCCCCCAGATTCCGGGCGAACCCCGAGCCCGCTCAGCCCCTCTCCACGCCTTTCCCCGCTACCACCTCCCCACCTAAGTGTCTGAGACTCTGAGCCTCACAAGGGACTGGAGGAGTAAGCTGCTTGCTTCCTTTTGCATGCAATTTATTATATTTTTTCCGGTCCTCTTGCAAAATACAGAAAAGGAAAGAAAAGGCAGCAAGAAACAACAACAACAAAAAAAATAGATCTATCATTACCAGATACAGATTTGGAAAAAAAAAAAAAAAGCTACACACCAATCTTCTTCCAGAGTCTTTCTCTGCCTCCATTTTTTTAGGAGAGTTCACCAATTAATTGTCAACACTCCTGCCCCCTGCATTTTGGCGGAGGGGGGAAGGAGGGAAGACCAAAGAAAACAAACCAAAAAATAAATAAATAAAGCAAGCCAGAGCCGAGATCTACAAAGTTTTGCACCAACACTTAAGCAGATCCGTTTGCAAAGTCCTAGGAAACCATTTTCAGCAGTTGTGGGGGGGGAGGCGTCGACGTCATAATCCCCGGAACGTAAACATTGTTGCCGATCGCGCTCTGAGCCCGCGGCCGGGCTAGTGGAGGGGGCACTCGGCCCGGGATGGGGGGGGCGGGGGCGGCTGCCCGAGGAGGTGTGGGGCGGGAGGGCGCCCGGGAGACACCGGGCGCCGTTAGCGCCCTGGCATCGCTGTTTTGTTGTTGGGTCACGAGTGCGCCTTGCACGCAGGCGCCGCCGCCGCCCGGGAGTTGTGTGCAGAGCTGACTTTTGGAGGGCTGAGTTGCAGGCGGCGGGCGCATCCCGGAGATGGCGGGGCAGGGAGGGAGGGAAGGAGGAGGGGGTGGGGAGGGAGGTGCAGATTTGCACGGCTGGCCTCAGCGGGAGGCGCGGAAATGCAAGCCGAGCTTGCTGGCTAGAAAGCCCCCGAGGCCTGGCACCCCCAAAAACGACCCCCCACCTCAAACCCTGCCCCCATTGCCCACGGCCCCCACGGGCCACCCCTCTTCCTCTTCCTTCATCCACCCCACCCCATTACCTACGTGGCCGACGCAAATTCAAAGCGCTTTGTATATATAATTGTTTTTTCTGCTGCATGTTTTGTTTGGGGAGGGGCGGGGGGTGGCGATCCTCTCCAGACCCTCATATGCGGACCTGCCATATGGAGGAGGCATTTTGGGGGCTCAGGAAGAAATTAGCGCACCTCCATACCTGTACGGACTGCATAACTTTTAAACTCCCGGACTCAAAGATATGGACCCACACACACGCAGGTACAGGAAATACAGCCAGACCACAGCCTTTTAAGACCCGAGTTGACCGGAAGACGTTGCCTTTCATTCATTCATCCTGCCCGCGTCTGTGGAGTCCTTTACTAGGCGACGAGCCCTGGAACACAAGTTGGACAGTTTTTAAAGGTCCCTGCGCTCGCCAAGAGAAGGAAATAGATGCTCAGGAGTGAAATACCGAGAGAATCGGATCTGGCGCCTCCTAACGCAGCTGGCGAGCAGGCGAAGGGTAAGCCCTCATTGGCCGTTTATAAGAGAAAAGTCGGTGGAAAGGTGCAAGGCGCTCTGGGGTGGGGCGTGGGGAACGTTGGGCGCCCCTTGATTAATCCTTTAGGGATTCTTGGCAAAGGTATTGGCACTCTCCTGCTTTCTGTCAATATACCTGGTTGGCCATGGCCACCACCCCCAAAACTGCAATGTGCTGTCCTGTATGAACAATAGTCAGGTAGCCTTTGATGATGAGAAAAGCTGGCCCTAAACATTCCTCTAGCCCAACTAGGCCTGATCTTCGGGGTGACGATCAGGAGATGACCACATGGCAGGAGGGCTACAATAATGCTCATAGCAGGCTTTGCCAAAAAAAAAAAAAAAAAAAAAAAAAACTTCCCTTTTTTTTTTTTTTTTTTTTGCCCATTAGCCCTTTAGGATAGTTGGGGCAGGTAATTTTGAGAAACTGAGGCTAGAGAAATTATCAGTCTGAATGATTCCTCTGCCCCCATATGGTCCCTAGTCAACACTCCATTCAGACAGAGAGGTGTGGAGAGTAAGTGGCTTCCCCATCAGAGATCCGATGTGAACTATCAGCCCTGGATTGGTCACCCTAAGAGATAGCTTCCCCCTCACTCACCTTAAAGCTTCCTGTCCTAGCTTTCTATATTCTTTTCTAACCCACCCCCCAAAACTGCTCTTTGAAGTTTGTTTTAATCCGAGTCCACTAGATGGCAAATATCAAAATTAGTTTCCAAACTGAAATCGCCCAGTTTAGCTCAGTGTGGGTGAGAAGGGTTTAGCTTTCAGCCTCTGTCAAGAACCAGAAACCAATTTATCTGCCTCTCTCTCACACAAGACCCAGTGAAGGGTAATAGTCTTGTTATTCCTCACATTGCAAAGAGGAAACTGAGTCTCAGAAAGGCAAAACCACTCACCCAAGTTCACAAGCTTATTATGTGTACTTAGCGGGGCTCAAACTGGAGCCTGGTTTCACCATCTCTTGCTTTTTTTGGATATTGAATACCTTCCCTGCTCCCACATAATAAAATGAACATGTTCAAAGGAGGGTGTCAGGGCTGGACGGTCAAGAAAAGGAAGTTAAGTGCAATAAGGTAAAAGCAAAATAGAATGCTTGATCCTGTCCTTTCCTCCCAGAGACCCTTCTCTCTCTCCCCATGTGGCCTCATGGTGTCCCCAAAGGCTGGTGTCAGGAAATCCAATGGCAGCACCTCAGTGTAAAAACAGTTAAGTCCATATATCACCCCAATGGGGAGTTCCTGGCCTGTCAGAATGGAAAGGAGTTGAGTAGTCACCTAATTTAATCCCTTCCCTTTATAAACCATGAGGAAACTACAGACCAGAAAGAAGAATGGGCCAGTCGGGGGTTTGTTCCCCTTGGACTCCCCCAGAAAGCCTACCTCGGCCTAGTCCTAAGTGGTCACTCAATAAATGTTGGGTCCTTGATGGATCACCTTCCCCAGCATATTTGCATTTTCCCTTTATCAGTAATTGGCAGATGAAAGGCTTTGTCCTCCTCTTGAAAGAATTCCAGGCATTTGCTCAAAGTGGGGGAGGAGGTTATTTTGGGCCAAAGGGGGAAGGGCCAAGACCCTTGAGCTCCTGGTGTTGGCTAATTGTCCCAGAGGAGCGCAGTAGGTGAGAGAGGGAAGGGAATTGATTAAGGTGCTTCTCCAAGAGAAGTACTTTTCTTGAGGGGGGGGGGGGGTACCAGGCCAGTTGCATTTGAAACTTCATAATAATGACTTCCCGGACCCTCCTCATTCTTACAAAAGGCCCAGTCAAATCCTGGCTGTGTTGGCCTCATTCATTCATTTCTTCATTCATCAAAGGTTGATTGAGCAGCTATGTGCTTTAAGACAGAGGGGATATAGAAGAGGCAGCTCTGATTGTAGACCTATGCGCCAGGCTGCATAGGAAATGGACAGATGACTCCAAAAGGAGTTAGGAATCCCCAGAATCTAGAATCCAAGACTTTCAAACTGTTAGAAACTGAAGCTGTTTTCATACTCGTATATAATTTTATAAGAACTCCTAACTTTTGAGTGTTTACTATGTCTTTGAGTCCTCATCTAAAACCTAATGAGAGAGGGTCTAGAATTCCCCACCTTTATTTACTTGCCCAAAGTTTACAGCTGTAAAATACCAGACACAAGATTTGCACCCAGGGCTTGTAGGAATCCAGGGCTCACAGCCTTTTCCATTCACTATAGCTCCCTGCAGAGCTGTCCCCTAGGACATGGTCATTGAAATAGTCTATGTCTGTGCTATCCAATACAGCAGCCTCTAGCCACAAGTGGCTATTGAGCACTTGAAATGTGGGTAGTGAGATTGAGGCAGTGAATGTTAAATTTTTTTTAATTTTAATTAAAATGTAAATAGCTGTATGTAGCTAGTGTCTACTGTTATGGGATTGTGCGACCTTACAGTGTTTTCCAGAATTTGTCTTAACTCACCTACCAAGCTATATATACCTCACAGTCTGATTTGGCACCAGGTCTCCATAATCAACCTCCTGGAGATATTTGTGGAATGATCAAAGGGACCCTGAGAAAATGAGGTATTAGAATGATGAGGTGGGGTAGGGGACAAGGGATGTCTGCAAAGGTTTCCTAGAAGGGGCCAACAGGTACAATGTGAATGTTTGGAGTGTTAGCCCTTCAACCACTCACTCTGGGTGCCTGCCAGGAGCAAGCCACTGTAGGCACCTGGGGCTGCCAGTTGGGTAGAAGACTGTCCCACCTGCCCAGATCTGACAAACTTCTCAAGGACACATAATTGGTGATGGGGCAGGAAGCCTTAGTAATGGGTAACCACTTCCTGATATATATCATGCTGATAGACACAAACACAAAGATGCAATCCACTATGGCCCTGTTGCAACAGAAAAAGACTGAATATGGGGCACCTGGGTGGCTCAGTCGGTTAAGCATCCAACTTCTGCTCAGGTCATGATCTCACAGCTCCTGAGTTCAAGCCCCACATCGGGCTCTGTACTGACATCTCAGAGCCTGGAGCCTGCTTCAGATTCTGTGTCTCCCTCTCTCTGCCCCTCCCCCTCTTGTGCTATCTCTCTCTCTCTTTCACTGTCTGTCTCTCTCTCTCTCTCTCAAAAATAAATAAACATTAAACAAATTTTTAAAGAAAAAGACTGAATATGATCTAAAAGTTTGGGAGCTGATTAAATAATTCTTGGACTATTTGTGCAATGAAACGTTATCAAAACATTAAGAAGAACAAAGTTGTTCTGCATATACTGATGCAGGAGGAGTTCATGACATCCTGAACACAAAACAGAACAAGGTATGGAATACTTAGACTAAATTGTGCTGACCACTTAACGTCAACCAAAGGGGACAAATCTGTATCTACATTTATTCTTTCGTAGGTACAGCATTTCCTTTGGAAACAAATAGACTCAAAAAATGGGGAAAAGAACCTGGAAAAGAGACGAAAATGTATTCTTTGGTACAGTGTGACATTTATACCACATATATGCATTTAGAGTTGCCTGATTTGAGATCTTACAGACTCAATTTCATTTTCTATGTTGTAGTATCTAGAATACATACTCAGGACTTTCATTTTATTTTTTTTAAGTTTAGTTATTTATTTTGAGAGAAAAGGAGAGAGAAAATCCCAAGCAGGCTCCACACTGTCAGGGCAGAGCCCAACATGGGGCTCAGTCCCACAAACCATGAAATCATGACCTGAGCTGAAATCAAGAGTTGGACACTTAACCGACTGAGTCCCCAGGTGCCCCAGGAATTTAACTTTATTTATCTTTTAAGACAATAAAGTTCAAAATCCGGCAAATCTAAGCCAAATAAATATTGTTTAGGTATATATACATAAGCAGTAACGCATAAATAAAAGCAAATGAGTGATTAACACAAAATGTGAGGAGAGACTCCACTCTGAACAGGGAGAAGTGCTGGTGATTTTCTGTTTCTTAATCCGGATGGTGGGCACCTGAGTGTAATTCTTTAAAATTTTACAAATACAATTGTATTTATGAAATATTCCACAATCTAAAAATTGTTTTGGGGCGCCTGGGTGGCTTGGGCGGTTAAGCATCTGACTTCAGCTCAGGTCAGGATCTTGCAGTTCATGGGTTCGAGCCCTGCGTTGGGTGCTGAGCCGACAGCTTAGAGCCTGGATGGAGTCTGCTTCGGATTCTGTGTCTCCCTCTGTCTCTGCCCCTCACATGCTCACACTCTGTTTCTTTCTCTTTCTCTCAAAAATAAACATTTGAAAAAAATGTTTTAATAAAAAATAAATAAAAATTGTTTTAAAATTGCTTCAAGTCTAAGGGCACCTGGCTGGCTCGGTGGGTAGAGCATGTGACTCTTGATCCCAGGGTTATGAATTCGACTCCATGTTGGGTGTAGAGGTTACTTAAAAATAAAATCTTTTTTAAAAAATGGCTTTAAGTCTTTCTCCCCCATCCCCACACATCCACCCAGTTTCTCCTGTCCACACTCCCGTCCCCAGAAAACTTGTTAGCATGTCTCTTGTGTATCCTGTCAGAAATAGTTTATACATTTACACACTTCGATATATATTTTCTATTATTATTATGTCACCTAACTATTACACATTGTCCTCTTCTTTTCTTTTGCACTTAATACGATCTTGGAGATCTTTCCATATATTGTCTGTAGAACTGCATCATTCTAAAATATTAGGTAAGGATGAGGTAAATCTGAATGTCATGATTCAGAAAAAGCTCAAGATTGGTTAAGAAACAAAAAAGTCAGAATATTGTATATGCTATGATCCCATTTAAGTTAAAAAAGAAGAAGGAAGAGCTTGAATGGAGCAGCAAGCCATTATGTTTGATCACTTCTGAGGAGGGAAAAAACTTTGAGGGAATTTCTCATATATTATTTGCCCTTTTAAATTTATCAAATATTTAAAACATAATGGCATAGAAAGTAAATATACCAAATATAACAAGGATTTGTGTATCCACCTCCTAGCTGCCAAATCCTAGGTTTTTGTCATATTTTGTATTACTTTTGCATTTATAAAATACTTTGGGGAACAGCATACCATACTTTTTCTGTTCAAGGGATTGGAGTTCCCAAAGACCTTTTTTCTTTTTTCTTTTTTTTTCCCCCACAAGTCCCATGTAGATTGAAGTATCAGAAAGAGCAGCTTACATACAGCCTGAGTGTCAGACTTTGGGCATTTGGGAAAGACTTTGGGTCAAGAGTTCTACATCTTGGAAATAACAGGTGAGTTAATTAAGGGGTTAACTCCAGGAGGCGAGTCCTAAAAGTTCAAAGATACTTTCAAAACTTGCATCTTTGGATTGATGGACAAGTGTATTAACCAATGGAAGTTAAAGCCCAAGCATTACTTCATCATGCTAAATTATCATTGGTTGCCAATCCCTGAGGGCAGGACAGCTGGGCTGGCAGTTAACCATTTCAGGGACGATCTTGCCCTTAACATCAATTTTAATTTGAAAGATGAAGTAGGGACGGATGAAAAGCCTAAAAAAAGTCCCCGGACCTTCAAGTGTCTGTTTTGGATTTCACCCCAGCAGGTAGAGTTCCGCCCCACAAAGGAACACCCCGGGACAAATTTCCTGGAGAAAAGTTTTGAACTTTTAAAATGCGGAATCAGCTGACCTTGCTTAGAGAGAGGAGAGGGGAGGGGAGAAGTCTGATTCACTTTTTGTGCTGTCAGAACAGAGCCCAGTGTTGGAGCCAATTCCATTAATCTTGCAGAGCAATCAGTCACTGAGAGGATTGAATTGCATTTCCTGCCCCAAAGATGTAGAGACCGATGACCTTTGCAGCAGCCCTCAGACCCCCCAGTTCACAGCTGGAGAGAGGATGTGTCAGCATTTACTTTCTGGTCTCACCCTGCCCTTTGTTCAAAATTCAAACTCTTTGTGCTCAGGCTGCTGCAGGGGTTTTTGTAGTTGTTGATGCTGCCCTTTTTTTTTTTTTTTTTTTTTTAACCTCCCACGTCTTGGAACTTCTGAGAATCAAATTCTCTATTTAGCAGAAGATAATATCTGGAGGTGCCCCCAGAGAGGGAACCAGAATAGACACGGGGGAATTTTAAGAGAGGCCATTGGACCTTCTGGCTTTTGTTACTGCCCCTTCCTGGGCTCCCTGAATGCTGCAGGCTGAACTGGAGGGAGCCAGAAGCCCTGCAAAAGGAATAATAATCCCTCATGTGGACATGGGTCTGCTACAAAAAAAAGTTTTTACATACATGCGTTACCTCAGGTAAAAAGGAACTGCTAGAACAAAAGCATTTACATAAAGGAACATTCTAAATTCCCAAATCTGGTGAGTGATATGACCTTGGACAAGGTGCCCAAACTGAGCCTCAGTTACTATATCTGTAAAATGGGGGTCATAATATCAAACATGAGGAGAGTTCTAGGATTGAATGAACCAGTGTTCTGTAACAGGGTGGTCATGGCGTGTCTTCGTTAAAATGAAGTCGACCTTCTCTCCCCAACAGGCCTTCAAAGTCTGAACGTGCTCAACTGTTTTGAGTTGTTTGAATAAACCTGCTTTCTCTCCTCCAGACCTTTGCATTTGCTGACCCCTGCACCAGGAGCAGTCTCTTCACAGCTCTTACTTATCCTCTTGGAACCAAGTTGGATATCTTCTCTTTCCTCCCCCCTTCATAATACTTATCACATGATCTTCTTGTCGCCTATGCTGTCAGCAGACTGGGAGTCCTGGGGGTGTAGGGACCCTGTCTGTCTCCTGCATGGATGTATCTCCTGCCTAGCGCAGCGCCAGCACCTACACTGAAAGCATACCTGGCTGACTCAGTCAGTAGAGCATGTAACTCTTGATCTTGGGGTGGTGAGTTCAAGTCCTACATTGGGTGTGCAGCCTACTTAAAAAAAAAAAAGTATCTGTCTAATGTAAGTCCAGGACCCCTACTGTGCCCCCCTTAGTCCCCAAATTCCTCACCCTTCCAGAAATCTAGGAGTAACAGTACTGAGCTTTTCTCTTGTCCTAGTTAGCCATATTACAACATCCTTTGCAAATGGAGTCAGTGGCTTTTTAAACCTCCTTGAAATGCACTTCATTAATTCACCAATTACTTATTGAGTGCCTCCTAGATTCCTCCACAGAGCAGCCTTTATAGGAAAGCCTGCTCTTCACCCCATAGCACCTATTCATGGCACAGAGCAGGCCTTCCGCCCTGGTGAGGCTAGGATGCTCTTTTTTTTTTTTTTTTTAACGTTTATTTATTTTTGAGAGACAGAGCAGAAGCGGGGAAGGGAGAGAGAGAGAGAATGAGACACAGAATCCAAAGCAGGCTCCAGGCTCTGAGCTGTCAGCACAGAGCCTGATGCGGGGCTCGAACCCACGACAGGGGAGATCATGACCTGAACCAAAGTCAGAGGCTTAACTGACTGAGCCACCCAGGTGCCCCAAGGCTAGGATGCTCTTAAATGGAATGGACACTTGGCGCTTACCCCAACCCAAAGAGGGAAATCGCTGAGACCACCCCTTGGAAATTGAGAGCAGGTAAGCACAAAGCTCTTTCCATTCAGAATACTTGTCATAATTGTAATAAAATACTCATGTGTGAATGGTCATTGTCTGACTCTCTTTTAAAGGAAAAGTCCCAGGGCCCCTGGGTGGCTCAGTGGGTTCAGCTTCCGACTTCGGTTCAGGTCATAATCTTGTCACGATCTCCGATCTCCGATCTCCGAGGTTCATTGGTGAGTTCAAGCCCGCATGGGGCTGGCTCTGTGCTGACAGCTCAGTGCCTGGAGCTGCTTTGGGTTCTGTGTCTCCTTTCTCTGCTCCTTCCCCACTCATGTTCTCCTCTCTCTCTCTCTCTCTCTCTCAAAAATAAGAAACGTTAAGATAGATAGATAGATAGATAGACAGACAGATGGATAAAGGAAAAGTCCCTAGAGTGCCTGGCTGGCTCAGTCAGTAGAGCATAGGACTCTTGATCTCAGGGACCTGGGTTCCAGCCCCATGTTGGGCTTAGAGATTACATAAATAGGTCTATAAAAGAAATTTTTTAAAAAGAAAAAAAGTCTCTGAGGAGACTAACCTTGGTCTTAGTTCACTGCTTATCCTCAGTCCCTGGGACTTGGTTCATAAAATGTCTATTTTCAGTTTAACTAAATCTTAAACTGTACCTCTTTGAAGAGGATGCAAAGTTCTAAGAGGTTCTCTGAAAGCACAACAGAAAAGGTGGTGTGCCTGGGGAGGTGCTGCTCTACACCCTTCTAGCTCCAAAGCCCAGGCTCTCCTCCACTCTATTACAGACTGCCTGGCCACCTCATGAGATCTGCTGGGCAGAAATTGAGTCGTGGAGCCACGGAGTGGGAGGGGACAGGGGGCGGGGGGGGGGGGCAGGGAACAGGCTGTCATCACAACAGCTGAGGCCTGTAGACCCCTTCCTCTGAGAGGGCCCTAGAGCTGGTGATGCTGGGTGCCGAAGGGGAAGCCGCTCTTTGCACGTGACAATGGCTTCCCCAGGGCCATGCAGGGGTTTTATCACTGGTCACCAGCCACTTGGTCTCCCAGCTTGATGGCCTGGAGTCTGGAGACCCTGGACGGAAGGGGGCGTGGCACAGAGCAGGCTGTGGGGGCAGGGCTGGGGCTGGTAGTGCCTCTGGGTCACCAGCAGCCCCAAATGACCTAGATGGCCATCGACTTGGCTCCTGATCTCTGGTATCCATTCATCAGCCTGAGCCTTGACTTCATTCAGCCCCTACGTCCGCATCACCCACAGGGGATCATGCTTAATGTCTGCCCTGGGCGTGGCAAAGACTCTCAGCAGAGTTTTGTGAGTACTCCACTCACCTGGGTCAACTTACCCACCTGCCTGATTTTAAACTCTTAGAAGAAAGTTTGAGGCTTCTTTTGTTTACATCACAATCCTAGGCACTCAATAGAGGCACAGCTAAGAGTAAGATCCTCAGCCTTTCCGGGGTCCTGACTTCTTAGCCTATAAACTGTGTGCCTTGTGGGTAAGTGACTTCACCCCTCTTAATCTCATTATCATTTCTACAATGGGAAAATAATAGATGTTTGGGAGAATGAAATGAAACCACAGAAACCCCAGTCATCACACTCCATAGTTCCCTTTTCTGCTTTCATTTTTTTCTGTAGCACTGATCACCGTCTATCCTAGTCCATATTTTATTTATTTATTTTTCTCTCCCCACTAGGATGTCAACTCCACAAAGCAGCGATTTTAATCTTTTCTGTCCACCTCTGTACCCCCATACCTGTCAAATAGTACTGGGCCCATGAGATTCTCAATAAATATTTGTTGAATAAATGAATGGATAGATGCAAAGTGATTAGCACTCAGTAAGTGCCCCATAACGATAGATATCGCTAGTTTACCATTGTGATTAAGCACTCAGTGTCTGGAATCTAACTGAAAGCAGTATAATTGAGGCAAGAGAAATTTAGCGTCACGATAGGATGTTGGTACTCAAACCGAGAAATTCTGTGTGCACCATTTACTAGCTGTGTGATCTGGAACAAGTGACTTTGCTTTTCTGAGTAAGGCTCAGTTTTTTTCATCTGTAAAATGGAGGTAATAATAGTACCTCCCTGGAGGATGTGAAGATAGGATAAGATGGTAATGTAAAGCATTTAGTAGAGTGTCTGGTATATAATAAGTGCTCAATAAACAATGATCATCATTATTCATTATAGTAATACTCAGACAGGGGTGAGGTCTAAGTCAATTAAACCATTGCTAAGCACTGAAATATGTCAGGGTCTAGCAGGCTCAATTAATGTTTATTGACCTTGATCTGTGAGCTCCATTGTGTTTACGTTGTCATGATCTTGGCCCACAGTAGATATACAAAGACATGCTGGAAAAATTACATTCTGGACTCAAATATGAGTGAGAACATAGAAGAGCTATTAGAATAATAATAATACCAATGGCCTACTATGTGCCAGGCACCATACTGGGTGCTGGAGATATAGCAATGAGCTCAAACAAACATGGTGGCTACCAGTTTTAGGCTAGTGAAACTTAGCAGAGTTGACATTTGTTCCAATAGTTGCACGGACAGTTGGAACATTGCAACTAAGTATATCACAACAGGGAAGTGTAGGAGGCTCTGACATATAGAATGTGGGCATGCAGAGGATGGGGTTGACCTGGTCTTGGGTTGAGGAGGAAGTCCGGGAGCTGCTCTAAGCACAGAGCTGAGTTCTATGGAAATAAGAGGTCTGGCTAGGCTGAGGGTAGGGGAGGTGTTCTCAGCAGAAAAAATAGCAGATATAAAGGCCTTGTGATGGAGGAGTCCAGGTACTAAAGGAACTGCAAGAAAGCCTGGATGACCCCAATGTAGTGAGCAGAGGGTGGGGCTAGGGGTGAAATAAACTGGCAAAAGAAGTCGGCACTTGGGAAATTAATTGGGCAATATGGTAAAGCTGAAAGAGTGTACAACCTATGATCCAGTAATTCCAACTCTAGGAACATTCTAGAGAAACAGCCACAAGTGCACTGGGAAGCATGAACAAGGATGTTGGCCCTAGCCACATTGTATGCAGTATCAAAAAAACAGTGAAACAACCCAAATGTTTATCAACAGGAGAATAGACAAATTGCAGAATGTTTTCCTTGGGTTCCTCAGAGAGCAGTCTGAGTCAAAAATCAGCATAGTACTTCTTTATGAGAGAATGTAGTCCTGAGGAAGCAAGAGTGAGGAAAAGGGGCAGTGAGGCAGGGAGAGAGAGTGAGTCAGTATGAGGGTATCAAGGAGTGGCCATATTTACTAGAGAATCTTAGGACAGTACTGGGGGTCGGAAGAAGGAAAGAGAATTATCTGTGGGCTCCTGGTCCAACATTTGCCCCACAGGGTGTAAACCCCCTTACTTGGAGATTACCCATGTGTGAACACTTCGGACACCCCTCAGTGTTGCACGCATCCACCACAAAGAGAAGCCCCAGATGGAGTCTAGTTGATCAGAGCCCACACAGAATTGGTCACCATGTAATGGTCAGGATGGAACAGGTGGTCAAGGGAGATCACCTGAGAAGGGACCCTGAGAGGAGCTGAGAAAGGCTGTGACATATGTGGTTAATACCAAATACTACACAGCAGTGAGAGACGCATAGCTGCGTACGTCCACATGGAGGCTAGCCAAACAATGTTGAGTTGAAAGGCAAGTTGCAGAAGAAGGTACAAGGTAAAGTTTATTTATATAAAGTTCAAAAAGAAGCCAGCGTAAACAACACGTATAAAAAAGCAATGGAATAATAACAGATAAATCCAAAATCGAGGCTACTAGTTGCTTCTGGGGAGTTAGGAGGAGGAGACAGTTATGGGGCCATGAAGAATTCCGGAGAACATGCTGGTGATGTTGGGGGTTTTGTGGTTGCTACTGTGTTTTTGTTGTTGTTGTTGTTGTTGTTTTGTTGTTATTGTTGTTTTTTAATGTTTATTTTTGAGAGAGAGAGAGAGAGAGAGAGAGCAAGCATGAGCAGGGCAGTGGCAGAGAGAAAGGGAGACACAGAATCCAAAGCAGCCTCCGGCTCCAGGCTCTGAGCTGTCAGCACAAAGCCTGACATGGGTTTTGAACCCACAAACTGTGAGATCATGACCTGAGCTGAAGTCAGACACTTAACTGACTGAGCCACCCAAGCACCTCTCTGTTATTGTTTTCAATACAGAACACTTCACAAGTTTACATGTCATCCTCATGCAGGAACCATGCTAATCTTCTCTGAATTGTCCCAATTTTATACCCTGCTGAAGTGAGGAGGGTTTTTTTGTAATTTTTTTAACATTTTATTAATTTTTGAGAGACAGAGAGAGACAGTGTGATCGGGGAGGGGCAAAAAGAGAGAGAGGGAGACACTGAATCCGAAGCAGGCTACAGGCTCTGAGCTGTCAGCACAGAGCCCAATGTAGGGCTCGAACCCACGATCCGTGAGATCATGACCTGAGCCGAAGTCAGACACTTAACCGACTGAGCCACCCAGGCACCCCGAGGAGGGTTTTTTTAATTGCAGCAAATATCACATAGGATTTATCATTTAAATCTTTTTTCTATATTATTATTTTTTTAAGTTGGCTTCACACCCAGCATGGAGCCCAATGCAGGGCTTGAACTCAAGACCCTGAGATCAAAATCTGGGCTGAGATCGAGAGTCGGATGCTTAACTGACTGAGCCACCTCTGCATCTCTATGTCATTTTTTAAAAGATTATATTTTTATTTTTATTTATTTTTAATTTTTTAAATGTTTACAGCCCTCTTAACAGTGGGCAGCACGTCAGTCTCATACTTTTTTTAAGTGTTTATTTATTTTTGAGAGAGATCATGCTTGTGCATGAGCAGGGGAGGGGCACAGAGAGGGAGTCACAGAATCCAAAGTAGGCTCAGCACTGTCGGTGCAAAGTCCCACATGGGGCTTGAACTCACAAACTGTGAGATCATGACCTGAGCCTCAGTCAGACACTCAACCGACTGAGCCACCAAGGCACCCAAACGATTATATTTTTAAGTAATCTCTACACCCAGTGTGGGACTCAAACCCACAACCCCGAGATCAAGAGTTGCCTGTTCCACCCACCGAGCCAGCCAGGCGCCCCTTCATTTAAATAATTTTTAAGGGTACATTTCAGTGGCATTAAGTATAGTCACACTGACATTGTTGTGCAACCATCACTACCATCCAACTCTAGAATCTTTCCTTCACCCCGCTCTTAGTTAGCTTGGGCTACTCTAACAAAATACATACACAGGGTGGCTTAAACAACAGACATTTATTTATTACAGTTCTGGAGCCTGGGGAGTTCAAGTTCATGTTGCCAGCAGGTTTGGTGTCCAATGGGGGTGGTCTTCCTCACAGATGGTCTCCTCACTGTAACCTCATATGGGGGAAGTGAGCGCTCTACCGTCTCTTTTTTATAAGGGCACTAATCCCAATCCTAAAGTTGAGAACCCACTTCTTGGTTTGTAGCCCGCCGCCTTTTCCCTGTGTGCTCACATGCCTTTCCTTGGAACCGTGTGGAGAGAGATTTCTGTCTCTTCCTCTTACAGGGACACTAATCCCAGCAAGAGGGCCCCATTCTCCTGACATCTAAAATGTAAACCTAATCATCTCCCAAAGGTTCCACCTCCAAACACCATTACACTAGGGGTCAGGGTTTCAACATATGAGTTTTAGGAAAACATATTCAACCTATAACAATCCCAAACAGAAACTCTACACCTACTGAATAACTGACTCCCCAAAATTCCCTCTCCAGCCAGCTCCTGGCATCCACTATTCTATTTTCTGTCTCCATGAATTTGTCTACTCTAGGGACTTCCTATAGGAGGAATAATACCCTATTTGTCCTTTAGTATCTGGTCTATTTCATTTCACATAATGTCTTTTTTTTTAATTTTTTTTAACATTTATTTATTTTTGAGAGACAGAGAGAGACAGATCATGAGCAGGGGAGGGGCAGAGAGAGAGGGACACACAGAATCTGAAGCAGGCTCCAGGCTCTGAGCTGTCAGCACAGAGCCCGACGCAGGGCTCAAACCCACAAACCGTGAGATCAAGACCTAAGCTGAAGTCGGACACTCAGCCGACTGAGCCACCCAGGCGCCCCACATTTCACATAATGTCTTCAGTGTTCATTCAGATTGTAGCATGTGTTAGAATTTTACTTTTTTTTTGTTTTTTTTTTAATGTTTTTATTTATTTTTGTGAGAGAGAGAGCATGAGAGACAGAGCATGAGAGGGGGAGGGGCAGAGAGAGAGGGAAACACAGAATCCGAAGCAGGCTCCAGGCACTGGGCAGAGCCTGATGCGGGACTTGAACCCACAAGCTGTGAGATCATGACCTGAGCCGAAGTCAGACGCTTAACCAACTGAGCCACCCAGGCGCCCCGTAGAATTTTTTTTCTTTTTGGGGTCACCTAGTGGCTCAGTCATTAAGCATCCAACTTTTGATTTCAGCTCAAGCCATGATCTCATCATCCGTGGGATTGAGCCCCAAGTTGGGCTCTGTGCTGACAGCATGGAGCCTGCTTGGGGTTTTCTCTCTCTGCCCCTCCCCTGCTAGTTCTCTCAAAATAAAGAAATAAACATTAAAAAAAAAAAGAATTTCCTTCCTTTTTAAGGCTAAATAATAATCCATAGTATGTATATAGCACATTTTGTTTTCCATTCATCTGCTGATTGACATTTAAGTTGTTTCTACCTTTTGGCTATTATGAACAATGCTGCTATATAAGTGGTGAATTTTTGTTTCTTAAGTTGATCATGATAATAATATATAATTAGCTTTTTTTATTTTTTAATGTTTTATTTATTTTTGAGAGAGAGAGAGAGCGTGAGCAGGGGAGGGTCAGAGAGAGAGGGAGACACAGAATCCCAAGACAGGCTCCAGGCTCTGAGCTAGCTGTCAGCACAGAGCCTGACGCGGGACTCAAACCCACGAACCATGATCTCATGACCTGAGCCGAAGTTGGATGCTTAACCAACTGAGCCACCCAGGCGCCCCAATAATATATAATTATTTTTAAACCGTATGTATGTTTATTTCCTATTTTTAAAGCTCAGAATTGCATAATATTGTTCTTTATTATTAAACTTGCTCACAGTGGCACTATCTTTATTATTTTGCATGACAGTAAGTACCTCCAAAAAGTAACTTAATGACTCAGTTTTACTACGACAAACTCAGTATTTGCCATTTCTTATCAAAATAATTGATATATTATTAAAGTTATCTTTGTAAATGTTCTAAACAAACTGATCATTAAATAGAACACTCCAATAAAAAATAATGAATGAGTTAATTTTTTTATTAATGAAAAATAAAAGGGGGCACCTGGCTGGCTCAGTCAGTGGAACGCAATGCTTGATCTCGGGGTCATGAGATTGAGCCCCATCTTGGGGGTAGGGATAACTTAAAGAAAAGGGGTGGTGCCTGAGTGACTCAGCCAGTTGAGCATTGGACTTTGGCTCAGGTCATGATCTTACAGTTCGTGAGTTCAAGCCCTGCATCGGGCTCACCGCTGTTAGCGCGAAGCCCCCTCTCTCTCTGGCCCTCCCCCTGCTCACACGCACTCTCTTTCTCTCAAAATAAATAAATAAACATTGAAAAATAAATAAAGTGAAATAGTTAAAAATGGTAATTTTATGTTGTATGTATTTTACCACAATTAAAAAAGAAGGGAAGGAAGGAAGGAAGGAAAGTTTCAGATCAGGCAAAACCCCATGACTGTGGTGAATATTTAAATCTCAAGAATTTCTTTTTTTTTTTTAATATTTATTTATTTTGAGAGAGAGCGCACACCCGGGGGGGGGGGGGAGAGACAGACAGAGAGAGAGAGAGAGAGAGAGAATATCCCAAGCAGGCTCCACGTTGTCAGCACAGATCCCTATTTAAAGCTTAAACTCATGAACCGTGAGATCATGGCCTGAGCCAAAATCAAGAGTGGGAAGCTTAACCAACTGAGCCATCCAGGTGCCCTGAGTCTTTAACAATTTCTGTGCATTGCCTGAATTTTTACAAGAATAGATTACATACAAGTCCAGTCAAGCATTGCACCAAAGGAAGAGAAGCTAATCCCTCATTTATTGCTGGAAAAATCAAGCCAAGTGGAGGTTGGGCAGCCCGTCAAAGGCTCCCGGCTCCTGGCCAGCAGCACCAGGGTGAGGACCCAGCTGTTGCCGTCTTGCCTGGTGTATGAATGAAGGAACAACTGTCAGTAGAGGAAGCTGCAGTAATCAGATAACAGGTACTGACTGAGCATGTGCTGCAGGCCAGGTCCTTCCCGGGTGCCCAAGGGATGGATAGGCAGGTGAATGAGGGGAGAGTCTACCCAACCTTCAAAGAGCTGGTTCCCAGGTAAGAAGATAAGACTCTGAGAAAGGTACCTGCCAGTACAAGTTGATAAGGGGCCCCTCTGCTCTCCGAACACACCCACACACCCACATTACTGCCTTATCTTTGTATGTTAGAGTTATTTATTTACAGGCCATTTTAGCAGGAAGACTGGGGGCTCCTTGAGGACATTCATTGATTCAGTTATTTTCTGAACAGTACTGTGTACCCAGGCACTGATTTGAGACAGCTGGTATACAATAAATGTTTGATAAATGTACATTGCTTAGCATTCAGTAGGCACTCAATAAATGCTCTTTGAATTGAATATATAATGCATGAATAATTTGCACAAGGCCTGGCGCACAGCAGGTATTCAATAAATGCTGAATTGCACAAAGGAAGAACTAGCACACAGGAAGTACTCATTGAATGTTGCACCCTCCTGCCTGTCTGACCTACCTCCATCCTGAGCCTGAATCCTGGACACGGTAGCCCAAAGACCAAATTGGATGTCCTGATCATCATCCATCCATTCATCCATTCAACAACCGTTTATCAAGGATCTACTGTTTACCAGTCCCTGGGGACATAGCAGTGAACAAGGCAAGCAAGTGTTTTTCTCTCATTTGCTCACATTCTGATGGAGGAGAAAGACAGTAAATAAGTTAATAATTTTTTCAAAAGTAACAATAAGTAAACTTGGGTAAACCCAAGTGATGTGAAAGACTGCAGGAAGGCAGGAGGAATGGATGAGACAGATTAATCAGGGAAAGACCTCTCTGAGAAGCAGACATTGGAGCTGAAGTCCAAAAGGGAAGAAGAAACAGCCAGCCAGCCATAGGAAGATCTGGGGAAAGAGCATTTAGGCAGACAGAACAGCATGTGCAGAGGCTTTGAGGCAAGAAGGGAGTTGACCTGTGGAAAGAACAGTGAGAAGCAAGTAGGTTCCTATGCAACTGAACCAAGGGGAGGGCAGGAGAGATAGAAATGGGCTAGATCACAGAAGTTATTCCCATTAAGGGTAAGGAGCTTGGGTTTTATTCTAACTCAGATGCAAAGCCACTGGAGGGCTTTAAGCACTGTGGGGTAGCCTGAACAATGAACCTCCAAAGACGTCCACATTCTAGTCGCTTGAACCTGTGAGTATATTACTGCATATGGCAGAAGGCGCTTTGCAGATCTGACCAAGTCCAGGATCTGGAGATGGGGAGATCATCCCAGATTATCCAGATGGACCCAATGTAAACACAGGGGTCCTTATCAGAGATAGAAAGAAAAGGAGATGTGGCAACAGAAGAGATTGGATAAATGTGTTTTGAAGAAGGAGGAAGGAGCCACAAGCCAAGGAATATGGGCCTCTACTAGATGCTGGAAAAGGCAGAGAAATGCATTTCCCCTTTGAGCTTCCAGAAGGAATCAGCCCTACCAGCACCTTCTTCGTAGCCCCTTATGATTCATTTTGGACTTCTGACCTCCAGAACTGTAAGAGAATAAATTTGTATGGTTTTAAGCCACTAAATTTGTGGTTAACTTATTGCAGCAGCAATAGGAAACTAATCAACCAAGGGCGCCTGGCTGGCTTAGCCAGTGGACATGTGACTCTTGACTGTGAGGTCGTGAATTTGAGCCCCACGTTGGGTGTAGAGATTACTCAAAATAAGATTTTTAATAATAATAAAAAAGGGGACACCTGGGTGGCTCAGTCAGTTAAGAATCCAACTTTGGCTTCAGGTCATGATCTCACGTTTTGTGGGTTCAAGTCCTCCATCACCTCTGCACTGACAGTGTGGAGCCTGCTTGGGATCCTCTCTCTCTCCCTCTCTCTCTGCCCCTCCCTCACTCATGCTTTCTATTGCTCTCAAAATAAATAAATAAACTTAAATAAAAAATAATAATAATAAGGGGCGTCTGGGTGGCTCAGTCAGTTGAGCGCCCGACACTTGGTTTCAGCTCAGGTCATGATCTCACAGTTAATGAGTTCAAGCCCCACAATTGGGCTCTATGCTGACAGCACAGAGCCTGCTTCTTGGGATTCTGTCCCCCTCTCTCTCTGCCCCTCCCCTGCTCAGTTTCTTTCTCTCTCTCAAAAATAAATATTAAAATAATAATAATAATAGTAATAAAACTAATCAACCAGACAAGGGACAGGATCCGACTTGTTTTAGAAAGATTTTTTCTGGTTGCTGTTACAGAATGGCTTTAGGAGGATTGAGAGTAGAAGCAGAGATACCAGGGAGCAGGTTACTGCAGACTTCTGAGTGAGCAATCGTGGTGGCCTGGATAGGTTGGAAGAGATGATGCTGGATGGGAGAGCTCAGATTTTAAGGGTATAGTCAGCTGGGTTTTCTGGGATTAGATGTCTTAGGGGGAAGGGCTTGGTGAAGGAAAGCAAGGACTCATCACCACCACCCCCCAACTTCCTCACCCTCCCTGGGGCCTCACCAAACCACATCACACTTGACAGGCTATTCCTGGGATGCTAGGCATTTTTACATGATTAGGCTGGAACACTTCTCTGGGAAATAAATGCCTTCGGTCTAAAAGGTTTTTACAAGCCAGGGCAGGGGATTAAAGGCAGTCAGGCTGAGGAGAAATCCCAGGGTCAGGAGACAGCTGAGCATGGAGACTTTTACTCTAAACCTTAACATTTTTATTTTTCACTCCCTGAACCCAGGGTGTCACTTTAAATACATGTTTGGCAACATCGGCTGTTCTATTTTTCTTTTTAATTATACAAAGAGAGAGACCGGAGGTGGCTCCGCCCCAGGCTGAGGGAAGCCAGGAGGTTTTGGCAGCAGTGGGAGGCAGAGACACCAGCTAAAAGTCAAGAGGATTTGAAATCCTTTTGAAGGAGCATGGAGACCAAACTCCCAATCCCCCTGAACTCAGTGTGGTCAGCCCTGACTCAGGGTTTCTAAAAGAAGACTGACAGAGTCACCAGCTTAGAATGGAGAGGGGACAGATGGGCACGTGTCTGAGATAAAAATACCACCAGCACCAGGACCACTCCTGTACCTTGAATTAATTCCCAGGCCTCTGTCCTCCTCCCTCCTTCCATCCTCTGAGCAGAAAATGGCTAACTAGGTCGTTCTCCACATATAGGGTGCTTCCTACTACATGCCATGCACTAGGTTAAACTGTTAACTCGTGTTATCTTATTGTACGAACTCAACTATTCTATGCATTGATACTACCATTATCCCCACTTTCTAGAAGCGGAATCAGGCTCATGGAGATGAAATGTGACCTCCACTCCCTGGTGCTGAGCCTGGGCCTGTCTGCCCTCACCTCCAGGCCTTGCCCTTACTCAGCTTTGCTCTGTATCACTGGGAGGCCAACACCAGCAAGCTGCCAAATCAACTGGCTTCCGCACAGATTGGCCAGTGGGAGGCAGTGATAGGAACCAGGTGGGTGGGAGGAAGGGAGAAGCCAAGATATTTCTCCCTTTCTATCTACCTCAGCCAAGATCTCCAGCAGCAGCTGCATTTCCTGTGTCTCCACCTCCCACCAGGGAGGCCTTCTGTGGGTCTAGCTACTACCTGGTGACTCTGGTCCCTTCTGCATACCAGAAACCGCGCCTCCTCCCCCAAGGCTTCAACCCCAGAGGTGATCAAGGCCCTCCTACTGTTGCTCATCTGTGCTTCCCCCTCGTTTGTCTCCTTCCGTAGCTCTTCCACTGCCTACAAAGCCATGCCTTGTATAGATTCCCCTCCTCTGGTGTCTGGTTTTTTTTATTGGATTCTCACTGATATTCTGCCTTTTGTAGATACTCACAGATTAGCCAATTCATTAGATTTGGAATGAGACAATCCCCTTTCACTGAGAACAGCACATCCCACAAGAGGGAAACTAGTAACCACAGTTTACTGAGCATTGTGCTAATTGCCAGACAAATGTTCTTTCGTGGAACACTCATAACAACCCTTTCTGCCAAGACCCACTGCTATTCCCATTTGACAGATGGGACTCAGAGAGGTTGGGTTGCTTGTCCAAAGTCTGTGTCTTTTTCTAATCTCTGTTGACATCTTGAATACACTTGCAGCCCTCTGATGAGCTCAACTCCCGTGGCTGATGGAGACCCCACCTCGGCTCACTCTGGGGTACTTATTTTAGGTTCCTGGAGTGCTGCAGCAAAGTACCTCAGCCAAGATGACTGAGAACAACAGAAATGTATTGTCTCACAGTTCTGAGGGCCAGAAATTGGAAATCGGGGTGTATTTCTGAAGTCCCTATAGAAAGATCTGGTCCAGGCCTCTCTCCTAGCTTCTGGTAGCATCAGGCATTCCTTGACTTGTGGATAGCCGTCTTCTCCCTGAATCTCTTCACATCATCTTCCCTCTGGGTATATCTGTGTGTGTTCTAATTTCCCCATTTTATAAGGACACCAGTCATATTGGATTAGGACCCACCCTCATGACTTCATTGCACTTGACTGCCTCTATAAAGACTCTACCTCCAAATAAGATCATGCTCTGTGGCACTAGGAGTTAGGATTACAAGGTATCCTTTTGCAGGGACACAATTCAACCCATATAGTCCTCTCTGATCTCCACTACTCAGTCTCTAGAGTGTGGCCTAGTTGGTCCTGTTTTGTTCATGGAAGATGTTTTGCTCAGAAAATGTTTAATCCTCTGACACCCTGCCCCTGGAAGAGATGCAGTGAGTCTCAAATCATATATGCATTGACAACACTTATCCCATTTTACTCCAAAATATAGAGAGAGATGTAAAGTACCGTATGCGGCCACACCAATTTTGAAAAAGGAGAACAAAGTTGGAAGACTTAATTTACTTGACTTCAAGACTTATTATTATTTTTTTAATGTTTACTTATTTACTTGGGGGGTGGGGAGGAGAGAGAGGGAGACAGAGAATCCCAAGGAGGCTCCATACCATTAGCACAGAGCCCGACATGGGGTTCAAATTCACAAACCGTGAGATCATGACCTGAGCTGAAATCAAGGGTCAGATGCTTAACTGACTAAGCCAGCCAGGTGCCCCGACTTCAAGACTTTTTTTTTTTTTAATGTTTATTTATTTATTTATTGAAAGAGAGAGAGAGAACAAGCCAGGGAGGGACAGAGAAAGAGAGAATCCTCAGCAGGCTCCCAGCTGTCAGCACAGAGCCCAACATGGGGCTTGATTCCACAAACTGTGAGATCATGACCTAAGCCGAAATCAAGAGTTGGATGCTTAACCGACTGAGTCACTCAGGTGCCCCAAGACTTACTTAAAAGCTAGACTAATCAAGACAGGATATACTGGCATAAGAATAGACAAAGTGAGCAATCAAATAGAGGTGGGGGGCCAGAAACAGACCCTCATGTATATGCTCACTTGGTTTTTGACAAAACCATCCACACATTTTAACAGGGAAATCTTACTTCACTCAAAAATCAGTTTGAAGGGCACCTGGCTGGCTCAGTTGGTGGATCATTTGACTCGATCTCAGGGTTGTGAGTTTGAGCCCCACATTGGATGCAGAGATTACTTAAAAATAAAATGTTAAAAAAAATCAGTTTGAGATGGATCATATGCCTAAACATACAATAAAACCTCTATATCTTTTTTTTAAAGATCCATGTTTTAAAATGTTAAAACATTGGTAGGTGAATCTTCATAAGCTTGGGGTTGGCAGCGATTTCTTAGCCAGGACACAAAAACACTACCCATAAAAGGCATAGACACAAACACATGGACCCAGCAGTGGCTCCTGATCGTGGGGAAGAGTTAGCCCCACAAGCCCAGGAAATGGAGATCACGGAGGACGAGCAGGGGCTCCCCAACACGGTCTCTGAGCTCCAGGCCCAGAGAATGATTTGGAGATCAACAGTGGAGTCCACAAATCCTAAGTCTGAGTTTTGCAACCTGTCCCCTGACAGTGACCTAACTTTGTTTCCAGCTTTCTTCACCCAGTTCTTCGATTCTGAAAGACTTCTGGGTCATTCACTAAAGCTGCCTTCCAGATGTCTTGTGGAGTTGGCATCAGGGGCGGCAGCAGAGGGCTAGCACACATTCTGTGTGGCACACGGTGGGAGTCACAGGGAGGCCTATACCAATTCCATACAAGGAAAACTTATGAACTGTTAAAAATAACCAGTACGGAAATGCATGGCTTCTGGAAGGAGTGAGCTTCCTATTACCAGAAGTATACAAGCCCTGTTCTGTAGAGGCATGAGCTCAAGAAATGGTGGCTGTTTTTACAATTATTAATTTAGGGTGTTTTTAAAATGTTTATTTATTTTTAGTAATCTCTATACCCAACATGAGTCTCAAACTCATGACCCCTAGATCAAGACTCACATCCTCTTCAGACTGAGCCAGTTAGGCGCTCCTAATTTAGGGGTTTTAAACCCCAGAGCAGTCAGAGGAGGAGGCATAGATGGGAGAAGGAGGTAAACAGAAGCAAGGGATCAGATCATGATGGGCTCTAACAAAGTATTCTCTTTTTATTTATTTATTTATTTATTTATTTATTTGTTTTATTTATTTTTGAGAGGGAGAGAGACAGAGACCAAGCAGGGGGAGGGGCAGAGAGAGAGGGAGACACAGAATCTGAAGCAGGCTCCAGGCTCTGAGCTGTCAGCACAGAACCCGATGCAGGGCTTGAACCCATGAACCGGGAGATCATGACCTGAGCTGAAGTCCAACGCTTAACCAACTGAGCCACCCAGGCGCCCCCTAGTATCTCCATTTTTGCTAAGAGGATTGGGGGACTCAGAGAGGTTAAATAATTTGCCCAAGGTCACACTGCAGCTGAGTGGACAAGGGAACAGCCAACCCCAACCGTTGAAAATGACTGAAAGTACTTAAAAACTAAAGCTCATCTACTTCAGTGGTTCTCAGACTTTGCCCTAAGAACGAGCTAAAACTAAACTGCTTGGGTGGGTTTTAGTAACTTGCACTTTAACAAAGTACCTCTGGAGATGCAAGAGCAGGTGTGACTTTGGTGGTGGTTAAGCCCCAGAGCCTAGGTCCCACTAACTGGGTTTAATGTCCTGTGGTACTGTTTATTGGCTTTTTGATTTTCCACGTGGAAAATGGTGATATTAATAGCATGAGCTGTTATAAGAAATTCTCGAGTGGAATATAATATCCAATATAATAAAATAATAAACAATGAAATAATTTCATGTATTTAATATAATCTGTAATATGGGGGCCCCTGGCTGACTCAATCTGTGGAGCATGCAACTCTTGACCTTGGGTTGTGGGTTTAGGCCCCACGTTGGGTATAGAGATCACTTAAAAATAAAATTTTAAGGGGCGCCCGCCTGGCTGGTTCAGTCAGTAGAGCACGTGACTTTTTTTTTTTTTTTTGAAAATTTTTAACATTTATTTATTATTGAGAAACAGAGCATGAGCAGGGTGGGGCAGAGAGAGGGGGAGACACAGAATTCGAAGTAGGCTCCAGGCTCTTAGCTGTCAGCACAGAGCCCGACGTGGGGCTAGAACTCACAAACTGCGAGATCATGACCTGAGCTAAAGTCGGACGCTTAACCGACTGAGCCACCCGGGCGCCCCAGAGCATGTGACTCTTAATCTCAGGGTCATGAGATGAAGCCCCATGTTGGGCATGGCGCCTACTTAAAACAATATTTAGGGACACCTGGATGGCTCAGTTGGTTAAACGTTGGACTCTTCATTTTGGTTCAGGTTATGACCCCAGGATCATGGGATCAAGCCCCACATTGGGTTACACGCTGAGCATGGAACCTGCTTGAGATGCTCTCTCTCTCTCTCTCTCTCTCTCCCTCTCCCTTTCTCCCCTCCTCTCTCTCTCTCTCTCTCAAATTAAAAATAAAAAAATATTTAAAAGAATAAAATAGGGGCGCCTGGGTGGCTCAGTCGGTTGAGCATCTGACTCTTGGTTTTGACCTAGGTCATGACCTCACTGTTTGTGGGTTTGAGCCCCACATCGGGGTCTGCACTGATGGTACAAAGCCTGCCTGGGATCCTCTCTCTCTCTGTGCCCCTTTCCTGCTCGTTCTCTCTCTCTCTCTCTCTCTCAAAATAAATGAATAAACTTAAAAGATAAAAAAAAAAAAAAGAATAAAATAGCGACGCGTATGTGGCTCCTTCAGTTGGACTTCCGCTCAGGTCAGGGTCTCACAGTCTGGGTTCGAGCCCCGCGTCGGGCTCTGTGCTGACAGCTGAGAGCCTGGAGCTGCTTCGGATTCTGTGCCTCCCTCTCTCTCTGCTCCTCCTCGGCTCACATTCTGTCTCTCTCTCTCTCTCTTTCAAAAATAAATAAACATTAAAAAAAAGAAAATTAAATTTAAAAAGTAAATAAATTTTTAAAGAATCTTAAAAAATAAAATATACATTTTAAAAACATATAACAAGTATATAACGGTTTTAATAATATATTAGTTATACTTAATATTATATTAAATTATGTGTTATATTTGTATATTACATATTTTTTTAATTTTTTTATGTTTATTTTTGAGACACAGAGGGACAGAGTACGAGCAGGGGAGGGGCAGAGAGAGGGAGACACAGAATCTGAAACAGACTGCAGGCTCTGAGCTGTCAGCAGAGTCCGATGCGGGGCTTGAACCCACGAACCGCAAGATCATGACCCAAGCCAAAGTCAGATGCTTAACCGACTGAGCCACCCAGCCGCCCCTTACATATTTATTTATAATAAATATATAAATTTCTTAATAATAAAGGGTTTAAAACTGTGCCTGTCTTTAGTAAGCACTACTTAAGCATTAGCTTTGTTTCACCCCATCTTCCCAGGAGCTTCCTACCCATCTCCAAAGGCAGCTCGCGTCATCTTCGGTCAGCCCTGGGCTGTGCTCACAGTCACAGCGGCAGGGTGCAGCAACATTTTCAGTTGGATCTCTACAGGCTCACGCACACAGTTAACTGAAAAAAATTCTATTTGGCTTTTTTTGGATATAAACCCCCAAAGGCTGAGAGCGCACCATCCAGGCCACTAGGGGGAGCTACGCTCGGAGTCTGGAGGCACTGCGGGGATGGCAGCTTGGGTTTCAAACATGATTCTCTAATGGTTAGTCTGGGATGGAGTTGGTGCATCTCAGGGCCCAGCTGGTTCTAACAAGGGTGGGGAAAAGCTACTAACCACAGGCCCTTCAGGGCTCTCGGACCTAGAGTGGGAAGCAGGGATTGCCCAGAGGCCTCCCCTCCAAGTCTGGATAGTATTTTTATTTTTTTCTGCTCTCTGTATATGGTAGGATTCAAACTCCAGAACATTAGAAGGAGAGGGGGGAGGGACATGATGGAGGATTTGGAGGAAGGAAACTTGGCCTCATCCCAAACCCAAAGCCCCCTGCTGACCTGCCACTCCCAGATTCTATTGTTCTTTCTAAATCAGCAAATCTCTCATTCCAGCTTCCAACCTCTTCCCCTTTCTGACCTGGCCTCCCTCAGGCCCCACCAGTTTCCAAAAGTTGTGTGTACCCAATTCTATCTGAGCAAGGATTCCTCAGACCCAAGCACATTTCATTATCTTATTCACTGAAGATGCTTCAATTGGGAGCTTCCCACGTGCTTAATCCCATGAGAGTCCCTGGGGGTGTTGAAGAAGTAATTTAAATAGACACTAACTTTGCTCTCAGAGTGTTCATTGGCTGGGGTGGGGACAAGGACAAACAGGTCAATACATAAATTAGGTGATTTCCAATACCGTAGTAATCAGAATTCCAAAACAAATAAAGTAGGGTGAGATGATAGACTATGAAATGGGGGCTACTTTAGACAGAAAGGGAAGGTCTTTGGAGGTAGTATATGTTTTTTTAATGTTTATTTATTTTTGAGAGAGAGAGAGAGAGAGAGAGAGAGAAGCAGAGTGCAAGCGGGGGAGGGGCAGAGAGAGAGAGACACAGAATCTGAAGCAGGCTCCAGGCTCTGAGCTGTCAGCACAGAGCCCTCTATGCGGGGCTCGAACTCACAAACCGTGAGATCATGAGCTGAACTGGAGTCGGACGCTTAACCGACTGAGCCATCCCAGCACCCCTGGAGGTAGTATTTGAAGATGGTTAAGTAGAAGGAGTAACAAGTGCAAAGGCCATCAAAGAAACGAGCCCAGTGAGGTGAGATTTCAAATTTCAACTTGCCCAGTCTCCAAGAACACTCCCAGAAAGGCCTCTGAAGAATCCCAGAGACCTCGGGGAAGAAGGGGCCTTCAGATTTATCCCATAATGTGGGGGAATGGAGGGGCGCTCTCTAGTGGTGAGAGTCGTTAAATTTCACAATCGCTGACCTGGAATGCCACATGCTTGCGGGTTGACTGGGCTAATTATGAGCGTCACTTATCCCTGTCTCTCCCACATCTATTCATTCAACAGATACTTACTGAGCGCCGTCTAGGTGCCAAGCGCTAGTCTAGATACTGGGGTACAGTTGTGAACCCGACAGTAAAGGTCCTTGCCCTCCCGGAGCCTAGTCCTCTAACCCCACCTCACCTCTGCCTCCACTTCAGTCTTGGCACTTGCTATTTTCCCCCGGAAAACAGGCTCCTGGCTTTTTGTATCACTGGGTCAGGTCTCATCTCAAATGTGACCAAGTCAGAAAACTGTAAACTTATTAATTTATTGCCTGTTGTCCCCACTAAAATGATTCCAGGAAGGTTACCATTTTCCTGGAATCCCTCAGCCTCGCACTTACTAGGTACTCAGTAAACACTTTCCGAATGGGTTCGAGCATTCATTCATTCATTCATTCAAAAAATATTTATCGGGTGCCAGCCAACCTCAGACGCTGGTGAGCCGTCAAGCGAACGGATTGAACAAAACAGACCAAAAATCCCCGACCAGAGCATTCTAAAAAAAAAATTGCAACCCCGGCACTACTCACCCCCTTTACCCTGTTTTTTTTTTTTTTCCTTCCTTTCAGATACAATTTATCACCTTCTAAACTATTAAAATTTACTGCTTGGTATTTGTGTGTCTCCCCTCTAGAATGTAAGCGCCACGAAGGCAGGGGATTTTGTCTATGTTGTTCACCACGCCCCCCCGAGAGACTAGAAAAGTTGGCACCAAGTAGGTGCTCGATAAGTACAGACCGAATAAACTCTAGACCTCAGCCAGCTCTTTTTCCTGCAGACCTTGAGCCACTTAGTTCCAAGGGGAAACGGGCCTCAGGAAGTGCTGAGAGGTGACCTCAGGTGGCCCGACCCAGGAGTCCGAGCTCTGGGCGAAGGGCCATCGGAACAGCTGAATCGGGAGGCCCGGGCAGCGAGAGCTCGACACGGCCCTGAGGGCCCGGGGAGCTTCCAGAAAGAGGAGCGAGCGCTAGCAGCCCGCGCCAGAGACGCAGGGCGGTGCCGTCGGAGGGCACGAGTCACATGACTCGCGCCGGTACCTCCCACCTCCTCTTGGGCGGGGTGTCAGGAATAGGCGGGGATCATGCTAATGAGCCCAAGGTGGCGGCCAATCGCGGCGTGCGCCGAGGGTCCGGACCAGGATCCTGGACGCCGGCTAGCGCGCAGGCTCGAGTCGCGGCCGCCCCGGGCTTTTGCAAGCGGCTCGGCGGGCCTGCGAGTTGGGGCTGCAGCCGCTTCCTTAAGCTGCCTCTAGTGCTTGGCGGCCGTCTGGTCAGGCCCGGCCTGCGCGGGGGGCAGGCGGCGGCTGCCTCAGGCGGAGGCGGAGGTGCGGCGGAGGGTGGGGGCCGCTGCCTTCGCAGGCGCCCGGGCCGGCCCGCGCCTTTGCACGGTGCTCCATGCATCCGGAGCCCGCCCCGCCCCCGAACAACAACAGCCCCGAGCTTCCCCTCAGCGGCGGCAGCACCACCAGCGGCAGCCGCCGGAGCCGCCGCCGCAGCGGGGACGGGGAGACCCCGGGGTCGCCGCCGCCGCCAGCCGCCGTCACCTACCCGGACTGGATCGGCCAGAGTTACTCCGAGGTGATGAGCCTCAACGAGCACTCGATGCAGGCGCTGTCCTGGCGCAAGCTCTACTTGAGCCGCGCCAAGCTCAAAGCCTCTAGCCGGACCTCTGCTCTGCTCTCCGGCTTCGCCATGGTGAGCTCGGGCCGCCCTGCCCTGCCCCCTCTCCTGTCCTGCTCGCTCCCGCCCGCAGCCCCGACGGTTCCCACAGGGAGCCAGCTGCGCGGGCCGGGCGGGCAGGGGATGCGGGTAAAGATCTGGGAGAACGGTGTCGTGGTCGCTGGTGGTTGGGGGGGATCCAGAGGTGCTGGACGTGAGGAGAGGTGGGCGACAAGTGACACCTGGTGTAGGAGATTGGGTGTCATAGAAATTGTCCAGGGTTGGGGGGCTCCAGTGCCTTCAGATGGGCAAGTTTGATGCAGCAAGTAGGGAGAAAGAGCAGGATCTTAGACGTAGATCTGTAAGAAGACGGTCCCACATATGTTCAGGGGGAAAGGAAGGACATGAAGGGTGTGATCTCTTTGGGAGCAGGTGTCCGGAGGTGGAGTGGGACCCCTGAGCTGTCTCTCCTGTGACCCCACACTTGAGACCAAAAGGTATTGGCCATGTCCTTTTATCACCTAGCGAAGGGGATTTCCTGACAACCTTTCTCCCACTGCATTTTCCGAGAGCCTCAGCCTGGGGTTCTGACAACCACTCTCCACCCTCAGTCTCCTCTTCAGAAACTTGGCACTGAGTCACTGGGTGTGGGGGAGGACATACTCCCCTTGAGTGGGCTTTCAGCTGATCTGGGGGGTCAGGCGTAGGTTCCCCTCCCCGTGCCAGGCTGGGCTGCAATGAGAAGCCTCTGAGAAGTGGTGTAGGTGAGGCTGCAGGTTGGGCCAAGAAGGGGCCCTGAGGATGCCTTCAGGCCTGGAGTCTCCCAGGGCAGGGGCTCCAGAACAGTTCGTGATTATCACTGTGTGACATCACCCTGTGTGAGTGGAGTGCCATCTGCCCCCCTCTCCCAAGGTCCCTAGCCCAGAGCACTCCTGCCTCCCCAGTTAGTGAGCTAAGCTCTTGGCCTTGAGGGAGGGAGTGGCGGCACCCTCGTGTTTTCTTGGGAGTGTGTCTCGTACTCTCCCTGTGTTCTGCAAACAAGTGGGCCGACGCGGTGGAGCCTGAACTTTATAGAAGCCCTGAGCCGGCCCAGAGCACACTGGGCCTCAGTGGAAAAGCCAGGTGACTGGGTGGGGGAGCGCTCTCCCTAGGTCTGCCACTTGCTGCCTGTGTGACCTGAGACACATTTCTCTCTGGATCTTGATTTCTGAAGCAGTAAATGAAGGCTGCTACTTACAAGTACCTCTGACTTTAAGAATTAGGGGCTCCCGGGTGGCTCGGTCGGTTGGGTGTCCGACTTAGGCTCAGGTCATGATCCCGAGGTTCCTGCGTTACAGCCCCGTGTGGGGCTCTGTGCTGACAGCTCGGAGCCTGGAGCCTGCTTCCAATTCCGTGCCTCCCTCTCTCTCTGCCCCTCCCCCGCTTGTGCTCTTTGTCTCTCTCTCAAAAATGAATAAACATTAAAAAAAAATTAAAGAAAAGAATTAAATTGAGGAAGCCCTTGAGAGGGGATGAGAGAATCTGTGTGTTTGTGTGAGGGAGTGGCACCCTAGTGTTTAGTTTAGGTCATATGATGGAATTCTGTTCTGTCATTCCCAAATCCTTGGAGATCAGTCTGTGCCTTTTGCCTGAAGATTCTGTAAGACTAGCTGACATTTCCCAGTCACTCACCCTGTACTAGGCACCTTGTAGGTTTCCTAAGCTTCCACACTAATTCCTCAACTACCCTTTGAGGTGGTTTTGCCATGGAACTTTCCCAAGGCCGTAGAGTTAGTCTGCTAGAGCAGGATTTGAACCCGAGTCTGCTGGCATCCAGAACTGTCTTGGGCACTTCTGCCTTTTGCTGTATGTGGAGTTCTGAGCAATGTCCAGCCAGGAACATGTTCGAACAGGACTCTAGGAGAAGGGAAATCGAGCAGGAAAGTTTCTTTTAAGCAAAATACAAATCTTACAGTTTGGGGGCAGGGAGTGACACCATTAGCTTCTTACAGCTGTGCTCTGGATTTAAGATGGTGACATACCTGTTCCCCTTTTTCTCGGGGTCATAAAGTCATAACCGCCCAGCCCCCTTCCCACTCCGGGAGAACTGAGTATCTGATGGGTAGCGCTTTCCTGCCCTCTGGAGTCCTGTGAATCCTGGAGAAGCCAGCCTCCTAACCAGATGGCACCTTCCTCTTCCTCCTGCTAAGAACGGTGCAGGAAGTCAGGAAGCAAGGGCAGCCCGAGGCATTGGTTGGGCCTTGGCTCATCCAGACTGTGTCCTGGGGACCTGTGTTTCCCTGGTCAGGGGGTGCCTGGCTGGCTCAGTTGGAAGAGCATGCTACTCTTATCTCGGGGTTGTGAGTTCGAGCCTCACATTAGGTGTAGAGATTACTTAATTTAAAAAATTTTAAAAAAAAAGGAAAGAAAGAAAGAAAGCTTTATATTTTCCCTGGTCAGGGTGGAGAAGCCTTCCTGGCTCCACAGATGAACTCCCCAAAGTTCTGACAGGGAGGGGCGAGCCCCATGGCAGCCTGCATTCTGGGGAAAGCAGTTACAGGCGGGGAACTTTGTTTGCTGTGAGTCTGTAAATGTATGGGAGAAATGGAGTTGGGTTGGACAGGCAGATCCAAGAGGCAGGCAGGTCTACCTGTGCCCCACCCCCCACTACAGACACCCAGCCTTGTGAGGGAGCCTCCGAGAGGAAGGGGTGCCACACAGCCCAGCACCATGGAAACGGAGTGAGCAGTGGGCGAGTTTCCTGGACTACTCTCCCTTGGCCAGTGAGTCAGCACAACCAACTTCCTGCCCCCAGAGGGCTTCCTTCCTAGAGACATGGAAAACCAGAGGCACTGATGTGACCTCCGATCTCCAAGGGTAGGAGAGTTGGCAAGGCTACCAGGCCCACCTGCTCAGCAGGTGAGATTCAGGGAGGGTCTCCTAAGAATCTGGAGGGGATTGAGGGGATTGAGAGACTCCCATCCCCATCCCCCGCCCACGCGGAAGGGCCTGGCCAGGTGCCCTGATGTGCGGGGGAGATAGGGTGTGGGATCTCAGACAAGCAGTTTATATTCTTTGAACCCAGTTTACTCATGTGGACAAAGGAGGTACCTATCCTGCTCTGCCATGGACTTGCAGGAGGATCCATCAGGAGTCCTGATTGACCCACCAGAGGTTGAGGAATTTCAGGATCTGATCATACACACCGTAGCTGGACCCTTTCTAGTCTGCAAACAAGAATCCTACTTCTGCAGCATTTCTAGAAACAACAGGCCGTTGCTAAGCTTGGCATCCAGACCCTTAACACCAGGGGCCCTGGATATGTAGCACATGATCAGCGTCCTGCAGGAGGTGCTGGAGACAAGGGTACCCTAGAGGGCTATGACTCCGGTCATCTGTGCCTCAGTTTATCTAAGTGAGAGGCAGCCCCTCGGCCCGACCCTGTGCCCTGCAGGACCATGGCGAGCACCCGGACAATCTTGGTCTGCTGGGGAGGGCAGGCTGTAATGTTAGCCTAAGCAGAAGATAATTGGGAAGGTCAGCCTGCTGCCGTAAACAAAATGCTTTCCACGACCTGGGATCAATTATTTTTGGATTATCTGCCTCCTCAAATTCTCTGCCCGCCAGCACCCTTTTGTTCCCAGGTCCCAGCGCAGGTTCAGAAGTTGCTTGGAATGTCTGTGAAAATGAGTTGGAAGGAAGGCTTGAAATCCTAAGACATTGAGCCTCTGGGGTATGTTCAGAGTTCAGGGAACATAGAGATGAGTAAGAAATTGCTATTACTCCTTGTAGGGCTAATTACTAATAGGAATCATTGCTTTTGTTGATTGGGCTCTCACAGTAGGCCAGGCGTTGTGCTAAGTGTTTTCCGTGAACCATATCTTGTGATCTTCACACAATCTGGTGAGAGTAGGTGCCCGTCCCAGGTGAATGACTTGGCTGAGAGTACGTGGCTGGAACGCTGCAGAGCCCTGTGCGCCTGGTGTGGCCCCATTGCTATGGAGGAATCTCGGAGTTGTAGGAGGGCAGAGCAAAGAAAGAACAAGGACTCTGGAGCCAGACAACTTGGGTTTAAATCCCGGCTCTGCCACTTACAACTGTGAGATCCTGGGGAAGTCACTTAATATCTCTGGGCCTTCACTTCCTTACGTGTTAAATGAGGGTAATAGCGGTACCTGCCTCATAGGGTTGGTGTGAGGGTTCATTGAGTTAGTATTTGCACTTAGAATGTACCTGGCCCAGATTTTCAAGAATCTTGTTCATCCTTGTTCCCATGGGACTGCTTTTATAAGGGTTAACTGATTTCTTTTTAAAGTAATCTCTGTACCCAATGTGGGGCTCGAACTTACAACCCCACCATCAAGAAAGAGTTGAATGCTCTACCCACTGAGCCAGCAAGGCGTCCCGGGGGTGAACTGATTCAGAAGAATGTGATTCCAGAGGTGGTAGAGTCAGAGCTTGGGGAAGAACCCTCCTATCAGAGGAAGTGTTCGGAACAAAGTTACAAAATGAGAAATTTAGGGTCTCAGGGAGAGGAAGCAGGGCAGGTGTGGCTGGAGTGGAGGGTGTGTAGGGAGTAGTTGAGAAAGGTGAATCTAGTCAGGTAAGGTGTTGCAGGGCTTTAACTGGCTGTTTCGGAAATCTGAATTCTTGTGTAGGCAGTGGGGAGGCATTAAGGTTTTGAAGGGGAGGAGTTATGTGATGAATTCTAGAATAATCTTGATGAAGTTACGACTGCTGACCACCAGGTATGACTCTGGACCCTTTTCTTTCATTCTTATTTTATCCTCAGATCAACTTTTTTTTTTTCTTTTTTACATGTTTATTTATTTTTGAGAGAGAAAGACAGAGACAGACAGAGCGCCAGCCTGGGAGGGGCAGAGAGAAAGGGAGATACAGAATCTGAAGCAGGCTCCAGGCTCTGAGCTGTCAGCATAGAGCCCGATGTGGGGCTCAAACTCATAAACCTCGAGATCATGACCTGAGCTGAAGTCGGACACTTACCCAGATGACTTTATTTATTTTTGAGAGATGGGGTGGGGAGAGAGGGAGAAAGAGCCCGAGCAGGGGAGGGGCAGAGAGAGAATCCCTAGTTCTCAGTGCTGGGCTCTTAACTCCCTAGCCATGAGGCATGAGATCATGACCAGAGCCCAAATCAAGAGTCAGACACTTAACCCGACTGAGCCACCCAGGCGCCCCTCCTCAGATCAGCTCTTAAAGGTATTTACTATAGATAGAAAATCTAAGGCTCCTAGGAACATAGAGGTTAAGGTACCCAGCTAGTAGAATTCAGGGACTGGTAGGCCTGACTTGGAGCCATTTCTACTTAACTGCCCTCTGGCTGCTGTAGCTGGTTAATAGCTGGGTCTTTGAATCCTTCCAGATGTGGGGTTCTGCACTGCAGGCTGTTTATAAATGGAAATTTGTCGAATGCCCCAAGGGGAGGGCTCTCCCTGCCTCGCTGAGAAGGCTTTTGTAAAACTTCACAAGTGTCTGTGGTGCATTTCTGGAATTTTCAGCTGGGATTTGTGTTGAGTTCTGCTGGTTGTTGGGTCTGGGGCTGGCGGAGGAGAGAACTCTAGGGTTTCTTAAGATGGCAGGATGGTGATCAATGTTTGGGGCTGGGGTGGGGTCCCTTGGAGAAGTAAAGCTGAGAAAGTTTAAGTAAAAGCCAGCAGGTTTCTCTCTAATGGGACTTCTGGGTAGTTTTGTTTTGTTTTGTTTTGTTTTGTTTTGTTTTGTTTTGTTTTGTTTTGAAGTAATCTCTACACCCAATGTGGGGCTCAACTCACAACCCCAAGATCAAGAGTCACATGCTCCATGGACTGAGCCAGCCAGGTGCCCCCTGGGTAGACTTTAATATGCTCCCCAGAAGGGATGTCGCAAACTGCCAGGACCACAGACTCTTTTCTTCAGAGGAGAATCTTGTAGGACTGATTTGACAACTAATCATCTTTGATTTTTGAGTATCTGCCTAACCCAGAAATCAGCCAACTTTTTCTGTAAGGGGCCAGATAATAAATATTTTCAGCTTTACAGGCAACACAATCTTGGTGGTAAACTACTCAGTCCTGCCATTTTAGCTCAAAAACAGCCACAGATGATAGGTAAATGAATGGGTTTGGCTGTGTGCCAATAAAACTATATTTATAAAAACTGCAGTCTATAGGTCACGATTTGGCAATCCCTGGTCTAAGCAGTAGTCTCCAAATGTTTGAGTGCATACCCCTCAAAATAATGTTAGCATTAGCCTCAGTATTTGTATGCTTATACATTAGATATGTTTTAGTATAATACGCGTATTAGAAACATACATAAAAAGACAAAATCAAAAAGTTGAAAGGGGGAACTAAACAATAAATGAACGTTATTGAAAGTTCTCATATTGTCTTCCCGATGGATCATCTAGGCTTCTCAGACATCAGACATGTTAGAGACATGGGGCTAAAATACCGGAAGATTGGGTCTTACCTTCATTTATTTCTTTTTTTATTTTATTTTTTTAATGTTTTTTTTAAGACATCGTAACTCTGCATTGTAGATAATGCAGAATTATTGTAAGTTTGGTTTTTTTTTTAATTTTTTAATGTTTATTCATTTGTGAGAGACGGCGAGAGACAGAGCGTGAGCAGAGGACAGGCAGAGAGAGAGGGAGACACAGAATCTGAAGCAGGCTCCAGGCTCCAAGCTGTCAGCACAGAGCCTGATGCGGGGCTCAAACCCACAGACCGTGAGATCATGACCTGAGCCGAAGTTGGACACTTAACCGACTGAGCCACCAAGGTGTCCCTGATTTATTTCTTCAACAGTGTTTTACTGTGGCCCCTAGAGGGAAGAGTAACCATGCTGGATGCTGGGGAAACAGAGGGAAATAAGACAGTGAGGAAACAAGTCGTATAATTACGTCTTTAGGACATGTTTGGTAAGTGCAGTGGCAGGAGGGCGTGGATTAAGGACTCTTACTACAATCTGAAAATACTTACTTTGCCTAAATATTCAGTGCCTACCATGCTTGCTGGGACAGAGATTTTGCTGTCCTAGTTCCTGCACTTTCTCAGAGCACAGGATCCTCCAGGCACATAGTAAGGTTTCAGGATATATTTCCCGCAGATGGGTGAATGGTCCCATCCTCACCTGAGAGGCCGCACAGAGCAGAGGTGACTTGGAAGGTAAAACTCAAGGAAGTTGGAATTAGCTAGATAAAGAGAAACCCTGGGGGCACCTGGGTGGCTCAGTTGGTTAAGCTTCTGACTTTGGCTCAGGTTATGATCTCAGGGTTCATGAGTTTGACCCCTGCGTCAGGTTCTGTGCTGACAGCTCAGAGCCTGGAGCCTGCCTTGGCTTCTGTGTCTCCCTCTCTCTCTGCCCCCTCCTCAAATAAATAAACATTTTTTAAAAATAAAGAAAAGAAAGAAAGAAAGAAAGAAAGAAAGAAAGAAAGAAAGAAGAGAAAAAGCCTAGGCCTGCCCTTCCCCCAACCAGCAAGTTCAACAAATTTAGCTTATGACATATATTTAGTGAATCACCATCAGGTTTTTGGATTTTGTTTTTGTTTTTAATGAAATAATGGAACGAAGTAACAGCATGCATTGGGTGTTGTAAGGATAGACTATACTACCTTCCTTTAAGGAGAAGTATTGTTTGGGGAAACTTGTTTCTGTTATAAATGTGTATCTCTTTATGGAAACATTTGGAGTACTGGACTGAAGTGGTCAAAAGAGTTTGTAAACCCCTAGACAAGGCCTCAATTCTCCCTTAATAGATGGTTTGCATTTGAGGTAGGGCCGGCAGGCTCAGGCAGCTCTGGGTGACCCTGGGTGACTGTGCTTGGTGGCCCTTCTGTTCCAGGCCACAGGCACCCACCCTCCTTAAGGAATGAACAGTGAAGCCTCAGCTGAAAAGGACAGTTGGCTCTCCCAACTGTGGGTACTGGGGTCTGTCCAGGCATGGGAGGACTGTCTCAGAAAGGTCTGGACTTCCAGTCACCAGGTGGCAGAGGTCTCCATAGAGCCCAGCAGGAGTGAGGAGAGGTGGTTGGCATTTGGGTGTAGCGGGCAGATGCCTGGCAAACCCAGCCAGGCCCCACCCTTTGCAGAATCCCATGGTCTTCTTGGCTCACGCTTGAAAATTGGTATGCCAGTGTCTGCTGTGAGGGGCCCATGGACCTGTGTGAGGTGGGGCTGGCAGTCTCATCCTTCCTATCCCTTTCGGCCCCATGTGGCCAGGTTCAAGCAGGCCCTTGGCTGGCTGGAAGCTGTTTATTTTGGGTTAACAGGCCCAGCACTCTGGCTATATTTACCTTGTGAAGTTGCTTGCAATCTGATCTGATCTGATCTCTCAGGGACTGAGCTGGGGCCCTGGGAGTTGCCTGCCAGATTCCGCGAGGCCCCCTTGACTTTACTCTTGCTATCTGTGGGGAGATTTCCCAAGCGGGAAGCGTTCTGGAAAAAAACAGTGGCTTGTATTCCTGTGAATGGTTTTCCTCAGGATTCCTGAAGGGTGTCATCCGTTCTCATTCTTCTTTCCGCAGCCCCAGGGCACTGACCTCGGGGCCCCTAGTGTGGGAGCGGTCCATACAGCCAGCCTGCATGATCAAAACCCCAGGAATTGTAGGGGCTGGTGAGGGTGATGGGGTTTCTTCCAGAGCTTGGGAGCAGGGATTTTCCTCTTCCTCAGAGTGCCCAGCATTTCAGGCTTTGCTGCCCAGCCTCTCCCCAGCTCAAGACCTCGAGGAGGGCTGGCTGGTTCTGCTGTCCCCAGGTCAGGTCCATTCCAACAGCTGTGATTTCTGGTCCTGGATCCTGAGAGTGTGACAAATGATGTGGAAAGGGTGGTCTCTGTCCTGCTGAGGTAGCCATCTGGACCCGTGTGGTTTGGGGCACGCTTTCGTCTTGTGCCCTGGGTTTGGAACTAGGGCAGATGAGGCCCAGAGTTGGGATCTGACCCTCTCACCCACCCCAGGGGGCAGAACCTTGGCTCATGGGGTCTGTTCTCTCCAGCCTGAGTTGAGGATATCCAGGGGCTATTTATTTCTCTCTCTCTCTCCCTCTCTTTTTTTTTTGTTAAAATTTATTTATTTAACCAATCTCAATACCCAACATGGGGCTCGAACTCACAATCCCAAAATCAAGAACCATATGTTCTACCCACAGAGCCAACCAGGCACCCCTGGGCTATTTCTCTTCTGCTTCAAGCCCTGTGTTTTTCTTTTTAACTAAAATTTTTTGTGTACTTCCTATGGTCTGGCCCTGTGTTAAATGCTTACATGTCAGGACCTTATTTAGTCTCCTCAGTGACTGTCTTGGTCCATCCGGGCCGCTGTACCAGAATAACAAACTGGGTGGCTTATAAACAACAGACATTTATTTCCTCACAATTCTGGAGGCTGGACATCCAAGATCAAGGTGTCGTCGGCAGATTCTGAATCTGTGGAGGGGCTGGCTTCCTCATTCAAAGCTCCTGGCTACTCACTGTGCCCTGCCATGGCAAGAGTGGCAAAGGGCTCTCTGGGCTCTCTCGCTCTTTTTCTTCTTTTTCTTTTAGAGAGAGAGCATGAACGGGGAAGAGCAGCAGAGGGAGAGAGAGAATCCCAAGCAGTCTCCACGCTTAGGAGCCCAACCTGGGGCTTGATCTCACAACTATGAGATCATGACCTGAGGTGAAATCAGGAGATGCTGAACTGACTGAGCCACCAGACACACAGACACACCCTTTTTTTTTTTTTAAGTTTATATATTTATTTTGAGAGAGAGAGAAAGCAAGCACGGGAGGGGCAGAGAGAGAAGGAGAGAGAATCCCAAGCAGGCTCTGGGTGGCTCGATCTCAGGAACAGTGAGATCATGACCTGAGCCGAAATCAAGAGTGGTCCCTTGGGGCACCTGGCTGGCTCAGTCAGTTGAGCATCCGACTTTGACTCAGGCCACAATCTCATGGTTCGTGGGTTCAGGCCCCGCGTCAGGCTCTGTGCTGACAGCTCAGAGTGTGGAGCCTTTTTTAGTCTGTGTCTCCTCTCTCTCTGCCTCTCCCCAACTCACTCTCTGTGATGTGTGTCTCTATCTCTCTCTCTCAAAAATAAATAAATATTAAAAAAGTTTTTTTTTAAAGAGTGGACATTTCACCCACTGAGCCACCCAGGCGCCCCTGGCCTCTCTTTTGTAGGGACACTAATCCTGTTACAAGGGCTCTACCCCTGACCTAATCGTCTCCCTAAGGCCCCACCTCCTAGTCCATCACACTGGGAATTAGGATTTCAAGGTGTGAATTTAGAGGGAACGCAAACATTCAGTCTGTAATAGCACCCAGGTGAGAAAGTGCTCCCATTACCCCCTTTGCACCCCAGCTTTAGAGCCATATGGACTTGAGTTCAGAGCTCCCACTTAGAAGCAGTCTGACCCCTGGAACAGCTGACCTCGCCTCTCTGAGCCCATTTTTCCTCATTTGTAAAAGAATAATAATGACGTTGCTCATAATCATTGATACTTTGTTAAGCTTACTGTATGCCAGCTTCTAAGGGCTTCATACGCATTAGCTCATTGAATGCTCATAACAACCATAAGAAGTGGGCCCCTGTTTTATTGATGTGACACAGGTTGAAATACTTGTCCAAGGTCACCAGCTTTGTCAGTGGAGGAGCCAATTCATCCTTAATGGCTATATAGAAGGGGAGATAACCAGGTAAGCGAACAGGTCAGTTACCTGTATATGTCCCCCTGGAATATGCCCCAGCGCTCAGCTCAGGGCCTGAGGTACCTAATGGGTCTGGACATTTCCAGTGAGTGAATAAATAGCCAATGGCTCCTGCTTGTTCCTTCTCCAGTTTCAGGTTCCGGGGCAACAGGCCAAAAACAGGAAGAGGAAGTGCTGGGGGTGGGGAAGTGGTGGCAGAAGGCATGTCTTGCTGGAGGGTTCCCTCCCTCCCCTTTCCAGTGTGGGCAGGCCTGGTGGCTGAGACCAGGGGGCCCTGGGATGAGTCCCTTAACTCATTGTGCCCTGATGGCCTGCCCTCGCCCGCGTGTACTAAGAATTCTCAGGATTGGCATTAGGCCACCAGTGATCTTAAAAAACAGTTGAAATCCTGATTGCGCTGCCCCAGATTTATGGGAGTTTGAAACATTTTGTAAACTCCTGGGCTGAACAGTTCATACCGTCATCAGCTGTGGGAAGTCTGGGGCAAAAAGTCTATGAATCTTGTTGAAATTGTTATATATACCTGCATGTTCTAAGGAGGGTGTCCATTATTTCCACCAGATTCTCAAGGTGTCAGACCCAAAATTAGCTTTAGCCTGTGACCTTAATTTTGCCACGTTCCCTCCTTTTACAGACAAGAAGGGAGGGCTGTGACCAAAGTCAAACAAGGAAGGTGGTTCTGGAGCCAGACTCGGGCCCCCCAGTTTGGCTTTGGTGTTCTTTCAGCCCAGGTGTACCCTTCCAGTGGAGGGTAGAAACCCCAGAGGATTCCATATAGAGACAGTGGGTTTGGGGATGAGGTTTCTAAACTGAAAAATAATAAGAAAGCTCACTTTCATTGAGTGTTTACTCTCTGCCAGGCACTAAGTATTTAACATGGGATTAACTCAGCCCTCACAACAATGCTCAGATTCATGTACCATTATTCCCATTTTACAGATAAGGAAACTGAGTTTCAGCTAGAATCAGAGCTGAATAAAGGGCAGAGGAGTGAGGGTTCAGAGCCAGGCAGCCTGGCTCTAGAGCCCGTGCTCCTGACCCCACACTGCCTTTCCTGGTCAAAGGAGGGGTAGAGATAGATAGAGATATGAAAGCAAGCAGGGCCAGGCGTATAAGTAGGAGAGCCAGTGGGGAAAGAGAGAGCCCCCCTTCCCCGAAAGTAAGGAGGGGTCAGGGTAGGCTGGTGTGGGGCTAGTGGATACATGGCAGCATTGGACCTCCCCTTCTCTGAGCAACATTTTATGAAGGGTCACTCACTGTCCTTAATGGTATTGCCATTGGCGTTTGCTGCCCCAGTCCCTCCAGCCTGGCAGGCGGACCCTGGCGGTGTGCCCACTGCCCGCTGTTCCGGGTCCAGACCTGATGAGCTGGCATCTTCACATGGGAGTGATTTGCAAGGCCCAAGTGAGAAGCAGCAGGTGGCAGGCCCAGAATGTGCCCCTGGTGACCCTGGGTCCACAGGTCTCCAGGAACTGGGGAGCAGCTAATGCGTCAGCCGTGGGGCCCAGAGCTGGGGCTAGGGCAGGAGGTGGCCCAAGGGTTTGCCGACCACGCTGCAGCAGCACTTGGCTCAGTCCCTTCTAGGAAGCTTCACCATTCCTCGTTGGTTGGTGCACTGTGTCCTCAGAAAGGGCCTGGGCCTGACCTGGGAGGGCCTTCATCTCTACCCCACCCCTCTCCTTCTCCCTGGAGCAGGGCATGAAAGAGAAGCCTGTGCTTAGGCCAACAGAGAGGGTGGCTTTGGTTTGATGGTTGCTTTTTTTTTCCCCCTTTTAATGCAAACTGTATCATAGTAAAATATACATCAAACTTAACCATCTTTTTTTTTTTTAAGTTTATTTTTTGAGAAACAGAGTGTGAATGGGGGAGGGGCAGAGAGAATGGGAGTCACAGAACTGACAGCAGAGAGCCCGATGCGAGGCTTGTAAACCATGAGATCATGACCTGAGCCGAAGTTGGACGCTTAACTGACTGAGCTACCCAGGTGCCCCTCAAACTTACCATCTTAACCGTTTGTGGTTTGGCTTTTAATACCTGGCTTGGTGGTAGGAGCAGTGGATACTGTTTGGTAGATAGATAATACACAAAATAATCCTATGAACTACTGTGATATCTCTGTTTCACAAATAAGGAAGTTGAGGCTCAGAGAGGCTCAGTGGCTTTCCCAAGGACATGTGGCTAGCAAGTAGCAGAACTGGGATTCACATCCAGGCAACCTGGGCTCCAAACCTGCTATCTTCACTGGTACTTTCTCAACCCTAAGTGAAGGGATCCTATTGCCCCATTATATAGATAAGGAAACTGAGGCTTAGAGAGGCCAGGTGGTTTGCCCAGGGTCCAAGAGCTTGATGGGAAGCGAGTCAGGATTTGAGTATGGCTCTGTGGGCCATGACGGTCCTGGCACTCAGCCCGCCTCTGCCCTGCCCCCTAGGTGGCGATGGTGGAGGTACAGCTAGACGCCGACCATGACTACCCGCCGGGGCTGCTCATTGCCTTCAGTGCCTGCACCACAGTGCTGGTGGCCGTGCACCTGTTTGCACTCATGATCAGCACCTGCATCCTGCCCAACATCGAGGCGGTGAGCAACGTGCATAACCTCAACTCGGTCAAGGAGTCACCCCATGAGCGCATGCACCGCCACATCGAGCTGGCCTGGGCCTTCTCCACTGTCATCGGCACGCTGCTCTTCCTGGCTGAGGTGGTGCTGCTCTGCTGGGTCAAGTTCTTGCCCCTCAAGAAGCAGCCGGGGCAGCCGCGGCCCACCAGTAAGCCCCCGGCTGGCGATGTGGGCACCAATGTCAGCAGCACTGGTGGCATCACCCCGGGCCAAGCCGCTGCCATCGCCTCCACCACCATCATGGTCCCCTTCGGCCTGGTCTTCATCGTCTTTGCCGTCCACTTCTACCGCTCACTGGTCAGCCATAAGACGGACCGACAGTTCCAGGAGCTCAACGAGCTGGCCGAGTTCGCCCGCCTGCAGGACCAGCTGGACCACAGAGGGGATCGCCCCCTGACGCCCGGCAGCCACTATGCATAGCCCTTCTGGGCTTGAGCACTTCAGTTTGGCCTTAACGCCACTCCCCACCACCTCCTCTGGCCCCCCATTAGGGACAACCAGCTCTGGGGATTGGGTTTTTGTCCGGGGGGTGAGGGGGCAGAGCGTGGAGGGAAGAGGCTTTTTTTTTTTTTTTTTTTTTTTAAGAGAAATGACTGCACTTTGAAACTTTCCTCTAAGAGAATAAGCACTTCCTGTTCTTCCAGCTTCAGGTTTACCTCCTGTTAGGAGGCCACCGGTGGGAGCCAGAGTGGGGACAAACGCTCCCTTTGTCCCTCCTCCCCCCCTGTGCCTGTGCCACTTGGATGCTTCTTGTCTTTTCTGTCTTGATCCCCCTCCCCGTTCAGTGTCAAATGTGTGTGTGTGTGTGCGTGCGTGTGTGTGTGTGTGTGTGCGCGTGTGTACACATAAATATACTCATAAGGGACACCTCTTGTGTCTGTCTTTGTTGGGTCTGGACTGCCTGGTGTGAATTCTCCTGGTGCCCCAATCAGGTGAGCCTCTAAGTGAAAACTTTTGTTAACGTTTTATTTTGAAATTTTTCAAACCTACAAAAAAGTTGCGTGACTAGCAACTGAAATACATATACAGTCAATTCTTGTTATTCATAGCAGTTGTGTTCTGTAAAGTCATTGTGAACACTGAATTAGTGAATATTGAACCATTGCTCCTGTGAGGTTGAGGTTCCTATGAGCCTCTGGTCACAATATTTTGTCAGCCGTTCAATAGGTTAACCTTGTTTTATGTGTTTCTAGGCTGTTTGTTTGTTTAAAGATTTTTAAGTAATCTCTACACCCAACAGGGGGCTTGAATTCACAACCCCGAGATCAAGAGCTGCACGCTCCACGGAGGGAGCCAGCCAGGCGCCCCACTGCCTTCTTTTTAAATAGCAAAATCACCAGGACACCTGGCTGGCTCCCTCCGTGGAGCGTGGAGCTCTTGGTCTCGGGGTTGTGAGTTCAAGCTCCACGTTGGCACGGAGCCTACTTAAAATAATTATTTTTAATTTTTAATAATAGCAAAATTGCCAACAAGAAGTACCAAATGTGAACAACGTGGCACTAAATAGATGACGTGAAAAGACCACTTGTTTAGGAAAGCTGAAACAAGAAGGCAGAGCAGCACCGTTTGATCTCAGCAAGGAAGCAGGTGCACAGATGCTGAAACTGAATGATGGGGGTAAACTGTGTGTGTTTCTCCCCTGAGCCACTTGTATTAGTTGCAGATACCACCCTTCATGCCTACATACTTCCTTCTAAAACCAAGGACATTTCTCCTACATAACCTCAATGCAGTGGACAAATTCAGGAAATTTGACATTGACACAGTGCCTATTTAATAATGACACTCATGTTCACTCTCCACGTGTCCTCATCATGTCCTTTCTAGCAGTGATTTTACCCTTCAGGGTCGTGTGTTGCACTGAGGTGCCCTGTTTCTTTAGTTGCTTTTAAATTTGGAACAGCCTTTTCTTGTCCTTTATAACATCGACATTTTTGGAGTCCAGGCCCGTGGTTTTGTAGAATGCTGCCTCAACCTGGCTTCCCGGATGTTTTCCCGTTTTTACAATGAGGATGTGTTTTGGCAAGAATGTTTATCTCCATTTTGCAGATGGCAAAAGTTGACGCCCAAAGAAGTTAAGTGTAATTGGCTAGAATCGGACCTAGAAAGTTGGGTCAGCACCCAGCCTCTCACAACAAGCATATATACAGGTTCTGGCTTTGCTTAAGAATTTGGAAGATCCAGCAGCAGCAGCAGGAGGACTGGTCCCACCTTTTTGCAGAGCAGCAGTGAGAAGGAACTGAGTTGCAGCCACCTTCCCCAGGAGATGTGTTTGCCACAGACCCCACCACTCCTTCTTGTCTCACACCAAGCCAGCCTTGTTTATGTTACTTGCCTGGCTCCCCACTGTGGGCCTTTGAGTTTGAGACCTCGGTAGGTCCCAGAAACACAATACAGTTGGAGGTTTTATAAAAACAAAGTCCTCTGAGTAAAGTGAAAGTGGTTGGGGCAAAGTGTGGCTTCGGGCTCTTGTCCTTCTGTGCAAACTGAGATGTGCTAAGAGCACTCAGTTTTGTGGGCTGAGTGGGGCGGGGCCCTCTTTTCCTGTTGCAGCTTTTTGCCTCTATCCTGCATCTCGCGCACCAGGACCCACTCTCCCCTGTCCCTGGGCGGCCTTCTGACTGGGACTGAGTAGTGGGGAGTAGGGCCCCGTGTGAAACCCTCCATTGCTCCCCAGAGAACACCTGGCCATCTTCCATGCATTCCCCTTACCTGCCCACCTCTCTGCTTCTGCAAAGACTTGGGAGCTGGCTGCAATAATTTCTGGGCTGTGACTCCAGTCTTCGGTCTTCCCTTCCCTCCCCTCCCCTCTTTGTTTTCTTTCTTTTCTTTCTTTCGATTTTAAGTAAGCTCCACACCCAATGTGGGGCTTAAACCCACAACCCCAAGATCAAGAGTCACTCCAGTGACTGAGCCAGCCAGGCGCCCCTTAGGGTTTACTTTCTTTCTGAAATTTGCCTGAAGTCAAGAATCACCAGATTGGCTTGTAAAATGTAGATTTCCAAGTTTTCCCCTAGAGATTCCAATTCAAGTTGGTCTGGGTAGATCTAGAATCTATTTTTAACAAACACCCCAGGTGCTCAAATCCAGGCAGCTCAGGGAAACACTGGTAATTAAAGAACAGTCTTTAATTTCAGTTTTATTTATATTTTGAATACATAATACATTCACAGGTTCCAAATACAACAGTGAAAAGTTGCCCTCCCTCCCCGGTTCCCAGTTCTCTCCAGAGACATCCGTTGTTGCCAATGTATTGTGTTCCTATCTAGAGAGATTTTTATACATAAACTAGAGCACACCCCACTTTTTCTGGTGGGGGTGGGGAGGAAAGCTGGCCTGGCCTTCTACATGCTCTGGCACTGTTCTGTACCTTCAGAGCAGACAGATCTAAGTTTAAGTACAGTTCTTTTCTAGCTTCGTGACTGGTGAGCCTCCCTGAACCTGCTTCCTCTTCTAAGATGCCACTAATAATAGGACACCTCATAAGTTGAGGGGTCATGGGAGGGGACACATCAGCACAGGGCCTGGCACTGAGTGAATGTTACGTGTCCCAAGTGGGCAGGCCCAGCTTCCTGGTGCGAGAACCATCCCTTGGGTCAGGCCACCCCGCTTATGATTTAGAGCGCAGAAAGAACATCAATAGTGTCGTGTCAGTGTTAATATATTGAGTCTTTATATCAGGCACTTGCTGAGGGCTTTATGAACATGTGGTTACAAGGTTACACTTGGGACATTGGGCCAAAAATTCTGTTGTAGAGTGTTTATTTTTTTTCACATTTGTTTATTTTTGAAAGAGAGAGTGCAAGCGGGAGAGGGGCAGAGAGAGAGGGAGACACAGAATCCGAAGCAGGCTCCGGGCTCTGAGGTGTCAGCACAGGGCCCGATGTGGGGCCTGAACCCACAGACGGTGAGATCATGACCTGAGCTGAAGTCAGACGCTTAACCGACTGAGCCACCCAGGTGCCCCTAGAGTATTTATATTATAGTGTGTTTAGCAGGATCCTCAACCTCTACTCACTAGTTGCCAGTAATATTTTTCCCGGCCAGTTGTGACAACCGAAAATGTCTCCAGACATTGCCAAATGTCTCCCGGCAAGGAAGGGAGACAAAAGCACCCTAAGATTAGAATCACACCTTATTTCATCCTCAAGTTAACCCTGGTAACATGGGTGGTAAGGACTGTTATTGTCCTGTATCTGAGGGGAGGAAACCTAGAGAACAGAGAGGTTGGGTGCCATATCCAAGAACACACAGCTCATAAATCACTGCTGAGATTCACACCCGGGCAGTATGACTGCTAAGCTCATGTTCCTGCCCATTATGTAAGAGTCCCGTTTATCTTGAAGAATGTTGTCTAGAATTATGCAAAACTCTTCCCAGATCTCGGCTTCACAATTAACCTCAATACATGTTACTTGTTTTTATTATATCTGTTAGCAAATCCTCAAAAACACCCCTGTGAGATCTAAGTGCCATTTGGCAGCTGGGGCAACTGAGGTCACTTAGGGTCACAAAGCCAGTAAGTCAGGGGTTCATGGCCCCGGCTGCACATTAGGATCATCTGGGCAACTTTCTGAAGGCCAGGCCTTACCCCAGACAGACCAGTCTGCACATGAGACCTGGGTGTCTGTAACTTTTAAAGCTCCCACAGGATCCCTAGGTTGAGTGTTCTGTGTTAGGTTGAGAAGCCAGGTCAATGTCTCAACCCCAAATCTTAGTGGCCAATGTGACCAGACACAGGCTCTTCTCCCTGGAGTATCTCAGAGGTCAGAGACCTAGAGACACCTTTTCTTTCTCCCCCAGGGTAAATCCATGCAGCCCATGGGGACATCTGCTGTCTTCACCTAAAGTCCTTCCCAGAGCTCCACCCCCACCCCCAATCACACACCGCAAGCCCCCGGCTGAAGCCACCAGGTTCTCCTTTATACTCCTGCATTCGGAAATGGGGGCCCAGCATGAAGGCTGTAACAAGAGGGTCCCCAGAGCCAGCTGGGGAGAGGATAATCCAGTGCTGGGAGGAGTGAGGTGCCCTCTGGGGGTGCCAAGGGTGTGCCCAGAGTTACCACTCACTGCTGCAGAAGGCACACCGGTTTGAGCAGTTGGGTGACAGGCTTGAGATTCTCCAGAAGCTCTGGTGTGTTCTCTGCAGGGGCAAGGGGCTGGTGGAAGCTGGTGACTCTGTACTGTCGACCTCTCCTGGAACCCCACTTATACCCACACCAGGAGGGTCTAGGACAGATGTGCAAGTGCAGGCCTGGGGCAAACTGCCTTACTCAAGGGCGTTCAGGAGGGACCTGGTCTTCGAGGAAAGGAGTTTTGAAGGGGAGGAACCAAAAAGAGCCAGCTGGACCACAGGAGGCAAGAAACCCACCCTCTGGTCCTACCCCTGAGCCCCTTGGCCAAAGGAGACCCCAGCAGCTTCCTCAACCACATCTGAGGGTGGGAAGTACGCCCATCCCTCACCTGGCATCAATCTCCATCTTCCTCTGTCTTCTTGAACATGGCCAAGGCTTCCTCCAGCACACCATCAGGGTCTAGAATTTCGATCTGGAGGGAAGCAGTAAGGGGTTGGGTTGGGGAGCATGAAGACCCAGTCTGCCATCCTTTGGGGTGCCGCCTGCCTTGTGGGGTGCTGCCAGTCTCCGTGGGGATGCCCCAACTGAAAACAAAATCTGGTCTGTTCCCTGGCTGGACTGGGCTAGGCCTGGCCAGGCTGCATGTGCCTGGGGGGGTTTGGGAGGGTACTGTTTTCTGTCTCTGAGTGTGGCCACAGGCCCCTCCTGGGTGCTGCCCACCTTAGGAATGGGGAACTGGGTTGGCTCAGGGGCCTCATCACGGCCAAAGTCAATCATTGTGCCACACTTGGCCACGTCGTCCACCCAGAAGCCTTCAAACAGCTGACCGTGGTCCAGATGGAAGAAACGGCCTGGCCCATTCTTCATGCCTCTCTGCCAGTAGCCCTCGTAGCGGTTCCCATTCTCTGGGGGAAAGGATAGGGTCACGTGGGTGCTGGGCACACCTACCCAGGCCCCATTATCAGGCTGGCCCTTCCACATGGCCGGGCTGGACACTGTGCCCACAGGGAAACCAGAAGAGGACCAAGATGTTGAGAGTGCCCTGGGCTGGGCTGGGCTGCCTGGGGTCTGGGAAGGCTGACCTAGAAACATCAGAGCCCAGGGGTGTCCATGACTTCTGGAATCAGACCTGGTCCACGTCTTGCCTCCACTATTTGCCTGTATTTGCATGAACAACATCGTTTCCTATTTGTACAAAATGTAGCTAATGACATGAATAGGCAATGTTTTTCCAGCACTCATTCTGCCCGTGGTTCTTTGCTGTGTTTCTGACCTCACTCACTCCTCACAAAAACAGTTCTATGAAGCATAACGGACTCCATTTTTACAGATGGAGCTTGAAAGGCTCAGGAAGTTTTGACTGACGTGCTCAAGGTCACAGGGCTAGGAAGTGGCAGAGATAAGATTTGAAACCAAGGCCTCTTCATCCCAGGAGACCATGCTCTTAATCATGAAATAACTCTCCTGCTCAACGGATGATGGTGGTGCTGTAAAAAGAGTAATAATAAAGCAAGCACTTTGCTCAGACACTCACAGCCATGTGGTCTCGGGTAAGTCACTCAGCCATTCTGTCTCATTTCCTCATTTGTAAAATGGAAATAACAGTAGCACCTACCACATAGAATTGTAGTGGAGATTAAATAAATAGATACACAGAAAGAGCTTAGAAGAGTACTGGATAGGGGCTCCTGGGTGCCTCAGTCAGTTGAGCATCTGACTTTGGCTCAGGTCATGATCTCACAGTTCGTGAGTTCAAACCCCTCGTCAGGCTCTGTGCTGACAGCTCAGAGCCTGGAGCCTGCTTCAGATTCTGTGTCTCCCTCTCTCTTTGCCCCTCCCTCCCTCACACTCTGTCTCTCAAAAATAAATAAACTTTTTTATTTTAATTTTTAAAAAAGAGTACTGGATAAACTCTAGGTCAGAGGTCAGCAAACTTTTTCCGTGAAGGGACAGACAGTATTTTTGGCTTTGTGTGTCACAGGTTCTCTGTCACAGCTACTCAGGTCTTCCATTGAAGCATGAAAGCAGTCATGGACAATGTGTAAATGTATGAGCAAGTCGGTGTGCCAATAAAACTTTACTTACAAAAAGGTGCGTTGGGCTGGATTGGATTTGATTCAAGGATTGTAATTTGCTGACACCTGCTACCTCCAAGTATGAGCTATAATATTGTTGCACACTTACTGTTACGCGTCAGGCACCATGCTAAGCACTCTACAAACTCAGTGAACCTTCACAATAACCTACTTAAGTTTTATTTTTATCCTTACTTTACAGAGGAGAAAACCAAAGCACAGAGAGTTTAAGCAAATTGCCCAAGGTTGCATAGGCAGTAAGAGCTTGAGGTACGATTTGAACCGAGGCAAGCTGTCTCCAGAGTCTGGGCCACTAGAAATGATGCACTTAGAGCCCTTACACTATGTGTGGCCCCAGCAGGTGCTCACTAAATGCAGCCTATTACTAGTAGATGCTCACTGAAAGCTGGCATAGCACTCAGTGTATGGGGGATTGAGAACGACAGACGGAAGTGGCTGGATTAAACCCTCCTCAGCTGCCCCAATGCCTCAGTTTGGCCAAATCTCACTAGAAGTTGGAGTCTTGAGTTTTCGGGAGACTGGGCTCTGGTTTGTTTCTTCACTAAGAACACCTACTATGTGCCAGGCATTGGAGAAACAGTGAGGAAACAAAATAAATGTGCAGTCCAGGTCCTTATACAGCTCACGGTCTGAAGAGACAATGGCACTAGCTTTATAGATCGCCTACTATGTTCCAGACCCTGTTCATAGTACCTACAAAGTGGGTACTACTATTATTCCCTTTTTACAGGTAAGGTAACTGAGGCACCGACAGGAAGAAACTTGCCCAAGGTTATACACCTAGCGCTAAAAAGGAAAGGAAGCAAGCAGGTGCTGATGAGAATAAGGAGAATGTGCTCTAGTGGAGTGAGCAGGGAAGGGCTCTCTGAGGAGGAAACCGTGCAAAGACCTGGAGGATCTTTGTCTATTGCAGGAAGAGAGAGAGAGCAGTAGTACAAGCGCCCTGAGGCTGACAGCGTGGAGGAACTGAAAGAAAATGAGTATGGCTGAAATGAAGGGATTCCCAGAGGAAGAGGCGGGGGAGCACAATTACAGAGGTGAGGAGGGCCACACTGTGCTGCCTATGGATGGTTGAAAGCAGGGCAGCGACCAGCTCGGGTCTGGAAAAAATTCATGCTGGTTGCTATGTAGAGAATGGGTTAAGTCCTGACGCTAAGGCAGTTTACTTGATTGATTACTCCTTCCTCTGTCTAGGACTCTTCTTCCCTAGCTCAATGCTTATCAGGTTCCTTCTCTTCTTTCAAGTCTTCTGTTCAAATTTCACCTCTTGAGGGAGACATTCTCTGACCATAAATCAGTCTAAATCGCTCCTGTCCGCAACTCCTTTGTCATTCTCCGACACACCTTCCTATTTTCAAGGGATATTCCTTAGCACTTTTGATATCACAACTAACAGACTGCATTGACCTTGAGCAAGTCACTTAACCTCTCTGTACCTCAGTTCATCTGTAAAGTCGGGATAAGAGTACCTCTATCTTATAGGACTGTAGCAAGGATTAACTGAGCTCAGTGCTGTGTAAGCATAGACTATGATTATTCTGACCATAAGAAAATGTCCTCATTGTTGATGTTTATTGTTAGGCTCCCCCTTTCGAATATAAGCTCCCAGGAGGGCCTGAGTGGCTCAGTCCGTTGAGAGTCAGACTCTTGATTTTGGCTCAGGTCACGATCTCACGGAGATTGTGGCTGGGTCAGGCTCCGTGCTGTCAGCTTGGAGCCCATTTGTGATTCTCTCTTTCCCTCTCGATCTCTGCCTCTCTCCTGCTCTGTCTCAAAATAAATAAATAAACTTAAAAAAAATATATATATATATATATAAACTCCTTGAGGACAGGGATCTGGTCCTGTCATTCATCTTAGCTGGAGCTGGAGAAAGGGTTGTGTGGGTGGGGGCGGGCCAGGAGGAGGCGTGGCAAGCAGGCCATTGGGGCGGGGCACTTACTCAGTCGCAACATGCCCTCCCCATGCGGCTTGTCCTTCAACCACTGGCCCTCGTAGATGTCGCCGTTACTGTAGTAAATGCGGCCCCACCCGCTGCGCTGGTCGCCACACCACTCACCCTCGTAATATTCCTTGGTTCCAAAAAACTGAATCCCATAGCCCTGAAAGCACAAGGTGTCTCTGTTCATGACCCCCCCCCAACACCAGGAAAGCACCCCCATCTTCCCTGGCACCCAAGCCACACCTTGGACTACTTCCCTGCTTCCTCCCTCAGCCCTACATCCCAAGCTGATGGTGGAGAATTGAAAAAGCTCCCCAGGCTGTCCCACTGCCCTCCACCCCTATGCTATCACCTTCATGCAGCCCAGTATCTTTTCTCCGCTCCTCACTGGTCCGCCTCCTCCACTCTCCTATTCTCCCCTCTTCATGCATCCTCCAGGAAGCAGCTAGAAGGGTCTTTACATCGCTCATCTGATCACATTTGCCTCCCTCCTCAGGTTTGATTTGACTCTATTAAAAGTCGCAGATGCTTCTGAGAATCCCATCAAAGTTACAGACTTTCTCCCCAGAAAAATGAACACCACCTTAGCATCCAACCACAGAGAATCATGGACTTCCGGCAGATGACATCTAAGGAAGTTGAGTTAAGCAACCCATCTACCCCTCAAAATCCTGATTCTCCATATAGCCTTCAAGGTCCTCACCTATCCCTTCCCCCTCCCGCCTACCCCTGTGGGCACACACATCTTGCTGTTTGACATATTCTTTGCTCCTTCTACTTTGCTACTTCCCCTTCTCCTTTTTTGCTTCCCTAAGTCTTTGTACCTTTCGGCATCACCTCCTACAGGAAGTCTGCCCTGAATTCTCAATTCCTGTGGGCTCCCTGTGAAAACCTCTAGCCTAATACCATATTAAATGTGAATTGTTTATTTTGGGATCTCTCTCCCTAGTGACCAATAAACAGTTTCAGAGCAGAGATCATGAAATCCTGAGCGCTACCATTTGCCAGTAGTGTGTGATCCCAGGCAAGGCACTTCACCTCTCTGAGCTTATTTCCTTATCAATAAAATAAGTGATGATGATGATGATGATGATGATGATATTGTGAGTTAGTTGAAGGTACCATATGCCATGTTCTGGGATTGTGATAGCAGTTGTTCAATAACAGCACTGTATTATTATCTGTTTCTCTAGCCAATGGTGAGGGTTCAGGCATTTATGAATTGAGGGACCTGCCTCTGGCTGGCTTCTACCTCCAGGACCTTCCTTTCTTGCCCTGTGGCCAAGGGTGTGGCCTCTGCTTTCTTGCTCCCACTTTTCCTACCCCCTTCTTGTGCAGGCCCAACAGAAGGGGGATTCTTAGAAAGGAATGCCCAGGGAAAAGAAAGCCAGGAAATGAGTGGGGGTGACGGGGGAGGAGACTTGGCCCCTACTCAGCCTGGCAGGCTTCTTGTAGCCACAGGTTTCATGGGCTCCTCCCTGGGCCCTCTCCTCTTGCTTCCTGTTTCCTGGGTTTTGTTCTGAGAACCCTTGATGATTCCCCACCCCTTCCTTCTCCCACACACACAGTACCCTTGTCCTCCTTCCCTCAACCCTTCCCCCATTTTCTCCCAGGCCTCTCTGACTGCTCCCCTTACACACACACACACACACACACAGCCTGCTTTTAGCCCAGCCCACACCCCAGAGCATGATGGGAACCACTCACCGATTTTTTATCATCTTTCCACCAGCCAGAGTATACTCTCCTATACTTTCCCTTCTCTTGGTCAGGAGAGCTGAGGGTGCCATAGCCATCTCGCTTTCCAAACGTCCAGTCTCCTTCATAGATGGCTCCTTTTTTCTTCCAGATCTGTGTTCCTTTTCCTGATGACACAGAGATGGGCCAAGACTGCAGACACGGCAGCCATGGGCCTGGAGGGGCAGATGTTGTATCTGCCTTGGCCTAAGGGGCCCCTACAAGACTTGGTTATTCTCAAGGGCTGGGCCAGGGTCTGTGCCTCGTCTCTAGACCCCCAGCACTAGGGAAAACCCCAAGAAAGGTCCATTTCTACAAATAGGAGTTCTCCAGCCCTTTGCCCTGAAACTGGATTGATATAGCAAACCCCAAGTAGAAATCTGCCACCTCTTTTTCTCTTAATAACAAGCTTTGCCTCTTTTTTTTAGTTTATTTTAATTTTTTTAATGTATGTTTATTTTTGAGAGAGAGAGAGAGACAGTGCGAGCGGGGGAGAGGCAGAGAGAGAAAGGGAGACACAGAATCCAAAGCAGGCTCCAGGCTCCGGAGCTGTCAGCACAGAGCCCTATGAGGGGCTTGAACTCACAAACCATGAGATCATGACCTGAGCCGAAGCTGGATGCTTAACCGACTGAGCCACCCTGACGCCCCTAGCTTTATCCCTTAATAATACTGAATGATTATGCCAGATGGCCAGAACTTCTAGAAAATATTCTGCATATTTCTTCAGTTCTCCGGAACACACATGGGAACCTGTCTCCTACCACTCCTGCTTCATCTGTGTCTTCAACTCCCACTTTTCAGACTGCTCTCCAACCACTATGGCTCCATGCTGTTCCTGGAACCCACCAGATATGCTTCTGCCTCAGGGCCTTTATCCCTGTTTATCCTTTGGCCTGGAATGCTCTTCTCCAAATATTCACTCACTCCCTACCTCCTGCAAGTCTCTGTTCAAATCTATTTTCTCAGTGAGGCCTACCCTGACCAATCCTTGTAAAATCACAAGCCTATCTTCCTGCCTTACCCTGCTCTGTTTCTTTTCATATCCCTTAACAGCTGCTAACCTAACAGACAATTCACTCACTTATCATTTATTGTCTATTGTCTAGCTCTGCATGAGAAGAATGTGCACTCTCTGAGGACACAGAGGTTGGTCCATTTTGCACACCGCCCTATTCCCAGCACCGAAGAACAAACAGTGCCTAAGAAGTTGCAGGAGACCAATACATGCTGAACAAAGACATTTGTTGAACAAAAGGATGAATAAAATATTTGTGGAGTACCTATGTGGGTCAATTCATGTCTTGGTCCTTGGTAGCTCAGGAACAAAGCCAACATTGTCCCTGTGAGCTTTCTGATCGCGCACAAGTAACAACTCTCTGGGCTCCTCATCGGTAAAAGGGAGATGAGAGAATCTCATGGGGTTGTTCTATCACTAAATTCATTAACATTTGGAAAGCACTGAGAACAGTGCCTGCAAATAGGAAAGATGTCACCGATAATTTTTGCCCTTGAGGTAGAGCCCTCTCCAGATTGTCTAGACCTGTCCTCCTTCTAGTTTTATTCCTCTTGGGGAACTGGCCTCTCCCAAACTCTCAATCCCTAAGGGTTGAATGGGTCAGACTCCTCCCCCTGGCAAGGCTAGCCAATCAGCCCAGGCCACTGTGATTGATTCAGTGAGGGGCATGTGATTCAAGTTGGTCCAATGAGACTGTTTGCCTCTGGGATGACGGCAAATTTACCACCTCCTGGAAGTTTCCTTTTTTTTTGTTTCCTAATGTTTATTCATTTTGAGAGAGAGAGAGACAGACAGACAGACAGAGCGTGACTGGGGGAGGGGCAGAGCAAGAGGGAGACACAGAATCCCAAGCAGGCTCCAGGCTCTGAGCTGTCAGCACAGAGCCCTATGCGGAACTCGAACTCATGAGCCACCAGATCATGACCCAATCTAAAGTCCACGCTTAACTGACTGAGCCACCCGGCGCCCCAGGATCTCTCTCTCTCTTTTTTTTTTAGTTTATTTGTTTATTTTGAGAGAGAGAGAGAGAGAGAAGCGCGCAGGAGGGGCAGAGAGGGAGAATCCCAAGCAGGCTCTGTACTGGCAGCGTGGAGCCCTAGGTAGAGCTCAAACCCACAAACCATGAGATCATGACCCTAGCGGAAACCAAGACCCAATGCTCAATGGACTGAGCCACGCAGGCGCCCCAATAAGGTCCTTTATGGTTGGAACCCTTGACTTGCCAGCTCTTTCCCCTGGCTCTCTCTGCTCTGGGCACACTGGCTTCTAGTCGGTTCCAAGAACAAGACTTAATACAGCCCCAAATCCTTCCATTCTGATTCCACCATCTAGAAGACATGCTCTTCTGCCAGACAAATCCTTCTCATCCTTCTGTGCTCAGCTCAAACATCACCTCTCTGTGTTCTCGTGGCCGCCTTCATGTCTCCTCTCTGGTCTCCCTCACATCCTGATGCCACACTTTTTATTTTTATTTTTGAAGTAAAATAGCCTTGTTTTATTATGTGCAGACTATAAATAAAAAAACCACCCACTCTGAAAACAGCAGCTTCCAGCTTTTCCCAGGGCCCTCAAAAGCATCTGGGAGACAGTTCCTTCCCCAGAGAGAGAGAGAGAGAGAGAGAGAGAGAGAGAGAGTGAGATCTAGCCACATGCTCCTTCTTGCCTAAAATCTTAAACTTTGGCTCCAGCTTCTCTGGTCCAGGAGGAGCCCTCAGCCTGGGGCAGGCATAAGCCAATCACTCAACTTCTTTTTTTTTTTTTTTAAGTTTATTTATTTATTTTGAGAGAGAGAGAGCATGAGCAGGGCAGGAGCATGAGCAGGGCAGGGGCAAAGAGAGAAGGAGAGAGAGACTCCCAAGCAGGCCCCGTGCTGTCAGTACAGAGTCCAATGCGGAGCTTGAACACAGGAACCATGAGATCATGACCTGAGCCGAAATCAAGAGTGGGATGCTTAACCGACTGAGCCACCCGGGTGGTGCCCCCAATCACTCAACTTCTATCTTACTCTTCTGAAAAGAATCGAGGAAGGCTTGCCACTCTGCTGAGTAAAAATGCTTATAGACATTGGTCTTATTCTGAATCTGTTTTGGGATATCTTGACAATGATACTCTTCATCCCAGGCCATAGCTTTATAGTCCTCCCCATGGTGCCTCAGCCTGTAGTGTTCTAGACAGCATGTTTCCTTTTTTTTTTCTGGGAGGCTGCCTCCTGCCTCCAGGTCATTTAGCACATAGCTATGTGACCCTCAGTAAATCATCTCTTCTCTCTGAGTTCCAGTTTCCTCTTCTCTAAAATGGGATATTACTTTTTGTGCAGGTTCTCTGTGAGACTGGAGCTCCCTGGGGGTTGGCATTATGCAGATGCCCAGAACAGGACCCGGCACGGACTAGGAGTGCAACAGGCGTTAAACAGTGGAGTGAATGAATGAACAGCGTGGGGAACCACTAGCCCCTCCAATCCTTGCCCTGAATAATAATGACTCTTGACTGGTTCCAGGCTTCGTATACCGCAGCAATCCCCTGTCAGCGTGGTCAAAGGCACATCTTGAAGAGAGGGGAGGCTGAGTCTGGATTCTCTGACGGTGCACTTTCTGGAGCCCCAGCCCAATCCGCCCTATGCCTCCAGGGTCCTAGGAGAGGCAGGACTCACACAGAAAGAGGGCTCAGAGGGCCTTGTCAACCCATGAGTTCACATCACAGGTGGGGCAGTGGAGATCCGGAGAACGGGAGATGGCTTACCCCAAGTCACACAGCTGTTCAGTGGTGGAGCCAGACTCAGAACTTCAGGACCCTAATTCCTAGCTCAGAGCCCTGTCTACCTCAGCTGCTGCCCTCAGGGACTAAAGCACACACACAGGCATCTTTAACCACACACAAAGCCCAAAGTAGCTGCATAAAGTCTGGCCTTTAAGTCAGTGCTGAGAGGTGGTGTTGTGTCACACACTGGGTGGGATCAGCTTTGGAGTGCTTCTGGGACAGGGAAAGTTCTCAGGAGTGGTGATCCCTGCCATGCTCAGTCCTCAAAGAACACTCGAGAAGTTCCCCTTCTGCACAGACCCTGGGCTACACAGTAGATAGACGCCATCTCTTATCTTTACTGATAAGTATTTTCCCATTTTACAGATTGGAACACTGAGGCTTACAGTGGGGTAGTTAGTCCCTCAAGATCAGAGTTGGTGAAGCTGAGATTCTGACCCAGCTTTATGGACTCCAAAGTGCTTAACTCAAGAAGGCAGGGGAGAAAAGTTGTTAAGAGCATAGCATCTGGATTGCAAGTCCTGAGTGAGAAGCCATACCATGTGTGTAGAATAAAAATTTGTTTTTCTTGGGGTGCTCGGCTGGCTCTGTTGGAAGAGCATGGGACTCTTGATCTTGGGGCCATGAGTTTGAACTCCACGTTGGGTGTAGAGATTACATGAGTTCGAACTCATGACCCCTAGATCAAGAGTCCCATGCTGGGGACACCTGGGTGGCTCAGTTGGTTAAGCGTCCGACTTTTGGTTTCAGCTCAGGTCATGATCTCACGGGTTGTGAGTTCGAGCCCCGCATCGGGCTTCACACTGACAGTACAGAGCCTGCTCGGGATTCTCTTCCTTACTCTCTGCCTCTCCCCTGCTCACTCTCTCTTTCTCTCTCTCAAAATAAATAAATAAACTTAAGGAAAAAAAAAAGTCACATCCTCTACCAACTGAGCCATCCAGGTGCCCCTAAATAAATAAAACCTAAAAACACTTGATTTTCTTCAGGGCTTATTTTGTACCACAAGGACCCCCATGCCATTTGCTGGTTAAAACTGCAGTTAAATTTGAAGCCCCAGCTGGCTGTGTGTGTATGTGCGTGTGCATGTGTGTCCTCTCTCTCTCGTTACTGGTCAGAGCCCCACATCAGAGCTGCTTGAATCACCACTGCAAGTGGTTTGGGGGGGCTCCTTTTCCTCCTGCCAGCCAGGCCCAATTTAGCCCAGGTCTCAGAGGGTAGGGGCTGGGCTGGAGTCCCAGAACCCTGGCCGAGGTTATGTGGAGCCCTGTGGAGACCCCTGGCTGGTCCAGGTCAGCAGCATTTACCCCTTGGGGGAGCCTTGGTGACATATCTTATGTCCCCAACAAGCTCTGCCAGCTACTTCCTTGGCCCCCATCACCCACCATGGCCCAGACTCCATAGTCCCAAGCCCCTGAAGATCCCCCACTCACCATGTTTCATGTTGTCCTTCCACTGGCCCACATAGCAGTCGCCATTGACAGCATACACCTGGTGCCTCAGTCCATTCTTCTGGGCCTTCCGGTCCCACTCCTTCCACAGGGGCTCCGACTTTTGCGGGCACTTGGAGACAGGCATGTTGGCTGCGTGTGTGGGGCCAGCGGGTCCTGGCAAAGGGTTAGGGACATCAGGGGCTCAGTGAGTCCCTCATAGTGCCGGGGTCCCAGGGCTTCCTGCGGAGGCACTTGTTTGAGCCCAAGTGGTGTAAGTCATGTGTGTTTGGGGTCCCCGGGCAGATGAGCAGCCATTTGGGGGGGATCCTTCTGTGCTGGAGTGACCCTTGAGTGTCATCTCCTTTGCATCTCTAGGGCCCCCCTGAGGTGGGTCTGATGGCACAATTGCTTGGTAACCCAGGGAAACCAGTGGGGGGGGGGGTTGTGATGACACCAGGAAGAAGCTGCCCCTGACCAAGGTCAACAGTCCCATATTTAATAACCAGTATGACCAATCAGAGTAGATGCTGGTCCTAAGGCCAGACCCTGACCTGGAGCCCCCCAGTGGTGAGCACTGGGATTCACTCAGGGAGAGCTGGGGGGAGGGGAGCTAGCCAGGCCACTCTGGGCTGGCAGACAGCTGCCATAGCACAGCCCACAGGGACACCTTCTCTGCACCCAGCACCCAATACTGTAGTCCCTTTGATCCCGCCTTATCTGTTAGAGGGTACTCGAAACGCCCAGGGCCTGGCGTTTGAAGCGGTCAGAAGAGCCCACCAACTGAAGATACTACCTCTAGTATCCTCTAGGGGGGACCAACTGTCTGGCTTTGCCTAGGATTGAGGGGTTTCCTAGGAATCTGGACTTCAGTGCTAAAACCAGGACAATCCCAAGCACCCCAGGGTGAATGGTCATCCTTTTACCTATGACCTCTGCCCTCTGCCCAGATACTCTATTTTCTGCCTCATTACCTGCTTAGGTTATCTCATCAGACCAGGGCGCTCCTCCCTGCCATGCCTGATGGGGTTGCAGGGAATCATCGGGGGTCTAAGGTCTCTCTGTAGTCTGGGAGCCCACCACCTGTGCTCTTCAAGTCCTCAAGCTCTCCAGTGTGGACATTCATGTCTATCTGTGTGTCTCCATGGGGCTTGTGCAAGGTGATAAAGATGGTCTTCTCCCAATCACCGGGATCTGTTTCCCCTCAGCAAATACCATCTAGCCTGCTCCATGGGTTTGGGGAATACGTGTGCGCGCGCACACGCCAGTGGAGCTGGCAGAAGGGGCTGGAGTGAAATATTTAACCATTATTATGATAGGTACTGACCATTAGAATGACCTCTGGGCTGAGCAGGTTTCAGGAGGTCATGGTGTCTCAGGCATCCACCCACCCAGGGCCAGCAACTTGTGGGGACGCAACCTGTGTGGTCCAACAGGGCCCACCCTTAGAAGGGCCTGTGCTTGGTTTACTCCTTTGCTGTCACTGTTTTTTAATAATAGTTTATGGGTGAGGGCCCCCTTTTCCATTTTGTACTGTGCCCACACATCAAGGAGTTCCTTCTGCTGGGCTACAGCAGGGTCTCCAGGAGTCAGACCGGGCTGACCAAGCACACTGGCTGGCGTTTATTTTGACAATTATATGCCTAGGAACAGGGTAAGTCACTCCTGGCAAAGGAAACAGCAAGGGCAAAAGCTGGGAGGGAGGAAACAGTCTCAGGTCTTAAATTTAATGTGGTTTTTTCCCCCTCCCATTTCCTAGTACCACCTGTATGATGATGGATCTTTATATGTAAATTAATTCACTTTTAAAAATCAATATAGTTATCCAAGAAAGAGCCTTTACACATCATTACTATAAATGGAAAACGAGTGCCAGTATCAGATACCCTAAGGGGAAGGCCCTATAAAAATTAAAATACTATAAAGAAACCAACTTAAGTCTTAGCTGGATATTGTGGCTTACTAAAGTTGAGTTTAGCAAATGTTGAGGAAGTTGTTAGTGTCACATTAGCCCCACACTGACACTTTCTCCTTGGCTTACTCTGAAGTGTAAGAGAACCTAGAACCTAATAACTTTTTTACGAAGTCACTGGGTGTTACTTAATGCCTCATGAGTGTAGTATAAAATCATCCTCCGTCCCACACTTTCCCCGGAACACAGGTTCAACTCCAGAGGAGGCTGCGGTCTGAATACGGGAGGCGCTGATAGGAACAGGAAGCCTTATGAGGCGGTGCGCGGACTCTGCCCGTAGCTGGATACTAAGTCACAATAAATTAAGTACAATGGAAGGTGGAGGGGGGCGCCCAGACGGCTGGGGGTCCTTCCCGAGCCCCCACCCACTCACCTGCGCCCACTCACCTGCGCCCGCTCGCCTGCAGGCGGAACCTGGATCCGCAGCCCCGGAGGCGAGAGCGGTGAGGTCGCAGCCTCCGGGTTCAATCACCCAGTGCAGCTCACGCCCCGGCGTCTCTGGCCCGGCTGAGGTCGCTATGGCAACGCGGGGCCCCGGCAAAGCCACCGGCAGGGCCCGCCCCTTCCTGCGCAGACCGTGCGCTCGCTGAGCCGCGGGAAGGGTGCAGAGCCGCCGGCGTGGGGAAGGACGTTTCAGGGCCTGTGGAGGTCGAGAGCCGCTGGTACGTCGGCGTGGTGGCCAAAGACCGAGCCCGAAGACCCCGCAGCCGATAGCCGCGGAGCGTGGGCCCCCGTGTGTCCCGGGAGGCGACTGCCCTCCCCATGCGGCGCCCCTCTCCCATCTGGGGGTCCCCCGGGCAAATACAACACCCTAAGCAGACAGGAAAAGGCTAAAGGCTTTTGTTCCATGTTTCGAAGAGACAGAGGCAAAATTCGAAGGGAAAACCTACATCGCACCTGTTCTTCGTCTCATCAGGGGTCTGCCAGACACCTTTAAGAATCTGAGGGAAGCTGGGGCCCCTGGGTGGCTCAGCTGGTTAAGCGTCTGAGTTCCGCTCAGGTCATGATCTCAGGTTCATGGCTTGGAGCTCCGCCTGGGGCTCTGTGCTGACAGCTCAGAGCCTGGAGCCTGTTCCGATTCTGTGCGTCTCTCAGTGCCCCTCCTCTGCTCATGCTCTGTCTCTCAAAAATAAACGTTGAAAAAAAAAAAAAAAAAGGATCTGGTGGAAGCCGTACAGACCCACTACCCTTGAAGATACATGGACACAAGTCAGCCCGTCACTTCTCCCTCCTCAGTTCACATCCTTGCAGTGGCTCCCTGGTCACTCAGTAAAAGCCACAGTCCCTACAGTGGCCTTCGAAGTTCCCTGTCATCTGTGCACCCTCCTCCCCTTTCCTCTCTGACCCTGTCCCCTACTTCTGGCACCCAGTCTCACTAGCTCCAGCCACACACATGCTTCCTTGCTGTTCCTGGAAAATGTTGGGCATGTTCCTGCCTCAGGGGCTTTGCCTCTTCTGTGCCTTCTGCCAGGATATCTGTTTCTACAGATAGCAGCCTAGATCATTCATCATTCCTTCCTCTCCTTCAGGTTTTTTTTTTTTTTTCTTTTTTTTGAGAGAGGGAGAGCCAGCCAGCACAAGCAGGGGAAGGGCAGAGAGAGAGGGGAACAGAGGATCTGACGAGAGCTCTGCGCTGACAGATGCCTGGTGGGGGCTCAAACCCACCAACAGGTGAGATCATGACCTGAGCCACATTCGGATGCTTAACCAACTGAGCCACCCAGCTGCTCCAGAAAATCTTGTTTTGATGGGCTTTTCTCTGATCATCAGTGGACTCTCCTTCATTGCTTTGTTCTTCATTCCAGTTGGCATGGGACTTTTTTGTTTGCTTGTTTGCTTTGGTTTGGTTTTTTTGGTTTATTTTGGAATGGAGCTTTTGCTCTGATTTCCACGCTCATTGCATCACTTATAGTTAATTCGTTGGGTGTATGTCTCCCTCTCAGCAGAGGGTAACTGCTCTGTGTAAATTCCTGCCTCATCCAACATTCCTTTGGTTGCAAGTAGAGACACCATCTCGTACTACCTCATAAAGGAAATTTATTAAGGATACAAGAGTGTTGGAAAGCCGTTAACAGCAAAGCCATCTTCTTCCTCTCGCTTGGTCTCTCCATCTCTCTGTGTGTCTCCTTCACTCAGCTTTCTCGTGCTTGTGGTGGAAAATGGCTGCCCTTTATATACCTTGGTTATATAAACATTCACAGAAATGAATTGGCTCTTTTCGAATTCCAATCCCAAATTCATGAGTGGCCCAGGTAGGGTCTGGAGTCTGCCCCTGGCCAGATCATGCTACTAATACTGTGGTTCTTCTCACAACATTCTCCTCTCTTCCTCAGACGCCTGGCCTGCAGGCCAGCAGGCTTTCCCCTAGTACAAACTGTCCTTGGCTTGTGACTTTAGCCAATACCACCCTGCCACCCACTGAGTGGTGCCTCATGGTCTAGAGTCTCCTCTCTCCCTAGGCCAGGCTAAGACATGGCCCGAGCTGCAGTCCCACCACTGCAGGGAGACCTTTGATGGCCTCTAATAAAGGCCCTGGCTCAGGGAAGCTAGAACTGTCCCTTGGAGGAGAATGTGGAGTGGGCTAAGGTTGACCTGCATCCACAGGCCAGCTGGATGGGTAGGTTATAGATCTAGGACACCATTCTTGGTGCTTGGGAGCACCCTCTCTTGAGAGAATCCCCACTGCTTGGGATTCTCTCTCTCTCCTTCTCTCTGTTCCTCCCCCGCTTGTGTTCTCTCTCTCAAAATGATAAACTTAGAAAAAAAATGTTCAAAAGATGAATGGATAAACAAAATGTCATCTGTCCATCTAATGAAATATTTTTCAGCCATAAAAAGGAATGAAACACTGATACATGCTGTAGCATGGATGAACCTCAAAAACATTGTGTTAAGCCAGACACGAAAGGTCATATGAATGGAAGTGTCAGAATAAGCAAATCTACAGAGACAGAAAGTAGATTAGCGGTTACTTGGGAGGGAAGATAAGAAGTTAGGAGGGTGATAGTTAAGGGCAGGAGCTTTCTTTCAGGGGTAATGAAAATATTCTAAAACTGCCTGGGATGAGGGCTGCACAACTTGGTGAATATACTGAAAACCATTGAATCGTACACTTTAAATGGGTGAGTTGTAGGATTCCTGAGTTCTCTCAATAAAGTATTTTTTAAAAAAGTCTCTGATGCAGGATGAGCGCCCTCTAGGGGCTTTCAGGTGTCCAGAGTGAGTCACAGACCACTTCTCATTTTACATTCTGCTAAATTAAAAATCAGAGAGACAAATGCCTACAGAGGGTAACACAAAGTGCAGCACAGGTTGTTTAACTTTTTATTGAAGTGTAAGATGCATATAGAAAAGTGGTAATATCATCAATGTATAACTTGATAGATTTTTGCAAACTGAACATACCCTTCTTGTCCAGACTGGCAGTCTCTGGTACTGTCTTCTCGGGAACAAATGCCTACAGTCCAAATTTGAGTCCCTCCATAAACATGATGGCACTTTCGAGGAGTCACTCTGTAGGACCTCTCTTTCCCCCTTCTTTCTCTCCTCTTTCCTAATCTCTAGAGCTACTCTATCAATGAGGTGGCTATTTATATGGAAATTTAAGTTAAATATAAATAACAATTCCTCAGTCACACTAGTCCTATTCCAAGTATTTAGTAGGCAACTGGCTACTATATGGGACATTGCATATACAGAACATTTCCTTTATCATAGAAAGTTCTACAGGAAAGTGATGCTTTTGGGATGAGCTCATCGCTTACCTCTATCCCTTCCTTGGAAAGTTTCATTTCTCTCTCTCTCTGCCAAATCCTTTTTCTTTTTAATTGATCAGCAAAACTCTCTCTCAGAACCTAACATAATGTCTGCAGGGGTAAGCCAGTGGAAATTACAGGGTCTGAAAATAGTTGTGAAGCAAACAAACACAGCTAATAAATCATCTCAAAGAAAAATGCACAGCCTCACCAGCAATTAAAGAAATGAGAGTTAGAATAATCCTGCCATACTATTACATACTGTCTAGACTAGGAAAAATGTGTAAAAATGATGGACTGTGATATTGGCAGCACTGTGGGGAAAGAGGCACCATTACATACTGCTAGCCATCCAGGCAATTAGGTAAATGCTTCTGAAAAACCATCTGGCATTATCTTACAGAAACTATAAAACTATTTTCTGACTGAATAATTCTATGTAATGACTACTATTTATTTATGTAACAGGTAGCTGGTGTGAGGCATAGAACTTGGTACTTTACATTCTTTAAAACAAAAGTACTTTTCACAACAATCCTCTAAGATAGGTAGGAATCCTTATCTTCACTTAAAAAAAAAATCAGCAAACTCAGTTCGTTAGGTAAATTAGATAAGCTATCCCGAGTTAAAAGACCTAGGAAGTGGCTGAGCGAGGATTCAATCTCAGACCTCTTAACCTAGGAAGACCTGCCCAGAACATTGCCATTGCCTCCAAGGGGAATGGCACACCAGGGGCAAGGGAAGAAATTTACGGCAACATGTAAATACTGACAACTGTAATTATTACAAAAGGAAAAACTGGAAAATGCATACAGGAGACAATGTAAGTTGGGCCCAGCACATACTAGGCTCTCCATAAATGCTTAATTTTTAAAAAAGCGATTGGGTGAAAAACTGCTCTGGCCCTTTAAAAGTCAGAGGCGGGTTAAGACAGAAAGGAGGCGGGGTACGAAGCTGACGTGGGAAGCTTCATGCCTCATTTAAACGAGCATGCGTTAAAGCCCTCCCACCCCTCGCCACGTTCCTGCACTCAAGTGCGCGTGCGCTGCCTAAACCTGAAGTCCGGAGTGTCGGCTCCGCCCGCCTATTTAGGTGGGCGGAGACAGTCGCGTGAGTTCGTGAGCCTACATTCTCCCGCGCTCTTAACCAGCCCGCCCCCTTTTGCACATGCGCGTACATCGGCGCTAGCCCCATGGGTCATTGAGCGGCTCCTGGAGTTGCGCCTGCGCTGTAGACGCCCTTACCGGAAGTGGGCGGATCGTGTTTCAAGGCCTAAAAGGCGGAGGGAGAAAGCGCGGCAAAGGCGAGTTGCAGAATGGAAAGCTGAATTGGGGCACTGCCCCCGATGCCCTGCTGCAGAACTACTGAGCCTAGAAATGTGAAGAGCACAATATGGTCACTTGCTTTCCTATTTTAAAAAGGTTTTAGAAGATTATTCTTTTTACATGTGTGTTAAATGAAGATTTTAAGGAAAGAGAGGATTTCCTTTAAACCCATCCCTCCCCCCCGAATTCTTATACTTCTAGAAGACTTCAGGAGTCAAAGAGATATTTGAATGGCTGTGCCCAGTTGGAGAACAGGTATTATGACACCTCCCCCCCGCCAAAAAAAGCCCTAAAACTCCAAAAGCAAAACAGCGTTATGTTCTCGCCCACAGAAACCTTCGTCCCTAGTCAGGAAACCGTTAAGAAGATACGTTAAATAAGAGCCGGAAAAGAAAAATCTCTGCATCAAGGTAAGTGATTTTGTGTCGTTAAAATTGTAAATGCTTTGGAAGTCTTTTGTGTCAGTTCATCAACTTTATTCCATAAACGTTTGTGGAAAGCGTATTATGTGTTATATGTGTGCACCTCACTGGATACTGGAGATTCAAAGATGAATGTAACAGTTCAGCCCTTAGCCTTGAAGAGTTCACACCGTGGGGCTCAAGGATAGGACTCAGCTGGGCAAGGTCTTGGAAGTAGGAATGATAGTGTACAGTGGCTCTGCGGACGGTCTTGACCTCAAGATGGGAGATGGTGGCGTCCTGTGAACACAGTGGGGCAGCCTGGGGGAGAGGAGATTAGACGCCAGTGGTCAGGAACCCATGTGTTTTCCTGAACTTCCTTTGATACAGGGGATGTGGCCGAAGATGACTTTTGGACCACAGTGACCCAGTTAAACAGGGAGAAGCTGGAAAACTGCCTCTGAACGTCCCAAGGTGGCGGGCAGAGAAACCTCCATGCCAAGAGTTATAAATCCTAATTAAGGATCCAAACAACTGAAGGGAAAGGAAAAGTGATTCTTGGGTATTCTGACGAAGTTACTCAGATGTTTTATGGGGCTAGGAAGAAAAGATTTCACCTTTTGGATAGCTACCATCTCCTTAAATTATCTTCTCCTTGAGAGGTTGGATATTAGAAGGGTCCTAACTCAGGGCAGCTGGGTGGCTCAGTTGGTTAAGCATTTGGCCTCAGCTCGTGGGTTCAAGCCCCGCGTCAGGCTCTGTGCTGACAGCTCAGAGCCTGGAGCCTGCTTCAGATTGTGTCTCCACGTCTCCCTGCTCCTACCCTTCTCACTTGGTCTCCCAAAAATAAATAAAACCTTTAAAAAAAAAAAAAATAGAAGGCTCCTAACCCAAGAATGCACCTGCTGTAGAAAGAATGAACTGCTTCATAAATACCTTGCAGGGAACACAGAAAAATAGTGAAAAAGCAAACAAACCTTAAATTGACTCAAAGCATACCCATTAATACCATTTTCCTCTTAAAGGATTCACACAGGCCTCATGCTAAGAAGGGCTTTGTGTTTGGTGTAATGCTTTGCTGTCACCATTTTGAATTTCTTAATTTCATTTAAAAAATTTAAAATATTTATTTATTTTGAGAGAGACTATGAGCGAGACTGGGAGGGGCGGAGAGAGAGGAAGAGAGAGAATCTGAAGCAAGGTCCTCGTTGTCAGCGCAAAGCCCGACATGGGGCACGAACCCACGAACTGTGAGATCATGACCTGAGCTGAAGTTGGACGCTCAACCGACTGAGCCATCCGGGCACCCCAGAAACCAGACATTTCTGTTGTTAAAGACCCCCCAGTTTGTGGAACTTTGTTACAACAGCCCTAGGAAGTGAATCATTCCCCATAGGTCCTTAAACAATACTTGACGAATAAACGGATTGATGAATAAAGTATAACTGTATTGTCTCTGACTCTTTAAAAGATGATGAAAGACCTATCAAGATAATAACTGTCCCTTTTTTTTTTTAAACCAGTCTCCATGCTCAACGTGGGGCTTGAACTCATGACCCTGAGATCAGGAGTCACATGCTCTACTGACTGAGCCAGCCAGGCACCTCAACTATCCTTTCAATTCCAGTGAATGGTTGAAAAATAGTCCTTTCCACAACCTACTTCATTTTCTTCCATTTTATAATCACTGTATTTGATACTGACTTTGTCCTGTGTCTCACCCATGTCCCAGGCCATGGTAATGTGGGCAGGTAGAGTGGGTGGCTGTGGTTCCCTGCAGTGGACCCTATTGGTTGCTACTGAAATTCAATGCCCTTTGCTTCTTAATGGCAGATCTCCAAATGTATGAGCTTCCCTCTTGTTGGGGGAAAGTGACCCCCACCTCCCAATGATAATTGCCTAAATTATCATTAGGCAAGACTTTTCTGTAAAGACAGTAAATATTTTTTGGCTTTAAGAGCCAAATATTCTCATATATATATATATATATATATATGGCAACAATATATAAGTGTACTTCTAAAATGTTGAATGAAATTGATATTGTGTTGCAAACAATATGGACCTCATTCATTACTCAAAACGTTAGGCTCTGCTTTAGTTCATTCAGGCTGCTGTAACAAAATACCACAAGCAGACTGCCTTATAAACAACTTTTATTTCTCACAGTCTGGAGGCTGGAAGTCCAGCATGGTCAGGTAAATGCCCTTTTCTAAATTACAGACTTCTTGTTTCCTCACATGGTGGAAGGGGCTGGGGAGCTCCGTGGGATCTCTTTTATAAGGACACTAATCCCGTTAGTGGGGCTCTACTCTCATGGCCTCATCACCTCCCAAAGGCCCCGCTTCCTAATACCATCACATTGGGCATTGGGGTTTCAACATAAGAATTTGGGGGGACAGAAGCATTTAGGCCATAGCAGGCCCTAAATATAAATCATTAATAGAAAATGTTGTGGGGGTGCCTGGGTGGCTCAGTCGGTTAAATATCTGACTCTCAGTTTTGGCTCATGTCATGATCTCATGGTTTCATGGGTTTGAGTCCCTCTTCTGGGTCTATGCTGACAGTGTGGAACCTGCTTGGGATTCTCGCTCTCTCCCTCTCACTTTGCCCCTCCCCTGCTCATGCTTGTCTCTGTCTCTCTCAAAAATAAATAGACTTAAAAAATTAAAAAAACAGAAAAAATCTCATGATCTTAGATACCATTCCAAGGAAGTAGTTTTTGTGGTAAAACAAACAGCAACCTGTTTCTGAGTGGCATAGGGCAATGAACATTTCTTTTTTCTTTTTTTAATTTTTAGAGAGAGAGACAGACAGACAACAGGAGTGGGACAGGGAGAGCTAGGGAGACACAGAATCTGAAGATAGGCTCCAGGCTATCTGTCAGTACAGAGCCTGACGTGGGGCTCGAACCCATGAACCATGAGATCATGGCCTAAGCCGAAGTTGGATGCTTAACCAACTGAGCCACCCAGGCATCCCAGGTAAGGATCATTTCTGTAGCTTAATTCAGTTTTGCTGGTCCAGGCTGGCCTTGGTTAAGGCAGTTCTGCACCAGGTGTTATCCTCCCTCTGGGATCAATGGGCAGCTCAGAAGTACTTTAGTAGCAATGGCAGGAGTGAGAGAGAGAGCAAGTCTGTTCATTCAAGTGCTTTTTGAATCTTTGGTAATGGACAAAACAAGCTATGTGACCAAAACTCAAATGAAGAAGTATAGGAAGTACACTCTGCCTAGAGAGTATGCAGTGCTCTGTTGATCTGGTTACATTGAGTCCTTTACAGCAAACTTTTCTATACAAGATACTTTGTCAGGTTCCTAGTTATGGTGTGATGAAAACAAAACCAAAACACCTGAGGTACAAGCCCCTGCACTGTAATTTACTGGATAATCTGGACCACTTTCACTCTCTGAATCTCAGTTTCCTCATCTGTAAAATACACAATAATATTTACTTCTAAGGATTGTTATGGGGATTAAATGAAATAATGTTTGTGAAAGTGCATTGTAAACAGTTAACACCTATCCACGTTGAAGGTGTGTGGAAAATGTATTTTTGTAAGTCCCAAAGTGGGACTCAAATGGACAAGCCTGAGATCAAGAGTTGCATGCTCTTCTGACTGAGCCAGCCAGGCACCGCTGGAAAAATGTATAATTGGTGATGTTTGCCCTGTTGTCAGCCAAAGTAGAGAGCTGGGAGGTGCTGAGCAGTTGGTAAATTCTTTAAAGTGCTTTTTCTGGCAGGTGGCACTTATCTCCCCATTTCAAATGGCCCCAAAAGCAGCTTTCATGAAAACCCACTTAGATTTTTTGTGAGCCATCAACCAAATGACACACTTTTCAAAGGTACTTCAAAAAGGCAGAGGGTTTGAACTCCTAGGGAGTATGAACCACTTTGGAAGACACTTTGGTATGATCTGGTGAAATTGAAACTATGAGTAACCTTGCCTCAGGCGAGTATATTCTTTTTCTTAATTAAAAAAATTTATTGAAGTACAATTGACGTGCAGTGTTGTATTAGTTGACGTGTACAACAGATTGAGTAAGTGCTTTGATTCATTACTTGATGCTCACCATGATGAATGTAGTTACTGTTGGGCTGCCTCTGCCCCTCTCCCCCGGCTTGTGCTGTCTCCTCCTTTCTCTAGAAAATAAAATAAATAATAAATAAAATTTTTAAAATGTCCTGAATAGGCAAATCCATAGAGACAAAAAGTACATTAGTGGTTGTCAGAGAATGGGGATGATGGGGAAGAGACTGTGACTGCTAAAGGTGTGACGTTTCTTTTTTGGGGTGATGAAAATGTTCTGGAATTGGTGCTGATGGCTGCACGAGTCTTTGAGTATACTAAAAACCACTGAATTGTGCACTTTAATAATTTTTAAAATGTTTATTTCTGAGAGCATGAGCAAAAGTGGGGGGGGGCAGAGAGAGAGAGGGGGACAGTGGGTCCAAAGCGAGTTCTGTGCTGTGACAGGCAAGCCCAACGTGGGGCTTGAACCCACGAACCATGAGATCGTGACCTGAGCAGAAGTCAACTGACTGAGCCACTCAGGTGCCCCTGAATCGTGCACTTTAAAGAGTGAGTTTTATAGTAGGTGACTCACATCTTAAAAGTTGTGATAAATAATATATATGTTTGAGTGCCTACTGTGTGCCAGGCACCGTGCTAGGCACTGCGATTGCAAAAATGAGCAAAACTAGACAGAGCTCCTACTCATATGTAGTATATGTCATGTTAAACACTGCATCACACAGAAGATCCTGGAAGATTTTCAAAGGGAGAACAATACCTGATTCCTAACACAAGACTTCCCAGTTATTTCTGCCTTGTAGCATTTTGTTATGATGAAAACAAGGCTCCAAATCTCCTTTCTCAATGTAGGGAATTAAAAGGCTGATGCCTACCGTGAGGGTAACTAACAAGTGGAGAGAGCCCTTGAGTACAGAGCGGAGAATATGAGAGCATCACGTTACGAAGATGTTTGATTTTTTCTGCTCTTTATTTTATTTTGGGAAATTTCAAAAGAAAGAATGAAGGAAGGAGGGAAAATTTTTACTTGTGAAATATGCACATAGGAAAGTGCAAAAAACGGGTACAGCTTAACGAAGAATTATGAATAGTCAATAGTAGTGTAATGTACAGTGACAGATGGTGACTAAATTTTTTCTTTTCTTTTCTTTTTTTTTTTTTTTTTATTCGTAGGCTCCGTGCTCAACATAGACCTGAGATCAAGAGTCACATGCTCTGCTGACTGAGCCAGCCAGGTGCCCCTGTTTCTCTCTCTCTTTTTTTTTTTTCTAATAAGTTTTAAAAATTAAAAAAAAAATTTTTTTTTTCAAGTAACTGCACACCCAAAGTGGGTCTCAAACTCACAAACCTGAGATTGAATCACATGCTCTATTGACTGAGCCAGCCTGGCACTTCTGGTATTGTCTGTCTTTTTAACTTTAGCCATCCTAGTGGGTGTAAAATGGTATTGCATCATTTGATTTTTTATTCCCCAATGAAGATAATAATGTTGAATTCAATAGATATCTGTCAAATGGAGGGATAATCAGGTAAGTTTCCAGTTTAAATGGCTGCACCAAATTTTTACAGTTTTTTAAAATTAATACTTTAAGTGTTTTCTTGTCATAAAAGTAGTACCTACTGAAATGACTATCAAAATAGTGGTTATCTTTGTGGGGAGGAAGGGAGAAAGTTATGATCAGGGAAGAGGAACATGGGATTATCCAGAATAATGGCAATCTCATTCTTGATGTGGGTCTTAGTTGCACAGATTATCTTATAATCATTGTTTAAACTATATATAAAAATATATATGCACTTTTCTATATATATATGTCACCAAAAAAATGTTTTCATTGTTGAAAATTTGGAAATCAAGTGTTTTTGTTTTATTAAAGATAAAGAGCACTGAAGTATTTCTACCACCTAAGCTTTGTGGAATGGTAGTTTTTTAGGTGGGAGAAAAAGGAATATGTTAAATCTTTGTTAATCAAACCTTTTGCCTTTTGTTGGAAGAAACAGAAATTCTGAGAAGTCACCAGCAGGTGGTGCAATGAAACAAGACTTAATCTTGTAGTCTAAAAAGCAAACCAAAACAAAAACATGAAAAGCAGCCAACACTCCACCTGGTCACTGGAAAAGATTTCTTGTGAATTTCCTGCTATCTACAGTCTTCCTGCAGTATCTTTCATCATACAAAAGAATCTGATACTTACGGCCTCTCTGGGGAACTGTCAGACCATTTGAACAAAGAGAAAAACATAGACATTCCATGTTTTCTCTCTTTTGTTTCTACAGAGGGCCTTCAAAATAATAGGACCAGCTGGGACTCATATAGGGCTTTTGTGTCTGAAAAAAATAATAGTAATAAATACATTCCTCAAATATTCTTAGATGACTTTTGGCTTTCGAGGTGAATTAAGAAGTGTTCAGTTTCTAAACCTTTATCAAGCACTTCCTTCCACTCATCTCTGGCTGATAACAGCCATTGGAAGTTGGGGAAAATTTCATTAGAAAATTAGTAATAGAAAGAATAAAAAGAAAAAACATTTTAATCTGGAGAGTAAGCCAAAAAAGGGATCACCCTGGTCATCATCCCTTTCATCAAGATACATTTTTCTTAAATTTATATATTTATTTTGAGAGAGAGCATGAGTGGAAGAGGGAGAGAGAGAGAAAATCCCAAGCAGGCTCTGCACTGTCAGCATGGAGCCTGATGTGGGGCTTGAACTCACAAACCATGAGATCATGACCTGAGCTGAAATCAAGAGTCGGACGCTTAACTGACTGAGCCATCCTGGTGCCCCCTCAAGATACATTTCTTTGGGGCAAGGTGGGCATCAGGACTGGGAGAGGATGGTGGTGGCAATGGGAGATTGCTTCCACGTGAGGAGGAATGGTCGGATAAGTAACTATGCTAAGGAAAATGGGAGCCGGGTTTCTCACTGTTGGAAGAGGGAGTTGGGAATATGGAAAAGGGAGAAAGCTAGCGTGAACCCTGTGGAATAGAATTGAATATTGGTGTGGGGTCATGGTTTTCCATATTAAAGGTAGAGTTATAGATAAAAGTGCAAATGTGTACAAATATATATGTACACACAAACATATAGTCCCTAGATCTGTCTTCGGAGAGAGCTGGCAGTAGTGACATCCCATCTAGTACCTGGAACTTGGTTTCCAGATACCATTCTCCACTAAAAGGAACGCAGAATGGTTGGAGAAATGGCTGATTCCAGAGTTGGAGCAGGGAAAGTGCAAGATGTGCTTAGACATCTTGGAGTCAAAAAACTAAGAAAATACTCAAAGAATGTGGGGACCAATTGCAAGGACACAGAAGTCAGCTAAAGTACCAGGGAAGAATAACTGTCCAGTGGAGAAGCTGGGAAAACACTACCTTCATGAAGCAAAGTGAACATTGTGGTGGGGTACGTTGAGATTCTAGACAAGCTGATGAGCTGCAGTGAGAACGCAGCCTCACTTCTGTGGCGGTCCTAAACGAAGATACCTAACCTCAGTGTAATCATGATGATGTATGAGGCAAACCCTAGCTGAGGGGAAATAACCATCCTGTCCTCTTGAGAAACATCAAGATAAGGAAGACCAAGATGGAGGAAGCGTCCCATATGAAAGGAGACTCCAGAGGCAGGCAGCCAAATGCAGCAGGTATTTGGATCCTTGCTGTAAAGGGCACTATTGGCATGATTCATAAACTTGAATGGGGTCTGAGCATTAGGGGGCAGTGATATATCAGTCTTAATTTCTTGATTTCAGTGATTGTGCTGTTCTGATTGTGCAGTGAATGTTCATTTTTGAGAGAGAGAGCGCCGCGTGCGAGTGTGAGCGGGGGTGGGGAGGGGCAGAGAAAGAAGGTGTCACAGAATCCGAAGCAGGCTCCAGGCTCCGAGCTGTCAGCACAGAGCTGGACGCAGGGGTTAAACTCACAAACTGTGAGATTATGACCTGAGCTGAAGTCAAACAACCAACTGAGCCACCCAGGTGCCCTGAGGAGAATGTTCTTGATTGTGGGGAAATGCTCACCAAAGTATTCAGGAGTGATGGGGCAAAGCAGATCAGCAATCTATGCTCAAATGGGTCCAAAAAGTTCTTTGTACTGTACTTGCAGCTTTTCCTTAAGTTTGAGATCGTTGAATAAGTTAAAAATTTTTATATGGAAGTATACAGAAAAGGAGAAAATATTTGCAATTGTGTACATGATAAGGGACTTGTATCCAGAATATATAAAGAACCCTTACAACTCAAAATGGGAAATAATCCCATTTTAAAATAAGCAAAAAATTAGAATAGACATTTATTCAAAAGAAGATATACAAGTGGTCAATAAACCCATGAAAAGACACTCAACATTTTTAGCGATTAGGAAAACACAAAATCAAAGCCACAGTGAGATACACTTCACACAAAACTGCAAGGATAGCTAAAATGACAGTCAATAACAAGTGTTGACAAGGATGTAGAGAAATTGGAGCCTTTGTGCATTGCCAGTGAGGGTGTGAAATGATGCAGCCACTTTGGAAAATGGTTTGGCAGTGCCTCACAATGTTAAAAACAGTTACCATCTGACTCATCAATTCCACTCCTCGGTAATACCTAGAGTAAAGAACAGACATGGGGCACCTGGGTGGTTCTGTCGGTTAAGCATCTGACTTCGGGTCAGGTCATGATCTCATGAGTTTGAGACCCGAGTTGGGGCTCCACACTGTCAGTACTTGGGAGTCTCTCTCTCTCTCTCTCTCTCTCTCTCTCTCTCTCTCTCTCTCTCTCTCTCAAAAAAAAAAAAAAAAAACCCAAAAAACTTTAAAGTGTGGCCTAGTCAAGTTGACATATGAAATTAACCATCACACTATCTCAATAAAACTATTATTAAAACAATACATAGGGGCACTTGCCTGGCTCAGTTGGTGGAGCATGTGACTCTCGATCTTGTGAATTCAAGTCCCATGTTGGGTGTAGGGATTACTCAACAACAACAACAACAACAACATATACGACTCTTCAAAACTGTCAAGGTCTTGAAAACCAAGGAAGCACTGAGATACTATCATAGAGGAGAGGAGACTCCGGAGACATGACTAAATGCAACGTCAGGTTGAATTCTGGAACAGAAAAAGGACATCACTGGAAAAACTGGAAAAATCTGAATAAAATCTGGAGTTTAGTTTATAATAATATGCCTGTGTTAATTTCTTGGTTTTGATAAAGGTGTCATGGTTATGTGAATTGTCAGCAAGAGGGAAAACTGAAGAGTACATGGGAACTCTCTGTACTATCTTTGCAGCTTTGTAAATCTAAAATTATACCAAAATGTTTATTTTTAAATTTTTAATGTATTTTTTTAACATTTAATTTTTTAAAAAACCCAAATATATAGTCAGTGCTTTCTGGTACTTACATAGTTTTGGGCAGTTTATTTACATCAGTGCATGAATCCTCACAATAGTCCTATGAGATCAACCCCACGTCATAGAGAAGATGAATTATGGACTCAGGGTCATGCATCTGGCAAATGGGAGAGCTGGGATTTGAACTCATGTTTGTCTGGTTGGGCCAAAAAAATCACACCTCCATCCAGCCCCAGAACTTACAGTCCCAGGTAGGTCCAGTTATGCACATAACTGAATAAGGACAGAAAGGGCATTTTGATACCTGAAGAGTTAATAGTAAAGAAATGTAATTTAATATTAATACTTGCTGTTTACATTATAAACCCGTGAACAGACAGATAGGGGCTTAAAATCTCTATCAAACAGCTGACAAACATTTCAGGGGAAAAATCCCATCAATTTATGTGATTGACTCTTTCTGTTATACTAAATTCACCTAATCTTTTTCAGGGTGCACGAATGACCATGTAGCTTTAATCGGTATATACATATTGTTTTGGGCTCTACTTTTTTTTTTTTTTTAATGTTTGTTTATTTTTGAGAGAGAGAGAAACAGAGCTCAAGCTGGGGAGGGGCAGAGACAGAGAGGGAGACACAGAATCTGAAGCTGGCTCCAGGCTCTGAGCTGTCAGCACAGAGCCCAACGAGGGGCTCGAACTCAAAAACCGCGAGATCGTGACCTGAGCCGAAGTTGGGGACTTAACCGACTGAGTGACCCAGGTGACCCTGCTAGGATCTACTTTTTTTTTTTTTTAATTATCACGATTTAATATACCTGTTTACGGGCATTCATAGTGATCATTTCAACAGCTATATAGTATTGAATGAACTAGACTATAGCTTACTTCACTGTTTCTGTGATGTGGGGCATTTGGGATGTTTCCAGTGTGTGGCTGATCTAAAAAGTGCTGCCAGAAACATCTTTGCACAAGTTGCTTGTTTAAATCTTTGGGACTATTTTGAGCAAGGGCATTTGTGGGAAGCAGATGAAGGAAAAGTCCCTGGAATTTTCAGTTCTCCTTGGACTTTTTTTAGAATTAGCTCTTGGCGTCTTGTAATGTGTACATAACACAGCTATCAGTAGCTGGATGATCTTGGGTAAGTTCCTTCACCTCTGCAACTTGGACTCTTGCTTATTAAAATATAATCCCCGGACCAGTGATACTGGCTGGGAGCTCGTAGAATTACAGGCTTTCTGGCCCTTCCTAGAAACTACTGAATCAGAATCTGCGTTTAACAAGATCTTCAAAAGGTGGTTCTTGATCATGTAAAAGTTGAAGAAATTGGGGTGCTTGGGTGGCTCAGTTGGTTAAGCGTCCAACTCTTGGTTTTGGCTCAGGTCATGATTTCATGGTTTGTGAGATCAAGCCCCGGTTGGCTCTGTGTTAACAGCACAGAGACTGCTTGGAATTCTCTTCCTCTCGCTCTCTGCCCTTCCCCCACTCGTGCATTTTCTTTCTCTCTCTCTCTCTCTCTCTCTCAAAATAAATATATATATTTTTTTAAGTTGGAGAAACTATGCCTTAGAATACTCACCTGTCAAACAGGGAGAATAGAGGTCCTTCCTCAAGGCTGTTGTGAAGACAATGCATTAATGCATATACATAAAGTGTATACAAGAGCACTAGGCACACAGTGAGTGCTTGCTATGTGTTTGCTACTTTTATGACTCTTCCCAGCTGGTCGTACAGTCTCAGACTGGCAGGTTCCTACGTAGAGTGTCTTGAAGAGAACCAATAGGAGAGATTTCCCCTTGGCGGTGTGAGCAGGGGTGAGGAGGATAACACACTTTCTCATCCCTCATGATCGAAGTCCCTAAGAGCTGGATCCAATCCCAGGGAGCTGACGAGTGAGTCTGAAAGCCCTTTGGGCAAGAACCAGGACAGGGTGGCATTCAGGTAAGATCTGATACTTCTGGCACCCACTGGTCACACCGATCGGGGTGGCCAGCCCTTGCCATCTACAAAAGGGCTTGTGAATAATGCATACTGAGTCCTGACCCCACAGAGAGGAGAGTCACTTAGATTTGCAGCCTGACCGCTGGCCAGCCTGCAGATAAGGTGCACCTGCCCAGATCTCCCTGGGGGGGCAGGGCCAGCCTCTCCTGCCCACAGGCAGCCTGGGGCAGATGGACCTGCTTAGATTGAATAGTTGCAAGCAGAAGTGAAAGGGCATCTTCCCCAGTTCTGTCCTTGGTGACACTTTACTCATCCTTCAAAGCCCTATGTTTCCTTTTTGATTCCACTAATCCCAGTTAATAAACTTTTTTTCTGTTGTTGTTAACCATTTAAGTGATTTATATGGTTTTGCAATCCTCATGACATTTTATATCAGGAGTCTCAAATTCAAATGTCTCTGAGGACTACAGTTCACAAAAATACACGAGGTAGTCTGGGGCAATATAGTTGATCATGGTGAGGACTGTGGCCTCTGGCCAGCCCATTGTGAAGGGGGGTGGTTATCTTTATTCTGTTCCAGCCCATTGCCATGCAGGAATGTGAGCCTAGTGTGAACAGATTTTCCCGTTTTTTTTTTTTTTTTCCCAAAAGAAAAGTTAGGATTTTAGGGGTGCCTGTCTGGCTCAGTTGGTAGAGTCTGCGACTCTCTCTCTCTCTCTCTCTCTCTCTCTCTCTCTCTTTTTTAACATGTATTTATTTTTTGAGAGATAGAGTGAGACACAGCATGAGTGGGGGAGGGGCAGAGAGAGAGGGTGTCACAGAATCCCAAGCAGACTCCAGGCTTTGGGCTGTCAGCACAGAGCCTGACGTGGGGCTCGAACTCATGAACTGTGAGATCATGACCTGAGCCAAAGTAAGATGCTTAACCGACTGAGCCACCCAGGTGCCCTGAGTCCGTGACTCTTGATCTTGGGGTTGTAAATTTGAGCCCCAAGCTGGGCATAGAGATTACCCTAAAAAATTAGATTAAATTTAAAAGTTTCGATTTTAATGTAAAATCAACTTTATCTTAATTAAAAAAAAATAACATAAATGTTTATAGTGACTATTCATAATCAACCCAAACTGGAAACAACACAAAGGTCCCTCAATCAGTGAATGGATAAGGAATGGATAAGCAAATTGATCATACAATGAAATATACTCAGCAGTAGGAAAAAAGAAATGAACTATTGGTGCACACAATAATCATCGGATCCTAAATCCATTATGCTCACTTCTGCTTCTGGCCAAGGTAGAGGAACACGGACTAGATTTACTTTCGCACCGGAAACAACCAAAAATGGGGAAAATATATATGATATGATGTTTTTCTTTCAAGACACTGGACATCAGTCAACAGATGATAGTGGTCACTGAGAGATAGGAAACAAATTGTAGGGGTTATTCCTACCATTACCTCACTTACTGTCTTGAGAGAGTTTCTAGGCCATGCTGCAGGAAAGGGGACCCCTGGTGAAGCCTGGCAGACCCCCAGAGTTGAGAAGATAGAGCTAAGAGTCCAGGAGGACCACGGAGGTTGGAATTCTAGAGAGGAAACGGCTGCACACAGAGAATCCAGAGGCCCACTGAACTCCCTCCAGCAGTCAGCCTGCTGGTCAACCTGCATGTGAGGACAGCTACCTCATGGAGGCCATGGAAGGAACCATCTGAAATAAGTGGTAAGGTAAGAGTGTGCAGCACTCACACTGGCCCAGGAAGCGTGCCTGGTCCCATCAGCCAGACTGGAAAACCTCATGATTCATTGATCTTGCCTCACGTAGTGGGGGGAAAATCAGCTGTAGACTGAGCACTGTTCTAGTCCCAGATAACTGTTAAAAACAAGATTTGAGGGGCACCTGGGTGGCTCAGTCGGTTAAGTGTCTGACTTCGGCTCAGGTCACGATCTCACGGTTCGGTTCGTGGGTTCGAGCCCCGCGACTGGCTCTGCGCTGACAGCTAGCTCAGAGCCTGGAGCCTCCTTCAGATTCTGTGTCTCCCTCTCTCTCTGACCCTCTCCTGTTCACGCTGTCTCTCAAAAATAAATAAAACATTAAAAAATTAAAAAAAAAAACCCAAGATTTGAAAGGATAAAATTGTTACTGAGTAATTGTATCTAATATAAAGCTCAAGAATATTTTTATGGAAACTAAAATACAAAAGGAGGGGGAAGGAGGAAGGGAGAGGAAGAAAAAAAAGAGGTGGAAGAAGGGAACCAATTGACAAGGTAAAATTCATAATGCCTGACATCCAATCAATAATAACCAGGCATGCCGACAAGCCTTGTGTCACCTTTATTGAGAGGTGTTGTTATGAATTGGATTGTGGCTCCCAAAGATATGTTGAAGTTCCAAACCCCCAGGGATGAGAATATAATTCAAAGTCGGTCACTAATTATCTGGGAATCTTAAGTCACACTCTTCTTCAGGCCTCAGTTAAGAATTCCAAATATCTCTGTGTTTATGTGTATATTCCCCATTCACAGTTCTTGAAGTGGTCTCTGAACCCAAAAGTTGAGAGCCTTTGCAGTAGGTGCTCTTTCATGTTTATTCCTTCAACGAATATTTATTAAGGGCCTACTATGTCCCAAGCTCTGCGGATACAATGATGACCAAGACAAGATCCTTGAGATCTCATACAGATTATATACCCATGGAGGCATATACCCATACATACAATCAACACAGAGACAAACACTTTTATGAAGGAAATAAGACAGGTGACATATGAATCACTGGGAGGAGGGATGAAGCTCTGGATATTCAAGAAAGGTCTTTTTTCAGAGGTGTTGTTACAGTTTAAATTGTATCCCCCAGAAAGGTATGTTGAAGTTCTAATACACACTACCTCAGAATGTGATCTCATTTGGAAACGGTCTTTGCAGACGTAATTAGTTAAGCTTAGATGAGGTCATTCTGGAGTGGGATGGACCCTTAAATCTAATAAGATTGGTGTCCTTAGAGGGGCGCCTGGGTGGCTCAGTCAGTTGAGCATCTGACTCTTGATTTAGGCTCAGGTCATGATCTCATGGCTTGTGAGATGGAGCCCCGTGTCAGGCTCTGAGCTATCAGCAGAGTTGGGGATTCTCCCTCTTCCTCTCTCTCTGGGCCTCCCTCACTCGCAGGTGCTCTCTCTCAAAAATAAATAAATATTTAAAAAAAGATTGGTATCCTTAGGAGAGGACACACAGGGAAGAAGTTCATGTAACAACAGAGGAGAATGGAGGAAGGAAGCTGCAAGGCAAGGAATGCTAAGGATTGAGGGCCACCAAGCCAGAAAGAAGCAAGGAAAGATTTTACACTGAGCATGTCTTTGCTGTCACCCTGATTTCACACTTCTAGCCTCCACAGCTGTGAGAGAATATATTTCTATTGTGTAAGCCACTCAGTTTGTGGTATTTAAACAGTGCAATTTGTGGTTAAGGCAGCCCTAGGGAAATTTATTAAATGTTTATTTATTTATTTATTTATTTTGAGAGCGAGAGCGAGTGGGGAGGGGCAAAGAGAGAGGGAGAGAGAATCCCAAGGACGCTCTGCACTGACAGCACAGAGCCTGTTGCTGGGTTAGGTACCATGAACCTTGATCTCATGACCTGAGCTGAAATCAAGAGTCCAATGCTTAACAAGCTAAGCCACCCAGGTGCCCTGAATTTTTTTTTTTTTTTTAAATTTAAGTAGTCTGGGTGACCAATGTGGGGGTTGAACTCATAACCCTGAGATCAAGAGTTGCATGCTCGGGGCGCCTAGGTGGCTCAGTCCGTTAAGCGTCTGACTTTGGCTCAGGTCATGATCTCACAGTTCGTGGGTTCGAACCACGTGACGGGCTCTGTGCTGACAGCTAGCTCAGAGCCTGGAGCCTGTCTTCAGATTCTGTGTCTCGCTCTCTCTCTGACCCTCCCCTTCTCACGCTACCTCGCTCTCTCTCAAAAATAAATAAAACATTTTTAAAAATCTATGAATTTAGCTGGCCAGTTGCCGCCACAGCCCTAGGAATTAGGAAATTAATATAGGTGTCATTAAACTAAGGCTTGAATGATGAGAAAAAGGCAACCATGTGAAGATATAGCGGGAATGTCCCATGCAAGGGCAGGAAGAGAAAAAACTGGCTGGGAAGTACTGGTCCAGGGAGGTGAGATAGGAGATGTGACTGGGAAGATAGGTAGGGATAGATCTTGTAGGACCACGGAGGGGAAGGGATGCAATTGGGTCATTTGAGCGACAGAAACAGCTGTCAAAAGAGTCACCCAAAATCTTAGAGGACAGGAATCTAGGATGAATTAGTTGCAGTAAATAATGACACTGCGAGCCCTCTCTGCCCTTCCCCGCCTTGCTGGCGACCTTGCCGGATGGTCAATGTCAGTTCTACCATTCCAGGCCGTTTAGCTTCGGCTCCCGTCAGGCGATGCAAAGAGGTGGCAAGCTTTCACCTCTCCAAAATCTTCCTCCCTCCCGACTCCAGACACCCCCAAATAAACACAATCTAAGTAAAATCAGTTCGGCAAATGCGGTTTGCGGACAAGTTCCCCGGCCCCAGCTAGGAAGAATCCTGGAAGCGCAGAAGCACTCTCAAGGGGGCAGCACAGACCCTGCCAAGACCTGCAAAGCTCCAGCGCTCCCCCAGCCGGCGCGCGGGGGCGGAGCCGAGGAGGTGTGTGCGCACGCGCGGGGCCTGCCTCCCCGGCGAGGGGGTGGGGCGGCCGCTGGGGCGGGGGCCGTGACGTCAGGTGCGCGCGTGGCTCCGGCTGCGCAGGAACAGCTGGTGTCTCCGAAGGCGGCGGGCGAGCGGACGGGCTGTGGTGCCGGTGGCCAGCCGCGCCGCGCCGCGGGAGCCGCCGCCGCCGCCGCCTCGCACCGCCGCACCATGTCCGGCCAGCTGGAGCGTTGCGAGCGCGAGTGGCTTGAGCTGGAGGGAGAATTTCAGGAACTGCAGGTAGGGCCGGGCCACCTGGTCGGGCAACTCTGCTACCTGCGGTGCAGTGTCTTCTCCTTCCTGCTTCCCCAGCCGGGGCGGTGGGGACCGTCAGGGGCCGGGGCGGGGGGTGCCCCTGGGAGGCCCTGGGGGTTGGTGGTCCGCGTGGGCCAGCACCCTCCTCTCTCCCAGCACTTCAGTTCTTTATCCACTTGGGGCGCACAGTCGTAGCCCCCCATTATCCCGCCTTCGCACCGGCTCTTTGCTCGGGCGCACCTCCTTCTCTGCAGAAAGTTGGTCTGTGGTCTCTGAGGGGAAGTTCCAGGTGTGTCATGTAAGGGAAGCCTGAGGGCACAGGTGTGTACTGGGACTCAGAACAGCCCAGCCCCCACCTCCGCAGGGGTCTCTCCTAACCCCACTTTCGGCAGCTCAACTCCTCTCTTCTGGTGGGGCAGCCCTCTCTTCTGCAACTACATTTTGAGAGATGTGCTTGGGAGCCGTTCACTTTGAGCCCCTAGGCTTTGCCCAGGGATTAGGGACCCCTGTCATGCGTCTTTGGGGCTCCGGTGTCTGTGCCCTACTCTTGGCCGCTGCTGCAGGCTGACTTTGGCCTTGTGGATGACATCTGTCAGTTCTGACATCTGGGGTGCCTCCCTCAGTGATAGAGGCTGCTCCCGGCCCTCACCCATCTGGCCCAGAACCTCACCGGGGGTGGGGTGAGGGCAGATGTAAGCGAGGCCCCTTGAGAGAATGCGATTGCCCCACTGGGGGCCTGGCAGGTGGAGTTGATCCAAAGGAGGTTCCAAGAGGTCTCAGCTACCTACTGAGGTGACTAGAGACACCTCATTTGAAACCTTGCGGATGGCCAAGAGGGTTTCCTGGACCACTTTTGGAGATGGGCCGTTTTCCTCTCCGGGTACTTCTCTGGAGTTGGGCTCTGTTTGCCTGAAATCACACTGCACAGCCCCACCCCACTTCTTCCTATTCTGGAGCAGTGACATTTTCCCTGTATATGTAGCTCTTGTCTGCAGTTGGTTGGCCTCTTATAGGGTCTAGGAGGAGGGAAGAGGAGATTGTCTGTGATGGGTCTTCTAGACATGTAGCAGGAGGCCCCGATGTGTAAAGAGAAGGGTGCTGGATAGACTGAGCAGGAAGGCTTCCGGGGGGTGGTGGTGGAGGGGGGCTCTGTTTCAGGCGCGAGCAGAGGGTAGAGTGTCCAGAACCCGTATGCCGTTCTCGGCCTGTGCAGCATGCGTGGGGTTGTGCCCTCACCTTCAGGTCCAGGGCTTGGGGCCCACGCTGTACCCAGTGGATCCTTCTAGTTTCGGTCCCATCGAGAAGATTCAGCTGCTTCTTAATACTGTGTGCTACTGGGCTCAGGTCATGGTCAGCCGTGGAGCCATGGAAGAAGGGGTGTTAGGGTTGGGAATGCGAGAAGAATTTTCCCGTGTGGAGGTTTGGTTCATGAATTCCTTTCCCTTGCCCTGCCTTACGCTAGGAGGAGGAGTTGTCTCAACACTTCAGAGCCATGCAATTAATGCAATCAACAGCAATTAGATAACTAGTCTTGGCAGGCAGAGCTTGCAAAGGAGACGTTTGACTTGTTGTTGTGTTCTTACTGGGTATCGTTGGGGTTCGGTTGTGTGAGAGACAGAGAGGAGTTGGGAATTCTGGATTCTGTCCCGTGGTGCACAGCAAGGGTTGTATAAGGGGAAGCTATGATGTCGCCTACTCAGTTCTTCAGCAGTGGAGGAACTGGAATCGACTGGACCTTTGGGGAAGAGGGACTTTGCTGGCCTCTGGCTTTGGGGGACCACTGCTGGGTCAGAGGTCAAAGATGGATGGAAGGCCACAGAGTCCCCAGCAGTATGGGTCAAGGTCATAGACTAGAGCAAAATACTGTCTATATCTTCAGCTCACAGATGAGGAAGCTGAAGCTTGGGAATGCTAATGGATTCAACTGGGGTCACACAGCTCTTTAAGTGGTAAAGCTGACACTGGAACTTAGTACTCTAAATGCTTAGTTTGAGATCTATGCTGGGAGTCCCCTCTCTCTCTCCTCACCTCCACATCCCCGATAATGAATGGGAGAGCTTTGAACTCCTGAGATGAAAGTCTCCGGGATGTGCATATAGAAGTAGGGACGGCTGGGTGGCTCAGTCAGTTGGGCATTCAACTTCGGTTCAGGGCATGATCTCGCGGTTCATGGGTTTGAGCCCCGAGTGGGGCTCTGTGCTGATAGCTCAGAGCCTGGAGCCTGCTTTGGATTCTATGTCTCCTTCTCTCTCTCTCTGCTCCTTCCCTGCTGGCACTCTGTCTCTCTCTCTCAAAAATAAACATTAAAACAAAAATAAAGGAGAAAGCATCTTTAAAAAAGTAAGTAGGGTGTATATTGTCATTGTGTATATGCTGGACAGACCCTCAGATATGAGACATTTATTGGGGAACAAGGAGGTCACAACAGGTAGGCAGGTGGACAGATTGGAACTAGAAAGAAAGGGGATATATATATATATATATATATATATATATATATATATATGGGTTTTTTTTTTTTTTTACCAGAAAATTCCTGTCTATCTTAATTTTCCTGTATTTGCCTCAGAATCTGGGATTTTGGGGTTTCATGTTTGTATCTCTCTGATTCTGTCTTTTTTGCGGTCATATCTAATGTTTCTGTGTTTCACCCCTCCTTCCCTTTTTCAAATGACGGGGGAAAGAGGAAACCTAATTGTCAGACCTCAGAGGATTTGAAAGGTCGTTGGAATTCCCCCTCTCCTACTAAAAAAAAAAAGTTATTGTCTCTGGGACTTTCTAGAGGAAAGGATCTGTTTTTGTTTTTGTTTTTTTTTTTTTTACTGTGATTTGCCTCTGCCAGGGCCTCACTAGACTCAGGAGCAAGGTCAAGTGGCATGGGGACTTTGTTTTTGGCTCATTAGGGTTTCAGCCATGCTGGTGAATTGAGCATTGGTCTGAGACCAACACGTTTGGCCATGTGGCCTGTGGTGTGACCACAGAAGGTCACTTACAGACACCATGGCAGGTGATTTAATAAGCATTTCCTGCCTTGCATCACTGGAAACCTGACCCCATCCTTCCCCATCCAGGAAGGAGGTGGCCTGAAGAGGCCTCTCCCTAAACCTGACCTCACAGAAATGCAAGGGCCTGATAAGCCACCATAAAGATTTTTGTTTTTTTCTACCAATGAAATGGGCATCCCTCTGGCTGCTGTGTATAGAATAGACATGAGAGAGACAGGATAGATGCAAGAAGGTCAGTATTATTTTATCAAAGCCCTATGAACTAGATCCTTTTATCCCATTTTACAGAGGGAAAATCATATACCCAAAGTCACATGTCATGTAAGTACTGGCGTCAGGATTCAGACCCAGGCTGCTGAATGTCAGGGTCTATACTCTTTTTTTTTAAAACTTTTTTTTTAATTGTTTTTTTTGAGAGAGAGAGAGAGAGAGAGAGAGCGCGCGCGCGAGTGAGCGAGCATGGGCGGGGGAGAGGCAGAGAAGGAGGGAGACACAGAATCCGAAACAGGCTCTAGGCTCTAGGCTCTGAGCTGTCAGGACAGAACTGACGTAGGGCTTGAACTCACAAATCATGAGATCATGACCTGAGCCGAAGTCGGATGCTTAACCGACTGAGCCACCAGGCACCCCATCAGGGTCTATACTCTTAACCACTACCTAAGGCAGGTCTGAGCCCCAGGTACTCTTTTGTAGGCTTTTGTTTTTCTTCTGCCTTTGATTGCCTTATGGGTCTTTTTCTTTAGAAGTGTATTGTGTGGCAAGAACTCTGGACGGGGAGCCACATTTCCTGGGTTCAGGCTGGAACCCTGCTACTGTCTAGTCTCTGACCTTTAGCAAGCCACCTCTCTGGACTTGAGTTTCTTTATCAACAAAACAAAGACCGACAATAATAACAACTGTAAGAACTAACTCTATGCTACATGGATTATCCCATTTAATCTAAATGACAACCTGCTTTATACTGAGGTTAAAGGATGGCAAGTAACTTGAAAGTCATGGAATTTTGGAATTTGAACCCGGGTCTGCTGTGTACCTCAGATATTTTTTGGGTTCTTAACACAGTGGGTTCCCAAAGTATCTTGAGACCCTTGGCTCTGGAAAGAAACTTTGAACTGGTGGGATCTCATTTCATTTGTAAAGTGCTTTAACATAATGCATTAGGATTCTTAGTTGCAAGTGACAGAAACCCCGTTCAGCTGGCCAAAAAAAAAGGAGTTTATTGGGTTATCATATGTTGGGAAGTCCAATAACAAATGGCTCCAGGCAAGGCTAGATCCAGGGGCTCCGATGATGTCTCTATGTGTGTGTCTCTCTGTTTCCTCTATATCAGCTTTATTCTTAGGCAATCTCTCTTACGTTGTGGCAAAGATGTGCCCTGGCAGCTCCAGGCTGACATCTACCAGCTTGGCAAATCTGGCAGAAACAGAGCATTTTTTCCCTGGTAATTCTAGCAGGAGTCCCAGGGCCAACTCTCATTGGCCTGACGTGGGTCACATGATTAATCCTTGCCTAACCAGTCACCGTGGCACTGACTGGCTGGGTCTTGGTTACTTGTCTACCGCTGGAGACCAAGACTGGAATGAGGGCCACTCAAACTGTATGAAATAAGAATGAGAGAGGGATAGTCCTATAAAGGAAAAGGAAAATACTGGTGATTAAAAAAAAAAAGAGAGAGAGAGGGAGAGAGAGGGATTCTAGACAGCCATCTTTTGCAGGGGACGGAGGTAATAGAAACATTCTATATCCGTGATTCCCACACTGTGTCAAGGCACCACCAAGGAGCTGCAGCAAGCTCACAGGGATACTATGGGATAATTTAACATTTTTTGTAAAAAATTTTAAATGTTTATTTTTGAGAGAGAGAGAGAAACAGAGTGTGAGCAGGGAAGGGGCAGAGAGAGGGAGACACAGAATCTGAAGCAGGCTCCAGGCTCTGAGCTGTTAGCACAGAGCCTGACGCGGGGCTCAAACTCGTGAACCTTGAAATCATGACCTGAGCTGAAGTCAGATGTTTAACTGACTGAGCCACCCAGGCACCCCAGGATAATTTAAAATTTTAAGGGAAACACAGTGACATCTGTCATATCCTGCTTAAACTGCTAACTTGGGATAGTTCAGACCTGCACATTACATCATGTTACATTCTTATTGATGATGTCATATCTTTGTGAAGTTAGGTTTTTAGTGGTCTGTGATTAAAATCAAGTCCTATGTGAAAATCAGTGTGGAACATGAAATGAGGGTGAGAGTGTCTAATCCAATTCCAAGGGTTGAGAATTTGTGCAGAGCCCAATAGGCACACACATTCCATTAGTAAATAATTTTGGTTATTTCAGAATGAAATAAAAAAGATTTTGTCAGTTTCTGAGTATTCTTTTTTTTTCCCCTAAAAGGCTACGAAGTTGTTAGGGCATAAATACTTTTCAGTTATTTGGCCTGAAGACTGTTAACATTTTACTGAGACATTAAGAGCGTGGTGAACCAGCAGAACCAGCAGAATTTGTGAACCTTTGATTTATGTCCTGATTGTGGTGGTATTTACACAATTGTACCTATTTGCCAGAATTCATTGAGTTCTGTACCTGAAAATTGATGAATTGTTATGTAAATTATACCTCAATAAAACTGATTAAAAAAAAAACCGTACATGGCCTGTTACATATACCTCCTCTTTTTTTTTTTTTTAAAGCTTATTTATTTATTTATTTAGAGAGCACAGATCGGGGAGGGGCAAAGAGAGAGAGTGGGGGAGAGAGAGAATCCCAAGCAGTCTCCACACTTAGTTCAGAGCCCGATGTGGGGTTCAAACTCACAAACCATGAGATCGTGACCTGAGCTGAAGTCAGACACTTAACTGACTGAGCCCCCTGGACACCCCACATATACCTCCTCTTCCAACCCTTTCACAGCTGAGGAAACTGAGGTACAAAGAAGTCACATAACTTAGCTAAGAAGTGGCAGACTCTGGCTATGAAGAGTTAGGCTGTCCAGCCTCCCAAACGTCTGGCACACGTCTAATACCCACATTTACTGCTCCTATATCAGACATCCCTAATCAGTCCTGGCATGTGACTTAGAATATTTTCCAATATAGAATTGATGCAGTGTAGGTGAAGTCAGCTTGCCATCCTTAGTATTTTCATGGTGATGAGTCTCAGGTAGGTATACTCAGCATCCGGAAATCTTTATTTGAACTGGCTTCCTTGCAGAGAAAACTATATGAATGTAATCTCTCAAAAGCTTACCACTAGAGAGAAGCCCAGCTATCAGGCACCATATTTTGGTGGCCACGGCTCTGTTGCAGTCTACTGGATTGCCCACCAACTCACAGTGCTTCTGGGCCAGAGCTGTCTCTGAAAACGCCATGAGACTCCATTTGCTGGCAGTTCTTGCAATAAATGCTGGCTTGGGTTGTGACTTCCCAGTTCTGGATCTTTCAGCCATGTTATGTTAATCAGGCATTTCCAGATGTTTCACAGCCATACTGGGACCTGGAGTCATTAACCTCATCTTCCCTCTGGGGCAGAGCTTGGCGCCTCAGAGAACAGGAAAGGCAGCAGATTGCCTACGCTTCCAGTGGAAACTCGCTTGTTTGTGTCTCCTGTATGTGGTATAAAAGGATGGTAATTAGCTGTGTAGGAAAGAAGGTGTGGGCATCCCAGCTCACAGAGCCAATGTTAGTGCTTCTCCCTCTCTCTTTTAATCCATTCTACATGTTTAGAAGCAATACATATCCACAGAGTTAAAAATTCAAATAGAGATGTATAAGAATTCTCAGAAAACTTGTTTATAACAGCTAAACACTGGAAACCCAAAAGTTCTTCAGAATGGGTAATTCCACTGAACATCATAGAGTGGGGTACAGTGAGCAGAATGAATAAACTAGAACTACATGTGTCAACATGGATAACTATTTTTAAAAGAAGAGCAACGTTGAGGGGAAAGTCGCAGAGACATATATACAGTATGACATGTATGATAAAGTTAAAAAACATTCTATGTATTGCTATGTATTGCTTGCTGATACATATATATGGTACAAGGGAGTGATATGGGCCAGATTCAGTAGAGTGGAGATAGGTGGGGGGGAGCGCTGGTGAGAAGGAAATGACTCTCCCTGAAGGGTCTCACTGAAAAAAGTTTAGGGAGGGGCTATTTACAGAGGTGTGGCACTTTAAGAGTGAGGCCCCTAGAACTGGGGCCAGTCCTGTTCCTAAAGGGGCAGAGGGAGGGGGGCCATCACCAGAGCTTGGCCAAATCTTGTTGCTGGGGAAGAGATGCCGCAGGACAGGAGCTGTGATGGTTGAAGGCTGCAGCAAAGCAGAAAGGAGGCAGAAGGAATAAATACCCCACTTACTCTCTCCTCCCACTGCATCCATTGGCTAAACCCAAGTAGGAGGCAGGGCAAGGGAGTCCAGGAGATGCAGTTCGTAGGGCTCAGCCTCCTAGGGCACAGAGAAAGACAGGATTGACCTGGGGTGGGCATGAGGGCAGAAATAACCAGCAGAGGGGTCCCCCTCTTTGGGGACAGAGGATAGGAATACCATCTGGAAAGAATACATAGGGGCTTTTAACTCTCTTGCACTATTATTTCTTTTGGTTAATGTTTTTTTTTTTTTTTTTTTTTTTTTTTTAATTTTTGAGAGAGAGGGACAGAGGATCTGAAGAGGGTTCTTCACTGACAGCAGAGAGCCCTGCATGGGGGTAGAACTCATGAGCTGTGGTAAGATCATGACCTGAGCCAAAATCAGATGCTTAACCAATTGAGTCACCAAGGTGTTCCAACTATTGTTTGTTTTTGTCATTTTTTTAATGTTTATTCATTTATTTTTGAGAGTAAGAGTGTGTGAGTGGGAGAAGGACAGAGAGACACACACAGAATCTGAAGCAGGCTCAGAGCTGCCAGCAGCACAGAGCTCAATGTGGGCCTTGAACCCACGAACCGTGAAATCATGACCTGAGGTGAAGTCGGCTGCTTAACCAACTGAGCCACCCAGGCGCCCCCCAACTATTATTGCTTTTTTTTTAAATTTTTTTGTTTTTATGTCTTTATTTTATTTTGAGAGAGAGAGACAGAGTGAGTGGGGGAGGGGCAGAGAGGGAGACAGAATTTGAAGCAGACTCCAGGCTCTGAGCTGTCAGCACAGAGCCCGATGCCAAACCCACGGACTGTGAGATCATGACCTGAGCCGAAATTGGCCGCTTAACCGACTGAGCCACCCAGGCGCCCCCAACTATTATTTCTTAAACTGAGGGTGAGAATATTGTTGTCCATGGTTTTTTTCCTACTAATTCTATGATTTTCTTTCTTTTTTTGTATGCCTGAAATATTTCTTAATAAAATAAGCAGGAAACCAAAAAGTAACCCAACAGTACCAAAAGGTTTATAAAGAAAAGCAGCTCTGGGGTACCTTGCTGACTCATTCAGAATAGCATGAAATTTTTGATACTGGGGCTGTGCGTTCGAGCCCCATGTTGAGTGTAGAGGTTAAATAAAGAAAACTTAAAAAAAAGAAAGAAAACAGCTCTATAGGTTCACTGTCAGTCATTTACATGAACATGACCATGCAAGTATTATTTACTGCAGAATTGAGTATTGTACTATGCTTGTATTTTTTCTTTTAGAGATTTTGATTAAATATATGTAGTTGGCATTTTTGATTCTTTACTGGCAATGTTTGCTTATAATTATTCTCTTTTTTCTCCCCTAAAGCTCCATCCTTAGATATTCTATCAAATGTGTTTCTTTTCTTTGGCCTTGAACTAGACAGTTAGGGGGTGGGGGTTTGCTTTGTGCTCCCAAATGGAGTACTTTCTTCTGCAGCTGCTTGTCTGCTTTGGTGCCCCCCAGCATTCTGGGTTATTTTTAGAGGTCGCAACTTGATGTGGGAGTCGATCACATTTAATAAGCTGGTACTCCCTGCACCCTATGCTGAGAGCGGACTCAGTGTTTGGTGTTTCCCATGTTCCAATCCACTGCTGCCAAGTTTAGAAATAAAAATAGTGGTTTGGTAGTTTGTCATTTTCTTTAAAAGTTAAACATACATTTTCCATATGACCAGCAATTCCATTCCTGGGTATCTACCCAAGAGAAATGAAAATATATCTCTGCACAAAGATTTGTACATATTCATGGAAGTATTATTTATAATAGCCAAAGAGTGGAAATAACCGAAATGTCCAATAAGAGGTGAATGGGTAAACAAAATGTGATGCATCTGTACCAAGTTTTTATTGTTAAGTAGCAATAGAAACAAAGTAATACATGCTTCCCCCTACTATCTGAAAGTACAGCCATCCTGTGAAACCTTTCATAAGCCAAAATGGCATAAAGCAGAGTATCCCTTGTTTTCTGAAAGTTCGAGTTACACCACTTTGCTTTTACAACAGAATGAGTACCTGTTTTCACTAACCAAAAGAAATCCAAAGCAGATTTTCACTTTATGAAAAAAACCCATTACTTGACTAACAGAGGTCTTTCATAAAAGAAGTAACGGGATACTTGTGTGTACTACAATGTAAATAAACCAAAAAACATGATGCTGAGTGAAAGAAGCCAGACACAAGAGCACATATTGCATGACCCCATTTATATGAAATGTCCAGAAAAGACAAATCTGTAGGGACAGAAGGTGGGTTAGTGGTTGCCAGTGGGGAGTGAGTGCTGTCATAGATGTGAGGGATTTTACTGGGTGGTGGAAATGTCCTCAAGCTGGATGTGGTAATAGTTGCATAACTTGGTAAATGTATAAAAATCACTGAATTGTACACGTAAAATGAGTGAGTTTTATGGTATGTGAATTTACCTCAATAAAGTTGTTTAAAAATGATGGTTTGCTGTGGTAGAAAAACACCCAGTTTGTTCAGAGATCTCCATAATTTTTAGGTGCCCATTTAGTTACTAGCTTGATGAAGGATTCATTCAGTGAGGGTCCAGGTCCTTGTTTTTGCCATCTTTAGGATGATGATAGTGCCCAGGGCAAGAGGCTGGTAATAATGAGTCTGAGATTTGTGGTTTCTCTTCTTACCTGGTGTGGTTAACTTTGCCCAGGAGGAAAACTCTGTTCTTAGGCATTCTTTTTTAAGTTTATTTATTTATCTTGTGTGTGTGAGAGAGAACACGAGCAGACAAGCAGGGGAGGGGCAGAGAGAGAGAGGGAGGGAGAGGGAGAGAATCCCAAGCAGGCTCTGTGCCATCAGCGCAGAGCCCAATGCAGGGCTCGAACTCAGGAATCTTGTGAGATCACGATCTGAGCCGAAATCAAGAGTCAGATGCTTAACAGACTGAGCCACCCAGGCGCCCCTGTTCTTAGGCATTTTAATCTAGATTCTGACATTTGCCTTTGAAATGAAGACATTCAATTCAAACTGGCCAAGCTAAACAGACTAAACCACCGTTTGTTTGCTTATGTAATTGGGAAGTCAGAGATATACCGTTTTCAGGTTATAAGTCGATCCAGGGGCTCAAATAAATCATCGGGGCTCAGCCTTCATCTACCTCTGCCCTGTTTTCCCATCAGTTGGATATGTGGTGAAGCAAGATGGCCCCATTAGCTCTGGGCTCAAATTAGCTCTTGTTCCTTCAAACCAGTGGAAGAAGAGCTTCTCTTGGTCAGTTCTGATGATAGCCTCCCCGCCCCGCCCTCCACCGAGTTTTGTTGTTTTTTTTTAAAGATCTTATTAATACAGTATTTGTCTTCCCTCTGTCAAACCCTGAGCCAACCACTTTCCCCAGGCTTCCTGGGGAGGTATAGGAAAAGGAACATACAGGGCACACGAGACATGGGAGAAAGACCTATGGGAGGTGGAGATGGCTCCTTCACATGGCGAAGAGGATGAGAAAGGCCACCATCAGGCAAAAGAGCCCCATGGCCTCCGAGAGGGCAAAGCCCAAAATGGCGTAGGAGAAGAGCTGCTGCTTCAGGGAGGGGTTCCTGGCATAACCAATGATGAGGCTCCCAAACACAGTCCCAATTCCAGCCCCCGAGGCAGCAACCCCAACTGAGGCAGCCCCAGCCCCAATGAACTTGGCTGCCTGTGTCGATGTCCCTTGAAGTAGCGCTGGTTTGGAAACTGCGGCTAGGAATAAGTGAGGTCAGGGGACGTGGGGCTGCCCAGCTGCTGAGGCTCCCATCTGTCCGTGTCTCTGGTGGTTTTAGTGCCACTGTAGATAGTGATTGGCTCAAAAGCTGAGAGGTGCTCCTCACCAAGAAGGGGGCAGAGACCAACTTTGCACTGGCATACATTTTCAGGGGATGAGGGGCTGTGGCAGGAGAGCTGCTCCCAGGCAGAGAAGACCTGAGTTTTTTTGGTTTTAAATGCCTATCTCGGAATCATATGCTTGCATCAGGAGGCTAATGTTCTGATTGGCCCTGGCCCTGAAACCTGGGACAGGTTCAACCTCATTCCTAGCCAGATTTCAGTAACTGAGTGTGGGGGAGGGATGGGTCTCCAAAGAAACATTAACCAGAAGGAGAATAGCTGCGTGGTTGGCAAAGACAACAGAAAGTTTCCATATGGTGGCCACGGGTTCAGGGTTGACTGGATGAAAGGCAGGACTGGAGATCGGATTGCTGCTCATCTTGCTCCTGGAAAAAGCATCTCAAAGCACAGGTCTAATTGACGGTTTTCTGGAGACCCCCTCATGTGCAGAGGATAGCCAGGGATTCCAAAGGAGGAAAAGAATTATCCCCCCATCCAACCTCCCAGAACCACCCTGTGGACAATGCATCAAGAGACAGCTGTTAGGAAATGGTGCAGCTGCTGTGGAAAATGGTATGGTGGTTCCTAAAAAATATTAAATGAGTTACTGTTTGGTCTAGCAAACCCACTTCTGAGTATATACCCAAAAGAATTGAAAGCAGAGACTCAAAACAGATGCTTATATACCCATGTTTGTAGTAACATTATTAAATATTTATATATACCGGTTCTCTCTCTCTCTCCCTCTCCCTCTCCCCCTCCCCCCCTCTTTCTCTCTCTCTCGCACACACACACACAAAACACATACACAATGGAATATTACTCAGCCATAAAAAAGAATGAAATCTTGCCATTTGCACCAATGTGGCTGGAGCTAGAGAGTATAATGCTAAGTGAAATAGGTCCGTCAGAGAAAGATACCATATGCTTTCACTCATATGTAGAATTTAAGAAACAAAACAAATGAGCAAAGGGAAAAAAGAGAAATAAAGACACTCTTGTTTTTAAATGTTTTATTATTTTTGAGAGAGAGAGAGAGATGGAGCATGAGCAGGGGAGGGGTAGAGAAAGAGGGAGACACAGAATCTGTCAGCACAGAGCCCGATGTAGGGCTTGAACTCATGAACTGCGAGATCATGACTTGAGCCAAGGTCAGACGCTTAACTGACTGAGCCACCCAGGCACCCCTCAAGAAACAAACTCTTAATTATAGAGAACAAACTGATGGTTGCCAGAGGGGAGGGGAGTGGGGGGATGGGTTAAATAGGTGATGAGGATTAAGTAGTGCACTTGTGATGGCACTGGGTGATATATGGAATTGTTGAATCACTGTATTGTACACCTGAAACTAACATAACACTGTATATTAAGTAACTGGAATTTAAAAAAATGTAATCACTTATTCCCCTCGCTCCCCAAAAAACCCTGCATTTTCCCCCCAAAGTGTTTCTGAGAAGCCAGACATAAATTTTGAAGAACTAGAAGGGTCCACATGTTGTATGATTCAGTTAAACTCTATCCTCTTCTATTAAAAAAAAAAAAAGACAATACATGGTTCTACTTGTTCTACTTACATAAGGTATCTAGAGGAGTCAAATTTATAGAGAAAGTAGAATGGTGGTTGCCAGGGGCTGGGGAAACAGAAAATGGAGTTCTTGTTTGATGGGTTTGGAGTTTCAGTGGGGATGATGGAGATGGATGGTGGCAATGGCTACACAGTGATGTGAACATGTCTAATGCCACTGAATTGTACATTTAAAACGATTAATAGTTTTTTTTTAATGTTTTTATTTATTTTTGAGAGAGAAAGAGACAGAGCATGAGTCAGGGAAGGGAAGACAGAGACACACACAGAATCCAAAGCAGGCTCCTGGCTCTGAGTTGTCAGCACAGAGCCCAGCACGGGGCTTAAACCCACGAACTGTGAGATCTGAGCCGGATTTCAGACGTGAGCCGAAGTCTGAAGCTTAACCAACTGAGCCACCCAGGGGCCCCTACACTTAAAATAATTAAGAGGGTATTTTTAATACGTGTCTTATAAAAATTAGAAAAATTTAAAAATTTTTAGTGATTAAAGTGGTAAATTTTCTATAATATGTATTTTACCACAGTTACAGAGAGAAAGAGGCAGCTTTCTGGAGAAAAGTTAGAATCCAAGAAATGAATTGATAAACGTTCCTATTGCTTGTGGGACTGGCATGAGGCAGAATCAGCAGAGTTTGGGCATGGGCGAGGAATGCCCTGGGACTGGAGCGTATGTCACACTAAGGGCCTTGTTTCTGACTCCTCCCTCCCTCCATCGCATATTGTCCTCCTCATAGTTGGCAAATCCTGAGCCTGGAGCTGGAGACAAGAGTAGACTAGATGTATGGTCTCCAACATAGGATCTCTCCTGGGAGTGGTTTTAGCTGATGGCAGAGAGAGAGAACCAGAGGGGAGCTGGAGTGACTCCGTATGCCTGGGGACAAAATTGTGGGAAGGCTCATGAACTTCCCATCCCTACCCAGTCTGATGCCATAGCATTGAGGAGAAAATATCACCAGCAGAGCATTAGAGAAGTGCCTGTAGAAAAGTAGATGTTACTGAGTGTTGATGAGGTGTGGACAACTGTCATACACTGTGGATGGGAGTGTAAATTGGTACAGCCACTCTGTGGGCAGTTTGCCAAGATCTGTTAAAACTAAAACCAAGGCTGTACACTCTGACCCAGCAATCCGTCTTCTCTTCCCTAGAGAGGCTTGTGCATATGCGCAGGGAGGCAGTGCAAAGATATTATTCAATGTTTCATTGTTGGTTATAGGCAGAGACTAGAAATGACCTATATGTCCAGCAAGAGGAGAATGACTCAATGAACTGTAGCATGTCCATAGCATGAAATATTGCATAGCACTAAAAGGAATGAAGTACATCTATATATCCTTATGTTGGTAGATCTTTAAGACATATTGTTGAGTGAGAAAAGAAAGTTGTAGAATCATATTTATACTCTGATACTGGTAATATATTTTTAAAAATCAAAAGTATGTGTGTTAGGGTCTAAGCTATGCTGCTGTAACAAAGAGATCCCCAAATTTAGGAAAGAAAAAAAAAGGCTTAAATGAGGTAGCTTCTTTCTCACATAACAGTACAAAGGGAGTGTGGTCCAGGGTAAGTGGTGTTCAGTTATGTATTGCTATATAAAACAGCAATAATTACATTTTGCCCATGGATTCTGTGGGTCAGGAGTTTAGACAGGGCCATGGTGGGAGTGGCTTGACTCTGCTCTATGATGTCAGAGGCCATAGCTGGGAAGACTTGAATGGCTGGGAGTAACTTACATGGCTGTGGCTGGAATCATTGGGAGGTTTCTTTACCACATGCATCTAAACGCCTGAGCTGGAATGACAAGAACTTTTGTCTTAGTTGGGACTATTGCTCAGAGTGCCTACATGTGACTTCTCTATGTGGTTAGGATTTCCGTGGAGCATGGTGGCCTCAGGGTAGTTGAATTGTTTGCTCTAAAAGCAGATGTTCCAGCAAATAAGGCAGAAGCCTCGTGGCCTTCCATACTTATTCTCAGAAACTGTAATGTTGCCCCTGCCATATTTTATTGGTCAAACCAGCCACAAGCCTGTTTGTATATAAGAGGAGGGAACAGAGATCCCACCTCTTTATTTGAGGAGTGCTAAAGGGTGGGTAATCATGTTTTAAAACCATCACAGGTGAGAAGCTCTGTCACATGAGGTCACCCGAGGTTGGTTTGGCTGGGGAAGGGACATTTGGCTTTGCCATTGACATGTGTCTTCCATCTCTGGTTTCAAGGTAACTGCACCTGCTGCCGCCACATCCCAGCCAGGGAAAGGGACAGTGGAGGGCAAGCATCTCCTTATACAAAAGTGGTTCAGAACTTAAACACATCACTTCTACCTGCATCCCTTTGGCTAACTCAGTCCTGCTGCTACACTTAGCTGCAAGGGAGGCTGGGAGATGTCTGTTCCTGAGCAGCCATGTGCCCAGCTACAACTCAGTGGGGTCCTGTTACTAAAGGAAATAAAGGAGAAAAAGTATTAGGAACAATTAATTTTTGCAATAGCATGTATTTTTCATAAATAAGTATATATATTTGTGTGCATACGTATAGAAATAGGCCTATGTAGAATACAGAAATACGTAGATAAATAGACTGCAGTCTGAAAGAATACATAGAAAAAGGTCTAGAAGAAGCTGGTAACAGTAGTTACCTCTGGAGAAGGGGGGGAAGACAGGATGGGGATATTCATAGCTGGCTGTAGCTGTAGTATTTTAATTTTTAATGAGGATAATGTCTTCATGTTTTACTTTGAAATTAAATATTAATTTAAACTCAAGAGGGGCTGGTGAGCATCTGGCTGCTGATGTTGCAGTCTTGGTCTTATCTTTCTGTTGTGGAACCCAGTACCAAAGAGAGGCCAGAAGGTAGCATGGCCCTATGTCTTCCAGGAGCCCCAGCTGGTGTTTCAGGGGACTCTTGGTCCAGAGGCCCCCCATTCTCAAAGTCTGTGTACTCTATTTGGGGTCTCTCTGCCCCCATCCTTCCTGTCCAGTTCTGAAGGGTTTCCTTTGTTACTAGCATATTAGTTCAACAAAGATAGAGGGCTGTTTGGGCACTGAGGAGTTCAAAAGTGAATAAATCACAGCCTCTTTCTCTACAGATTACTTGTTAATTACAGATAGGAAGCTGGTCACTGTAAATGGAGAAAGCAGTGGACAGAGACTTTCCCAGGCAATCAAGGTTAACATCACAGACACTGTGTCCCTCCTGATAGGAGACACCGAGGACACAGTGTCACTCTAATGACATTTCTGTCCCAAATGCATAACCAAAATCCAATCTTGAGGAAATATGTGACAAACTCAGATGGAGGGACATTCTTCAGAACAACTGGACTGAACCCTGTGAAAATGTCCATGTCGTGAAAGACAAAGGAAGGTTGAGGAACCGTTGTAGACTGAAGCAGCCTAAAGAGATACAATGATTTGATCGTTGTACTGTGAATATACAAGAGAGTGCTGTGTGCTTAGGAAATATGCACTAAAGTATTTAAGAGTAAAGAAGCATGTCTACAACCAACTCCCAAATGGTTTCGAAAGGAGTAGGCAAACTTTTTTGGCAGAAAGGCTAGGTAATGAGGATTCTAGGCTTTGGCGGGCCATATGGTCTGTGTCACAACAACTCGTACTTTGCTGTTGTAGTGCCAGAGTAGCCACGACAATATGTAAATGAACGGGTGTGGCTGTGCTCCAGTAAAGTTTATTTATGGATACTGAAATTTCAATTTCATATACTTTTCACGTGTCATGAAATATTCTTCTTTTGAGTGTTTTCAACCAGGCAGAAACCATTTCTAGCTTACTGCCCATACAGAATCTGGTGGCTGGATTTGATCTGTGGGTTGTAGTTCACTGATGCCTGATATAGAAGAAGAACACACACACACACACACACACACACACACACACACACTAAAGCAAATATGTATGGCATAATGCTAACAGTGAATCTGGATGAAGGGTACTGGGGAGTTCTTTGTACTCTTCTTACCATTCTTCAACAAGTTTGAAATGATTTAAAAATAAAAAGTCAGGGGCACTTGGGTGACTCACTCATTGAGCGCCCGACTCTTGGTTTCAGCTCAGGCCATGATCTCATAGTTTGTGGATGGGGGCCCCATGTCAGGCTCTGTGCTGTCAGTGTGGAGCCTGCTTGGAATTCTCTCTCTCTCCCTCTGTCTCTCTGCCCCCTCCTGTTCGTGTGTTCTCTCTCTCTCTCTCTCTCTCAAAATAAATAAACTTAAAAAAAATAAAATATTTAAAATAAAATGAAAAGTTAAATAAGGGCATGGTTTTCCTCCCCAGGGGGCCCAGGAAGGAGAAGGTAAGGATACTGTGATTTCAGGGCACCAAGCCCTCTCCTCTCAGGGCCAAGGGAGACTTGCTCACAGTGTTCTTTGACGCTGTCCCTAACTGTTTTCTATTCACTTCATTGCCTTCACTTCTTCCTTATTTTCTGACTTAACTGTCATGTCTAGAGACCCCACTTGGCAGACGTGAGAGTTTGGGCTCAGGCCTCACCCTTTAACCGTCCCCTTTTTCTCTCCCTCTACTAAATACATTTCACCACCACCAAAGAAAACGGACACTTTAATTTTTTTTTTAATGTTTATCTATTTTTGAGAGAGGGAGAAAGCGTGCAAGCGGGGGAGGGGCAGAGAGAGAGGGAAAGAGAGGATTGGAAGCCGGCTCTGCACTGACATCAGAGAGCCGGATGTGGAGCTCAAACTCACCCCAAAAGCTAGAGCCTGACCAGAACCTAAGTATAAGGAGGACGCTCAATTGACTGAGTCATCCAGGCACCCCAGAAAACAGACACATTAAATATGTTCATTAGGTTATTGTTTTCTTTTAAATGTCATGGCCCCTGTCCCTAATAATTTTTCCTCCAAATTGTTGGTGTTTGTCTTAGATTATCAGACCTCTAGGGGGAAGGGGTTGTTTCTCTGCGTATGTTGGGGTGTAATGTTGAGGGAGGTGTGCTGTGGCAGCATGATGGAGAAGTTACTTTGTTCATCCTCCCTTCATTGGGTTGAAGTCTCATGTATTTCTCCTGGACTTATCACCCTGAATGTTTATTTCCAGATACTGGCTTTATTGGAGTGATTGTGCTTGGGGTGGGGGGTGCTGGCTTTAAGGGAAGAGCTATGTCCTTTTCTTAGTTGACTTGGCAAGAACTCTCTTCATTGCTAGGATCAGAAACCTAGCTCAAATTGACCTAAGTGAAAAGGAATTTATGAATTCCTATCATGAAGACCATTACGTTCAGATCTGGTTAGACTAAGGGCTGAAATGACGCTGTGAGAATGCTGTTTTGTACTGCGTTGCAATTATTATCATATTTGGCTTCATTTGCTCAGCAGCCCCAGGTGTACTTTCTACCAGATTAGTAAACCCAAAAGAAGGAGGGCATTTCTAAACCAATACTTCCAGCCAGAGTCCCCGGACTGACTCTCATTGGCCCAAATGAGCCACGTGTCTGCCTCTGAGCCCGTCAGTGGCTAGGGCATTGGAGGATACTGATTGGCCAGACGTAGGTCACATGGCCGCACCTGGCATGGAGACTCTTAGCTCTAGTCAAACCATCTGGAACAAGAATTGACAAAAGGTGGCCTTTCAAAGGCATTATTTGGTTGCCGTTACCATTAGGAAGGATGGAAGCTGTATAGGAAAAAAAAAAAAAAAACATTGGTTCCTTCCACAAGTGTTGTGCCATGCTGCCTTCCCAATTCCAGCCCCAGCTTTGTAAGCCACATCTTTTTTTTTTTTTAATGTTTTTTAAAATTTATTTTTGAGAGAGAGAGAGACAGACCATGAGCAGGAGAGGGGCAGAGAGATACAGAAACACGGAAGCTGAAGCAGGCTCCAGGTTCCACAGAGCCCCACGCGAACTTGTGAACTGCGAGATCATGACCTGAGCCGAAGTCGGCCACCTAACTGACTGAGCCACCCAGGCGCCCCTGTACGCCACATCTTTGATAGTGGCAGCTGTATCATCTCCGCTGCCAAACTGACTCCCGTAGGCACGTCCCATGACACAAACTATGAAAAATGACCCATTCACGTTCTCCCATATACCTGCTTGGGCTCCTCTATCCCTCAGGAAACCCACAGGATCTACCGGCAGAAGCTGGAGGAGCTGACCTCACTCCAGACTTTGTGCAGCGGCTCTATCAACAAGCAGAAGACGCGACTAAAGGACTTGAAGCACACACTCCAGAGGTAGGCGGGGCTGCAACTCCCCTGGTTTTAAGGGATAGAAACCCAACTCAAAGCTGTCTTGAGCAGAGAATGGAAATTTTAATGGAAAAATTAAAAATTTTTTAATTTTAATTAAAATTAATTTTAATTACTTTTAAAGGCGTAGTTTCAGACATCACTGGATCCATGGGCCAAAAGATGATTTTAGGATGCCCCCCCCCCCCGCTCTGAATTCTACCTTCCTCTAGATTGGCTTCACTCTCAGGCTGAGTGTCCTGTTATGGCCACCATCAGTGCCAGACTTGTATCTTCCAGCCATACTTCTATTGGCTTCATTACCGCAGCAGAACAACTTGTTTTTCCAGCAAGAGTTCTGGGTATGATCCTCATTGGCTGGAATTGGTCACGTGCCCATTTGTGAACTAATCACTGAGACTCTGGTTAGGCAAGACTAGGACATATGCTTAGTTTACAGACCTGGGGGATGGGACAGCCTTACTTAAACTATATGGAAGGGGAAAGAGGATGAGAGTTCCCTAGAGGAAAGTTGTTATAGGTCTCTGGTGTAGGTGGTAGGAAGCCTGGCATCCCCCGGGGGAACATACTTAAGCTCATGATTTAGTTCAGTTCTTGAGGCCAGGATCATATGTCCACTTTCTGAGCCTCACCTCCTCATGGTTTGGAAAGTGCTCTCACCCCCCATAGGCGAAGGAGCCCAGTGAATGCTGTGATCCCCAGGCAGGCAGGGAGACTGAAGCTCTGAGTGGCTTATCCCAGTTTACTTAGCAGGGACTCCATATCATAGTGTGTAAGTCCTGGTCAGTTCTTCCCTCCCTTGTGGACAATTTTTGCAAAGGTTACTGGTTATATCCCTAGCCTTGGCTGACCATTTTGGAATTGGAGGCCCCATTAGTCATGGAGTAGAGTGTGGATGGTTCCATGTAATGATATCACCACTCTTGGAAAAACACATCTTACTGATGGTAAGACTCAATAGTCTCTATCAGGCTAGGATTTTTCAACCTTGGCACTGCTGAAAATTCTGGTGCAGGGTGTGTCCTTTGCATTCTGGGATGTTTAGTAGCATCCCTGGCCTCTACCCCTGTTTGACAACAAAATGGTCTTAGGCATTGCCAAGTGTTTCCAGCTGAGAACCGTTGGGTAAGAAAGTTAACACATGAGGACGCCTACTATTCTGAGAGTGTGTCCACTGACTTGTTTTTCTAGTTTTAGGAGTTAATATTACCAAAGAATAACAGACAATTATCAGTTAGCTGCTTATACGTTTAAAGCACCTTCCTGTCTGCCTTCCTCATAATCTTCAGGCTATTCTTCTAGAATAGTAAGAAGTATGGTATTGCCTGTAGAGGTCCATTGAGCTCCTACTTGAGTATCAAGGATCATTCTAAATGTGTTGCTTTGCTTGTGCTCACTTAATCCTCACAACTGTATTGTCCATGAGATATGCCTGATGCTACTACGCCTATTTTTCAGGTATGGAAAATAAGGCAGGGAGATTAAAGAACTTTCCCAAAGTCACAAGGCTAGCAGGGACCCAGTGTCAAACCCACAAGGTATGGGGGAGGGGGCGGGAATTGAGGTTACAAGAAGCATTGAGTTAGAAAGCTGGGAGGGCAGTGCTCACAGCTCCCGGATTCTTCCTCCAGTCTGATTAACACGCCTGCTTCTCCTGTGCTCACACCTCTGACCAAACAGGTACAGGCACCATGCCAGTCGGGAGGAGGCAGAGCTCATTCAAGAGATGAGTGCCAACATCAAGGAGCGGCAGAACATCTTCTTCGACATGGAGGCCTACCTGCCCAAGAAAAATGGGTAGGAGCTGGAAACATACCCCACTCCTGCTGCGGGCAGACACACAGGCCTAGAGTACCTGGTCTGTGTGACTCCCACCTCCCTGTTGGGGCTTGAAGTGGAAGGGAAAGAAGGAAAGCAAGGGCAAGAAATAGAAGGAAGCTTCCTCATGTGTTCCTCCATGGAACGGACGGGGATCTCAGAGTGAACTTCCTGGGAGGGCTTTTGCAAGGAACTAGATGTAAGATCTTGTTTCCAGCACCTGCCGCATGCCTGGGGCCACCCAGGGTCAAGAGGAAAGATGTTTTCTCCAAAAAAACAAACACTTATTTATTTATTTTTATTTTAAATTCCAGTATGGTTAACAGACAGCATTACATTAGTTGCAAGTGTAGGGTGTAGCGATTTAATCCCATGCATCACCCAGTGCTCATCTCGACCAGTGCGTTTTTAATCCCATCATTACCCCTCTCCCCTCTGGTAACCGTTAGTTTTTTTCTCTATAGTTAAGAGTCTCTTTCTTGGTTTCTCTCTCTCTCTCTTTTTTTTTCCTTTGAGAACCAACATTTATTGAGTGCCTGCTGTACGCCTAGCATTGTGCTGGGGGCTCTTGAATTGTCTACAGCTTGGTGAGTCAGACCGAGATATCTGAATTCTACAAGGTTCAGAGACATAGGGGGTGTTTTGCTCAGGGGGCTCAGCCAAGGTTTGGATGTGAATACTCTGACTCCAGAGCTTGTGTTCTTTCTGTGTTCCTCCTTCAGAGAAGTCCCATCTCCTCCCGTAAGTGACATCACTGCCACCTTTTCCAGAGCGAGATTGAACAGCATTGTATCAAAACCTGATGCGGGCGGCGATGCTCCCATCACTTCTTTCTGCTTTGTCCTGCTTTGGCCTAACACTGAGTCAGAGCCGTTGTTGGGAGGCTTACTAGCCCTTTCACATTTGAAGCCATTCCTCTTGACTTCTCCTTTTTTTGGCCAAATTTGGTGAAAATCTCCCTAAGTTGAATGGTGATAGTTTTCCATAGAATGAGACAGCGTGACCCTCTTTTACAGTGTGGCTCAGATCCACTTTCCTAGCTCTAGTCTCCTCAGTCCTCCGTGCATTTTACACCAGTTGGCAATCTTTGGATTACAGATGACTGAAAACCCAACTCATAGTGGTTAAGAAAAAATAGGGGATTTATTGGCTCATGTAACTAAAAGGTCCAGATGTTGCTGTGTGTCTGGCTAGATCCTGCTGCTCAAATGATACTGTTGGGCTCTGTCTCTCAGTGAGCTTTCTTTTAACTCTCTCTGCCAGTGTGTTTTATTCTTAGGCAGCCTTTCTCTACAAGCTGGCCCCAGCGGCTCTGGGTTTGCATTCTGCCCGTTTAGCAATCCCAGTAGAGAAAGCCTCTTTGTTTCTCAGTTCTGGGAAAAAAAATTCCAGGACTGAGTCTCATTGGCCTGTGACCAGTGTGTCCCATGACCATTATTGACCCAATCAGGGGGACGCACTGCTTTGATTGGCTAAGCCTGGGTCATGTGCCTTATCCTAGGGTCTGGGAGGAAAAGAGATTCTCTGAAGGAAAATGGTATGTCTCTTTCAGAAAATAGGGACTATATGCCAAGCAAAAAAACCTAGGTGTTCTTTTCACACCTCCGCTTCAGTTACACCAGACTGGAAATGCCCCCTAGTATTTACTCATAGCTAGAAAGAACACTCTTCTGTTTGCTTTTCTCCTTTCAACCTTCTACTAATCTTTCAAAGCCCAGTTCAAATGTTACCAACTCAGTGAAGCCTCTCCCAAACCCTTCTCCCTCTGTGGAATTAACCCTTCTTCCTCTGAGATTTCATAACCTTTTATTGTCACTTTATTAGTACGTTAGAGTACAAGCTATTTTGTAACAAAAATCCAATGATATAAGGGCTCGAACAAGCTGGACGTTTCTCTCTCAAACATGGTAGTTTGGAGGTGAGTGGGCCAAGAGTGGTGGGCTCGTGGGATCATCTAGAGACTCAGTGTCTTTCCAACACCAACTCATTGCTTCACCACCCTTCAGGGAGCTGTCCTTATCTGCATCGCCAGAGCTGGCTCGCACCATCACATTCCCAAGGAGTGGAGGGCTAGCAGATACCTTTTTCCAAAAAAAAAAAAAAAAAAAAAAAAGTTTGCCATTTCCCAGTGAAGCCAAAAACATATGTATTCAGTAACCCAGAATTTCCACTCCTGTCTGTATTTGCAATAGAAGCGAGCACTTCTGCCCTCCAAGACATGTATAAGAGTGTTGAAAGCAAAGAAGCCAGACACAAAGCCCACATATTACACGAGTCTTTTTATGCAAAATGTCCAGAACAGGCAAATTCATAGATGTAAAGTAGATTAGTGGTTGCCACATACTGGCAGGGGAGGGAAGAAAGGGAGTGACTGCTGACAGGTCCGGGCTTTCTTTGGGGATGATGAAGATGTTCTAGAATTAGGTAGTGGTGATGGTTGTACAATGTTGTGAATATACTGGAGACCATTAAATTGTATAACGTACTTATTTACTTACTTATTTATTTATTTATTTGAGAGAGAGAGAGAGAGAGAGAGAGAGAGAGAGAGAGAGAGAGAGACAGCGCAAGCAGGGGAGGGTCAGAGAGAGAGGGAGACACAGAATCTGAAGCAGGCTCCAGGCTCTGAGCTAGCTGTCAGCACAGAGCCTGATGCGGGGCTCGAATCCACAAACCGCGAGATCATTACCTGAGCCGAAGTCGGACGCTCAACCAACTGAGCCACCTAGGCACCCCTAAATTGTATACTTTAAAAGGCTGATATTGTTGCAGCACCTGGGTGGGTCAGAGGAGCGTATGACTCTTGATCTTGGGGTTGTGAGTTTGAGCCCCACGTGGGGTGTAAAGATTACTTAAAACAAAAAACTTTAAAAGGGTGATGTACTGGGGCCACCTGGCTGGATAAGTCAGAAGAGCTTGCGACTCTTGATCTCAGGGTTGTGAGTTTGAGCCCCATGCGGGGTGGAGAGATCACTTAAATAAATACAACTTTAACAAAAAAGGTTGATATTATGGCATGTGAATTACATCGCAATTAAAAAAAAAGAGAATGTTCAGAGCAGCTGTATTTCTATTAGCCCAAAACTGAAAACAACTTGAGTGTTCGAGTGTTCGTCAATAACAGAATGAATAAATAAGTGGTGGTATCTCCATTCAGTGGAATACTGTATGTAGACAACATGGATGAATCCCACAGACATAATATGGAGAGAAAGAAGCCAGGCATAAAATATACTGTAGGGATACCTATAAATATCCTGAAGGTTATACCTTAATTTTAAAAAGATCCCTTTTTAAATTGACCTAGAGATTTTACACATGCCTTCACCTTATTGGCTGGAACTTAGTCACATGCTCACATTAGCTGCAAGGGAGCCTGGGAAATATGGTCTGTCAGCCAGGTAAAATGGGGGGAAATGAGTTAGTCATAACTGTTGTGTGTCACAGTTGTCACATTCTCTAGGTGATCATTATTCTCACTCCATGTGAGAATTTACCAGTGAGCTTAGCACCCTGTTTGCTAACACCGTGCTCCATGCGTGCTTATTGAGTTTGAATGGTTTTGGTTGGGGCCCCCTCGCAGGGCTGTTAAGGAATGCAGTGGCCCTCACAGGTACTTTCCTTCCAGGCTCTACTTAAATCTGGTCCTTGGCAATGTGAATGTGACCCTTCTCAGCAACCAGGCCAAGTAAGTATCTCAGACCCCCAGGTGGCATTAAGGAAGGCAGGCATTTTGTTCTTTCAACTCAGGAGAAATGAACCGAGCTAGAATTTTTGCATAAATAAAGAAATATTAATAATCGGGGCTCTGGCTCTTCATCTTTCTGACACTCCCCTCCTCACTGAGAGATGACCCGGGGAAGGTTCTTTCCTTCTTTTCACGCAGTCAGTACATTGGGTGAGCAGAAGTGCCACTTTCCCATGAGAAATGGCCCCTGCTCCATTCCACTCCTTTGACACACAGTTCTCCTGGGAAGCAGGCAGTACTGTCACCTGAAATCATCAGAGCCAGGGGAAGTACAGCCGTGGTGTTTCTGCTGTGGTAGCTGGTTAGGAAGGAACCTGTCTCCACCCCCTGCCCATCCCTATCACAGGCCCAGAGACCCACCCAGGAGTCCAGGGACATGGGAGCTTTGCACATTGGCCCTCTTGCTCCAATTGATCATTGCTATTAATTCAAGACCAGAGCTTTCCTTTAGTGGGATGAGAAGATCCTTGTGGGCTGTGGGTAGTGGTAGCTGAAGGATCTGATGGGGCTGAGGATTCTGCCCCCAGATGGGATCTAGTTACATTACTATAACTATAGTAATCGTTGTGTGACCTTTCCTGGCGGTGTCTGTCACTGCAGGTTTGCTTACAAGGATGAGTATGAGAAGTTCAAGCTCTACCTGACCATCATCCTGCTCCTGGGTGCTGTGGCGTGTCGATTTGTCCTTCACTACAGGTAACAGGAAGGTGGTGGTGTTTGTAGGCATGGGGTTGGTGGGAGGGTCTCTCCTGCGTCTACAACGTTTGGTAGATTGTAGGTAGAGAAGAGCCATTTCTCATGGGAAATAGCAGTCCTGTCCATCCTACATCCATCCAACAAATATCTACTGAACAGCTACTGGAAGAGGCCTTATAACTAGTAATTAGGAAAGAGCCCAGTGGCACACTGACATTGTGGAATATTATTTGGCCATAAATAATAATGAAGTACCAACACGTGCTTCGACATGGATGGCCCTTGAAAACATTATGCTCAGTCAAGTTTGTCAGAAAAGGCCACTTATTATATGATTCCATTTATACGAAATGTCTAGAACAGGCAAATCTAGAGAGACAGAAAGCAGATTAGTAGTCAGGAGCTGGGTGGATGGGAAATGGGGGAGGGTACTGTTGATGGGTGTAGGGTTTCTTTTGGAGTGATGAGAATGTTCCAGAATTAGATGGAAGTCATGGATGTACAACTCCATTAATATACTAAAACCCAATGAATTATATACTTTGCAAGGGTGAATTTTATGGTATGTGAACTATTTATCAATCACAAAAAGAAAGAGAAAGAAAAAACAGGAAAAAAGGGAAGAAAGGAAAGAAAGGAAAATATGTCACAGATTGCCTGAGTTTGAATCCTGGGTTTGGGACTAACTGGTCATTACTGTGAGCAGATTCCCTCTGGGAGCCTCAGTCTCCCCATCTTTAAAATGAGGTGGCACCAAGCCTTGCCAACCGCATGTGGAGGGCTCTGCCCAGCGCCTGGCACCAGCGATGCTGGTGAGAGCGTCAGCCGCTGCTTTTGGAGCCGGTCGAGGCCATGCTACTGGAGAGGCTGAGGCCATCGGGTTCAAGCTGCTCTGCCTCAGGGGGTTTCATTTCTCCCCCACCCCCTGCCCTGGGTTTTCTGCCCTGAGGGGAGGCAGCCAAGTACAGCTTGGGCATTCTGCCCACGTGTCAGGGGTTTATTTCCTGGCAGGCGCTTGGCTGGGAGTCCAATTGCTGGTCTGGCCACTTGAATGTCCAAACAAAGGCCCTTTGAGGTCCTGGGCCCGTGCCTGCCTGCTGCCTCAGGCCTGGCCTGTTTCCCCGGAGGGTAGAGGCTACACACATCAGTGCTGCCTACTCGCATGCCCCTCTGGAAAGGATAGAAGTTCTTGATGTGCAACCAGATTCCCTTGTGCTGGGACATCCAGGGCCCTCAAAAGGGCACACCTGTCATGTGTTGTCAAGTTCTAAAGTTCATTTTTCTGCCCATCCCTTTCTGTATGCATTTCCTAGGGGCTGTTGTAACCAAGTGCCTCGAACAGCATGGCTCAGAACAACAGAAATCTATTTTCTCACAGTTCTAGAGGCCAGAAGTCTGAAATCAAGGGGTTGGTGGGACCATGCTTGCTCTGAAGGCGCTAGGGGAGGATCCTGCCTTGCCTCTTCCAGTTTCTGGTGCTGCTGGCTTTCTTGGCGTTCCTGGCTTAAAGAAAGCTGTTCCCCTCCAGTATCGGCTTCACTTGCCTCAATCTCGTCCCGTAGCCTCCTTCCCCGTGTGTCCCTTTGTTTCTCTCATGACCTTCTTATGAGGACGCCAGTCTCTGGAGTCAGGGTCCACCCTAACCCAGTATGACCTTATCTTAATTAATTACATTTGCAAAGACCCTATTTTCAAACAAGGTGATATTCTGAGGTCCTGGGTGGATGTGAATTTTGAGGGAACACTATTCAACCTGGTATACCCTCTGTGGGTTACAAATAGGACAGGGGTGGGCCACGGGCCAGGCAGGCAGCCCACCTCTCTTCTGTTGCCTTCAGGGAAGCTTGCCCTGCTGTTTAACCTTGGGCAAATGACTTAACCTCTCCCCACCTCGGTTTCTTCACACAGACAATGAGGATAATGAGAGCTACATGGTAGGATGATTGAAGAGGACCGGCTAGGTTACATCTGCAGTGTTTCAAATAGTGCCTGGCACAAAAGTGCTGCCCAAGTGTGAGCAGTTGTGATTGCTGCCATCATTTTGTGCTGAAGGAGATCACAGCTCTATATCCAGTGTACCCGAGGAGCAGGATGTTCTTTCCTTACTCTTGCCCCCTTGGAGCGGTTTCCTCGTTAGGTGCCCACCCAAAGGCCCTTCCACGGTGCCTCTAAGGCTGGATCTGGGCATGGCTGATGTTCTTCAGAACACGGGTTCTCGCTCCAGCTCTGCCACTCATGGATCGTGTGACCTCAGATAGAGCCCTTGATCTGTCTGTGTGTGGTTCCTCATCTTCCCCATGGCCAGAGGACATCTGCCCATGTTGCCTGGTCCTTGGGAGGCTTTGGTGAGGCTGCTGGAGAGTGCGATGCCTCCGTCTTCTGCCTTCAGGCCAAGAGGCTGTGTCTGGTTAGACTTGTCCTCTGTCAGGATTGGGCTTTGAAGCTGGCAGGAAAGAGGTGGTTGGAATTAAGCTTGGGTTGGTTGGGCTTGAGTTTGGATTTCACTCCTGGGCAACTCACTTCCTCTCTATCTGAACTTCAGTTTCCTCATCTATAAAATGGGAAGTTATACTGTTTTAGTTTGTGTTCCCCCAGAAACAACCCCCAGATAAGCATTTGAGTGCCAGCAGTTTATTTGGGAGGTGATCCCGGGAAACATTGGTAGGGGAATGGGAAGTGAGACAGGAGAGGCTGCCCTGTGGGCATCTGGACTCCACTGCTGCTGGAGAACTGGGGACAGCATGGAACATGCCTCAGTCATCCCACTTGAGGGGCGAGGGAGCAAGGGTATTTTTCTTCCAGCTGCTGTTGGTCAGGGGAGTTGAGGACTGCTTCCAGAGGGTGATAATTCCCCTTCCTTCCTGATCTGCCTCTCGCATCAGCAGAGTGAGCTCTGAACCCCAGGCATGGCAGGAGTTGCCAGATTCTGGCTGTTGGGAGTCCTGTAGATGTGCACAGATGTGGTAGGTGCATCTGCACAGGAAGCAGTCCTGTAGGGTTGTTCGAGGACCCAGGCAGATGGTCCATGTAATGCCTTCAGCCTTGCAAGTCCCCAGCAATTAGTGCTGGCCTGGTTTGGCAGCCTGAGGAATGGTCCCCGAAGACGTGCACGTTCCAATCCCCAGAACCTGCAAATATATTACCTTACATGGCAAAACATCTTCGCAGATCGGTTAAGGATCTTGAGAAGAGATTATCCTGGATTATTCATTGCCTCCAATGTAAGCACAAGGGTCCTTAGAAGAGGGGGATAGGCGGGTCCGAGTCAGAGGCAGAGGTCAGGATGATGCAGGGCCACGAAACAAGGAATGCGGGCGCCTCTAGAAGCTGGAAAAGGTAAGGAAATGGATCCTCCCCTAGAGCCTCCAGAAGGAGCCCAGCCCTGCTGACCCATTGCAGACGTCTGACCTCCGGAACTGTAAGGAAATAAACGTATGTCTGTGGTCATCTGTTACAGCAGCAACAGGAGGCTCATACAATTTGGCAGAGCAGGCCAAGGCCAGCGCCTCAAGCATGTTCCTAACATGCTGGGAACATAAAACTTGACTTCTGTTCTTCTCTTTACTGACAAGATATAGGAAAGGACCAATGAAAAATATCCCGGTAACCCCGACTCACTCCTGGGCCTGCCTCTCATCTGGAAGCAAGCTCAGAAGTCAGTATCTAAGTGATCCTGTGCACTGGGGGGCCAACCCCATCCAAACACCCTGTTTAAATCAAGGAGGCCTTTGATTTCCTCAGAGTTAAGCATCTGAGACTCATTTCTCGGACTTTGGGTACTCTGTGAATCTTCCAGAATTATAGCAGGGAACGTATGTAGCCCTTCCTATGCCCCAGGCACTGTTCTACAACCTTCACATGTGAAACTCGGCTGATGCTCACAGCGGCCTACACGGGAGCTGCTGGTACTCCCCCCACACCAGGGGGTGGCAGTGATGGCACCGGAGAATCACCATGTGCCCCCAGTCCCACAGCAGGAAAGATGCAGAGCTGGGATTTAAACTCAGGCCCTGAGTTTCCAGAGGCTGCTCCTGGCCCTCCTGGGACTGCCTCCACAGGCAATGGTTCAGGAGGGCTTGAGGTGGAAATCCTGTCATCCGTGACCATAAAACAGGGTCACATAGCTTAAAAGACACCTTCCAACTTCTTCTTGGTGTTGGAGTCACACTCTTCCATTTCCCTCCTGGGGTTATCATAGTCATCCCAGTTCAGAGACAGAAATGGAGGAGATGGGGAGTGTTCTCCCTCCCGTGCGCAGATGGATGGTACCCCGTACAGTCATTTCTGTTCCCACGCTGAATGGATATGGAGGACACTGGCATGTACAGAGGCGCTTCCCTTTGGGGTGGAAGATAGAGCCTTCATTAGAGTCAGTGGCAGTCAAGCCCTCCAGGGGGCTGTCTGCTGCCGCCTCTGTCCCCGGACCCTTCACCCAGCAGTGTTCAGATAGGGGGTCAGCCTTCACATTTTACAGACAGCAAAGCGGGGGCCCGGCAGGTCTCTGACGGGGTCACACACAGCGTGTCTGCCACCTTTCCACCCTGACCCGGACACAACGGCCCCGCCACTCTGTTCCGTCCGCCTTTACGGCTGGCTCCGCCCAGCTCTGGTACCGATGAGGGGGCAGGGAGTTCCTGAGTTCATCTGACAGACAATTCAGGCCGTAAGAACTTTTTTGTGAGGGCCACCAAGTTTATAGATGGTTTAAGGGGACAGAGGGAATTTACATTTTGACACTGTAGACAGTTTAAAAATAAAGTATTAGGTTTTCTGCTTAAAGTCCTCTTGCCATTCCACCAAAAATTTTACATCAGACAGTAAGAATTTAAAAGGGAGAGAGGGTGTCCCAGGCTGAGCGCTCAGGGAGGGAGAGGAAACCAGCTAGAGCCTTAAAGGCGGGTTGGATTCTGGTAGAAAGATGAGGAGGGGGACAGGCATTCCAGGTGGAGGCCAGGCTTCCTCTGCTTGCCCAGGATCAGCGGGAGTTTCCCAAGGCACCCTGGCAGGCGGCCCTCACCCTGGTTTGCTGTTCGATGGCGGTGCGGGTGGGAGATCCGTCCCCGTTCTCACGCCTGCTCTCCTCCCCTGGGGCTGTTTCTTTCCACCAGGGTGACGGACGAAGTTTTTAACTTCCTGCTGGTGTGGTATTACTGCACCCTGACAATTCGGGAGAGTATTCTCATCAGCAATGGCTCAAGGTAACTGGGGACCCGGCTTTGTCGGGGGTGTAGGGGGTACCAAAGGGACATCTGTCATGGAAAGGCTGCAGGGGAGGACTGTCACCCTCAGCCTGTATTCCCTTCCTCCTTGGAGGGGGAGGGGTGTCCGTGACTGTCTAGATCCAGGGAGGAGGGAAAACATGTCTGCTGCTGCAGCATCACCTGCCGTGGTCAGTCTCTTGCTTATAAAAAACTAACTCAAATGGGTTTAACACAACAAGAAATTTATTTTCTTATATCAAGGAACAGGTCCATTGGGACTTACTTCAGGTCAAGCTTAATCCAGGTGCTTAGACAATGTCATCAGGACCCACTTTCCCCTTCACCTCTGTCTTCTCCTGTGCTGTCTTCATTCTCAGGCTCCATGTAGAAGCACCCAGGAGCTCCAGACTCAGGTCTTCATTTCTAGCATTCTCAGCAAAATAGGGTACATCACTTCCTTCCAAAAGCCTCGCAAGGTCCCATTGGGCACTTGCTGAATCATGTGCCTGTCACTGAACCAATCACTGTGGACAGCAAATGCATAGTTGTGATTGGCCAGGCTTGAGCCTCATGCCTGCCCATACAGCTTAGGAGCTGAGTGTCAGGAGGGGAGTGGTTCCCCAGAGGAAAATTGGGATACTGTCACCAGAAGGATGAATGGGTTCTGGTGACGAGTGGATGGTCCGCCCACAGGGAGATAGGAAGGACGGAGGACACGTGGTAAGGGTCTTGGTTCAAACCTGCCCTGTTACACAGCTGGTGCCGAGGAGGAAGCCAGCCAGGCAGGCTGGGAGCGAGGGTTCCCGAGTTCTAGTCCCACTGCTATTCCTGAGCAGCTCTGTGACCTGGGCAACTGATGGCCACTCTCTGGGCTATTTCACAGCCCCCTGGGGGAGTGTGTCTCAGAGTTGCTGAGTGAATCAAGGCACGACTGGGGCTCCCATCACTCAGGGCCTCCTATGTAAGGAGCCCCACTGTTTCCTCATTCTCCTTCCTACCGCCATCTGTCTCTGAGCTGAGACCCATGACTGGCCACCTGCAGGCCCTATTTTCCACAGGTCTGATTCCTTTTTGAGATGGCTGCCTTCATCTCTGTCCCTATTTTCCCCTGAGACAGAAAGTAACAACCTCCCAACCCCTCCCTGCTTCCTCCCTCCTGGACACTAGTAAGGAACTGTCATGAACTGTGTATTTCAGATTGGGGGCGGGGGAGGTGTCTGCAATCCCATAAATAATTTGCCCCCTTTTCACTTCTCTGCCCAGTGGTCTCTCATGGCAGATTCCTGCCCTGCTGGGCCTTAGCCTGCATGTAGAGCCCAGAGGTAAGGAGAAGGGAGCAGCAATTTTTAGGTGTGGAGCCCTGTAGCATGTAGCCCTTTAGAAAAGATCAGTGTTTCTCAAACTACACTCATTCTTCACCGATCCCCGCCATTTTTGCCTTTTCCATGTATCATCTGGATGATAATGTTCACATTTTAAATCCACCTCTTCTTTTTAAAAAGAAAAACAAATAAATATTAGTTTATTTTAGAAGGAAATTTTATTTCATCACCATACATGGAAAACCAGCATCAGTTGCAGGAAGGAGGAAGTAGTGTAAAAATATCCTTTTGTTTTCCTTGTCTAAGTTATTGAAGTCAATTATTCTTCCGGAAGGCTCTGCGCCTGAGACCTGCCATCTCTCTCTCCGTGTGTGTACATGTGTGTAAAAAGGGAGATTATCGGACCTTGAGTGGCATTAAAGAGACTTTCTCCTGGACTTAGGAGAACAAAGAGAACTGAAAAGATGACCTCCCCCCACACGGTGCAGTAGCATCTAGCGTGACACTCGGGTGTCACCTAAACCTTGATATACACACCCCATGCTTTGGGAAACACTGAAGTGGAAAATCTTACCAAATAAATAACACTCATAGTCTTCCTTAGTTGTAGTGAACAGTATCTTTCTGCTTTTGGGTGTTATTGGAGGGGAGCCAGGGTGGTAGATATTGGGGAAACAGGGCCCGGGCGGGTGGCAAAGTCTTCCGGGTCATGAATTCTCTCTTCCCGTTACCATGGGCTTGCTGTCAGTCTTACAGTTTTATCCTTCTGATGGACTTTAAGAGCCTTCAGAGGCATGCTACATCTCTAACTGTCACTAACACTTTAGTAAGAGTTACTCTGGTCACCTCTTTATCTAGTGTGACAAGCTGTGGATGGGGCAGGGAGAGGGGTGTGGTTACCAGAGAGAAGGGAACAGGACTGAGTGGAGATCTCTGCAAGTGCGGGTCACACCAGGAAGGTGGGGAGGGGGACACAGTGGGGTAGAAATGGGGTTCCAAAGCCAAACCTCATTTGTCTAACGCTCCAGCAGGTATCGCAAGTTGTAATGGGACTGTTCCTCTGGGCCTGTCTTCTGCTGTGGCCTGGTGCAGGGGTTTGGATGTGGTGGGGGCTGGGATCTGGAATGAGTGGAGTGGGTTTGGTGCTTTATCTTCTGGAATGACTTCGGAGCTGTGGTTCTTTAGCTCAGTTAGTGCAATAAGCAAATCAAGTTCCTTTGCAAATCCTGCAAATGGGGGAAAACCACTGGATAGGAGTAAACCTAAAGGGGGAACATATATAGGTATACCTTGTCTAGTTGCACTTTGCAGATATTGTGTTTTTCTCCACATTGAAGATTTGTGACAACCTTGTGCCAAGCAGGTCTATTGGCATTACTTTTCCAACAACCATTTGCTCATTTTGTTTCTCTGTCACATGTTGGTAATTCTTTCAGTATTTCAAACTTTTTCCATTATTATTATATTTGTTATAATGATCTGTGATCAGTAATTACAATTTGCTGAAAGCTCAGATGATGGTTAGTATTTTTAGTAATATATTTTTAATGAAGGTATATACATTTTTTTAATTTAATTTTTTTAATTTTAGAGAGAGTGTGAACAGGGGAGAGGGGCAGAGGGAGACAGAATCTTAAGCAGGCTCCATGCTCAGTACAGAGTCTGACACGGAGCTCCATCTCACAACCCTGGGATCATGACCTGAGCAAAATCAAGAGTTGGCTGCTTGACCGACCGTCTGAGCCACCCAGGAGCTCCTGTGCATTGTTTTTTTAGACCTGCTATTGCACACTTACTGGACTACAGTACAGTGTAAACATAACTTCTGTGGGCACTGGGAAACCAAAAACTTCACTTGACTTGCTTTATTGTGACATTTGCTTTATTGCAGTGGCCTGAAAGTGAACCCACGATATCTCTGAAGTATTCTTGTATATTAATAGTTCAAGGCGTTGAAACCGGCTCAGTATTAACAGTCCTTCTCCCCATTCTATCCTGCTGCTGCATTGGCCGGCATTACAACAGATCTGCAATCTCACAGAAAAGAGCTCTTTCCTCGGAAGATCCAGTTGTAATTTTGAGACCGATTTCTGATTGGCTAGGCTGAGGTCATATACTCATCCCTGAACCAATCACTGTGGCTGAAATGATGTAGAGCCCTGATTGGCCGGCTCTGAGTCATGTGCCCAGTTATGTTCCTCAGCTCTCTCTCAACCACCCAGACTGAGTGTGGGGATGAGGTGGTTCACCAAAGGAAGGGCCTGGCAGGAAACCAGCATGCGGGGAGGATGGGGGTGTGCGGGGTTGCTGGGGGGTTGGTGATTGACAGAGAGGCAAAACAGCAGATGTCCTCTATAGTTAGTTCTGGGCCAGAATAAATAGTGAATCAGGGGTAGTGTTCGCTTTTCTGGCCAGCCCGCCCATGGGTGCCTGCTTCCACCTGGCTATTGTAGGAGCCTTTCCTAGGGTAAAGACTAGGGATGGCCAGGAGCGGGATCCTCAATGTGGAATCTAGCTATTCCTCCGCCCGCCCACATGACCTGAAGCTCAAAGCCAGAAACAGTCTGTGATTGAATAATTGCTGGTGCCTGTTAATTGTGCACACATGCAAATATGGCTAAGGCGTCCTAAAGGGAGGGCCATGATCTTCTCAGGCCCCATCCCCAGACCCTGGGCCATGCTATTCCTACATTGTGACTGTGTGTGCCCACTCTTCATTGGTATCTTCTGTCTGCTCATTAAAAAGCCCATTAACCCCTACAAACTTGATTTCTGTGGCAAAATAGGCCCAAAGAGTAACCACTAATGGATGCAAGTTTCTTTTGGGGTGATAAAAATGTCCTAAAACTGATTGTAGTCATGGTTGTGCAACTGTGTGAATGTACTAAAAACCACTGACGTGTATACCTTAAATGGATGACTTGTATGATATCTGAATTAAATCACAATAAAACAATATTGCACGCGCGTGCACGCGTGCGCGCGCACACACACGGGCACAAAACCAGCCCAGCGCCCTGGAGAGTGCGGATGGATGAGGGGGCTCGTGAATGCTATGCTGGGGAAGCAGCAGTTTCTAGCCTTTCCTAGTGCCTCTGAGCGGTGCTTATTTATTTGGGGCACCTGTCAGAGCTGGGCGCTGGGCGCTTGGCTCTGTGAGCTGATAACTGCTGCTCCGCCAGGCGTGCTGCACAGATCTTGGCTCCGGCCGCTCCCACACCGGGAGGGGGCATTTCTGAGGAAGACAAAGGGGCACCGGGTATGCCACGCCTCAAGGGCTTGTGTGTGTGGCTCTGCAGAGACCTTGCGGAGAAGTGATTCCAGAGAGGCTTCTTGGGTGCTCTTCAAGCTGGAAGTCTGAGGATGGCGCTGCCTTTTCTATCAGAAAATTAGAGCCAGGGGTCCTTGTAGACTCTGACAGGCAACACAGGGACATTGGGAGGGGGACACTGGGCACAAAGAAGTGGGTGGATGTCTTGTCCTGCACCTGTGTGCTGGTGGCATCTAGACCAGCTGCTGCTTCATCAGCCGCAACTCCTGGATATCACTTCATTTGTTTCAACATTTATTGAGTGCCTGCTGTTTACCAGGTGCTATTAGTGCTAGGAATAAAGAGTCATGTAAGACCTTGTTCCTAACCGTAATCCTTGAGGCATCTACAGGTCATGCTTGAACCCCTAAATTATGTCCATATCTATTGTGGGATTGCAAAGAGGAGGGATGAATGAGACCCAGTCCCTGCCCGTGGGATGTCTACATCTGACTGGAAGTTTTAAGACCACTCAGACCCACTTATTAAGACAATGCAAATTAAAACCTCAATGACACACTAATTTTCACCTAATTAGAAATTTTAAAACTTGGAATTCAGCATTGGCAAGAGTTTGGGGAACCAAATTTCTACTGTCCAGTCCTTGGGAGGAAGGACCCCAGCTGCTCCCAGGCTGCATTTGGGAAAGGAAATCATTGCCACATTGTGTTCAGGTAACGAGCTCTTAGGGGCTGGAGAAGATCAGCAGAGGCCAGAGACAAGACTCAAGGGCTTCGAAGGTTAAAAGGTTTGAGGGTCCAGCTTTCATCCTAGGCTGAGACATTGACACTGAGGAGGGATTGACAGTGAGGCTCCCTCCCCTGCTGTGGAATGAGAGCCCTCAGTTGGGGGAACACTGGGTTCTGAAAACAGGGTTCCCACAGCTTCTGCACTGGACACAGGAAGTCCAGGGCTGGGCAAGGGCTTGCTGTTGATGGAGGAGCAGATGAGCCCGGGGCGTGGGCTCCCAGGGAGAAACTGTCTGGGATAATGTGAGATGCTGTGTGGGCAGTCTGTCATTTTCCCGTGTCTGCGTGGGGTAACATAGGTAGCTCCAGTTCTGTGTGTGTGTGTGTGTGTGTGTGTGTGTGTGTGTGTATGTGTATGCTATGTTTATTCAACACACTTGAGCACCTGTTCTGAGCCAGGTGTCACAGACACACTGACAAGACAGACAAGATCTTGCTCTTCTGATGTTTACATTGACTGGGGAAGAGGGTCCAGAGAAAAAATGAATAATTTCAGATAGTGGTAAGCACCATAAAGAAAATGAAACAGGGTGATGTCATCTAGAGTGGGTCTGCCTGGCTGTTAGATAAGGTAGCCAGAGAAGCCTTTTGGGGGAGGTGACAGTCCAAAACTTGAATTTGGACCAGGAGCCAGGCACCCCAAGTTCTTGGAGCAGAGAGAATGGCAAGTACAAAGGCCCTGTTAGGCAAAATACCACAGGCTGGGTGGTTTAAACAACAGAAATCTATTTTCTTACAGTTCTTGATGACTTGAAGTTCAAAATCAAGGTGCCGACAGGATTGGTTTCCCCTAAGGCCTGTTTATAGATGGTTTATAGATGGTCACCATGGCTTCCTGTGGCCTTTGGGGGCTTGAATTCATGACAGTGAAATCAAGACCTGAGCTGAGGTCAAGAGTCCAATGCTTAACCAACTGAGCCACCCAGGCGCCCTTTTTTAAAATTTTATTTTAAGTTTATTTATTTATTTTGAGAGAGAGAGTGCTCAAACAGTAGAGGGGCAGAGAGAAGGAGAGACAGGATCCCAAGCAGGCTCTGCGCCATCAGCACAGAACCTGATGTGGGGTTCGAACCCACAAACTATGAGATCACAACCTGAGCTGAGATAAAGAATCGGACACTTAACCGACTGCGCCACCCAGGCACTCCCCACCACCTTTTTTTTTTTTTAAACCTTAACTACCTCTTTAAAGTTCTTATCTCCAGGAGCCCTTGGCTGGCTCAGTCAGTGGAACATTCGACTCTTGATCTCTGGGTCGTGAATTTGAGCCCCACTTTAGGTATGGAGATTACTTAAAAAAAATAATAAAGTTCCTATCTCCAAAAACAGTCACGTTCTCAGGTACTGGGGGTTAGGGCGACAACATAGGAATTGGGCTTAGCAGGTTCAAGGAGAGGCCGGAGGCAGGGCTTGAAGCTGGGGTGGGTTTGGGATGTGTTCTTAGGGTAGTGGGAAGCCACTGGGGGCCCGCGTCCTTCGTGGGTCTCATGGCCAATCTGTGAGTGGTTTATGTGTGATTGTGCATCTCTGTAGGACAGAGAAAAGGGCAAAATCATGGCTTGGGTCTATTTCATGGCTGTTTCTGGGCCACAGAGCAGCCCCCACGTCCCCCACATAGTCTGAGAATAAGAGCTACCTGTGTTTCCTTCCTCACCTGAGCTCCTTTTCCTTCTCTTCTCTCCAAGAATTAAAGGCTGGTGGGTGTCTCACCACTATGTGTCCACGTTCCTCTCTGGGGTGATGCTGACCTGGTGAGTGTCTCATGGGGGTCCGTGAATGGGGGAGCTGGCGGTAGGCAAGGGGCACTTTTGGGGCTCCTGGCCTGAGCTGACTTTTGGGCCAAGAAGGAAAGCTTGAGCTTTTATAGCCAGGCCGCAGGGATCCCCCAAGCCAGCTGGGAGGTTTCTGGGGAGGTCCCATTGGCCTGCCGGCCGGGGCAGAGATAACAGGGAGTGACAGAGCACAGGGATGAGGCTCCAAACGAGACAGACGGAGGGAGTGGGAATCAGCAAGAACTTAGGCTTCAGAATGATGATATGGGCTCCCCAGTTCTAGAATGGGCTTAAAGCAATGATGGAAGTAACCTGGTCCAGCCCGAGGGACACTGGTGCTGAAGAAGGGGAGAAATCAGGGACCTCTATTTAATTTTAAAAGTTCTTCTCTCTTAGCTGGAACAGAGAGGGGCAAGGATGAATGTCTGATTTCACAGCATGCCTCACCTTTGCTTTTCCCCACTTTTCTGCAGGCCTAACGGATTAATTTATCAGAAGTTTCGTAATCAGTTTTTAGCGTTTTCCATTTTTCAGAGTGAGTGTCTCTTGCCTAGATTGGGGGGAGGGGGCATGGTTTCCTGTGGCTTTCACTGATGGAGGCCCCTGTCCTCCCTCCTCCTTTGTGAGGGGTGTGTCTAGTGTAGAAGGGAGCACCAGGCAGGGGAGGATCCCAGAAATCCAGGAAAGAGCCATCTCCCCCAGATTGCTGCCCCATCCTGGGGGAGGGACAGCCTGACCACCCTCACTCCCAGGATCCCCCATCACTGCCGTTTCTTCCCCATGTCACAGCTGGACCAGTTGTGACTTTTGGGAACGGAGTGGTGTTGGAGGCACTACCTCAAAATGGAAATAGAGTGTATGTTCTTTTTCTCATTTAAGAATAGCTCTGGATTTATATACAGTGAACTGGTCCCAGAGGTCGCCTGTGGGAATGGGAAGCTTGGATAGTTGGGAATAGCAACAGAGAGAGAGTTTTATTTTTCACCAAGTACCTGTTTGTTCCCTTTGAATTTTATACTGTGTGCATATTGCCAATTAAAACAATACAATTTAGGGGTGCCTGGGTGGCTCAGTCGGTTAAGCGTCCGACTTTGGCTCTGGTCATGATCTCACGGTTCGTGGGTTTGAGCCCCGCGTCGGGCTCTGTGCTGACAGCTCAGAGCCTGGAGCCTGCTTCGGACTCTGTATCTCCCTCTCTCTCCGACCCTCCCCTGCTTGTGCTGTCTCTCTCTGTCTCTCAAAAGTAAATAAAAAAAAAATTTAAAGAAAAAAATACAATTTAATTTTTTAAATTTATTTTTAATGTTTCTTTTTGAGAAAGAGAAAGCACGCGAGCAGGGGGAGGCAGAGAGAGGCAGACAGAGGATCTGAAGCAGACTCTGTGCTGACAGCACACAGCCAGATACAGATACGGGGTTCAGAAATGGGGCTTGAACTCACAAACCATGAGATCATGACCTGAGCCCAAACCAAGAGTCAGATGCTTTAACCGACTGAGACATCCAGGTGCCCCATGATGGGTATTTTTCTGTGTCAATGCATAGAATCCTACCTCCTCAGTTTTAGTAACTACTAAGTATCTCATTGTATGAAAACGTCTCTTGCTGTCTTAGCATTACACACAGCTCCCATCATGGTGCCACCATTCCAGCAAGTATCTGTTGAGTGCCCACTGCATGCTTAGGAGAGCTCTAGAAGTTTCTAGTCTTATTGGTGCTTAGCTGGGTCTTCAGATGACCTGCTCTTGTTGTATTCTGGAGAAGGGGGAAAGTAGGTTCAAGCTGAATGCGCGCGCGCGCGCGCGCGTGTGTGTGTGTGTGTGTGTGTGTGTGTGTATGTATGTATGTGTTGGAATAAGAGAGGGTTGCCCTCTGGGGCAGTGAAGACCCCTGGGCCTGCACGGAGCTGGCGCCCGGTCCTGCAGGCTCTGAGCCGGGCGCTGTGCTCCCCCTGCAGGCTGTGTCCAGTTCCTGCAATATTATTACCAGAGGGGCTGCCTCTACCGGCTACGGGCTCTGGGGGAGAGGAATCATCTAGACCTCACGGTGGGTGAGTAGCCCAGCCTGGGGCAGGGGGTGGACAACTACTGACCCCTCCTTGCTCCCGCAGACCTCACCCCTAACTTCCTACACTGGGAGCATGAACGAATAAAAACATAACAAGACCTACCACACACAAAGCCAGGGCTGCTGGCCTCTCGCCTAAGTTGCTTTTCATAATTCATCATGGATTCTGTTTCAGCTGACAAGCTTGAGGCCAGCTGTGTGCCAGGCCTTGATGCTGGCTTCTGTCTTATCAAGTGTCTATTTTTTGGTCTGTGTTTTATAATATATATAATGCTAGCCTAGTGTTGTGCATGTATAATTTATGTATACTATACCTACATATAAATATGTATAGACATAAACGTATATACATTGGGAAGGTGTGCTTAACTTTTTATTTTTTAATTCTTTCTTAATGTTTATTTATTTTTGAGAGAGACATAGTGTGAGTGGGGGAGGGGCAGAGAGAGACAGACGGGGGACCGAATCCGAAGCAGGCTCCAGGCTCTGAGCTATCAGCACAGAGCCCAATGCGGGGCTCGAACTCATGAACCATGAGTTCATGACCTCAGCCAAAGTCAGGCGTTTAACCAACTGAGCCACCCAGGCACCCCTTAGCTTTTTTAACTCATGGGGCAATTGAAGAGCTTAAGAGCTCTTTTCTCAACTTTCATAGGAAACTCAAAATTCTGCCATCTTTTGAGATGGTCATTTTCATTGAAGTACTCTGCAAAGCAGGCCCTACTTTGTCAAGACTCACTCGAAATGATGCATGCGAAAGTCCATTATAAAATGCAAAATTCCAAGCAAATTAAAGAACTCATTAAAACACAGTGCCTGTCATGTCAGCTTTCTGCAAGTGTTATCAAGCTCTTGGTGACTTGAGGCGTGAGAGCAGTCAGGCCTGGCAACTGGCGTTCTGCGTTTTCTGGGTGATTTTCATAACTGAGCGCTCACCCACCCCTGAGAGGGGAGGGCTGTCCTTCCCCCCATGTGGCTAGTCTCGGGGTGACTGGCCTGGCTAGGAAGCAGGCACCTGCTGGGGCTGTGTTTGGTTGAACACCCTCATGTGGGCCCTTGGCTTCCTCCTTCCTCTCCACAGAAGGGTTCCAGTCCTGGATGTGGCGAGGCCTCACCTTCCTCCTGCCTTTCCTGTTCTGTGGCCATGTGAGTCCCCCTGGAGTCTGTGGGTGTCCCTGCTCTGGGCTGACCCCGGGAACAGGAGGTCTTCAAGCCTCTCCCACATTCACCAGCCATCCCCAGGCTGGGCCCCACAGGGTCCTTGGGATGTCAAAAGTGAGAGCCAGGAGTGGCCCTCAGCACCGGCATGCCGAGTCCCACGTCTTCAGGCTGTTCTGGCCTAGGGTGGCCCCACTTTCATTTTGGGGGGTTCTCAGTGTCTTGGGACAGGTGATACCAGAAGCTAGGGGGTCAGATCCATTCCCCAGGCTTCCCCACTTGGGGCTCCAGGGGAATCCGTTGGGGTAAGCGGCGCCTGCCTCCCTCTCTCCAGTTCTGGCAGCTCTACAATGCCGTCACGTTGTTTGAGCTCTCCAGCCACGAGGAATGCAGAGAATGGCAGGTATGGGATGTGTGTGTGTGTGTGTGTGTGTGTGTGCGGGCATGTGCATGTGCCTGTCTGTGTGTGTTTGTGGGTGGGGTGGGGGGGTCCTGCAGAAGGCTGGGTCAGCTTGGAAAGAATTCTTGCCTCAGCTACCCCTTGATTCCCCACCGTGGCGCCCTGTGCCCAGAGCTCCCTGCTACTGGGGCCTTGGAGACTGGGGAACTCAGGAAGTTGGGAACCCCTAAGTGGTCTGAGAACTCTATTGAATGCTATGGGGGGGTGGGCAAAGGAGAAGCCGTCCCCAACCCTGCATGACCCTGAGGACTCCCAGCCTTCATGCAGTTGGCCCAGATCTCTGCTCTCTGCTGGTGGAACGCTGCAGTTTTTGGGTGGCTTACGCTTAAGGGGGTCGCCAGGGCATGGGTTCAGGGTGGGCATCTCAGTGGGGAACTGATCTGATCTGGCTCAGCCTTTTCCTCCTTTCCCATCCCCCCTGCCGCACCTTCCCCTATCTTCCCCTGCCCAGGTGTTCGTGTTGGCGCTCACTTTCCTCGTCCTCTTCCTTGGCAATTTCCTGACCACACTCAAAGTTGTGCACGCGAAACTTCAGAAGAACAAAAACAAAGGGAAGAAGCTGTGAGCCAAGGGACCCGTGCACCCCCCAGCCCCTGGGGTTCAAGACTGCAGGGCATTCCAGCTGGCACCTGGCTGCCCATTTCCTCCCCACAGTGCCCTTGGCCACCGGCAGCAGCCACCTCACAGGCCAGTGCATCGCTGGCAGAAGGGCCAAGGCCCTGGTCCCTGGTGGACAAGAGGAATGTGCTCTGCCCGTCTACACAATGTTAGCTGCCCCAGCCTCCCTATTTATGACATATTTAATACGGGGTCCTCCCGACTGCTCTGGAACCCACAGTCTTCCCTTGCTGCCCTCTTGTGGCTGAGACTGGCTCAGTCTTCCTGGTCGGGTGGCCTAAAGCCTCAGGGAGCCCCTCAGGTCGAGGTTTGGATGTGCTTCGCTGGGGTGCTGACCTGCCACTTACTGAATCCCCAGCGGGTAGAAGGAAACGCCTCTGTGTCCTGTGGAGCCTCCCTCTCCGGGGCAAACCGCTTCTGCTGTCAGCTGTCCCGGTCTCCGCTCCTCCGTGGTGGGGTATTTAAGTTCTCAGAGAACCACTGTCTGTCTGTGCCTGGTGCTCTTTGCGCTTCGGAGTCCCTCCTGCTGGCCACCTGGGGAGAACCGCCCAGGCCTCCCTGCAGGCTTGGCCCCTGGGGTGGGGCTGAGGCGAGGGGGGTGCCGCTACCACCAGGGGGCGCCCCAGCCTTGGCATCACTTGGGTGGTTCGGTTGTTTTTGACTCTAGAAAGCTTAGCTTCCTGACCCCCACCCCTCAGCCCACTTTCCTGAATTCTTGCAGTGAGTGGGACCCTGACTTTCAGCGCTGGCTAGGACTTAAGCCATCACCGAGCTCACTCCCTGTCTCCCCCTCCCCCTCAGGTTCTGGAATGTTTGTGGAGGGGAGAGTCTGAGCAGGCTTACCTCTGGGAGGTGGCACTTGGAAGCCAGGACAAGTCTGCTGGCCACCTTGTGTCTGATTCTGTACTTGTGGGGAGGATGAAGAAGCTAGCCGGTTTGGGTAAATGCTCTGCCCCTTCTCCCGCACGCGGGCCTCAGCTGCCTTTATTTCCCTACGAATCCCCTCTGACCAGCGTTCACAGCTGGCATCCACAGTCATGCTTTGGCCCTCAGAGGAGTTTAAGCTTTTTTAATTGTTACATTTTTAAAATATGAGATTTCCCCTCCACCCCAGTAAGAGTGCACATAAAAAGCCAGATTTCTACTTTCCCTAGAAAAATGGAAAGACCTGTCAACATTCCCACAGGGCAGCTCTTGGCTGGGCTGAGCTGCCTGCCTAGGACTGGGGTGCTTGCTTTCTAGTGTGCCACAGACCCCACCACTCCCTTTTGTACATGTCCTGTTTCACTCTTTTGCGCCTTCCATCTGGCCCTTAGGCACTTGGGTTTTCCCTAGACTAGGAGTCGGTAACCTTTTTCTGTAAAGGGCCAGATGGTAAGTATTTGAGGGCCAGGTAATCTGTTACAACCACCTTCGACTGACTGCAGTTGTAGGGCAAAAGCAGCTAATGCATAAATAAATGAGTGTGGCTGTGTCCCAACAAAACTTTATTTACAAAAACAGGCAGCTGCCAGCTTTGGTCCACAGACTATACAGTTTGCAGACCTCCGTCCTGTATTGTCATTCGTCCATGAGGCCTTGGATTGACGACACTTTTTTGACTCCCCACGGCATGGCGGGGCCTTGGGGAACCTGTGTGAGGTGGGTGGAATCCAGAAGTCTCTTACCCTAGCAATTGACTTCAGAGAGGCTCAGGCTTAGTGGGGCTGAGGCAGGAGATCCCGGGGAGGGCAGGGGCCACCTGAAGCCGGTACGCCATGTTTAGTAAGGCTGACTCCTGGCTCACTCAGGAAGCAAGCAGCTCTCAGTCTCTGGGGCATTAGAATTGCCTGGGGGCACTTGTTTAAAAGCTCCTGGAGATGACTGCAGACCTTCCAGAAGGAGGTGCAGTGGATCTGCAGCTGGGGGTTAAGTGTGTTTTCCCAGGAGGTCAGGATGGTCTCAGCTCCGGAGCTCCACATCCTGGCAGAAGTGGAGGCTGTGAGGGACAGCAGAAGCTTGATGATTATTAAAATGAGCCAGTGCCGTCCTTTTGCAGATAGGGGACCAGTCTTTAGAGAGGAGGGACTTGCCCAAGATCACTCGGAGCTGATGTCATTTTTCATCTCAAGTTTCTGACATTGGGGGGGGGGGGTCACAGGTGAGGAGCCCCATGAGCAGGGGTCGGATGTGTGGTCCAGGGTACTTTTTGCAGTTTAAGAGAGTTTCTTGTCCCCGTTGGGCATGTGCACCTGCTCTGGAAAGATGGCGGCCCAGCCAAAGGCTGAGACTGGAGTCCTCTGTGGGGGGACCAGGCTGCTGTCAGCCCGCATGTCCGGGGCTGGTGCCTGTGTTGTCCCGATAGGCCCCGATCCCATGGTGGCCCCCGAGTTCCTGGAGGAAGGAAGCGAGGCGCTGGGGGATGCAGTTGTGCCTATCTCCGGAGCCCAGGGACGCGGGTGGCATGGGAGCAGCAGGCTTGGGGGGCCGTGCGGAACGCTGACGAATCCACATTTATCCACATACCAGATGTAGTTCTTTGTTTCAAGCATAGGTTTTGGGAACCTATTGGGGGTGCTAAGGGGGACACACTTGGCTGGGGGGAGGCCGCGTACTTCTGAGTCCTGAGGACAAATGCTGGTTCCAGGTACAGAGGGACTGAGTCCAGCACCCTCACCCACCTCCATGCAGGCCACAGCTCCAGTGTGAACCCAAGGTGAGTTCATGGTCAGAGCCCCAGCTGGGAAAGAAGAGCTCTCCAGGATGTTCTAATTGTCTAACCAGAGGCTCCAGACACAGGGAGACACCCACCTCCAGGTGCCCTTGGAAAGCCGGGGGTGGGGCAGGATCTCATGGTATAATCCAGGGCTGGCGGCCTGGCGCCCCCGTCAGTCTCGCCCTGAGGGTTTGTGCCCTGCCCAGAGGGGTCAGAGCAGCAGGCACAACCGGTGTTGTTTCTGCCGCTGTGCTTTCTTCAGAGCACTGAGGGCAACCTTGGCGGCCTCTCGGAAAACGTCCTCCACATTCTCCCGAAACTTGGCAGAACATTCCAGGTAGAGGGCGGCTCGGATCTGTTCGCAGGCACTCTGGCCCTGGGTGGGGGGAGGGGCTGGCATTAGATGAGGGGCCTGGAGCATGGGGCGCCTCCTGACACCGCCCCCGGGTGGATCTGGGGACTTGGAGCTGGCTCTGGGGGCCTTCCAGAGGTGGGGGCAGAGGCCTTGGTGTGGAGCCCCCTTCTCCCTATCCTGGGCCCAGCCCCCACCAGTGTGGGTGGATGGAACGTAAAGGCCTGTCTGGTGTGGCCTGAGGGCTGCAGCTGCCTCTCTCCTGTCCACCCTCAGGCAGAGAGGGGCCCGAATCCCGACAACTGTGTCTGCCAGGCCTGTGCCTGAATCCCGACAACTGTGTCTGCCAGGCCTGTGACCAGAGCTAGAGGCCTCCAGACACAAAGGGCTTCCTACGTGCCTCTCTTCTCAAGAGCACAACTAAGGAAACTGAGCTTGCTAGGAGAGTAAAACCTATCTCTGCTTCTAACATTTACTTTTATTAATGCTTCTTCCTTTTTATTAAACTTTCTTACTAGTGTTCCTCTGTGTTCCTTTTATCGTCCCATGCCTCCTCACCCAGAAAGCTGCAGGGTTTGGTTTTGCCCGTGACTCTCACAGGGAGGGGAAGCCTGCTCTCGAACAAGGTCTGCCTCTCTAGTCCCCTCTGGCAGACAGGACAGGATGGTGGCTAAGGACCCAGGCTCTGGAGCCAGAGTGACTGGGACAGGATCCTGGCTGTACACTGCATGTTAGCTGGGTGACTCTTAACCTCCACTTAACCTCTCTGGGTCTCCATTTCTTTCTCATAAAACGGGGGATGCTAACAGAACATGCTTCAGCGTTACAAGGATTGAAGGAGGCAGGGAAGAAGAGGGCCGAGAAGAGGGAGATGGAGGGGGAGAGAGGGGAGACCCCCGACCGACCTGCATGTAGGTGATGGGCTCCAGCTGGGCGGCCCTGAGCTTCCGCAGCTGCTCCTTGTCCTTCCTCAGGTCTGTCTTGCAGCCAATGAGCACCATGGGGGTCCCACGGCAGAAATGTGTGACCTCAGGGAACCACTGTGGAGGGAGAAGGCAGGCATCAGGGCTGAGGCCAGATCTGTGGTCCCCACCCCTGAGGCAGGCTGGCTGGGTCACGGGCCTCACCTTGATGAGGACGTTTTCATAGCTGGTGGGGTTCATGACGTCATAGCAGATGAGCACGAGGTGAGTGTTCTGGTAGGACAGGGGTCGCAGCCGGTCATAATCTTCCTGTCCTGAAACCAGAGAGTAGGTAGGGGTTAGGGAGGCACCACTTCCTTGTCCACCTGATTGCCCTGTCTGGGCTCAGATGGGCAAGGGGTTGGTGACTCTGTCTCTAAGGCCTCAGTTCCCTTGTCTGTAAAACAGAGGTGGCGACCCCCAGTAGCAGAGATTGCACGAGATGAACCCCACGCGGTTCTCAGAGCTGGGCCTGATTACAGGGTGATCAGGAGAAGCTGGAGGAACTTGCTAGCAATTTTGCCCATGACAATGACTGCCACCCCCACCCCCTTGTCCTGGTGCTCAGGTTGGAGAGAGAGACTCAGGCTGAGGCCCTCCCCTTCCTGAAGGCTCAGGGGCTGGGCTGGCCCAGGCCAGTGTGGGGGGCGGGGGCGACCAGCACAGCTCACCACTTAGGCTCCCGTGGGGAGACCAAACACCCCACCCCCAGCACAGACTGAATCACAGGCCACGGCTGAGTGTGGCTTTTTAATGTCTTTTAGTAATTTTTTATATTGACGATTTCTTTTTTTTTATTTTTTTATTTTTGAGAGAGCGTGAGCAGGGGAGGGTCAGAGAGAGAGGGAGACATAGAATCTGAAGACAGGCTCCAGGCTCTGAGCTGTCAGCACAGAGCCCGATGCGGGGCTTGAACCCATGAACCATGAGATCATGACCTGAGCCGAAGTCGGCCACTTAACCGACTGAGCCATCCAGGCGCCCCTATATTGACAATTTCAAACTCACAGAAAAGTTGCAAAAAGGGTGCCAAGAACTCCCTCAGATCCCCGAGTGCTTACACTTTGCCCCACTTGCCCTTTCTATATGTAAACAGTGAGCCACGCAAGAGTAACGGCAGGCATTCCGCTGCTCCACCCCGGGAGAGCGCCCTGCGAATTCTCGAAGGACGAGCACATTCTGTTGCCTCCCAGAGTACAGGTATCAAACGTGAGCAATCACCACTGACACTGTTCTCTAGCCAAACCCACTGACTGGATCTCACCGGTCATCTCGCCCGTGATGTCCCGTAGGAGGTTTGCCCTGGTCCAGAAGCAGGCCCAGGGTTATGCCCTGCACTTAGTCACCATATGCCCTAGTGTTTAGAGGCACAAAGGTGACCTCCTATTACCTGGAACACAGAGGCCCAGCAATCCCCTGCTCCTGCCCCTCCCCCGGCGCCTGCCCTCTGGCTCCCTCCCTGCCAAAGTTGCCTTTCCACTGAATGAGGACAGACCACATCCTGCTCCTGCCCCCAGCTGCTGCCAGGACACTGCCACATTCTCCCTTCCCACCGGTTCTCCCTCAATGCAGGATCCCTGACGGTGTGCAGCGAACGGTAGCCACAGCTATGACAGTGGCTGGGTCAGGGGGACACCATGCTGCCATTCAGCCAGAGTCCCCCCCCAACATTCTGGAAGGGGTGAGGGGCTGTCAGGGCCTGGCTGACTCAGATTCTTCTGTCCTTATCACCATGAAGCAGGAGAAATCCTTGTACAACGGTGGGAAACTGGCCAGGAGGCTGTTCCAGCCCATCTCCAGACTGTCCCCTCTCCGAATATTTGTCCATGTCTTTCTAGACCTGTGCTGTCCGATAGGGGAGCCACTAGGCCCATGTGGCTATTTAAATTAATTAACATTAAAAATTCAGGTTCTCCATTGCACTAGCTACATTTCAAGTGATTAATTGCCACACACACCTGAGCCAAAGTTGGACACTCAACTGACTGAGCCACCCCGGTGCCCCACTTTTTTATAAAATGTTTTTTATTTATTTTGAGAGACAGTGCAGGGGAGGGGCAGAGAGAGGGAGAGAGAGAATCCCAAGCAGGCTCCGCACTGTCACTGCTCAACTTCACGAACAGTGAAGTCATGACCTGAACCGAAATCAAGAGTTGGACGCTTAACACATGGAGCCACCCAGGCGCCCTGCTTTCTACACTTCTTAGGGTGCTTTTGCCTACACACAGTTAAGAATCCTACAGCCACCACCTGATATGCTAGTCAGGAAGTTGAGGATACTCCCATGGTCACAGAAACTTAGCTTCAGAGAAGTGACCTGCCTGAGGTCATCAGTGACCCAGCCAGGACTCAACCCCAGTTCATCAGGTTCTGAGTCAAGCATTCCTTCTGCTGATACACAGCAAGGCTCTATTCTGCTTTGCACTGTGCACAAGTAGGTTCTGGTCCTCCGTGACTTAATGATGTGGTACCTAATTCTGGCACAACACACATTTCTGTTAGACATATGGCAGGAGTAGGCGCGCCTGGACAGCTCAGTCGGTTAAGTGTCTGACTTCGGCTCAGGTCATGACCTCACGGTTTGTGAGTTCGAGCCCCATGTTGGGCTCTGTGCTGACAGCTCAGAGCCTGGAGCCTGCTTCGGATTCTGTGTCTCCCTCTCTCTCCCTGCCTCTCCCCTGCTCATGCTCTGTCTCTCAAAAATAAACATTAAAAAAAATACGGCAGGAGTGGACAAGTAGTTGTAAAACAGGCCTCCTGTGCTCCGATGGCTTCCCTCAGCCTTACCGGCTGGCTCCTCAGAGAGACGGCCCCCGCCCCGGCTGTCCATAGTCCGTGCTCAGACACTGACCAGTTTACTGCCTGTCTCCCCATGGACTGTAAGCACCCTGAGGGCAGGGACCATGTCTGTCCTCAAAAAATAACCCCTGGAGCCCATCAGGCGTCCAGTCAAGACTGGCTGGTTGTTGCCCGACGCTGTTCAGCTCCTGTCAGATGCAGCAGAGACCAGGGCTGCGACATGCCCGGGGGTTTAGCAATTACTGCCTGTGAGGATTTCAGCAGAGCTGATGAGGGCACAAGTCGGGCAGCAGTGGGCTGAAGGAGGAAGTCAGACCTAGCCTGCTCCCCTTCGGGGGCCTCTGCCCTTGCCGTTCCCTCTTCTAGAAGGTTCTTCCCCAGGTAGCAGCAAGCCTTGCTCCCTCCTTTCCTTCAGGTCTCTACAGAAATGTCGCCTCCTCCGGGGCAGCTTTCCTGACTGCTCAGAGACAAAGCCTTCGACCCCGTCTGCCCCGCGCCTGACCAAGGCTTTACTTGGTACTTGGCTTCTGAGTACGGAGCACTACCTGACGTTGGGTCTTGGTTTGGCTTTGTCTCCCCCCATGAGCACAGCTGCCCCCGAGGACCGGGGCCATCTCTGTACGGCTGTCATCACCCCTGGGACACAGGCGCGCACAATAAACGTTTGGTGAATGAACACACGAACGAGCGGGTGAGTAGGTGGAATGACAGTCTCTGGCTGTCAGCAAGGGCACTTCACCTGGGTCACCTGTGCTAATTTAAGCAGCCTCCCCGGGAGGCAAACTGGGCGGAGAAAGTTCTTCCTGTTAGGAGCCCATGTGGCTGAGGGGGGCCTTTTTCAAGGTCATAGACAGGTTCCCGGTGAGCCGGAGCACCCACTCAGTCCCCAGCTCCGAGGTCGGCTGCCCGCCATGCCACTCGAAAATGGCCAAAAATTCTCTCAGGAAGCCTTCCCAGAGATCCCCAGTCGGCAGTTAACCTCTGGACCTTGTCTCCTCACAGATGCTTTCCGCACCTGTGAAACAACACGCGTCGACAGTGCTCACACGTTACAAAGGCTCATTGTGCTCACTCATGGCTTCATTTGAAGCCCAGTGCCTGCACTACCTCATTACGATGCTAACAAGGTAGGGCTGCAGTTATGCCTATTTCAGAGATGCAGAAAGTGAAGCACAGAGAGGTGAAGCGAGTTGCCTTAAAGTCACACAGCTAAGGGGACGCTCTTGAAAAGACAGGGGACCATAGGTGACTGCTGGGGGTGCCTCTCTCAGTCCACTCGAGAGGGTAGGGAGCTGTCCTCACCCTGCAAGCCCCAGGCCTGACCAAATAAGGCAAAGACTGCCAACACAGGCATCTCAAGAGAGAGGGGCTCTAGGAGGGGGTGGGGAGCCAGCCCAGATTCCAGCTCCCTCCTCCGAGTTGCCTTCCTGGCTTGACTGTCCTGGGCTCATCTTTCCCAAGATTCAGTGGACTCCCGGGTGCTGTTGGCCTCATGTCCCCTCGGGAGGTGTGGAGTGTTCTAGACACCTCTCCTCTATGAGTCAGGCTACGCTCAGACTCTCCTTCCGTGGCCTGGGTGCCTTCCCTCTCTGGGCCTCAGTTTCCTTATTTGGCAAAGGGGGTGATAACCCTGCCCCTGATACTGGAAGTAAAGGACTTACAGGCTAAGCAATGCCGGAAAAAGGTGAAGGACTGTTACTGTGGTTACTATTGAACCAGAAACTTCCAGGGGCTGGGGGCCTGGGCGCGGGGTTCTAACCCTGGATCTTTGGACCCACAAGTTTTAGGGGTCCTCCAGCCACAAGACAATACTGTTACCCTTCCCATTTACCCACACTGATGCCAGGGCTGAAAGGGGCCAAGTCACCTGTCCAGAGGCACCCCAGGCTCCCACTCCGGCCTCTGCAGATGGGCCTGCACGGAGTTGCGTGCAAAAGGATGCATTTGTTTCTGGCGAGGAGAGGTCTTCTGGGCGACAGCTCCCCTTGAAGCGGCCCATCTTCCTGACGCTGGCAGTGCTGTGGGGTGGGGAGGAAGTGAGGCTCTCGCCTAGCACCAGGGTATTTCCTTTGCGGGAAAGAGCTTTGCTGTGTCAGTCCTCTCTCCAGGGGCAGGGATCTCTAAGGCCCGGAGCCTGATTGAGGAGAGAGGGTGTCACTGGGCCACAGTGGTCCCCAAATCTGCTGGACATACACAAAACAGGTGGCTCCCAGCTCCAGCCGGGCGTTGGTGAGAAGAGGGGCACAGGCAACATGAGAAGAGGAAGCTGCCAGAAGAGGAACCCACTCGTTGCTACGGGGGCCCGCCCACCTGCGCTTTGTCCCCAGAGGCAGGAGGAGCCGGGGCTGCCCCTGGAGCTGAGGCCACGTCTGACTGGCCCTTGGCTTCGGCTCTTCAACACTCCAGGGCGCCTGGCCCCTAGGTACCCCTCTTGTCCCTGCTTCCCTGTCTCAGCAACTCCTTCGCCCCCAACTTTTCCTACTGTTGCCATCTCAGGCTGGGAAGGGGACAGTCCCCGGCTCCCTGGGCAACCCCCATCCCGTTCTGTGACACCCCCACCCTGGGCCGCACCCCAAGGCCCAGATAGCTCCATCTCTAGTTGGTGTCTTTAGCGCCACCTTGTCCCCACCTCCCCTCTGCCCAGGAAACTTCAGACCTCACCACAGCTTCCTGCCTCTGACAGTGTCTGGGCGGGGCGGCAGGGGACCCCGCCTCCCCTTCACCTGTTAGCGCTAAGAGCTCCCCCACCCCTCCAACCACCCTCCTGCCACTGCGGTGTCTGTATCTGCTGCCACAGGATGGAGACGCACAGCCAGAGCGGCCTCCCACGCAGACTGTGGCCAAGGCCCTGGGTGTGGAGAAATTCAGCCTCTCAGGGACCACCCCCGGCCCTCAGCTCTGATCACCAATGGTTGGTCCGGAAGATGCTACGCCGCACTCCCCTCCCCCACACCATAGGATTTAGCTCATCAGGTTCCAGAACCTTCTACAACAACCTTTACTAGACTCATCTCCAGTTCAGCCATTCCCTTCACCCCCTTGGTCTCTATCGTCCTCTAGTTGGTCACGTGGCCATCCTTTTCTGCAGCTTATTTTTGATGTCCATCTATACCCTACAGGTGGAGAGGATCTCACTGCCTTTATCACACAGGACCTTCTCCAAGGGTCTCTCTGCTTCCAGATTTGTTCTTTTTCTTCTTCTTTTTTTAATGCTTATTTATTTTGGAGAGAGAGAGAGAGTGGGAGAGCGCGAGCAGGGGAGGGGAAGAGAGAGGGGGAGACACAGAATCTGTAGCAGGCCCCAGGCTCTAAGCTGTCAGCACAAGAGATGCCGGGCTCGAACTCAAGGGCTGTGAGATCATGACCGGAGCCAAAGCTGGACGCTTAACCAACTGAGCCACCCAGGCGCCACCCAGGCACCCCTCACATTTATTCTTCATTCATTCCCTAAGCACCGTGCTGGGCACTTGGTGTGTGGAAGAGGAATGACCCAGTCTCTCCTTCATGTCCCTTGCGACAGGGCTTCCTGGGTCACAGTGGGACACCCTGGAAGGAGCACCCATGTTTCTTTCTCCCCACGTATTTCTCCTTGGGCTGCTCTGCTGACTGTGAAGCCAGTCTACTCCCCCAGGACTCCAGTGAGAGGTTCACACCCCAGCTCTGTTTTTCTGCTGCTTGGAAGAGCCTTGCTGGGAGGGCAGCGGGGAGGCCAGCACAGATCTCTGCAGGCCATGGATTCAGAACAGGTTGGGCTTGGGTCTGAGCCTGAATGATGGTGGTGGTGGGGGTGGGTGCTTAACAAGTCACTTGGCCCTTCCCAAGAGCCGGCCCCTGTGTTGTACATCACATGGATCTAATTACTCCTCAAGACTTTTTTAGCCCTGATTACAGATGAGGAACCTGAGGTCTAGGTGTCCTCGATGACACACGGCCAAGGAGCCAGCATCAACAATACCCAGGTCTGATTCCAAAGCATGTGGCAGGAAGATCATCATTGCCCTGGTGGCCGCGTGCCTCTGATGACTGGGCCTGGAGCCCCTCCATCCCTCCCACAGCACCTGTTAGCGCAAATCCTTCCTTACACCGAGCAGAAACTTTCCGGAACCTCCACACCACAATCTGTCCTGACACGTTCTTTGAGCATCTTTCTCTGGCAAGGCCACAGCGACCAGAAGTGGTCTGATGGGGACACTTCCATGAACAGCGAACCCCAGGGATCTGATAGGAGAGGCCCTGAGGGCAGAGGAAGGAGGAGTGACAACTCCCCCCTCTGACTCTCCCTGCTGCACGGGCACCGCACCCACAACGTGGGGCTAATGGACCTGCCCCTACCTGGGTCCCCAACAGGAAGCATATGAAACTAAAAGTGTCCCACACACACCAGGAATTTTACTGCTCCTAGAGCTACGCCCCTTGGAATTCTTCAGCAACCTCTGGCTTTCTCAGTTCACAGGGCGGAAGCAGGGCCCTGTCCTTGGGGTAGCCCTTCGGGGTCTTCATCCAACAAGATGGGTGTCCTTAGAAGCCGCTACTGGCGGGAGCCACCATGCGGTAAAGGTGGATGAAATCAGGAACGAAGGAGGGGTCTGGGGACCAGAAAATCCCTTTTCTGGTTCTCTCCAGGGTGGAATGAGAGATGCCCCTGGCAGGCTTGGGGTGGGGCATGTCTGGGTTTGGGCTCCAGCCCAGGCCAGTGGAGACTTCCCCTTACACATACAAGGCTTGGCTGGTAGGGAAAAGGGCACCTGATGACATGGTTCCACGCAGATCACTAAACACTGAGTCACAGAGGTTGGGTGAGGTCCTATCTGGGGATCTGGACCTTTGTCCCTCAGTGTTGGCTCAGCCCAGAGGGGGATTGAGGGCAGACCCGCCACCCCCACCCCGCAGCTCCCCGAAACAGGGACTCTGATAACTGACTGGATTCGCATAAATCCACTTGCTTTAGGAGCTGCAGGTGGCACAGAGAGAGAACCTTCTTTTGCACTTACGTGCCCTAGAGCTCTGTTCCTTCCTCAGTGCTTGGTTTATTTATGCCCAGGGAACCAGAAGGCACAGAAAACCGTAGTCACAAAATCCCAGAACCACAAGCTCAGAACTGTAGACAGAACCGTGTATTGTAGCCTATGGGATCCCAGAAGCGTGCAACTCAGATTTAATATCCACAGGACCCTGGAGCCTCAGGACTGTCAACCACAGAATCCTGGAGTCAGGCTCTGATCTGTAGCCCAGAATGTTACAGAACCGTAGGACCCAGAAATTCAGCCCACAGAATCCCAGCCTCGGTGGACTCAAACCTGCAGCCCACAGACTCCTAAAGAGATCACAGCGTGCAACACATGAAATCGTGGAGCCATGGGGCGCAGAGGTGATGCCCACGGTTTTCTAGAACCACAGAGGAGGAACGAAGCCGTGAGTTCTCAGCATATCGCTATATGCGGAGAGGAGGGTGGCCGAGGAGCTCATGTCAGTCAAAGACGCTCCTTTCAAAGGGGCGACTGAGGCCCTCTGAGCATCCAGGGCCACTCTGCCAGCGCCCCTCCGCGGCCTTCAGGAGTGACAGGATGTCAGGGCCCCACAGAGGCTGGCGGTGGTGGGGATGCCCCGAGGGGGATACCCGGGCGGGGGGGAAGCCCTTCGGACACCCGGGACCCTCGGCGCGCAGGCGCACTCACCAGCGGTATCGTATAGGTTCAGAGTCACCTCCTTGCTGCCCACAGTCACGCTGGCCGTGTACTTCTCGAACACGGACGGGGCGTAGTGCTGTCGGAGAAGAGGTCGGGCTGGTTCTTAAGGGGTGCCACGGAGCCCGTGGGTCCAGCCACACTGCCCCCTTCACCCCATCCGGCTCAGCTCCCTTCACTCAGATGGGCTCTGGAATGCCCGAGGAGGCGCCCCGGGGTGGCGGCTGCCTCTCCGCGCGCCGGACGCCCGGGAGCCGGGGTCCAGGCTGAAGGCCGTCCGTCGCCCGCGATGGTCCCAAGCCCATTTCCCCCGTAGCCTAACCCCCACCACCCCCCTCCCGGTGGGCCTCACCTCAGGGAAAGAGCCCTGGCTGTACACCATGAGTAATGATGTCTTGCCGCAGCCGCCGTCACCCACGATCACGATCTTCAGCTCCTTCCTGCCCGGGTCCGGGCCCGGGGCCCCGGGGGCGTCCATAGCCGGGAGCCGGCGGCACTGGCAACAGCGCGCGGGACAGACCGCTGGGGCCAAGAGATCGGGGGCGGGATCCAGGGGCGGAGCTAGAGAAGCCCCTCCCACTACGTGCATGCATCGCCTCCGCCAGGCAGCCACCCGGGCCCACCTCCCACCCTCAGTTTTCCTTCCCGTTAGGGTCCTAGCCCGGTGCGTCCACCTGTCATTCCCAGGGAAACTGAGGCAACTGAGAAACAGGTGCCCAGCCTGAAGGGCGGCTCCCACTCGCACCCATGCACGTCACGGCGCGCCCCCCACCGGCAAGACTCAATGGTTTCCGCCGTACTTCTCCTGGCACCCCTGATTGGCAGGCTCCGCCTTCTGGCAGGGACCCTCTGATTGGCCGGCTCGGCCTCCCCCATCTGACACGGACTCTTTGATTGGCGGACCGTTGCCCTAGCACCAGAGTTCTAGGAGCCGTGGTCTCAAGCTCTGGGAAAAGCCCCCTCGCTTTGCCCCGCCCCAGCTGTATAACCTGGGGCAAGTCGGCTTCTGACCTCAGTTTCCCCACAAGGTAGGTTGGTCGAGCCAGGGAGGATGCTGGCACGGGGCGCGAGTCTGCCCACCTAACCCAGCCCTACGGGAGCCAGCGTGGGTGCGGGTTGGGGGTGGGGAAGAGCGGTTCCCCTCACCTACTCCTCCCACCTCCCGAAGAGCGCAAGGTGGATGTCTGGCGCCCTCTGGCGGGCAGTCGTCTTGGGGCGAACAGCTTTGAGAGCAGGTGGACTTCGGGAACAATGCCTTTTGGGGGTTGGCCCCAAACCACGCAGGCGGAAGCTTCTTTCTAGCAGGGGCCAGAGGCGTGAACCGAGGAAGACACCGTCGAGGAAGGGATGGGGAAGGCTAGGGCAGATCTAGCTGTGAGAAGCTGGGCCCTCTGATAATCCCCCCCACCCTGAAATTTGATGAGGCGCTCTCCAGCCGTTCTCTTCATCCCAGGGAGTCTCACCAACCCTCCCACGCCCCTTGATCAGAGCAGCTATTTATTGAGCACTGCGTGCAGGATAATATCGGGGCTGCTGGCTGAGACCACCCGTCCCCCATCCCGTCCCTCTCTGCAAGTCCTTTGCACAAGCCAGGCTAGCTGTCAGGAGAGGCAGAAGACCCCTGGCGTCCACGGGCGGCAGGCAGGCACTGAGGCACGGCTAAGTAGGGACAGGGGTCCAACCAGCTGGGGTAGGACCTCTGGTAGGTTCCTCAGAAAGGGCTAGGCAGGCTCAGGATCTTCTTGCCCCATCTCCACCCCACCCCTGCCACCTGGAAGATTCTGAATTTCTAAGTTCTCAGTAAAGACCAGGTAAATTTTACTTCAGGGAGGAAATTGCCAACCTGGCAATTCCGCAAGTGCCCCGGCCGTTCTCTGCGGATGCAAGGCAGGTCTGACCACCAGAGGGCAGCAGCGACCGCTCGTGGAAGCTTACAAAAAAGAGCCCAGAGCTGGAGGGAAGGCTCCCCAGTTCCAGGCTGTTGGGTGAAAGTCCTAAGCTGTCAGGGGGTCAGAGGGCCGCCTGCTAGGTCAAGCACCCCCACACAAATTCACAGCAACTCATTCATTCCTTTATTACCACACAAGTTTATTGAGAGGCAACTGAGTTCCTGCCTGCAGGGAGCTCGGGCTCAGGGGCAGCAGTCTCTTAAAGGTGTTTGGGAGATGTGAACACTCTAGAGAGCAGACCCCTGTAGGGTTCAGGGGTTTAGCCAGACTTGGCAGTGTTGGGAGGGCAATCCAATGGGGGCAGGACAAATGCATGGTGGCTGGAAAACCCCATCAGAGTTCGCAGTGCCTGGGGAGTGAGGAGGGAGGCCAGACATGGTTGTCAAGGTAACGGGTTAGATCAGGGAGGGCCTTGCTGCCAGGCTCAAGAGGGGGTGTCAGACAGGAGGGCCCTGAACAGAACAGGAGCGCAGCCAAAGCCAGGCCCTCAAGCTCTCTGGTGACCAGGGAGGAGCTGGGATTGGGTGGTGAGGAAGGGCTGGGGGTCATCTTTCCACAGTGGCAGCTTGGAGGCTGGCAAGAAAGGACCAGGTCACTGTCACTCAGGCAGGGGGAGGCTGGCAGGGGCCTTTGAGTGGGCGGAACACCACTTACCTTTGCAGCCAGCCCTGGACCGGACCCTGAATCAGGGCCCCTGAAACTTGGGGACATACAGAAAGGGAAAGAGACGCGCTGGGGGAGAATTCGGTTAGGAAGGTCATCCCACTCTGAGCAAACTGTCAACTGGGAGTCCATCACACCTCCTGACTTTCCTCAAAATCCTTGGACCTCGGTTCCTATTTTCTCCATCCGAGAAACAGGGCTACGATCCCAACTTAAGGCAGAACGAATGGCTTCCACAATACGGAGGGGAAAGGCAGAGGAAGAGCGAGGCTGCCCGGCCCGGCCCGGCCCGCAGCAAGGCACAACAGCTGACGCCGGCCCCGGCCTGCCTGCCCAACCCCCGCCCACCGGGCCAAGGGGCTGGCAGCACCCCAGCCCCACCCGGCCTGGAGTGTGTTTGATTTGGAGCCAGCTCCAGTGGTGGTGTAGGGGCTGGATCTGTACCTAAAAATACCCAGGAGCCAGGCTAGCTGCCGAGAGCTTCCTCAGAGGCAGCTGGGCCGGACCCTGGCCAGCTGAGGAGCGGGGCGCCCGCCCGCGGAACCCTGCTGCTCCCTTACCTGTGAGATGTTCTGAGGGCCCAAGTCACTCCCCTTCCAGCCACCAGGAGTTCCTGGAGAGGGTTAGGAGAGCACGAAAGATTCTTTAAGCTGGTTCCTGCCAGAGAGCTGGACACAGAACGGAAGCTAGGGAGCGGGCCAGCCGAGCTCAGGAGGGAAGGGCCAGATCCGCTGGTCTTGTCAGGGCCACGTCGGGCCAGCACAGCTTAGGGTGGGAAAGGTAAGGGCACTTCTGACAGCCTCGGCTCCCCTGGTACTTCAGAACACCCTGACATCACCTCACACCTGAGGAGCCATCCACCCCAGATGAAGCAGAAGAAACTGAGCTATTCTTTGAGGTCCCAGGGACTGGAGAGGGGGGGCAGGGATGGCCTGGGAGTCCAGGCCTCTGTCCAGGTCGCAGCACTCGGTGGCGCTGGTGGGGGGGGGTCATACTGGAACACAAAAAGCTCCCCTCAGAAAGCCAGAGTTAGAAACACCTCAGAAAGTCATCATCCACCTTCCTCCTCCTGGTTCACGTGGGGACCTCAGCTGCCAGTGGGGCGGGGACCTGCTGAGGTCACTGGCCAGTTGGAGATAGTGCTGGATCCAGGCAGCCTCCAAGATGGCGGGATGCCTATTTTCCCCAGTCCAGGCAGAGGCAGTCTCCACCCAGAGGGTCCAAAAGGTCGTATTCCAGGCCGGGGCTCCGGTGGATGGGCCGGACGGAAGAGGCGGGACCCCGGTGTCCAGTAGCAAGGCAGGTCCAGCCACCTCCCAGCCTCGGGCCGCCTTTCCGCCGGCGTGGCCCTCTCCAGGCTGGCCCCACCGGATTGGAGCCAGGAGCAGCCCCGCCCTGAGCTCGCTGGGTGACCGGGGGTGGGGCCAACCTCTAGGCCGGGGAGGAACTACAGCCAGAGGACAGACAGGCTACTCCGCCTCTCCCTACCCCCAGGAGGTGACAGGGGTGGGGGTGGGGGGAACAAAGATAGGAGAACAAAGAAAGTAGAAAGAAGTAAAAGAGAAATGGGAGTGGGGAGGGGGTATGACCCTTACAGGTCACTGGGACACCTCTCCCTTCTGAGAATCACACCCAGACCACAGTTTAGCACCTAATTGCTCCCTAATTGTTCCAGGGGTGGAAGTGGAGGAGCTGGCTTCAGCCCTCCAGGCTGTGGCTGGGAGGGGAAGTTTCAGTCAATTATTTAATCATCCAATGCCCTTGGGATGTAAAGACCCCTGCCTCCAGGAGCCCTAAGGACCCTATCCAAAGGGATGCAGGACACTCTTAGGCAGCGAGCCAGTCACAAGAGGATCAAGGGGGTTGAATGAGCAACTCAATGACAGAACTGAATTTAAACCTCGGGTTTGGGGCCGGCGTGCAAGAGGCCCATGGGATAAAAACAATGTGAGCCTCATCGACTTCTACCAAGTGCTTCGCTCTCCCCTCACCCTGGATGGGGGAAGGGAGGCTGGTGCTAGGTACAGTGGGGTGAATCTCCTTCCCTCCTGCCAAAGGACAAGATGGACCAAACCCAGCTCTCTGGGACTGGAGCCCCTCATGGGGCCAAGGGAAGGGGCATAGAAAAAGCGAAGAGCAGCACGCTGGTTACTTTCAAGCAGACAGCTTTCCCAGCTTCCTGGCAGTCCTGCCAGCAGACGGCTGGCACGGAGGGAGCCCGAAATAACCCAGACAGCTGGGGTGGGGGTGGGGGGTGCCATGGACACAGGCGATAGGCTGGAAGTCGGGACACCTGGAACGCCGTCCTGGTTGCCAGTGGTGGCCTCCTGACTTTGGGTGAGTCACTTCTACTCTCTGGGTTTTGGGGGAGTGACCCTAAATCACGACGCAACCACTGAACAACCTGTGAAGCTGGGGGCAGGCCACCACTCGGGCTCAAACCACACGAAGGAAAAACGGTGCTGGCTCCCTGCCTACGGAAAGCCAGTCTTCCCCTTGGCCCTGAGGCAGTGCCACGTGCTTCAGGGGTGGGTTGGTGGGGGAGGAGCTCACAGCCGGCCCAGCCCCCACTCCCCGCAGCCACAGGGGAATGGAGGCCAGCTAGTGTGAAGTCAGAACGTTGAGGCCAAGCCCCCTTAATCACACTTAATTCCCCCCACTCCTGTTTCCTGCAGGCTTATTATCATTTCACACAGGAGATTCGCCCAAGGTCACCAGCACAGCCGCCTGACTTAGGGCCTCCCTTGATTGAGCCCCAAGATCCTCTCAACAAAATCTCCAAGTCAAAGCCCTACCGGCTCCCCTAAACCTCAGTTTAGCCTTACAGTGGGGGGGGGGGTAAGCATGGGCAGGGCAGACCCACGAGGAAGCCAAAACTCAGTACAGATGGGGGGGAGGTGCAGATCACTGGCACCTGGGACCCAAATGGTTCATCAAAGTAATCCCTAACTAGAGACCGCCCGGGGGAGGGGTCAGAGATCAAGGGCCACACCATCTCCAGCTGTGGCGCTTCCTGGAGACAGCGGGGAAACTAGAAGCCAGTCAGCTAGTGTTAGGAGAGTAAGGAGAGCTGCCATTATTACAAAGCTAACGCCTCGGTTTCAAGCGCACTAGCCCACGTCCTCTTCACAACACCCCCGGGTGTTACCCAGCCCAAAGGTTCTCAAAACGTGTCCTCAGATTGCAGCCTCGGCACCACCTGGGAACTTGTTAGAAATGCAAGTTCTCGGGACCCACCTACCAAATCAGAAACTCGAGGACTGGGCCCCCCCAGTATGTTCTAATGAGCCACCTGTATGACTCGGCTGCGGGCTCCAGCCTGGGGATCCGTGACCCAGCCCCACTTGTGCAGATGGGGAAACAGGCTCAGACTCAGCAGCTCATGCAAAGTCACAGCACGTAAATGGCTAGCCAGATCTCAAATTCCAATGTGTCTCATTTTAGAACCGGGGCTCCTTTTGGGGGGCTGGGGGTTGGGATGCAGAAAATTGTGGGAATTCCCGAGAAGAGGGAGAAGAGTCCAGAAGCCTCTTTCTCCAAGGAAGCTGGCCCAGATCTCAGATACTTGTGTTCACCTCCGCAGCGGCCAGACATCAGAGGGGAAGAGCCCAGCTCACACAGTCACCCCACACGCCCCCACTCGGGCCGGAAGGGAGGGCCAGAGCAGGGCCGGGCTTCCTGGCAGCCGACTACCTTTCAGAAGAGGCATCCATGGCCCTCCCCCACACCCCCACCACAAAACACACAACTGGGAAATACTTGCAAGTTCAGCTGTACTATGCTGCTCAACACTGCAGAGAATTGCACGCCCCAAACTCTTGACAACAGAAGCTGACAGGCGGGGATGGATGGACCGAGCAGGCCCAGCAGGCAGCCGATTTCACACACAACAGTCCCACACATCTGTGTGGGGGAGGGGCTGCAGAACCAGCCTAGCGGGTTTGGGGTGCCCGCCCTCCCTGGGCTCCAGGCCCAAGCCCCCCAAATCTTCCTCGCAGGCTGGGAAAGGGCTCACACCTACCTTAGAGTACTGTCACAGTGACATTAGGCCTGATTCTGCTGTCCACAGGAGGATGGTTCACTCTGGGGGTACCTGGCCGTCGCCCTTTCTCCAGCCAAGAGCCTGGCGGGGGGAAAGTCGGAGGGTTTCTCAGGGAGCTGACAGCCACAAATCGGGCAGGGTCTCCTTGAGGGAAAGGGAGCCTTACAATAGCCCCCCTTTCCCATCTGCCCAGGGGGCCCTCACTCTGGACAGGATGGGGGCGGGGGGCGGCTGAGTCACGAAGGTTCAGCTCGGGCGACTAGCAGCAGGAGGCGACTCATCTGCATTTCCAAAGGCCCGCCCCGTCCGCGTCCCCTCCCCGAGAATGGGCCGGAGACGCGAGGGCTTACCCTGGAGCCCTCCGCCTCAGGGGATCCCGGGGAAGGCCCGCTCGGCTTTCCCAGGCCACAGTCCTCCCCCGCCCCCGGCCACTAGAGCTCTGGGTTGGAGGGTGTGCCCTGTGTGACCAGATCAGGACGTCGGTGGCTTTCTTGAGGGCCTCAAGTCCAAAGTGGGGATAAAGGGGGGTGGGGGGCCGCTACCCCTCGGGCTCGGCCGTTAAGGGCGTGGAGAGCCAAACATGGGCGCCGAGGACCGGGCAGCGAGGAAGCCTTCCGCCGCCTCCGGAGGCGTCGGTCGGAGTCAGAGGGAGCCTCGAGGCCCCGCCCGCTCCCGCTCCCCGGGCTCGGAACGAGGCCTCCTCGTGCCCGCGTGGGCCCCCCGAGTCGGGCGCGGGGTCCGGGACGGCTGCGGAGCCCGCGCTCGTCGTCGAGGCCTCCCCCGGCCAGGGGCGTCCACGCGGGCGGCGGCCTGGAACGCGGGCGGCGGCCTGGAACGCGGGCGGCGGCGCGCCGGCCTCCCCTCCCCCCGGCCCCGCCGCCTCCTTCCCTCCTCCCGCCTGGCGCGCAGCAGCCGCCACCGCCCGAGCCGCGGGCGGCGCGCGAAATGGCGCCCGTCTGGCCGCCTCGCCCGGCGGAGGCGAAGGCGGGAGCCGCCGCGCGCGACGCTCCCCCCACCCCGGCCCGCGGCCCCCCGCAACAGTCTCCGCGACCACCCTCCGGCGTGGGGCGCTGTGCCCTGGCGGGCTCTCGGGCCCGGCCCGGCGAGGGGCCGCTGTCGGCCCCCGGCCCCCAACGACAACCGGGGAAGGAGGAAGGAGGGCGGCCGCCATTAGGCACCCGCAGCCCGGCCCGCCCCGCCCGCCGATCCCGGGCCCGACTGGGGCCCGGGGCCCGGCCGGTGGCTCTGCTCTGAACCTGAAAATAAAACTCGTGTTTGGGAGGGAGGAGCGAGCGCGGTCGGGAGAACAGGCAGCGCTCGGTGGCAGGCGAGAGAGATGCTGCGTCATGGTGCCAACATGGACGCCGGTCTTTTGTCCTTTTTTTGCTTAGGAAGCGCAGGCACGCCCCGGAGCCCCGAAAAGCCGGCTTCAGAGTGCGAGCCCGACAATCAAAAGAGAAAGAGAGGTCCTAGACCGAGCGGGGAGCTTTCCTCGTCTTTTAAGCACCCCCATCTCCACAATACTTCAATTTCTCCACCCCAGCAAGGCTCAGACCTAGAAAAGCGAGGGGGATGAGCGCAGGCGGCTCCATGGATGCACGAGCTTGCTGGGGAGACCCTCCCCACGCCTCCGGGGCAGAAGGGGCAAAAGGGACTGAGGACCCCTCCTCGTCCCCCCACCCCTCCCCATCCGGCTGCCAAACATAAAGCTCCAGAAACCTCCTTCTCCCCTCAGCTCCCAAGCATCTGCAGCCCTTGGCCTGCTCGAAAAAAGATTTCCTCGAAGGGGGCAAAAGGCACTTTTTTTTTTTTTTTTTTTTTTTTAACTTACCCGCTCAGCCCGGTGCCATGGAGTCTGGAAGATCAAGCTAGGCGGAGGTTTTGGACGTGTTATGTAAAAAATATCTTTTTGGGGGGATTGTTTAGTTAGGATTATTGGGGGAATGGTGGTGTCTTTCTTGTTGTTACCTTTTTGTAAGTTACACTCTCATGGCATTTTCTGCTCCTTCCACTTCTGCAAACTTTCCAGGGTTGGGTTGGCAAAAGGCGGCTTCGCTGAGGACTGTTTACTGCTCTGGATATAGCAATGGTTTGATCGTCATTAAGAGACAAAAGGCGAAAATACACAGTCAAATCAAAAGGCAAAAGACGCACGGCCATCCCAACCACCATAGAAAATACCCGCGAGTTAACGTTGGTGTTTGGCTCGAACCAGCTAGGACTTGTTTTCCAGTTTTAATCTAGTTTCCTGTGACGGCTTTAGACTCTACACAAAGAGAAGGTCTTCCTTTTCCCTCACCCACCCCCCTACCAAGACGAGAAAAACAGAGCTGTTTTTCTTCAAATCGATTTTCAAAGAACGTGTACATGTTACTGGGAAGAAAGCTGACCAGCATTTATTGCTTTAAACATTTTCAAAAGCTTAAAGCTAAAAAACCTTAGCTTTATAAAAACAAAATCGTCTAAAAGCATTTTAACTGTCTTATATTAGACAAGAGCGACAAAGACATACATGCAGATGAAGGTTCAGAAAATTAAGGACATCTCAGCAACATTAACATGAAAACTGCACTGCGTAAGGACAGAATGGATTGGGTACTTACAATGTAAAAGGTTTTTAAGAACTTAAAAGTAACAACTGCTTACAATTTTTTTGTTGCTGCCATTCGGTAGTCCTAAAACTATACATTTAAAACATTACCTTGTTAAAAAGAGAGCAGAAGGAGTTAATAAGATGGCCAGGTTTAAGGGTTTAATAGAGGAAACTATATATATATATATTTAAAAATTTATTGTTCAGTCAAGAGAATACAGATTAAGACAGCTCCAAGCTCCCCCCACCCACCCAAGAAAAAAAAGAGGAAAAAATTAAATATGTCATTTACTTAGGTTTTTTGGAATTCAAAATTGTTAACTGCTGACATTAATGGTGTGCTATGACCTAGTTATACAAGACAAAGATGGATTCCAAGTCATAAGGAAAAATCCAGATCTTTTTAAAAAGTCTTCTCCATTCTTCCAATTGTGAGTCCTTTAGCCTGTTGACAAATGTTAAACACAACACTGAGGCGTCCTGAACTGGATGGTGGAGTCAAAGGAAAAACATTCCCCATTTGCAACAAAGGAAAAACCCACTTGGCCATTTAATTCCATTGCAGAAAAATGGCTCCCCTCATCTGTTGGCCTCTCCTTGGTGTCTGATGAACGATGTTTTGAGATCAGCGTCTAATAACTCAAGCCCTATAGAAGCCGCGCGCTGATTGGCTGCCGCGCCCTGCCGCCCTGCTCCAGCCAATTACCTACCCACGGCCAAATTACAAACCCCGAAAAGAGCCCCAATATGAAATACACCACCACGAAGCCCCAGCAAGGCGGCTCCTTCGCCTCGGCCGCCCGAGAGGACAGGCAGAGGGGGCTGCAAGTGCGTCCTCGCGAAGCCCGGGAGCCTCGGAGTTGAACTCACAAAATGGAAGCCGCGCGCTGATTGGCCGCCGCCACTCCCGGACCTTTAATAAAGAAAGGGGAAGGAAAAGATAAATGCAAAAAAGGGGGACTCTCTCCTCCGTTGGTGGCTGGAGGAAGAAGGAGGGGGGGAAGGAGAGAAGCATGTGTTTAGGACAATTACAGGGCGCTCCTCTCCAAAAATAAAAACAGAGCAAAAACCTTCTATCACCCAGGTCCAGGCGAGGGCTACATCCTCCCAGGAATGTGAATGCTAATTTGGTTAAAATCCTGGTTTCCCCTCCCTAGCTCAGCAGCACGGGGGAGGGGGTCTCGGGGCAGAGGAGGAAGCCGGAGCGAAGATACCTCGATTGCAACTCGTCTTGAGTCGTCTTGCCTCCCCCCACGGTTCCCAGCGTCTAAACACACAATCACACACACACGCCCCTCAAAAACCCAGCCCTTTCCCCCGAGCCCCCACGAGCCCACCTCCGGTCTCGGCAGTTTGGAAACAGTTTTGGAGGCCCCAGGCGCACGCCGCTGCGGCCGCGGCTCGAAGGGTAGCCCCAGCCGCGGGAGGTAGAGCCCGGGGAGACCCCCCCTCCCCCGCCAGCCAAGCCCCCCACCTAAGTCCCAGCAGAATAAATAAATTAAAAGGCCTTCCCCCGGGGAGGGGGGAGGCAGTGTGGGAGCGCGAGTGAGGGGTGGGGGGCCGCTGGGGCCCGGGGCTTTGGCGGCGCAGCTGCCGCCGCCGGGAGAGTGCCTGGGGAAGCGGCGAGGAAGGAGAGGGGAGGAGGAAGAGGAGGAGGAGGAGGAGGAAGAGGAGGAGGGTGAGCGCTCGGGTCGGGCTCCTTAGCGGTGTATTGTGGGATGTGCGGCTACTGGGAGCCGAGCCTCCGCCGCCAGCCGCCTCCCGGGCAGCAGCAGCAGCAGCAGCAGCAGCAGCGGCGGCGGCAGCAGCTCCGGGCCCGGCAGCCGCGGCGGCGGCGCCCCCCCCCTCCCGGCCCCCCGTCCGGCCGCCCCGGCCTCGGCTCCCGAGGGGGACACCATGTACTGGCTGGCGGCGCAGGGAGGCCGGCGCCCGGCGGGGATGTAAGCGCGGCTCGGGGAGGGAGAGGCCGCGGTCGGCAGCCGGGCGGCCCGAGCCCCCGGCCCCGGGCCCCGGCCCCGGCTCCGGCCGAGCGGGCGGGCGGGCGGCGCCAGGCCTGCCGCGAGCCCAGCGCGCGAGCCGGGCCGAGCGAGCGAGCGAGCGCCACGCCGGGCGGCCGGGAAGCAGGACGGGCACCATGGGCCGGAGCCCGCGTCCTCCCGGCGCCCCGGGCCCCGCCAGCACGCACCGGGGGCCCCCGGGAGCCCCTCGCTGCCTCCCCGAGACGGTGGCCGAGCGGGAGGGCGCCTAATTCTTCCGGAAGGGTTATTCTTTCGCTCTATTCTTATTTTGGGGGGAGCCAGCGAGACAGCTCCTTTTGGGGCGCGCTGGTAAGGTGGGAGGGGGTGGGGGCTGGACGATTTGATTCTTTCGCGTGTGTGTAGAAGCGGCCGCCGCCGCCGCCGCGGCGGAGACGACAACAACTTGCTCGTTTTCAGGTTGGGTTAACGGCATGGAGAACAGTCACCCCCCCCACCACCACCACCAGCAGCCCCCGCCGCAGCCCGGCCCTTCGGGCGAGAGGAGGAACCACCATTGGAGAAGTTACAAGTTGATGATTGACCCGGCTCTGAAAAAGGGGCATCATAAACTGTACCGCTACGATGGGCAGCATTTCAGCCTGGCGGTGAGTAGCCGGCGCGCCTCCCCGCCGCCCCCACCCCCCACCCCTCCCCACCCCTAGCCGTGCCAGGGGCAGGGGGAAAGGGGTCCGAGCGGCCCAGGGACACCCCCTTCCGACCGCCGGACCAACTGTCAGCCGGGTCCCCAGTCCTGGAGTTTGACAAGTGGCTGGAAAAGGGGGTCTGCCCCTGCCCCTGGGGAGTGGGACCAGCCCTTCCATTCCGCCCCGCCCCCCCCATTCCTCCCCACAGATGTCCAGCAACCGCCCGGTGGAAATTGTCGAAGATCCCCGGGTCGTTGGGATCTGGACCAAAAACAAGGAGCTGGAGCTGTCGGTGCCCAAATTCAAGGTAGGACCCCGACCCCCACCCCCAGGGACCCTCCCCGCCTCCCCACTCCCCGAGTTCGAAAATAACGTCAGTTCTGAGCCCAGCCTGATTCTGAGTTCCCGCCGTCCATGGCCAGGGAAGTTTTGGCGGGGAGGGGGAGAAGGCAGCGAGAGGGGTGTCCCCTCTCAGCTACTGTAAACAAAATAACATTCAGTGAAACTGTAGTCAAGGATCCGATACAGTGTCTTGCCGGCCCAGCTGGGGGGTCCGGGTCCCCACCTGGCTCCTGCCAGCCCCAGCGGCTTGGCCTGGGGACCCGCCCCCCTTCTCAGCCTTGTGGCTTATGGGGGGGACAACTTAATAGACGAAGGGTTCGCCCCTGACCCGGCTGCAGGGAGAGGAGACCAGAATGGGGGGGGGGGTGGGGGTGGGGAAAGAGAAACTGTTTCTTTTTCCCCTTTCCTTTCGAACCCAGAGGACTTCCACGTTCCAAACGATTTAATCCTCCGCTTCCCGGGCCCGCCCGCGTGCATTTTTTTTCCAAAAAAAAAAAATTATTATTTTTTAACCTTCATTGTTTTCAACGGGCATGCGAATGGGGAATGCTGTGTTTCCCTTCGGTTTCAATGTTCTCCAAACTCCCTTCCCCCTCGTCCCTGCCAGATCGATGAGTTCTACGTGGGCCCGGTGCCTCCGAAGCAGGTGACATTTGCCAAGCTGAATGATAACATCCGAGAAAACTTCCTGAGGGACATGTGCAAGAAGTATGGGGAGGTGGAGGAGGTGGAGATTTTGTACAACCCTAAGACCAAGAAGCACTTGGGCATTGCCAAGGTGGTCTTTGCCACAGTCAGGGGAGCCAAGGAGGCGGTTCAGCACCTGCATAGCACTTCGGTCATGGGCAATATCATCCACGTGGAGCTGGACACTAAAGGTGAGTGGAGACCCGCTTGGGACAAACTGCCGCAAAGAGCAGCTAGACCTGTCACTATGATTCCTTTCCCTCCCAGAGCCCCTCTTGCAGTGTTAGGGACCCCTGACAACCTTTTTTTTTTTTTTTTTTTTTTTTTGCCCCCTCCTGAGGATAGAGTCACATGGAGCTAAATGTGTTGTCTGTTGCTAGGAGACAGGCTATAATTTACCAAATGTGCTGTCCTTGGCTACTGCATGTACCCCTAGGGACCACCCAGAGGCTTCCCCACCACTGACACCCCTGCGGGCCCCTCTTGGAGCCCTGGTGGCCTGGGTTTAGGCCGTCCCCAGTGTTGCCATCTGTGTTAGGGGAAGAGGCAGGGTTTGTTTATTTGTGGGGGCTGAGAGGGAGCCACTAGAATGCCTTTAAATACATAAAGAGTAGGTGCTTCAACTAAAAAGAGAATCCTCCGAGGATCCAGGGTTCCCGCCCCCTCCCCATGCTGCCCCTTCCTTCTGGAAGTGGGAACCAATCTGGGCTCAGAGTGTGGTTTCATTGATAATGTTCCGATAGAGCTGGGCGGGCTGCTCTGGGTGCTCAAGGGTTGACACTGTGCCTTCCCTCCTCTCTCTTAAAGAGACAGCAGCACCTCCCGTGCACCGGAATCCCGCTATGTGCTCACTCTGAGCTCGCTGCTGGCAGAGTGGGGCTGGAGAAGCCACCCTTCCTCCCTTATGTTCCTGGGAGGCTTCTCCTGGACCAGATGGAGGGGCTTGCAAGACTCTAGGGCATCCCCCAAAGTTTGCCTGTGGCCTCTCTAGGGAAGTTCCCACCTATATAAAAGAAGGTGCTGGGTGCCCCGAGGACCAACCTGCCCTGTTGGGTCCAGTACTTCTTGGGGACTCCTGGGAGACTCTGCCTGGGAGGGCTTGGTGGCCAGCCTCCAGGAGTTTTGTGAGCATGGTGTTTGGAGGCAAACAGGGCACACCAGACCCAAACAGGAAAATCTAAACTTTTCTTGTGCTTTCAACGGCAAATACATATTGACTAGGTCTCTAAGACCTTGCTGGGGGCTGTGGAGGGATGCTGGAACTGGGTGGGCACCGTTACCCCACAAACTCTTGCCAAGCCCATATCTAGTTCTGAGTTTCCTCAGGGCGCAAGCCTGGGTTCCTGTCCCAGCCACAGCACCCCTCGCCCTCCCTCTAGTTCCTCAGTCTTTGTCGGGGGAGTACAGACCCTTCTGACTCCATACATCCCTCGTGTGGCTGCAGTCTCCTTTCTCCCTGAGAACAGAATGTGGAACCCTTTTCCCTGTCACATGCCCGTTTAAGGAGCAGCCAGCTCTTCCCAAAATTTCATTTCTGAAGAAAGGAAAAAAAAAAAGAAAAGTGGGAGGCTCTCAGAGACTGCCAACTAACTTTGTATTTCAAGAAAGAGACCAGCAAAGTGTAAAGTGTAGCTCAAGGAATGTGCCTCCTTTGCATATGTAAGCAGCTGCCTCAGAGGGCTCTATAAATATCAATAATCTGGGGCCCCCTGGTCCATAGAGGCCTCTCTCTGCGGAGGGGGGAGGGTTACCAGACAGGGCCCAGTGGGACCTAGCCGGCAGAGCTGGGCAGAGCTGGGCAGAGCTGGGGAGCCGGGCAGCCTGGTCATAGGAGGAGGCCCATGGAGTTCACAGTAATGTGGTACTAGAGTGTATTTTACAAACTCTGCTGGTCTCCTGGCGCCAGATAGTTAGCAGCAAACTAAACTGTCACCTCTGTGTCACTGGGTCTCTCCACCTGCTACAGGCTCTGGCTGTTAAGTGGGAAAAGCGGACTCTTTTTTCAGGTGCCATGGCCCAAGTGACAGGAAGAGGCTATGTGTTAGGGGTGGTATTTCTGTTTTGGGGGGAGTCCCGGCCCCACAGAGGATTAAATTCTGAATCTTACGGTCAGAAAAGTCAGACAGGTGAGCAGCTTGGTTGAAGAAATTGGACTTCTCAGGGAGATGCAGAGACGTGCTTACCCAGTCAGGGTCACAGCTTCTCAGGCTTGGGGTCTCAGGCACAAGGGGCCTGCAGGTCAGCCTGTGGGGTATGCCCCATTCTGGAGCCTCCCTCAGTCCTCCCTCCCTTGCCCTTCTCACAGGGGAAACCCGAATGCGGTTCTACGAACTGTTGGTCACAGGCCGATACACACCCCAGACCCTCCCAGTGGGTGAGCTGGATGCTGTCTCTCCAATTGTGAACGAGACCTTGCAGGTGGGTTTGTTACCATTCAGTACCCTCCCCCCCATACACACTCACACTCATCACCAGCTTCTGACGGGCCCCTCGCCCCCACTTCACCATCTCCTGCGTGGACACCAGAGGCTAGGAGGGAAAGAAGCATGACCTGGTCCAGGCTGGGATTCCCACAGACCTACAGCCTACGTAGGGCTTCGTGTTGATGCTGGAACGTTGCTGGGTCTGATGTCCTGTGCACTGCTCTAGCCCTGCCCCCAGGAAGCAGACCTCAGTGGTCCCTATTTCCTAAGCAAGACTGACGTGACTCCTTAACCAACCACTGGCTCCTACTTCGACCACCCTTACATGGGGAGATTCTCAGTCCAACCCTTCTCCGACATTAACCAAGCTACCCTCAGGAGTAGTTTTCCCAGAATGCAGCCTTCCTTGATTTGCTGGCCAGCTAGGTTATTCATTAGGCACTTTTACCATGTCACACTATTTAAGTCGTAAAACATGGGGAGACCGGAGGAAACAGGACCCTTGGCCACCCCCTCATTCCCTAAACTAGAGTCCTCTCTGCTGGAAAACGCTTGATTTCTGACACCCTGGGACAGGAAGGAAATCCCAGTTCAAACCAAGATGTCAGGATCTTCTCTTTTCTCTGCTTTGAGAATTAGAAAAAGCCCTCAAGGTTCTTTGAGGATATCTGGCTAGCCTACGATTGGAGAAAAGTTAGGACCGTCCAGAAACTCCTCTTCGATTTCCTAGCCCCACTTCCTTCCACCATGCTGCAGTTCTAGAGGGACCAGCTCGGCTCTGAGATCCCCGGAGTGAGGAGGGAAAGCAGCCCCCATCCACTGCTCCCCCTCCAGTGACCTCACACACTTCCCTCTCCCTCTCCCTCTCCCTCTCTCTCCTTTCTCTCTCTCTAGCTGTCAGATGCTCTGAAGCGCCTCAAGGATGGTAGCCTCTCTGCGGGCTGTGGCTCCGGCTCCTCCTCGGTCACCCCCAATAGTGGTGGGACACCCTTCTCCCAGGACACCGCGTACTCCAGCAGCCGCCTGGACACCCCCAACTCCTATGGACAGGGCACACCGCTCACGCCGCGCCTGGGGACCCCCTTCTCGCAGGACTCCAGCTACTCCAGCCGCCAGCCCACACCCTCCTACCTCTTCGGCCAGGACCCCACGGTGACCTTCAAGGCCCGGCGCCACGAAAGCAAGTTCACAGATGCCTACAACCGCCGCCACGAGCATCATTATGTCCACAACTCCTGTGCGGTTACCACAGTGGCCGGGGCCCCAGCTGCCTTCAGGGGCTCTGTGGACCTCCCGTTTGGGGCTGTCAGCAGCAGTGGGGGCAGCAGTGGCCCTCCATTCAAGGCCCAACCACAGGATTCGGCCACGTTCGCCCACACTCCACCGCCTGCCCAAGCAACCCCCACTCCTGGAGTCACATTCAAGTCGGCTTTCTCTCCATATCAGACCCCTGTGCCCCCTTTCCCCCCACCCCCTGAGGAGCCTGCCACCACGACCGCCTTTGGGGCCCGCGAGAGCGGGGAATTCCGGAGAGGACTTGTGCCGCCACCCCTGCCACCCACTGAGCCCCTGGCCAAGGAGAAACCAGGCACACCACCCGGCCCACCGCCCCCTGATGCCAACAGCATGGAGTTGGGTGGCCGGCCGACCTTTGGCTGGAGCCCTGAGCCTTGTGACAGTCCAGGCACACCTACGCTAGAGTCCTCACCCGCGGGCCTGGAGAAGCCCCATGACAGCTTGGACTCACGCATAGAGATGCTGCTGAAGGAACAGCGCACCAAGCTGCCCTTCCTCCGAGAGCAGGACTCGGATACGGAGCTGCAGATGGAGGGCAGCCCCATCTCCTCTTCCTCCTCCCAGCTCTCCCCACTGGCCCCCTTTGGCACCAACTCCCAGCCAGGCTTTCGAGGCCCCACACCACCCTCCTCACGCCCCTCCAGCACCGGCCTGGAGGATATCAGCCCCACGCCACTGCCCGACTCAGATGAGGATGATGAGCTTGACCTGGGCTTGGGGCCCCGGCCCCCTCCGGAGCCAGGCCCCCCGGACCCTTCTGGTCTTCTGGGCCAGACAGCTGAGGTAGCCTTGGACCTGGCTGGAGACAGGACCCCAACCTCAGAGAAGATGGATGAGGTACCACCATGTCTGTCCACCTCTGTCTTGGATTGGTTTTGTCTATCTTGTGTCTCCCTTTCCTCCTTTGAAGCATTATCCCCTTAGGACAGTTAGCTAAAACTCAGAAGCAACTGGGTTAGGGCAGCTAAAATAACAGGGCAAATACAGAGAATAAAAAGAGAATGCAAAAAGCACCAGGGGGTGTGACTGAGCAGCTGCTTCGGCTCTGAGCAACCTAGTAGCCATAGAGAGAAGGGAAACATGACCTAGTTCTGTTGCTCTCCCATTAGGTAAGGTAAGTTACTCTTCCTAGGGATCAGTTCTGACCTGAGCGTCTTTGGTAGGAGTTTGCCAAGACCCCAGATAGTATGGACCATGGTGATTGTTCTGGACGCCCTTGTCTGTCGGGTGGCCTGTGATCAGGGCTGATCCCGATACTCAGGATATTTGGGGAGAGGGATTAGCCAGAGCATTCTGCTAGGCGAGGCCTGGTGGGCGTTCCGGAGCACTGTCTCCTAGAACCTGGTGCCCTCTGAAGAGAGGGAGCCATGGTGGGCAGGGACACCATTGACTTTCCCCTTAGCTCTCTCCCTCTGTCTCCAGAGTGAAGGACTTAAGGGTTAGCCCAGGGGGAAGGCCACAGCCAGAAACAGGCAAAACTGACCATTCTCCACCCTCTCCTCACCCATAGATCTTTATCTGGGGTCTCATTATCCAAATCTCCAGCCTCTGGGTTGGGGTGGGGGCTGCTGTGTGCTATAGTCCCTGGGAGGGAAGGATGAGGTCATCTTCACTGGCTCTGCTCCTCCCTACTCCTGGTCCAGGCACCTGTCCTGGTCCTCCTGAAGACCTGTGCTGGAACCTGCGTGCCCAGCGGGCATGAGCAGCCAGGGGCTTAGAGCTCTGTGCCCCTGTGGGCGGCAGGAAGGAGGGTCCCCCCTTCCCAGGCCCTTTGATTAGGCAGGTTTGGCTGCCTCAGGGAGGAACAGAGAGGAACTTTGCCTGCCCAGGAGGGGACTGCAGGTGGCTGGGGCTCCAGGGGGCCTCCAGGCAGTTCTAGGGAAGTGGTTTCTGGTGCCAAAGGGTCGGGGCAGGAGGAGTTGACAGGTGTGCAGAGGTGGGGGGCTGGCAGCCCTGCCATCTTTTCTTCCCTTCCTCTCTGCTGCCTGGGCTTGGGAGATGTTTACCTTGCTGACAGAATGGTCTAAGACTGGGAAGCCCAGAGGGGATGGAGGGACTGCGCCCTCCCATCATGTCAGTGTAGGGAAGGGGAGACTGAGGCTGAAGAGAGATGGGGTCGGGATGCCCCAAGACCTTAGCCCTGGGAAGACCATAGCACAGATAACCTCCAGGCTGGCCCTTGGGAGCCCCCTGCTGGCGGCCTACAGAGCAGCACCCGGGCTCCTCCAGAGGGAACCTGGAGGGAGTCCCAGCTCAGGCTGAAGGGCTCCTGGAGACAGAGCAGGGGGCACCACTGAGGGAGACTCCCTTTCCTCACAGAGGCTGGTGGTTAAAAGTTCAGGCTCCAGTCCATGAGCCTGGAGACCCAGCTCTGTCACTTACTGGTTATGTGACTTTGGGTAAGGCACTTTCCCTCTCGGAGTCTCAGTTTCATCGTCTGTGAAATGGGACGGTGAAAGTCCCTGCCTCGCACCGTCTTTGGCTTGAGTGAGGTGCCGCGAGGGAAGCCCCCGGCACCGCGGCGCGGGCTGGTGCCCAGCACCGTGCGCCCGGCTAGTTCCCGCTGGTTCTCACCCCCACCCCCAGGCGCCGGAGGGGCGGAGGGAGGGAGGGGCAGGGCCGAGGCTGGAGCGCAGGATCCCGGGTCTCCTTGTGATTGGCTGACCGCGGTGCCGGGTTAACCCTCTGTGTGCTGCGCTCGCCTCGCTGGGCGCTGTCCGGGACTGATCTCCCGGGCGCTGTCCCTGAGTCTCAGGCTGAGCCTGCCGGTGCCTCCTGCAGCTGTGCGTGCGGACCTTGAGAGGGAGTGTGTGCGTGGGCAGTGGGGGTCTAGCAAAATCCAGAGCTTCCTACTGCTGCTGAAAGTTTAGTATTCCTCTTCTCCCTGCGGGCGCTCCCCACCCCCCATTTCGCTTTGAGGACTCCCTCTCCTGAAGACCTGACCTCTGACCTTACAGCCTGTGCAAACCCCGCCCCCTCAGCCTTCACACGCACTCCCTGTCTGTGGCAGCCTACAAAGGCTCTGTCTCATTGAGATCTTCTAGGGCAGGGCCCGAGCCACCTTCTCACCTCTTGGCCTGACACAAAAGCGTGGGGGTGACCCAACTCTCCTCTCCCCAGCCCTGCTCTGCCTTCTCATTCCACCTCTACCATGTACCCCCCTGCCCCCCAATGCCTCCTTCCAGTTCCAGGCCTGTGTCCTAACGTAAAGGGGCCCTTGCCCATTTTGGAGCTGGGGTCATCCTTGGCGGCCCGACTGCCCGCCTTGTACAGGGTCCCTGGATGCCATCCGGCAGGGATCCCGAGCTGGAGTCCCGGCCTTATTTTCGACTGACTGGGCCTCCCGGGCCAGTGGCTTTGGACTCTCTGTTTCCTCGCTTGTCAGAAGGGACTGGAGTTAGAGCCCCACGTGCAAGGCTACAGTGCTGATGTGAAATGAGGCGTTGTGTCCCCACACCAAGTGTGGGCTCAAGACTAGACCAAAGAGTAACTAGGGAACTAAAAAGACATCCCTCCTATTTATGCAGCCTTAAAACTGCTAACTCTCCTTGCTCAAATGTCACCCTTGCCACCAGGCCCACTTTGCGACAGCGGGTCAGCCGGCTGACTGCGAGTACCTAACTGGTTTGAGTCCTGGCTCCATCTCTTATTGGCTCTGTGGCCTTGGGCCAGTTACTAAAGCTTTCTGTGTTCCAATTTCCTCGGTAAAAAAAAAAAAAGTCCTTAGAAAGATGCCTAGCACATAGAAGCGCTATGGAAGTGTTAATTATTAGTATTACCTTCTCTGAATACAAATCAAAATAGAATCTCTCAAGCTGACACAGAATCTGCTTCCCTCTTTACAGCCTGTCCCCTTCCCCAGCTTTCTTTTCCTCCGGGGTGGGCTGTATATTTCTCGTCTTCATCCTGGTTCTCCTGTGCCTCTTCCTTCTAGAAGCTTAGCTCCTAGAGCAATGCTCCGAGAGCAAGAATTGTGTCTGTCTTGTTCACTGCTGTGTCCCCAGCATCTAGAACAGTGCCTGGCACACAGCGGGTGCTAAGCAAATGTTTATTGAATGGATGGATGAATGAATGAATGAATCCTCATAAACCATCAGGCGGGTATTACGATGCCCGTAACGCAAATGGGGAAACTGAGACTTAGCAAGATTGAGTGACTCACCAAAGCCACATGGTCCAGAAGGGAAGGGACTAGGATCCAAACTGCAGAATCCATGGGGCTCATTAGTCCTGTAAAAGGCTGCTCTAACTTTCTGGTGTTTGGAGGGGCTCTAGGAGCCAGCCTGGGCTCCCACACATAGCCTCACCGCTCCCTCCCGGCTCTCCCCGCAGGGCCAGCAGTCCTCAGGCGAGGACATGGAAATCTCGGACGACGAGATGCCCTCAGCCCCCATCACCAGCGCCGACTGCCCCAAACCCATGGTGGTGGCCCCCGGGGCAGCAGCGGTGGCAGCCCCCTCTGTGCTGGCTCCGACGCTGCCGCTGCCCCCGCCCCCCGGCTTCCCACCACTGCCCCCACCCCCACCACCGCCCCCACCACAGCCAGGCTTCCCCATGCCCCCACCGCTGCCACCGCCCCCACCCCCGCCGCCCCCGGCCCACCCGGCTGTGACAGTGCCCCCACCACCCCTGCCAGCGCCCCCCCCTGGGGTCCCGCCCCCGCCCATCCTGCCACCATTGCCGCCCTTCCCTCCAGGGCTGTTTCCCGTGATGCAGGTGGACATGAGCCACGTGCTCGGTGGCCAGTGGGGCGGCATGCCCATGTCCTTCCAGATGCAAACGCAGATGCTGAGCCGTCTGATGACTGGCCAGGGCGCCTGCCCTTACCCACCCTTCATGGCCGCTGCTGCCGCGGCCGCCTCAGCCGGGCTGCAGTTTGTCAACCTGCCGCCCTACCGGGGCCCGTTCTCCCTGAGCAACAGCGGACCAGGCCGCGGGCAGCCCTGGCCACCACTACCCAAATTTGACCCATCAGTGCCACCACCAGGCTACGTACCACGCCAGGAGGACCCACACAAGGCCACTGTGGATGGCGTCCTGCTGGTGGTGCTCAAAGAGCTCAAGGCCATCATGAAGCGCGACCTGAACCGCAAGATGGTGGAGGTGGTGGCCTTCCGCGCCTTTGACGAGTGGTGGGACAAGAAGGAGCGGATGGCCAAGGTAGGCAACGGGTGCGGGGTGCCCTGGGGTGGCCCGAGGGCACCCTCTGTTCTCCCGGGGCACATTGGTCCCCGTAACCCCCAAGTAGGAAAGCGTATTATTTTGTAAAGCTTGTGTGTCGATGACGCAGATGTGTCCTTGCCACATGTAGTCTGCTCGACAGGTGAGGATTTGGAGCTCGGTGAGACAGAGTTGGGCGCTGGGAATATCTGGGGGGCACGAAGCCCAGACTGCTTTGTGGGAAGGAAGTGTCAGTTACTGTGTGGCTGTCACTGTTGAGGGAAGGCAGGCTGCTCGGGGAGGGCCACCCAACGGGGAGGTGGGGGTCCGCCGGCAGCACCATAACCTCGGTGACATTCGCCTCCTCTCTCGCACCCCAGGCCTCGCTGACCCCGGTGAAGTCAGGAGAGCACAAGGACGAAGACAGGCCGAAGCCCAAGGACCGCATCGCCTCATGCCTGCTGGAGTCGTGGGGCAAGGGCGAGGGCCTGGGCTATGAGGGCCTCGGCCTGGGCATCGGGCTGCGCGGGGCCATCCGCCTGCCCTCCTTCAAGGTCAAGAGGAAGGAGCCGCCAGACACAGCCTCTTCCGGCGACCAGAAGCGCCTGCGGCCCTCAACCTCTGTGGATGAGGAGGATGAAGGTATGTGCGCCCCCTCACGTGGGGCTGGGGTCTCCCATGTTTCCTCAGCCCAGCTCGGACACCCCTCTCTCCCCGCAGAGTCAGAGCGGGAACGGGACCGGGATATGGCAGATGCCCCTTGTGAGCTCGCCAAGCGGGACCCCAAGGGCGTTGGGGTGCGGCGCCGGCCAGCCCGGCCGCTGGAGCTGGACAGTGGCGGGGAGGAGGATGAGAAGGAGTCACTGTCGGTGTCCTCATCATCATCGGCGTCCTCGTCCTCGGGCTCCTCCACAACCTCACCCTCATCCTCGGCCTCCGACAAGGAGGAGCGGGAAAGCACTGAGGAGGAAGAGGAGGGGGAGGAGGAGGAAGAGGAAGAGGAGGAGGAAGAGGAGGAGGAGGAGGAGGAGGAGGAAGGCCCTAGGAGCCAGGTCTCCTCTTCCTCGACCTCATCCACGTCCGATAAGGTACCTTCAGGTTGGGGAGGCCTGGGGTGCTGGGCCACATGAGGGGAGCCCTTTGGCTCAGCCTGGCCTCCCGTCCCTCTCCCCCAGGATGATGACGACGAAGACAGTGATGACCAAGATGAGTCTGGGAATGAGGATGAGGACGTAGCCCTGTCGGAGGCGAGTGAGAAGGAAGAAGGGGACTCGGACGGAGGTGAGTGGCACAGGCGGAGGCACTTGGTCCGGCCTGGGGTCCCTGTGCAGAGCCCAGAACCTGAGCAGCTCTCGGCAATACTTTGTGGGCAAGGTTTCTTGCCTTCGGAATGTGAACTCACGAAAACACGCACAGGACATACTGTACAATTCCATTTGCACGAAATGTCCGGAATAGGTCAATCCACAGAGACAGGAGGTAGACTGGTGGTTGCTTGGGCCTGGGGATGGGAGGACAGAGGGGTGGTAGTTGGAGGTGTTGGGTCTCTTCTTGAACTCATGCGAGTGTTTTGGAACTAGAGGTGGTTGTACAGCACTGAATGTACAAAACACCGCTGCATTATTCACTTTAAAATGGTTAGCTTTACATTACGCGGATTTCACCTCAGTTTTTTTAAAATGGTGACTGGTTAACACACGGGCACGCACACGCATCCCCCCAGATACCTGAGGGCCGCGTTCAGCCCGGGTGCCATCAGTCTGATGTTTGGGGAAGCGTCTAGCGGGAGCACAGCGGACACTGAAGGGCTGCTGCCTGTGTCCCCCGTGTCCCCTGCCCAGAGGAGACAGTGAGCATTGCCACGTCCAAGGCTGGAGCTGGGTCCTCCAGTGAGAGTTCTGAGTCTTCTGAGTTCGAATCGAGCTCCGAGTCCTCGTCGTCATCCTCGGAGGATGAAGAGGAGCTGGTGGCAAGGGAGGAGGAGAAAGAGGAAGAGGAGGAAGAGGAGGAGGAGGAGGAGGAGGAGGAGGAGGAGGAAGAGACGGCAGCAGCAGATGAGAGTGTGGCTCCTGCTGCTCCCAACGAGGGCTTTGAGGAGGATGTGGCCACGGGGGCGCCTGGGACCGAGACCTCAGCCATGGAGGAGGAGGTGGACATCGAGGCCGAGGACAAGACCCCCGAGGAGCGGACTCCCATGCCGGAAGAGCCCCCCTTGCCCGTGTGTGTTGAGGAGCTGGCAGGCTGCAAGGAGCCCCCCGAGGAGCCGGGCCTGAAGCAGGAAGGGGCCAGGTTGCTGTCTCCAGAGCCCCCTGCTGGAGAGACGGAGGCCCGGCCCCCGCCTTGCCCGGAGCCCACCCCAGGTAACGCCTGCAGCCCCCCGGTGGGAGTGGTGGGGACAGAGGCAGGACGTCCCCGCTGGCAGAATGAGCCCAGGCTCCTCTGGGTAAATCACGTAACCTTCCCAAGCTCCAGTTTCCTCCTCTGTGATGTGGGATGAGGGGAGAGTGTGGTCCCCCCCCTCCCGAGGTCATACAGGAGGACAGAGTGAGATGACATGATGTGCCAGCACAGAGCCTGGCACCCAGCGAGAACATCAGATAGGTCCCTAAGGGAACTGCTCCTGTCACCGTTCCTCAGTGCCAGTATTTCCCCCCCCTCGGCTTCCTCCTTGGACCATTAGTCCTACAGGCGCTCCCAGAAAGGTGTGGCGGGGGTGGGGGGCAGGTGTATATGGTAATTTTAGTGGCAGGTGGGTGAGGGAGGCTGAGGGTGCTGGGCTAGGTGAGAGGGGCCGTGGACACTGTGTTCTCTGCCACCTTTATGGGGCCGTACAAAGCATATTAAAGGGTGTAACACATTGTCCAGCGGAACTTTCTGCAGTGATAGAAAAGTCTGCTATCTGCCCTCTCCAGTATCCTAGCCATTAGACACAATGTTGCTAAGAGCACTTGAAATGTGGCAAGTGCCACGGTCGAGCTGCTGTTTGTGATGTTATTTAATTAATTTAAATTCACGTAGCCACGTGTGGTCAGTTCGATCCTCTAATACATCTTTCAGGAAAGAAACCAACTAAACTTTGTTTAATTCTGTATTGTTTGGCTACAGAACCTCAGGTCTTTGAATATTGTCATAGGTACTAATAATTAAGCCTATGTTGTGTCTCCAGTACTGTGTTAGGCACTGACAATACAACAATGGGCCAAACAGACAAAAATATAGGCCTTCATGGAGCTTACATTCTAAGGCAGTGTGATAAATGACAGCAGATAAGCTAGGAAATATATGATATATAGAGATAAATGCTGGGAGAAAGGCACTGATAAGTCCTACTGAAAAGGGACTTGTTGAATTTTATTCAATAGCAGAGCCTATTTTCTTGATCCATGGGACCTGTTCATAAGAACACCATTCTAAGGACTAAATGTCAAAGGCTAGGGACCATATCTCCTACATCTTTCATTTATCAAGCATCTACTGCGTGCCAGACGCTGGGCTGGGCACTAAGAACCCTTGAGTGGTTTAGTTGTAGGGGGATGGCCCCCCTACTCAGAGAATGCCAGGGGGCCCAGAGGGCTATGAGGTCGGGTATCAAGCACATAGTAGGGCAGCATAAATAGGGCACCAAGAGATGTTTGATTCCACTAATAATGATCCGCTTTCTGCCCGCCTCTCTGCAGAAGATGACCTGGAAGTGGCGCCCGAGTCCCCTACGCTGCTCTCCTTACCCCTGCAGCCGCCATTGCCACCCCCTCGACCACCCCGGCCGCCTAGCCCACCACCAGAGCCCGAGACCCCAGAGCCCCCACAGCCACCCGTCCCTCTGGAGCCGCCTCCTGAGGAGCAGCCCCCTCGTACTCCAGGCCTCTGTGGCAGCCTGGCCAAGTCACAGAGCACAGAGACGGTGCCGGCCACGCCAAGCGGGGAGCCCCCGCTGTCAGGGGGTAGCAGTGGCCTGTCCCTGAGCTCCCCACAGGTGCCCGGCAGCCCCTTCTCCTACCCATCCCAGTCCCCCAGCTTGAGCAGCGGGGGCCTCCCGAGGACACCTGGTCGGGACTTCACCTTCACACCCACTTTCCCTGAGCCCGGTGGGCCTCTGCTCCTGCCTGTCTGTCCCCTCCCAGCTGGCCGGCGCGATGAGCGGTCTGGCCCCCTGACCTCCCCGGTGCTCCTGGAGACGGGCCTGCCTCTCCCCCTGCCCTTGCCCTTGCCCCTGCCCCTGGCCTTGCCCGTCCCTGTCCTGCGGGCCCAGACGCGGGCCCCCACCCAGCTGCCGCCTCTGCTGCCCGCGCCCCTGGCCCCCTGCCCACCCCCCATCAAGAGGAAGCCGGGCAGGCCCCGGCGATCCCCGCCGGCAGTGCTCTCCTTGGATGGGCCCTTGGTCCGGCCACCAGGGGGGGCTACCCTCGGCAGGGACCTCCTGCTCCTGCCAGGCCAGCCGCAGACCCCTGTCTTCCCCAGCACCCATGACCCCCGGGCCGTGACCCTGGACTTCCGGAACGCGGGGATCCCGGCCCCCCCACCGCCCCTGCCCCCCCAGCCTCCTCCGCCCCCACCTCCACCCCCGGTTGAGCCTACCAAGCTGCCCTTTAAGGAGCTAGAGAACCAGTGGCCCTCTGAGGCCATCCCTCCAGGCCCCCGCGGGCGCGATGAGGTCACTGAGGAGTTCATGGACCTGGCCAAGGTTCGGGGGTCCTGGCGCCGGCCGCCTAAAAAACGCCACGAGGACCTGGTGGCCTCAGCCTCGCCCGAGCTCTCACCACCGCAGCCCCTCTTCCGGCCCCGGTCGGAGTTTGAGGAGATGACCATCCTGTATGACATCTGGAATGGTGGCATCGACGAGGAGGACATCCGCTTCCTGTGTGTCACTTATGAGCGGCTGCTACAGCAGGACAACGGCATGGACTGGCTCAATGACACACTCTGGGTCTACCATCCCTATATCCTAGCTGACGTGGCGGGGTCCTTGCCCACCCCTCCGGGCCCCATCTCCCACGACGCCCACGAAGGTGGTAGCACAACTCCCCGTCAGCAGGGTCTGTGCTGGCACTGTGCCAGGCTCCGGGCGGCGTCACCACTGGCACTTTTAAAACCCCTCTTCTGTGCCAGGCCCCTCTCGCCCCCGGAGTTAGCTGGTCTCGGGGCCAAACGCAGCAGCGCGATCGTACAGCCTCCCAGCAGCAGGGGCTGACCGAGGGCCCACTCTTCCTAGCCCTACCGTCCCCTGACTTAATCTTCCCAACGGGCCAGTGAGGTAGAAGCTATCATTCCCATTTTACTTATATGGAAACCAAGGCTCAGAGAGGTTAAGTGACCTGCCCACAGTCCTGCAGCTATGAAGTAGCAGAGCTGGGATATGGACCCAGGCCCATCTGGCCCCGGAGTCCCGGCTCTTAACCACGATGCTCGTCCCGATGGTTGTGTTACCAGCACAGACAGCTGTCGGTGGGGAGCTGTCGTTCTCCCCGTTACACCAAAGTTGTTTACTGAGCACTTCCTCTGTTCCAGGAAGTCTGTAGGCACCTGAACATATCTAGTCACTCAAGAGAGGCATTGTTATTGCCCCAGTGTGCAGATGGGAAACTGAGGCAGAGAGTGGATAAGAAACACACCCAGGACCATGCAACTAGGTAGCCCTGACAGAATTCTGGGCATCAGTGGGGGTGGCGTAGGTGTGGGGCTGGAACCTCCTAGAAATTAGCCTCAGGGTAGAGAGGCCAGGCCCAGTGGGACATCTCTGCAAGGACTGGGAGGGGCTCTTGAATGTCCATGTGGCCCTTGACCCACACCCACCCACCAGCCTCTCTTCAGCTAAGAAGAAGAAACGGGACGACGGCATCCGGGAGCATGTGACGGGCTGCGCCCGCAGTGAGGGCTTCTATACCATCGACAAGAAGGACAAGCTCAGATACCTCAACAGCAGCCGTGCCAGCACCGATGAGCCCCCGACAGACACCCAGGTACCGTCCTCGGGTGCCTGGACACGCTGCAGCCTCCCAGGCTGCCGTGCTCGGGGGCCTCATGGAGGGGGGTATACCAGGCAGCCTGAGGGGTTATGGGTTCAGAGGGGCTGGCACGGGGGGCATTAGGCATTATCACCCGGGAACTCAGGCTGGAAAAGTGAGGCGAGGCTGGGAAGTGGGAGCCTCTGAGGTTTTCATCAGGGATGTGAGCAGACTGGAGTTGTGTTTCCAGAAGTTTCATTCTTTCCTTTTTAAATTCAGAAAACGTCTCCTGAGTGTCTGCTGTGTTCCAGGCACTGTTCTGGGTCCACAGCAGTGAACAAAACAAAAATCTTTTTCCTCACAGAACTTCCATTTTAGTGGGGAGGTAGGAAATGATCAAGTGAACGAATAAACATAGAATTCCAGGTGGGGAAAACAGGAGAGGAGGTTAGGGACTGGTGAGTCAGAGGGCTCACAGAGGGGACAGTCGAGCCAGGACTGAACAAAGTAAAGAAGTGAGCCATGTGAATAATTGAGAGAGACCACAGAGAAGTAGAACAAGGCTTCAATAAAAAGGTAAAACAGGAGGGGAGCCTGGCTGGCTCAAGTCAGTAGGGCATGCAGCTCTTGATCTAAGGGTTGTGAGTTCAAGCCCCATGTTAGGCGTGGAGCCTACTTTATTAAAAAAAAAAAGAAAGAAAGAAAAAGAAAAGAAACAGTTAGGGGCGCCTGGGTAGCTCGGTCAGTTAAGCCTCTGACTTCGGCTCAGGTCATGATCTCATGATTCATGGATTCAAGCTCTGCATCAGGCTCTGTGCTGACAGCTCAAAGCCTGGAGCCTGCTTCGGATTCTGGATCTCCCTCTCTTGGCCCCTCCTCTGCTCATGCGCTCTATCTGTCTCTCTCAAAAATAACTTAAAAAAAATTTTTTTTTAAGTTTAAACGGGAGAGGGGGTAGGGTGCCTGTGTGGCTTAGTTGAGCATCTGACTCTTGATCTCAGCTCAGGTCTTGATCTCAGGGTCATGAGTTCAAGCCTTGCATTGGCTCCATGCTGGGCATGAAGCCTGCTTCAAAACAAAACAAAACAAAACCAAACAGAGTGGCTCACTAAGTCTGGAAGTCATGCAGAGTGAACAGCATGTGCAAAGGCCCTGAAGTGAGGGAGGATCTCAGTGGTATGAGAAAAAAAAGGAAAGACTAGTTGAGACCAGAGACAGAACAGGTCATCAGGGCCCTGAAGGCTGTGGTGATGAGGTTATATTTGTATTCGGTGTATGACAGCGAGTCACATGAGGGTTTCCAGAGAGAGGGTGAGGGTGATGTGGCTCAGCCCATGATTTTTAAAGCTTACATTGGCTGCTGTGTGGAGAGTTGACTGCAAGGGTCCACAGGGGAGACGGTGGCACAGCTGCTACCGTTTCTAGTCCGGACACGTGGGTAGGTTAGACTTGGTTTGCCTTGAGAAAAGACTGGATGTGTTTGAAAGAATATCAGGCATAGTAGCATATCGGGAAGCCAGAAGGACAGAACTGGGGGCCGGATTGGCTGGAGGAGACAGGGACCTGGCTGGGATGCAGCTGGGTTTGGCTTGGGGACCTAGGGGCCGGACGCCAAGCTCTGAGGTGGGAAGCTTGCGTTCGGGGTTTGTGGAATGGCCAGGGAGTGACGTCTGGGAGGCAGGTAGATACACGGGTGCAGTAGAGAACTTGGGGGAGGGATACTCCAGTCATCCGGACGGAAATGTTCATGGAAGGTCACGGCAAGGAAGAGCTCACCCAGGGAGAGGGCATGTGGGCAGGAGGGCAGAGCACGAGGGTGGCCGAGGGAAGGAAGGGAGGCCAGGGTGTTAAGGAAGGAGCCGTGATCTCGAAAGCCCAGGGAGGTCGGAGGGCCGGCGGTGAGAGCCACGGGGGACAGGCTAGATAGACACATGCTGTCTTGTCGCCTGGACGTGGAGGTACTTCCAAGTCTTCTAGCTGGGACGGGAAAGACGCAAGTGTGGAGGGAAAGCTGTGTTGTTCTCTTTGACTGGAGGACGATGAGCACGTTCACGTTCTGGCAGGAGGGACCAGGGAAAAGGAGAGGGGACAAGTAAGGGACAAGTAGCGATGGGACAGGCAGAGCCAAGCCCAGAGCAAGGAGGCTGAGGAGGTAGGACGACAGGGACCCAGGGCTTAGGCTGTGATAGGGACCCCGGTGCCAGTGCCGCGGTGAGCAGGGCGGCCCCAGCCCTCCTGATCCGTCCCCCGTCGCCCGCGCAGGGCATGAGCATCCCGGCACAGCCACACGCCTCCACTCGGGCCGGCTCGGAGCGGCGTTCCGAGCAGCGCCGCCTCCTGTCCTCCTTCACTGGCAGCTGTGACAGTGACCTGCTCAAGTTCAACCAGCTCAAGGTGAGGCCGGGCCCCACCCAGGGCAGCCGGGTGGCGGTGGGCCTGAGGCCAGGCCTTTCACCTCTCAGCTCCTTCCCTCCCCCCAGTTCCGGAAGAAGAAGCTCAAATTCTGCAAGAGCCACATTCACGACTGGGGCCTGTTCGCCATGGAGCCCATCGCGGCTGACGAGATGGTCATTGAGTACGTGGGCCAGAACATCCGCCAGGTAGGCACCGCCCGGCGGGCTGGGCGGAGGGGTGGGGTGGGCCGGGCCAGCCCAGACTGAGGCCTGCTCCTGGCCAGGTGATCGCGGACATGCGGGAAAAGCGTTACGAGGACGAGGGCATTGGCAGCAGCTACATGTTCCGGGTGGACCACGACACCATCATCGACGCCACCAAGTGCGGCAACTTTGCGCGCTTCATCAACCACAGCTGCAACGTGAGTGCCTGTCTGGAGGCCGCTGCCGCCCCTGCCGCTGTGCCCGAAGGACCCAGAAGCTTCTGGCACAGAATCGGCATGGCTTCCTCCCTCCCGAGCTCCGGTCGCCTGAGGGTGATGGAGGCCGGGGAGGGGGGGGTTGGGGGGGAGGCCTTGTACATCAAGTATTTCTCCCCTGAGCTTCAGTGTTGCCTTCTGAGAAATGGGCATGATGAGATTTGAGGTGCTCGAGAAGTGGTCTGCTCAGTTCACATTCACCCAGTTCCTCCTCCGTGCTGGGCTCTTTTCTGTGCCCCTGTTGGTCGGGCTCAGCCCTCAGACCTTTCGTCCCAGGGCGCTGCTGGCTGGCAGAGCTCTGTGCGGAGGGACAGCGTCCGTGCTGGCCCCTGCTGTGGTACTGGCGGCTCGTGGGATTCAATGCTTACAATGTGGCCGGTGCCACAGAGGAATGGAAGTTCTGTTCTTTTGTTTTTTTTTTTTTAATTTATTTTTTAACGTTTATTTATTTTTGAGAGATAGAGTGTGAGTGGGGGAGGGGCAGAGAGAGAGGGAGACACAGAATCCAAAGCATGCTCCAGGCTCTGAGCTGTCAGCACAGAGCCTGATGCGGGGCCCGAACCCACGAACCGTGAGATCATGACCTGAGCCGAAGTCGGGCGCTTAACTGACTGAGCCCCCTAGACGCCCCCTGAAGAATTGGGTTTTTAATTTAATTTAGTTTGATTTAAACTTAAATAGTCTCACGTGGCTAGTGGTGACAGCGTGGACGGCACTGGTCCGGGTAGGCAGGGAGCGTGGACAGCGAGGGCGGTTCTCACGCTGAAGACAGGCACAGGGAGCTTCCAACAGGGGGCAGCTGGTTCTGGAGCAAATATGTCCAACTCTTGTTTTGAGTCATGACCTTGCTACTTAGCAAGTGACTGCAGGCTAGTTAGTTAATGTCTCAGTGCCCCGGTTTCCTGATCTGTAAAACAGGGATGGTAACAGTCCCTCTTCGTAGGTTTTTGGGAGAACCAATGAGTTCCTTTTTTTTTTTTTTTTTTCATTTTTTTAAATGTTTATTTATTTTTGAGAGAGAGAGCGAGAGCTGGAGGAAGGGAGGGAGGACAGAGAGAGAGAGAGAGGGAGACACAGAATCCGAAACAGGCTCCAGGCCCTGTGCTGTCAGCACAGAGCCCAACGCGGGGCTTAAACTCACAAACTGTGAGGTCATGACCTGAGCCGAAGTCGGATGCTTAACAGACTGAGCCACCCAGGCGCCCCACTGAGTTCTCTCTGGCACAGCAGACACAGCTGGCTCTCATGACTGTGACTGGAGCATCACCAGGACCAGTAGGGACTTCCTCTTGCCTCCCTGTGGCATCTGAGGGTTGGGGGGAATCACCCAGGCGGTTGTGAGTGGGGCAAGCATTCTGTCCAGTGAGGCCCCGAGGGACAGTAGGGTTGGAGTGGGGGCTGAGGGGCCGGGTAAGAGGACGAGGTTGGCAGGCTTGGGGTGGCCAGATCACTCAGCCTTGCAGGCCGAGCTGAGAAGTTTCTCTAAAAACCAAGCAGACCACTGTCAGGTTTCGAGCCCTGAGACAACAGGGTCAGCTCTTCCTTTGGGACGATGTCCCCGGCTGCTGGGTCAGGAGTAGATTTTCTCAGAGGACAGCGCGGTAGTGGGAGCCGCTGCGGTCCAGCCGCGAGATGGTAGGGACCTATCTGGGGCTGCGGCAGTGGAGGGTGAGAGCAGTAGACAGAACCAATGGGCCCTTTGGAGGGAGAACGCTCTGGGCACAGCAGGGGGCCAGACCCAGCATCGGTGTAAGAAGGTGCAGGAGGCTGCTGCTTGGGGGCCTGGGCGCACGGCATAGCCAGCTCCTTAGGCTTTTAGGTTTGAGCTTACCGAGTCAAAAATGTCTCCAGGAGCTGCCAAAGCAGACCCTTGGATTTCTGGGTCTCGAGCAGGGTCCAGCAAACCTTTTCTTTAAAAGGCCTGATAGTAAATATTTTTGGCTTTGTGGCCCAGCCATCTCTTAGCAACTACTTAACTGCCGCTGTAACAAAAGCAGCCTGTAGACAGTATGTAAATGAATGGGGTGTGGCTGTGTGCCAGGAAAACTTGCGAAAACAGGCAGCTGGGGGCCCGAGTTGGCTGACCCCTTCTCTGGAGCTCAGAAGTGAGGCCCGGGCTAGACGTACAGACTTGGGAGTCGCCTGTAATGTAAATGGAAATCGAAGCCCTGGAGAATAATCTGTGATTATCACCATGATCATCGTTCTCGTTTATTATCAGAGGCACGGGGTCCCTGTCACCCAGACGGGGGTGGGGGGATGGGGGCCTAGAGCAGGTGGCCGGTGAAAATGGGGGGCAAGAGGCAGGTTAGTCAGGCTTCGTGCATGGAGCTTGGTTGGGTTCGGGGGGCCCGGGTGGGGTGCCCGGTGGGTCATCGGCTCACCCTCCCCTCGCGCCTCGCCCACAGCCCAACTGCTATGCCAAGGTGATCACGGTGGAGTCGCAGAAGAAGATTGTCATCTACTCGAAGCAGCACATCAACGTCAACGAGGAGATCACCTATGACTACAAGTTCCCCATCGAGGACGTCAAGATCCCCTGCCTGTGCGGCTCCGAGAACTGCCGGGGGACCCTCAACTAGGCCCCGCACCCGCGCCCCGCAGAAGGCTGCCCGCGCGGCCCGCGGCCCCGGGGCCCAGCCCCGCCTCCCACCCCCATTTCAGGTGCTGTCCCCTACCCAGCGGCCATGTCAGGGCCTGGCGCCCCCAACACTACCCCCACGACCCAGCGCAGCTCCAGCCCCTCGGTGGGAAAGGGCTTCTCTGTCTCTCAGCCCACGTCTCTTTGGTTTTTCTAAACTGCTCCCTTCAGGACTTTTGTTCAACTCCCGCGTAAACTCCTCTCTGTCCGTGTCTCTCACTCTCCGTCTCCGTCCTTCTCCTTCCCCGTCAGCCTCTATCCACGAATGCTGCTATGTTGTTTTGTCTTCTCTTTACTCTCTTCCTCGTCATAAGAAAAGACATTTTAACCGTTGAAATGTGAAGGCAGAATCAGAGAGCGGGGACCCCTGGCGGGGGCCGCAGAGGCCTCGGTGTGGTGGCGTGTCGGCCCGCGTCCCGGAACCCCCGGGCCGGGGCGCTGGGCCAGGTGCTGCAGAGAGGAGGGGGGTCAGCCCCAGGCTGTGACCTCAGAACACTACGCAAGGCCCTCTCTCTGCTGGCAGCGACTCAGTGAGGAGAAGACCCCCCCGCCCCCGTTCCTTCCCCAGCAGCCTGGGGGCGCCATTTCCCTGAGCAGACCCTGGTGGAGCCAAGCTGGTCCCAGGCAGGAATTTCCCCTCCGGGCTCTCCCTGCCACCCCACACCCTGCCACCCCCAAAATCTTGGGTTCAATGTTTACTTTCTCATTCGAATGCCAGCAATGAGGGAGCCTCCCAGAGGCCCCAGCGTGGGCGTGGGGGCACTGGGAAGGGTCCTGCCTACTCTCTCCTGCCCTCACCTTCACCCAGGCGGGAGGAGGGCCTCCCAGGGCAGGCGGGTCCCCCAGTCCCGCCACTACGGGTCTCTGACCAGATGCGTGTGGCATTTTTTTTGTTTGTTTATAAGCTTCACCCGCTTGCCCCAGCCCACACCCCAACTCACCCTGCCAGCAGCCCCCTCATCCCAAGGAGGCAAGAGCATATTTATTTTCAGAGTGAGATTATTCTCCCAGAGAAAGGAAGATCTTGGAGATTTTTAAAGCTCAGATCTAAGTCTGACTGTTTTTTTTGTTTTGTTTTGTTTTGTTTTTTAACCGCTTTTACCCTCTTCCCCATCACCCTCTTCGGGGTTTATTTCCATAGATTTTTTTTTTCTTGTGCGTGTATAAAATCAAAACGAAGGGAAGAAATAGATTTTTGAAGTTCAGAACCAACTTCTGTATATAGGCTGCCATAAAGGACTTTTTCTCGGGAACATTGTTTCTTGTAGAAACATGTGGGAAGACTTTTTGCTCATTTCTTTGTATTTCCAAAAATCACACACACACACACACACACACACACACACACACACACACACACAAGTCCCTTGCACCCCAAAAAGCAGAGCAGGCATGTAAATAATTTCTGGAAAGTGACTGTTGTGACCAGGAGTCCTCACCACGACGGGAGAGCGCCCAGTGGGGCCGCCCCCACCCTGCGGACGCAGGCCCGGATGCAGGCCCGGATGCAGGCCCGGATGCAGGCCCGGAGCCTCTGGTATCTCAGCTTGTGTCAAGCTTGTTATCATGTAAATTCTGTACAAAGAATTGTTATTTCTCTCTCTCTCTTTTTTTTTTTTTGTCGGTGGTTTTATTGTGTTGTTGTGTTTTTTGTGTTTTTTTTGTTTTTTTTTTTGTTTGTTTTTAGTTTCTTTACCCCATGCCCTCTCTGTTTGAGATTGTGCCCACCAGTTTCAAGGTTTCAAGGTCGATGAAATTGGGGGCATTAAGACACAGAGGAGGGACCTGGGCACAGCGGCGACCTTCTCTTCCATTTGCGGTTTTCTGCCTAATTGTGCAACTGAGGAAATATTTATTTTTCACATGAGGAAATGTAGTTTGTAGAGATGGTTGATTTAAGTTACTTGCGCAGTCCCCGGGGGGCTGCCTTCATTCTCCCTCCTCTTCCCGTAGAAGAAGTGGGGGGAGGACGTGAGGAAACCAGGCTTGGGGGCCAGCCTCACCCCTCACCCTGGCCTCCTTGCCCAATGGGCCAGGGGCTGCACCCTCCCTGTCCCCGGGAGACCCCCCACCCCGCCCCCAAAATGGTTGGCCATATCCAGAATCGTGGCTCATTTTTCTTTCAATACCTTCATTTTCACTGAACAAATCTTTGCTTTTGAAAAGTTGGGGGTTCCAACTTTTTTTTTTTTTTCTTGTCTCTCCCTCCCTGCCTCTCTCCTCCTGCAAAGAAGAGAACCCTTAAGTTTTAGGGATGTTTGTGCATATAGACTCTGTCATCCGTATGTAACTTGTTTTGAAGAGAAGTGTTTCCGTTGTGGGTGTGTCTTGCTGTAAATATTTGTTCATATTTTTGTGAATTCAATACTATGTACCATTGTATTATAGTAACTTTTATAAAGCAAACCATAAATATACTGACTTTTCTTACAGATACGCCGTCTCTCTTGCTCTCCTCTCTCCCTCTCCTCCTCCTCCTTTGTTTCTGATTAGGTACACCCTGCTCACATGGAGGGTGGGCTAGGCTCACGATGTATAAGGAGCTAGATGTGGTGTGGTCCACTCAGACCAGTGGTTCGTAAACTCTGAGTCTGTTAGGTGGATTCTGTGAACGGGGCCAAGTTATAGTCAGACCAGACCTTTTAACGTTTTGTTTGTTTGTTTGTTTTTAAGATTATTTATTTGGAGAGAGTGGGGGAGGAGCAGAGAGAGGGAGAGAGAGCATCCAAGTAGGCTCTGTGCTGACAGTGCAGGGCTTGAACTCATGAACCTTGGGATCATAACCTATCTGAGCCAAAATCAGATGCTTAACCAACTGAGCCACCTGGGCTCCCCAAGTTGTTTTTTTGTTGTTTTTTTTTTGTTTGTTTGTTTGTTTTTATTTGCCTTCAAGTTTTGTTTCTAGAACTTTAAAAATATTAGGTATCTAACACTGCTAAAAGTCTGGAATTTGGAAACAAGCTCAAATGTCCTATTGCTATCACTAGAAGAAATTGGAAAAGTGGTAGGAATCTCAAAAATGTTTAGTGCTCCTTTTAAGGAGGAGATAGCTCTCTAGTTTGCATTTGAGGGAAAGGAACTGATAAAATAGTCACAAGTTGAGAAGCATTAAGTGTAGCCAGTGTTTGTGGTATTCCAGATCTTCTGTGCCCCGTAGGTTTTGACCCTGCCTGATCTAGTGGTGGGGTAGCCCAGGGGCCCATGGAGAGTTTGTTAGACGATGTCCACTTACTCCTGAGAAGGACAGACACAAAACCTCATCAGTAAGCTGCATGACTGGGAAAAGATGCCATACCTCACCTCTTATTAGAGAAATGCAAACTATACCACGAAATGGCCAATGTTGGCGAGCATAGGGAGGGGGGCAGTCATGCACCATTAGTGTAAGCTTAAATTGATGCAAACTTTAGGAGGAAAAATCAGATATTAACAACCAGCTTAAAAATGTACATAAACTTGGCACAAATGTTCCACTGTCTGGAATTGAGCCTTGACAGCCACAAGCAGGCAACAATATGTACAAGGATGTTCCTCACAGCCTCACTTGTGAGCAAAAGAAATGAAGGCAGGGGAATGTCCTTGGTGGTGAGCTGGCTTCCGGAATTGTACATCTGGACAGGTGAACACCACTGAAGGTGGATTCGGGGGGACGGAAAAAGCTGAGGGTGGAACTGAGCCAGGAAAGAAAAAGAGCAGCTGCTGGCCATTCTTCTGTTCATTCAACCAGTATCATTGAGTAGCCACTATGTGTCAGTTCTCTAAGCGCTGGGGATATAGGAGCAGAGGAAACACACTCCCTGTCTTTATGTGATTGTGTTCTTGTGAGTGATCCAGGCAAACATGAAGAATAAATGCTACTGGGGCGCCTGGGTGACTCAGTCACTTAAGCATCTGACTCTTGACTTTGGCTCAGGTCATGATCTCACAGTTTGTGAGTTTGAGTCCCATGTCGGGTTCCTTGTCAAGGGTGCAGAGCCTGCTTAGGTTCTCTCTCCCTCTCTCTCTCTGTCCCTCCTCCACTCATTCTCTCTCTCTCTCTCAAAATAAATTAGTAAGCTTTAAAAAAAATGCTATGATAAAGGAGAAAAACAGCTACAAGAAGGGGATATCAGTTGAGGGTGTGTGTGTGAAATTTTAAGTACAGTGGACAGGGAAGTCTGCTTAGCCCACATGTGAACAAAACTCAAAGGAGACTAGGGTGTCAGCCCTGTGGGAAGTTATTCCAAGCAGAAGGAACCATGAGTGCAAAGATCCTGAGGCTAATGCTGCCTAGTGCATTTGGGGACCAGCAGGTCTGTGTAGCTTCAGCTGAATGAAGGAAGGGGGAGTAAAGGAAATGAGGTGTGAGAGGTACCCAGTTGGGGAGAGGGGGAGACAAATGCTTAGGTCCTTGCGGAGCAGCCTGAGGACAACCCAGGGCATGTAGCTCAAGGCGCAGAATGGAATCACACATCCAAATCTGAGTCTCCATCTCCCCTCTTGCACCTGCTTCTCTTGCCATAATTTCCACCTCGGTCTATGGCACTTCTGTTCCTCCCCTCCACCCACCACTGCTGTGGCTTGTTACCTAAACTCAAACCGTAAAAACCCTGGACGTCTTTTCCCTCCACTACCAAGTTGGACAGCTCTCCTTCTCCCTTATTCTTCAAATCCATCCATCCACCTCTCCCTCTGCCCCTCAGTCCCATAGGACAAGTCCTTTCTTCTCTGGTCCTGCTATAGGGGCCAAAAAGGGAGCCCCCAACTTGAGCCATCTGTATGCAGACCAGGGTGGAGGGGGGAAAGGAGGTGCCGGGCAGACTCGGGCAAGACCCCTCACCCTGGCCCCTCTCTCAAAATAACAAGAGCAAACACATAGCACTGGCACCGCACCAGGCAGTTTTAAAACCTGATGTTAAACATACAGCAGTGCTAGGAGGTGGGTATTGGTGCCAC